>JBAMNC010000251.1:0-600000 GCA_037902135.1 Cetoscarus ocellatus
TTTTGTGTGCAACTTAAAACATCTTTTTTGCAATCAATGGCCCACATTTGGGGGAGTATTTTGAGGTACAGTATGCCATACAAAATGTTGATTTTGAAAGGAAACTAAAGGTTTTCTGACAAATCTGAAGGGGTGTACTCATTTATGCTGAGCACTGCAAGTACTGATAATCTCACAAGTTATTGATTATTGGGTTTGAAATATGGAGAACAGACCATCATTTCAATCTTCACCTCTATTCATAATTATCAATACTGTGTCCAACTTGGTATATAGTGATTCTTTCAAATGTGCAAAACTAAAAGGACCTAGGAGGGTGTAAGAGGTTATTTTTCATAACCATAGTATTGAAACTGGTATCACATTGTTTGACATTTTCTTTCAATAAATCAAAAATTTTAATTCTGGTATCCTGACAACTCTACTTTTTGGCAACAGCGGCACAGCTCTGTAAATAACTCACCCGGAGTGCTGATGACTCTCCCTCTTTAGCCCGGTCCACAGAAACAGACCGTTTGTTCTCGAACATCTTGACTCTGTTGAGCACTGACTGTGGTTTCATGGCCGGGTCCTCATCCAGCTCTTCCCTGGGCGGAGGGGGAAATGGTTTTGAGCCCGGGGTTGTGGCTGGCTCACCTGGTGAGGAGAGGCCCTCTGGTTTAGGAGGGGGGATTGTGGGTTCAGAGTTCATCTCATGCATCCCTGGCTTGTAGCCCCGGTTCGGCGGCCCGGGCATGTAGGTGGGCCTGAGACCAGAGTCTCCGTAATACTGCTTTGGAGGCTCCGGGGAGCGAGGTGAGTTGATGGGGAAGCCGTGAGGTTCTGCCTCATAAGGAGAGCGAGCATCGTAGCCAGCTGGTGGAGGAGGAGGTGGAGGCTCATCATAACGAATGGGCCCGGGTTTACTGTGACGTGGTCGGCTGTCATAGCCCACAGGTGGGGCCTCGTCGTAGCGCGGCTGTGGAGGGCTGTAGTCCCTCCCTGGTCCATCCTCGTAAGGGGACCGAGGGCTGTAGCCCATGGGTTGCTGGTGGCCCTGTTGGTACCCTGCAGGTTGGGAAGACGAGGTCTGCTGGTCGTAGGGGGGCCACTGTTCGCTGTAATGAGGCACACGGTTGTCGTAGTGCAGGTGAGAGTCAGTGTTGTGAGGCTTTGGTTCTGTGTAGCCGCCTCCATCGTATCCGTAAGGCGGGTGGTCGTACTCGCGGTATGGCTGTTTGTCCTGATACGGCGGCTGGTGAGTGTAGCTTGCAGACTGCTTCAGGCCATGGTTGACTCGCACAGGGTCCTCCATGTTATACAGATCTTTCTTGTACATCTGTAAAGAAAAAACGTGTGAATGCATCTGTTATGATCCCAACATTTTGAACCATTACCACCAGTTTGAGGAACAGAAAGCAGTCAGGAGAAACATTTCCCAAACACCAGATTAAAAGAAACTTAAGATTAAATCCAATTTAGGGTAATAAACGGAAACCTCAAAGAGCTAAAACATTAACCAAATAATTTGAAATAATCCTTAAACATTAATTCAAAGTGCACTTACACAAGCAAATCCTCGTCCATTACTGAAAAACAGTTCTGAATGCCTGTTTGACATGACGCCTTTCAAGAATGTTCATTAAAAGATAGGTTTAAAGCATTAAATTGTTACTAATAATGAGTGAAGAAGCAATTTGGACATTTCTGAAAGGCCTCATTTCAAACATATGATGTGTAGCCTGTAGACAGCAGATCTAGTTAGAGTTATTCCCATGAAAGGTTTGTTTGTTGACATCTACCCATGACAGAAGAGCTAGAAAGAGGACACAATGCAGTGTGCTAGTAAGTAAGTTATTTTTCAATAAAAAAGATTTGATGATTGTTATAAAGAATACTGTCTGCAGGTTAGCTTTCATCATGCAACCAACATTCAGTTTGCATCTAATGCAACGTCACACTACTGGCACTACAACAGACGACACATCTACCACTATGATGCCACTGTCAGTGCTACTATTATTCATCTACAGAAGAGTAGAAGCTGAAAGGAACCCAAAAACATTAGGAGCCATGCAAAGGAAGTAAAGGCAACAGTTAGGGCTGGTTGTGGATGTCTTCACCCAGTTCAAAGACTCAGATGTACCAGTCCTTCTGGTCTCCCAGCCCACTGTGGTGCATGTGGACCAGTCTGTCGCACATATTCTCTGGGAGCCAGAGGCACACAGTGGGCTCAGTGAGTCACACAGTGTGGGCATGTCATGCAGAGAGCGAGTGGAAAGCATGTGCGAGAAGACAGGCAGTTAAAACAGCAGGCTGGGGCCCAGGCCCGGTCCGAGTGGCTGGTGAAACAGCGGGTACCTTTGGTTCTGGACCGGGCGGTCCAGACGGGTGGGGTTCGTGTGGTGGTGGTGGGGGCTGAATAAGCTCAGGGGCAGGGCTGGGGCTGCTAAGTGAGTCAGCCTGAGGAGCTGCGGCTGCAGCAGGCGGCTCCTCGAGGTGCATACCCTCTAGCTGTACAGGCTGCTCAACAGCAGGGGGCGCTACCACCGGCGGAGGCAAGGAGGGCAAGGGCAGAGCAGCCTCATCTTGCTGTGAAGTATTGTTAAAAGACATTTATGACACAGCCTGCCAAGGGCACATAAAGAACAGCTTACCCCAACACCAAGGTCTCCTCTTTACACTGAATCACTTTTACACCAGCCCCAGAATCAATCGCAAACATGTCATGAGAATAAATAACATACTGGTAGCTTCTAGAACAAGTTTATCACTTAGCAGCAGACAATAATGTTAACAAAGACACAGCACTGAACACAAAAGAGCTATTCCTCTGCTCTGGAGTAATAAACAGGTAAAACAAACGTCCTTCTCTGACAGCTTGCAGGGCTAACATCTAATTTTACCTGTTGAGGGGCGGCCATCTTGAAAGCAGCGGGATCTATGCGACTGGCTGGGTCAGGCTGCACGGGATGCTGGTATCCAGGGTAACCGGGTGTGTCCTGAATTACAGGTGGATCTTCTCGCACAGGCTCAGAAGAGCGTGTGATGGCAGGCTCCGTGGGCAGACCCACCTCATCATTCAAAGTCTCGTCTAACTCCTGGTCCGTGTAAGCTCCGCCTTCTGTGTCTGTGTCCTCGTAATCCGAGGTGTGGCGGCTGTCTGTGCTGTACATCGAGTATTCACTTCCTGGTGCAGACAGGTAGGACAGGCGGTCGTCGTGGATGTCCAAATCATCCTCTGTAGTGCCATCCGCCTAAGCAGAGCAGAGACATTATCAGCTCAGTCTGACTAACACAAAACATTGTTCAGTGAAATGGAAGCAAACAGGCCGGTCTCTCACCTTCCCCTCCGACACCCACACCAGCTGGTTCTGCTGCTGCTGTATCGTTTCTTTCAGAGCTCCGTACCAGCCGTCGTTCATATTATTCAAGTTAATGGTAGCTATAAGAAGAGTATTTTTACAGAATTAATTCACAAAAAGAAAAGAAGTGTAACAGATGATTCACATTTAATCCAATGTTTTTTAACCCCCTCCGCCCACTCACTAGTGAACAGGTGGTGATTATTCTTCCTCAGTTTGATGGCTCTCTCATAGAGCTTCCTGGCGCTCTTCCTGGACTCTGGACACAGTCTGGTCCTCATGTTCTTCACACCCTGCTTGTTATCGGGATTAAGGAAGACTACTATTGGGTACCACTGAGCGTAATTCAGCCTGTCCACAGCATTAGGGGTGATGTCCAGCACAGCATGTTTGTCCTTCATAGGATAAAGACGAAGGAAAAGGATGAATTATACCCAGAACAATAAATTAAACTGTACATGCAAATAGAAGGCACACTCACTCTGTCAATAATCTGCTTAATGGTGTGAAGACGAATGATTCCTGAACTGCGCTGATCTGTTCCTGCATCTCTTGGTTCACTTTCTGTAGAAAGTTAAAATAAAAATTGTGCATGTTTTAAGACCAACCAGTTTTCTATCAGCTTAAAAAATGTATTTGTTTTGCTGTATTTGCTGAATGGGCATGTGGACATACTTGCAAGCTCAAAAAGTTCTGGCTCTTCCCTGGAGAGTTTTTCCCGGGCTACATCAGCGATTGGACCGAAAATCACCACAGGTCTCAAGAATCCAGCTGAGAAAAACCCAACAAAAATATTTCCACTTTAAGAGTGCAGCAATGTCTCCAGTGACACACAAGAAGAGGGCTGACAGCCATTAGACAGCTTTACAAGAGAACACTACACGGCTGAATTCCCCACCTTCTCTCAGTACCACTCTCTCATAAGCGGGGAACTTCGTTTGGACCGGCTGTGAGGAAAGGTCCTCTCTGCTCTTCCTCAGGTTCCTCTTTGAGCTTCGAAGACCACGGAACCTCCAGAAGTCTGCCCGGTCTCCCCCTGCTGTTTTGGGGAGAGTGTATTGCACGCTGGAGAGCTGCTCGGCTCTGTTGATTGATGGCAGAAGGACAGGGACAGTTTTTAATGTAACACGAGCTAATGGATGTGTCAGAAAGTTGGCACAGCTAATCAAAACACTGCCAATACCAAAGGACATTACAAGGGAATGAAAATCACTACAAGTTTAATGTATATATTAGTGCGGGGCAATGTATTGAGTTTTTAAGATACACAGCATCGATATATTTTGAAGAGTTAAAGGTTACGACAACGTTGTTCATACAGATTAAGTCTGAATTGATTTAAATAAAGTAGATAAAATGCTTAATGCTCAATTAAAAGCAAATCTAAGATTCACTAAAAGTACTATGGTTACTGACCACAAGGGTGTACATTTTAAACATTCACAGTAAGCTCAGAAGGAAATGATTACATCTATTTTATTTTCTTATATACTGTATATGATTTTATTTTTCAAATGAACAGTTCATTATTTTTTTTTTTACAGTTTCCATGTATATGTATGGCTATTGAAAGATCTCAGATTATTCAGAAGGACTGACTCCGAAGTGTTTTGGGACAACTTAACAAACACTTTTGTCATGTTAAAAATTTTCATGCAAAATTTGCAGGACTGTCTCTTTGTTACTGGATAATTATTTTGAATGATGTGTTCAATTTGTTGACTGTTTTTAAAGTTTTTTATGTGCATGGAACCAGAACTTTTGCCTTGGACTTCCTCTCTGCCTTCATTTAATCTTTTGTGTCATTCAGACAAACATGCACACGTCATGCAGTGTTCCCCACACACCTCAGTAATGTACAAAAAGACTTGGCTGGTTTTGGTCAATTTCACCAAAAATTTGATCAACTTAAGCTACTCATTTTCCAATGCCTAAGCAAAAACACATGCACTTTAATCAGTAGCTAGCAATGAATTAAAGACATTGCTTATGGAAACTTACAGCAGTTGTGTGTGAATATAACCTTTAAAATATAACACTCAGCGTGACTGTGAACCATGTGGTTTTATCCTCTTGAGCACAGTCTCATTATTTGATAGCCATACCTGGTATGCTGACTTTGTTAAGCTGGTGGTTAAAAATGTGCCTGAGTGACACTTGGCTGTGCAGATATGTCTTAATACAGGGCATTGGTGGTGCAGTCTGATAGTGCACTCTGTGGGTAATGGAAAGGTTGCAGGTTCAAGCCCAGCTCCGGCTGTCACATGGTGATGTGTCCTTGGGCACAAGGACACGTGGCCTCTGACACTTAACCCCAAGTTGTTCCCATGTGTGTCAGTGGTGTGTAAATAGGTATGAAAGGGCGTGAATGTGCTATACTGATACTGGTGGACACCTTGCATAGAAACTCTGACCCATCAGTGAGTGATTGAGTGTGAATGGGTGGATGAGACCTAAAGTGTAAAACTGCTTTAAGTCAAAGAGACTAGAGAAGCGTTATACAAGCTCAAGTCCATTTACCATTTACTATTTACCACTGACTATAATTTTGTTTATTCTTTAACCTGTATAAAATTTAAAATACATTTATCTTATAAATACCTAAATACAACAATCGTTACATTTTCCCAGCCTTAGAGCGTACTGGACAAGACTGTAAATATTAATCAAAAATATAACTTGTGAAGATATATTCAGCAGAAACATGATTGTTGTGGTGCAGTCACCTGTTCTTGTTGGGGATGATCCCCCGCTCCACCTCTTGGTGGTTCTTGCCAATGCGAATTGCCAGCCAGGAGCCCAGTTTGCCATTGTAAAGGGTGTCCACCACACGGAAGACCTCGCCCTTGTTAAAGCTTAACCCGTACGGAGATTCCTTCTCATACTCAAAGTGTGTCCTGATGTAGAAGGAATCGCCAACGTCCGACTCCACAATCCGCCGATACACTGTGAAGGAAAGAACAGTGAGTCAGAGGCATCTCCATTCATACAATCATTCTCCCCTTTATGTCCTTTTTCACTTCACATACCATCTTTTTTCTTCTGAGCCAGAATTGTGACTTCTTCACCCTTAGGAAGGTCCAGAAGGAACAGCACCGCCTCCTCTCGGATGATGTTTGCAAAATCAACATTGTTTACCTGGAATTGAAGAACATAGAGGTCACTGCTTTATACATGACATATCTTATTTAGAACTCCTCAGGAAAAGTTAGGAGTCACTTTTGTTATTCAGAGAATGTGCAACAGAAAGTATTAATCTCTATTTGGATAAAGGTTTACATAACTCTTCCTGTTCTCTGCACTGCTAGGGTAACTGCAGGTTTTACAGCACTGCAAGAACTCAAGTTATTCCTCATTATTCCTGGAAAAAGGAGGAGGAGGAGGTAGGAACAGAGAGATATATGGCTTTCAGGAAATGGGACGAACACAGCGAGAGGAAACAGTGTTTTTGTGTGTGTGTTCTCCCTCGGGGCCATTGCTAAGAGACCAGCCTGGAGGTACAAGAATTTTGGAGCAGGCAGTGTGTAAAAGCATGAATAAAAAAAAGAGGGAAAGATTGAAGACACATTTCCAATAAAACACGGTTTTTACAGACACTATAAGGTACCCACTGTTAAACAAGAAAAGGACTAAACTTTTCTTTTATTCAGGCATCATACACCTTTTCAAAGGTCAAATTCAAGCACTTTTAAGCACTATAAAGGTGCATTTTCAAGTTCTGTCATGTGCTTTATAGATAATCTAAGGTCTAATTTGGTACTTTGCAAAACTTTCACAAGATCCTAGTTTTACATTTTTAGACCACATTCCTTCCACAGTTTCTAACCGGCTAGGCTGGAGACACATTTATACAGAATTTTCTGTCCTGACTGTGAGAGGGTAAAGCTGAAATGTCTATGCGATAACTCTCAATCGTTTTGTTGTAATTCGGACTTAAAGCTGGAGCAATGCAAGCCATAAGAAAATGGGAAACTATTTCAGTGCAAAGTTTATTCAGACAAGAACTATAGATACCAGCATCTGAATGATAGAAAAAAATGCACAAATCTGAAAGAAATAAAGATGCAGAATATGAGATTTTTTTTTTTACATTGTTTTTAACACTGCTTACAAAATATAGATAAAAACACAGGGTTCCAACACATATTAAAAATCACTGAAGACTTTTAAAGTGCTTTTTAGACCCCAAACTAAAAAAAAAGGCAGTTTGTGTTGCACTACAAAACAAATAGCAATCAACACAAGTGTGTTGTACGTCTTTTCCCATAATGTGCCAAAGAGCTGAGTTGTTAAAATGAGACTGTTATTTTACTAAAATATAACAAGCCAGACTGCCAAGATATTCAGGGTGCAAAATATTATCAGATCAATATCTGTATTGGCAGATAATTGCCTAAAACGCCTATTATTGGGATGAGAAATTAGCAATTTTGCCAATACTTTGGTTGTACATATTGGCCATGCATGTCCCATAAATTGGCTGTAATATAAACAGAATATACCATTGAAACATAATGGTTTTGCCTCATTATTACTCAATAAATAAAAGTGTAATTTATTAAAGAATACATTTTTTTTCCTGCTTCACATCTGTTTGTAACACAAATAGCCTGACACAATGAATAAATTTGGGTATAAAAAGGTGAATTCAGTGAAAATCGTCATCCATGTTCAAAATGTTTGTCCAATAAAAAAAAAAATTCAGTTTTAAACCAGTTTTAAAAGATTTCTAAAATATTTAAGATTTTTTGTTTTTACGACAGGTTATCTAATAATATTGTAAAGCACTGCATATGTAATATAAGACACTTCATATATTGATTCATGGACATTTTGAATTGATCCAGAATCTTAAGTTATTCAAGTTCATTAAAAGTCGAATAACTTAAGAACAATTATTTTCAAAACCTCCACCAAATTTTTACCAAATATGGTAAAAACAGCCATGACTGCAGGCAAGAGGACAAATTTGAAGGAAACAAGACTTTTAAAATAGAAAAGGTGCCCAAACCTCAAAATTCACTTTCAACATTTTCTATGAAAAATTGAATGTGACCATCAGGAAAAGATGTTCGATACCTCAAGTTAATTGATAAATACCTGATAATTCTGCTTAGGACCACTTGTGTTTTTCAAGAATTATTTTGTCAATTATTTCTGCAGCATTAAATTGAAGCCCCCATGCAAACCTTTTTTAGAACACCATAAATGAGCTCTTAGGGTTTTATTTCAATCTTATTTTAACACCACTTCCCCTGAAAGCAGCTACTTGTTTTAGACATCAGGAGATACACCTGCTTTGTTGAAGAACAAAGTATCTCACCCTGAGAATTTGGTCGCCCTCCTCCAGGCCTTCCTTAGCAGCAGGGCTGTCCTCCAGTACTCCAGCTACGAAGATGCCCACGTCGTTCCCCCCAGCCAGCCGCAGACCCACGCTCTCCCCCTTCTTGAACTTCACAAGCTTCATGCTCGGCCTAAAAATAGAGAACAAAGACAACAGATTGACTAAATTTTCTTTGACGTGCTTCTATCTGATGGCATCTCTCTGGTCCTGATGCAAAATTTACTTCATGAATAGTGGAGTGACTCTTGGAAGCCAGGAAGGATTATTTTCTGTCAGACATTTTACCTAAAAAACAAAAATGTTGTACTGCACTCAGATTCTTTCCTTCAACAAAATGCTTTTATTGTCACTGACAGGAGAAATAATTACAATTTAATGCATGCAATGCACAAGTACACATATGGCTGTGATTTCCTTCATTTCCAACTCGAATAACCCAGAAGTCTTTAACATGTGACTCTAGGCTGGTTTGAATAGCTCACCAAGAGGCTCACAGAATGTGAACAGAAAAATCAGCAAATGAACTCTGAAGCCTCTTCCCACTTATAACAAACTTATAAGTGCAGCAAGAGCATAGACCTCCACCAAGAAAATTCCAACATTGATAGGGTGAGTTATTGTCAAAATGTGGGAAACTACCCTATGCCACACTGTTAAGAAATCTTTAAAAAATCCCCGGATCCGCATCCAGGTTTGGATTTCCACCAAAATCGTTTCACTTTTTCCTCGTGCCATGACCAACATTATCTGTGAATGTCAGAAAGTTCAACTAAGAATTTTCTGAGTTATCGGCAAGTTTTGAAAAACCCTATCTCGCAATGCAAATTAAAAATGAGTGAAAATTTGAAACAGTTTGAACATCAAATATCTTGTCTTTGTAGAGGAATGTTGGCTGAACAGGATTTCCAAGTCAGTGTATTCTGTTTTTATTTACATTTTACACAACGTCCAAACTTAAACCTGTAATCACTTCTTCTGTGTGCTACGACCAACATTCCCTGAAAACTTCATCAAAATCTGTTCATTAGTTTTTGAGTTATCCTGTTCTCAACCAAACAAACAAACGAAACAAAAAAAATGCTGGCAAAACAAACCTCCTTGGCTGAAGTAAAAAAAATATTGATCTATAAAAGTTGTTGAAAATAAAAAGACAGCATTTGTCTGAAAAGCACCCTGAAAAGAAAAAAACAATATTTATTGCTGGAAGAAAAAATATGGCAATATATTGTTTTTCCTCGTACTGTTAAGCCCTGATGCATGTCATGATGTTCCGACTTACGACAAGACACCAAGAATATTAAGTTTAGTAATGATAACTAGGACAGGATGTATAAGACTACCTAATAAATTTATCAATTAATTAATATCGATCAATCAATTAGTCTTTATTTATATAGTCCCAAACTATAGCAAATATCATCCAAGATGTATTACAAAAGAATAGATCAATGTCACACCCCTCTTTTTTAAAAAAAAAAAATCATTTAATTCATAATTAAGACTAAAATGAGAATTCAGGATAGCGATAAATTTATCTACCATATTTCTCTGTTGAACATAAATTTATTTGAGGGTTAGCACCTTGAGATCTTGTTTTTAAGAAGGTCTTCCTCGATATGTTTATAAAGGTAGTAATTATGATGGTATTAGCAGCCATGGATAGAGAGATTGATCAAATATTAGTTTTATCAGCTATAACGAGAGAATTGGAGAGGACTGATGTTGGTAGTCATAGGAGGATCCATGCACTCCAATTCAGTGATCATTCTGAAGTTAATATTGAGAACTGTAATGATAACAGAATGGACAAAAGGCAAGGCCAAACTAATAAGCTATCAATATTACCGTAGGATGCTATCATCGTGGGCAGCGCTTGGCACAGGGGCATCAGAGGGACTGACTGGCAGGTCTACATCTGGCTGTCCAGGCTGAGCATACACTGGCTTGGGCTCTGCACCAGGAAACAAACAAACACAAACTGTTTAAAAACAAGGAAAAGTGCCTCAGACACTCTCACAGCTTAACAATCCTGCAGACTCATGTGTTTAAGCGAGACACCGGTGAAGGCAGAGTATTATCACACAGCTGGTTGAACACACACACAAACACACACACACACACACACACACACACACACACACACACACTCAAGGCACAGAGTGTCCTGAGCAGGGAGGTCAAACAGAAAGGCAGCAGAGAGCTGCAGGCTGGGGAGGAACGTCAGACTAGATCAACTCATACGCTTTATTTTCACTTGGCTTCAGGCAAACTCAGCCGGGCTCAGCAGGCGTCTGGATCATACTTTTTTTTTTTTAAACTGTTTTGCCTTTAAAAAGGGCAAAAATGACTGGTTCAAACAAGATTTTATGGTACAATCATTAAGTCTTTTAATGTTCTATGCTTATTATGGGCAGGGGAAAAACACTTTTGGTACTTGGTCACGAACAGGAGCAACAAACAACAGGTCTAGAAGCAAGTCTGTGTGAAGCTCTGACGACTTTTACACATAAACACAACGATCCTGTTTCGTGTCAGATCGTTGTCACTCTGACCTGGGAGCGGTGGGAGCTGTTTCTCGTCTCTAGCAGCAGCCGAATCCTTCGGTTTAGGCAGAGGAACCTCCTCCGCCAGCTTGGCTGGTGTTGAAGCCGGCTTCGACATCCGTTCATCATCACGACTTCTGTGACTGGAGACAGAAATAGATGTTTGAGTACAACTTCTCTTTCTAAAAAGAAAGACGGACGATTAAAAATAGTGCACTCTGGAGATGTATAGCTTAAGGGAAGGCAGGGAGCTCAAAGGCTACAATATCTAAACAACACAAGCAGTGACAAATTTGTAATATCAGCTCTCTTGGCAACTTTTTACCGTTCTTTAAGTGCATCTCCTACTGCTCTTCTGGAGTGGAGACCCACCAACGCAACACAACTCCACACCAATCAAAACAGAGGCACAAAGTCCTACAGCTTTTGGCAGGGGTCATCTACTGCAATTTTTAGGTTAGATTTTAAGGTTCTTTTATTAGTTTTTAAATCCCTTAATGGTCTTGCTCCTTCTTATTTATCCAATTTGCTTTTACCCTATGAACCCAGTAGAGCCCTCAGGTCTTCAGGTCGTGGTTTTTTAATTGTACCCGGAGTTAGAACTAAAACAAACGGTGAACCATCGTTTCAATATTATGGCCCTCATCTGTGGAAAAGTCTACCTTAAGACATGAGAGCAGCACCTACTGTTCATATTTTTCAAAGCAAAATCAAGACCTACCTTTTTAGTCTGGCTTTAAGCTGATTATATTTATTATTATTATTATTTAATTTTATTTATTATTTATTTTAACCCTCCTAATGTGATTTATTTCTCAATTTCAGTTCAGATTTATTGTTCGGAATAATATTCTCTGTTAATCGATTTTCTTTTCATTATCCTACTTCAGTAGATTTCATTACGCATTTGGTGTTTGGCTGTCGCGTTTTACCATATTATTATCTTAAATTTTATTTTATTTATTTATTTTTCCTATAATATTTTTTATCTAATTTCTTGTCATGATTTTTTATTATCATTTTAGTCTTAGCTCCTGTATTTTCTTATTTTTAATTTAAGATGGCCTTTCCTCAGTCCTCTAATTCTGTTTTCTGTTAGAATCTCTTCTTCATGTCTTTGTGTGTAAGTGAGTGTGTAGCTCTATGTGGATTGCGAGGGTGCGTGGGGTTTTGTACTGTCATTGCATTCAGTTTTTTACTTTATTTTTATTTATTTTTTCTTTTTATCTAAAGCACTTTGTGCTACACGACTTTGTATTAAAAGTGCTTTAGATAAAAATAAATAATGTTTGATTGATTGATTGTAATTGAACACGGGCCATCTTTTTGTGACAACAGATGGGAATTGGTAAGATTTTACTGACACCAATGCTTTTATCAGTTCTGCTTATAGGTCCAATCGAATGATTCTAGGAATTTTCTGGGTGGACAAAAGTTGGCCTATCCAGGTTTACACGTGCCATTTTTCAAGTTTCTGTGTTTCCTCCTAACCTGACATGCCTGACGGACAGTTCCATGTATCCGCCACAGAAATACTTCACTAGTCCAGGATTTCAGACAGTGAATCAGGCAGGTCTGCCTGCTCTGCAAGGCTAGTTTCCACCTCCTAAACATTGAATAGTAATAGTAGTCTTTTTGTTAAAAATTAGGCCTCACTTTTTACCTCTTCTGTTTTCAGTCTGCCATCATTAGATACTTGACTTCTTTGTTATGATTTTTGCTGACTGCCTAGAGTAGGAGCATGAAAAACATGTTTTTTTAGGGAAGTGTTAAGCAAAAACACTAATTAGGCTGATTCCATGAAGGAGCTGTAATCTACCCTCAACTGGAATTGCATTTCAATTCCCATTCCTATTTTGAGATATATTGTGGGGAAAGATTTTAAAATAAAGAGAAATACTATTAATTTTTTTGTCAAATTAACATATTAGTAGGTTAATATTATTCAAACTGTATGTATTTATTGGTTTAAAAGACAGACAAGTCCCTATCATCCAAACTGCTTCGAGCTACATGGGGCAGTTGCCATATCTTGACATATTTTCTCTCACTGGGTTTGACTCCAATATACCTGATCTCCTGATTCAGAAGATTTTTGTACAACAAATCAAACATGAAGGCATTCCTGATAAGGCTGTTTCAAACCATGTTGTTTTCAGGGTTGAATTAATAGTTGTAGGGAATTTAACAAAAAAAAGGGTAACCTGAAAACCACAACAAATCCTTAAATTCCTTAATTTGATAATATTCAGGCGGCCAGATGGGAAGCTGTGGAGGGCCTGATGTGGCTCCAGGGCCACAAATTAGTGATCACTGTCTTAAGGATTCAAACAGAGCACAAGAACAAGAACTTGGGCTGAACCTCTTGGATACAAGTGTTTTCTTTTTCAATATCATAAACAACTGGTATCTTTTTAAAAGTATCATCCTGAAATATTTACGATACAGAGACAGATTTTAACACCCAATGACTTTTAATATTTTAGCTGACACATGAGTAAAGCATGCTGCTCCTCCAGCGCAAAAATGACTAAGAGGGTGGCTGGAAAGTAACTCATTTTATATTTTCTCAGGTGGCTGTTACTGAGCAGCTTTTTTGTATGTTTGTACTTTATAGGTAGTTTTTTAAGACCAGTTCATTCACTTTTACTTGAGTATGTTTTGGGGATGTATTAGACTTCTGAGCATCTGACTAATGAGTAAATTAAATTAAATGAAAAAAGTAAACCAGTTAAAGTCTTCAGCCAACTTGTGTTGTCACAATACCAAAATGTCAACTCCAGTACACATACTACGTTTAGTAACACAATACTTAATTCTGAAACAATAAGCTTCGTAAAACTGCGCTGATGATGGTTCAATACTCGGCAGAAAGAGGATGTCTCTGAGGGTCGGTCGCTCGTTGTAAATAACAACTTATTAATAATATCAATAGTAGATAGTACACGTTATCTCAAGAGGGGTTACAGAATAGCTCAATGCCATTTATTTCCTTCATATTTATTTTTATCCTTATTTTCAATTTTTCAAGAGTGATGTAGAAGGTTAGAGAGGTGGGCACAGCCAAAAATTAAAATTCATAATAGTGACAATTTATGGATGACCAGACCATAAACTTGTCCCCATCATTTTCTCTGTTGAATATAAATTCATTAAAAGTAGCCACTTGAGGTGAGGCATTTAAGAGGGTCCTCTCCCCTATGTAGTTGTAAAGGTAGTTATTATGGTGGTATAATCAACAACAACCAGGAGCGATGTAATATTGACATTAACAGCTACAGTATAAGGGTTGTGAAGTTGAGAACACTGAAGTTGGCAGTCATGATTATAGAATTATGTTTGTGATATTTGCAGGAACTACTATGTATTTTAATTGATTAAACTTTCTGGAGTTACATTATGAACTACTGTATAATGGTAATGTAAGGGGGCCAAAGGAAAGGACAAATACTTCAAATACTTATAACTGTTTTCCATATTTATTTGATCAAATAGAGTGTGCTTATGCAGGACTATGACATAGATGATATTTATTAAATAATCTCTGATATCTTTAATATTTTATTTCAAACATGTCAGGGCATATTGCTACTCTGAGGCTAGCTCATTTGGGTAAAATGTTTATGTACAACTGAATTATACTTGAGAACTATATTTGAGTAGTATTCCTCCCCTGGCTAAAGACAAACTTGGGGTAAACACCAAAGAACTTGTTTTAACACTGATAGTTTCTGGATCCTGACATTTTCAGTGCATTAGCTGAGTAATGAGAAACAGCTGAACAGAGGATCTAAAGTTTAAGGCAGAGTCTTCAAGGTCACTGCTTTGTCTTTCTTTGTCTTTCTTCTTTTGTGCTCTATTTTTAGAGCATCTTATCTAAGGTGTCAAAGTCAATTCTGTCCTCCAGGTGAGTTTCTCTACATGGCTCTGCAAAGGTTAGACTTCAGATACAAGTTTTTTATACTGTAGAGCTGTTTGAAAGTGGCACAAAGTGACCCCCGCGTCAATTAGGAATCATTGGTAAATGACTAAAGAAACTTCCCACATTCCCCACAGTTTTTCGAGTGAGAAATCAGAGAGAGAGGAAAAGCTTTCAAGTGGTTTGACTTAACCCTGCTGATCACATGGCTGTGAACTGGCACAACTTTAACTGGCGAAACTCTGTTTTATTCACAGGCTGAGTGACTGAGCAGCCACAAAGGACCCGGTTTAAACTGGCTGCAGATGAACAAACTTCTTTTTCAGGCATCCTGTAAATGGTCCTTTCTTAAAGTGCCAACTTCCTCCACTGAAAACAGGTACCAGGTCACAGATCAGGCTCAGAAGAACAAAAACATCCTGCTGCAGCTCCTCCTTCTTGCTTATTATAGGCATGGCAACTTTAATAGATAAATATAAGTATCTTCAAAAAGCATGTTGAAGAAAGACACAAACAATGGTGCCATATCACCTAAATATATAACGGATGTTTGCAGTGTAGTGTGGTGTAGCTATAATTCTGTTCAAATGTGAAAATGTGTACCTGGAAAATTTATTGATCGCAAATTGGATTATCAATGACACTAAGTTATGCATACTCTTAGGACTAAGTAATAAAGGCCATCAGGAAAAATTGTTTAAATCAAAACCTCCAACAATTGAATAATGGATCCATTTGTTAGATTACATTATGATTATGACTAAGCTGTCATTCTTCTTCAGAGTCTAAAAGAATTTTATTAAATCTGGACAAAATGGACTGAGTTGATAAAACTTTTAAAACTGGATCTTATTATATATTTTTTTTTGTCTGCTTTTGCCATCAACGCTTTCATTTATCTATTTACTCACCTGTGTGCAACGCCTGTTACTTAAGGATACCACTAGAAGGCACACAAAGACCTGTGTGTAATTAACCTGCTGTGTGAGAAGCAAACTGCAAACATGGTGGCCATTTTGTTAATTTTGAGAGTGGACCTACAAACATCAATAATTTAACATGATCATACAACATGTGCATATAACAATCTTAGTGTTATTGTTAAATAAATGCGCATGGGGGTGCTACTTTGGCGGAGTGGTTAGCAACCATCGAGTCCCATGTACACACTTCTGCCGGCCCGGGTTCGTATCCAGCCAGTGGCCAGTTTGCAGAGTGTCTTCCCCTACTCTCTCACCCCCTTTCACAAGCCTATCCACAGTCACTCTCTCCTATCAATAAAGAGGGCACAAAAATGCCCCCAAAAAAAATAAAAAATAAAAAAATAAAATAAAATAATAATAATAATAATAAATGAATAAATAAATGCGCATGTTAACTGGTGACTTTCAGCCAACTGAGTTGGTAGTTGTTGTAATTAAAGCACCAGTGGAAACAAAACGTCTACTCGCTAATGTCACATCGTCAAGTATTTTATCACTATCATACCAAAAACACTAATCAGTAGTTTATCCATAAGAAAATACATCATCAATATCAACATTTGCCGATACCTATATTCAACCTTTGAAGCAATAATCTTAAAAATAGAAGCACTTTTTCCAGTTGAGATCTTGTCTTGCTGATCTTGTCAAGCTATTTGCCCATGATAATGTGTTAATTCTTACATTCTTTTGAAAACAACAAAAACTTACATGGTGTTCAAGGAAACCAGTAAAAAATATATATAAATATATGCTTAAATTTCATGTAAAACTTTGCTTTTTAAAAATATTTGTTTCCTTCAGAATTGTTCTTCAAAATTTTTGTTTCAATTAAGGTCCGAATTGCAACACTTTTCAGTGAATACATTTATAGGTTTGCATTTCTTTTTGGAGTTTTGGGTTGCAATTTCACATGTAGAAGGTGGTGGTGGATCCTAAGGCATGACAAGATGAGAAAAACGCACTACAGTACATAAATGCTCTTGTAGCTTTACATTTCTCAGAAGTAAATACCGAACCACTTCCAGAATTGCAAACACTGCCCAAAAAGAAAACATTTTGATAGAAACATCAGAGCAACATCAAGTCAGACATGTAGAAGAGAGAAGACTGTGACTGAAGCTGGGCATAGTGTTACAGCGGGGACGGCTGACGCAGATATTTGGTGACAGCTTTTTGTTCCTTCGGCGTTTGAGCCGTATTGTCCCCGTGCCAAACATGCGGTTTGCCCACCCAAACACTCAAGACACTCTGGGACACTCTGTGATACTTCCACTGGACTGGCACCTCAAGTCAAAACAAGATATGTCACTGAATAATTGATGCTGTATAACGTAGCTTCAGCAATATTTCATTAGCCTATAAAACGCTTCTATAAAAAGAAACTCAGATTTTCACTAAGATTTCACATTTCTAATTCCTTAAAAAGGGATTTTTTGATAACTGTGTTTGAGTTCAAACACTAAGAACTACTTTTCTACTAAGCTACATTAATGCCACTAAATATTGACTACCACTTCTACTAGAAACTAGTTACACTGTGCAAAACTTACGGTATTCTCCAGCTGGTCAAGAATAAGAGGATAAAAAGGGCAGAAAAATCAAAAAGTGAGAGCTTGTAAGAAAACTCCAAGTCTCTATTCTGTTGCAGCTTCCTTTTCTGGTTTAATTTCAGCACTGTCACATCTCGTACATTAAGTACAGTTTAAGTACCAAAAAGCTTTGATCACAGGAAGAAAGACCCGCCACAATACAGTTTGAGCTCAAAACTTCTAGCCTGCAGAGCAGATGTGAATTTCAGCCCTTATTCTGACCAGGGTTGTCTCTTCTGCAGCTTAGCAGTTGACTTTTATTATCCTCGGGTCAATAAGCGGTGTGAAAGGAGAACAAGTCAGGTGCTCTATTGAATCAAATAAAGAATTAATGAGGCACTTAAAAACAAGATTACAGTTAAGAAGTGCTGAATGGGCTGGTGGCAGGTTTCAACCTACGACAAAAAAAATCGAAAGTCCTTCACAACAAAGAACGCAGAGCTGACCTGTTTTAATAAACTCTGAGTGATAAAGTGATATGACCCGTCAGTTCAGTAAGTGCTGCTTTAAAAATAATACAGGGCTGAGGCTAAAGGTGTGTACAGCTGGAATTAATCTGCTGATTACTGTTAAAGGGGACAATATTTTCTTAAAAGCTACACAGTACGCCTGGGCATTATAGATATATTTTTCCTGATGTAATAAAAGGTTAGACAATATCACTTTTATTTTTACAGATTACGTTGATAATCTAATGCAGGATATTTCAGGTCTAATTGTGAGTAAAAAGTTGGTTTAAACTAAGAACCATAAGCAGTTACATGCTAAATAACCAAAAGAAAAATCTACTTTAATGTTTAACCTCATTAAGAAATCGGTTTTATCTAATTTATTTTCATTTGCTTAGGTATACTTTTAAGTTGAATTAAAATTCATACAATATTGATGCGTGTGTAAGACTCTAGCAAATACATAACAAATAGAATCAAAAAACAAAAACAAAAACAATAAAAAAAACCAAAAAAGTCCAGAACACCCAATATTGGGCATTTTTTATTTTATTTTTAAACATCTTAAATTGCAGGGAAAACTTGTTTGCTATGTTTAAATTGCATGAAAATACTGGCAACATTTGGAAAAGTTAGCATACATAGACAGTGAGCACAATTTCAATCATTCAAAACTAAAAAAATTGCCATATATTGGATGTCCACAATTCTCTGTTTCTGTTGCCATGCTTGCAAACAGGTATCAACATTGTTATCTCTGCTCAGGAGGTTATGTTTTTGCCATCATTTGTCTTTCTGTTTATCTGTTGGTTTGCAGGATAACTACAAAATGTTATCAACAGATTTGGATAAAATTATAGGGGGATGTTGGTCATGGCACACGGAAGAAGTGATCAGATTCTGGTGTTGATCAAAATCCAGGTCCAGATGTTTGTCATGTGGGTCCATCCAAAACCACAGTTAAGTTTGGATCAAGATCCAGATATTCTGGACCTCTGTCTGAATCAGAGGCACATGCATATTACATACAGCTGGGCAGCAACCAATCATAAATGTCTTGGCAGAAGTTTGTGCTATCTGAGCACTTCTAGTTTAATTTAGTTGAGAAACTTGTAACAAAACAGTCTTTAATCAACATTTACAGATTAACCCAATGATTCATTACAAATAAATCCCTTTCAATCAAAGACAAAAACCATTAATGGTTTAAAGGAAGTGTCGTATGAAAAGGGGATTTTTTAAAATTTTAATAACACATTTGTTTGATCGAATTATTTTTCTTTCATTTTTCTGTAATGTTATTTAGGTGGAGACTTTAAATAAGCTCTGACTTCTTTGCCTCTTCCTGCACTGTATATGATCTATCCATATTTGTGTATTTTTTAATATACAATATAAACCTAAACTTAAACTATTACAGGAAAACTCTTGTTTAATAGGCTCTTGGCTATTAAGCAGCCAGAATAGCTAATTAGCTAGTTAATGGTAAATGTAAAGCCCTTTATATCAAGTGTTACCAAGACCACATGACTTAGAATGATACATTCTTAATTTTTTTTTCCAGGGTTTAGAACTGAAAACTATCTGAGCTTTAAAAGAAAACAACTTAAGATCCGCAGTCATGTTTTCAATTCAAACCACTGACAAAGTACTTCTGTAATTAAACCAATGTACAGAGTCTGTTTGCAGTATTCAGAGATAAAAACACCAAGGTAGCTCACATATTGCAGTTACCCCTTAAGCATTAGTTTCATGCTGAAAGAGCCCTTATAATCTGGTGCCCTGACCCCGAAAACACTTGGATTCATGTTGATATCACTATTAGTTGACAGTTATTGAGCAAAAACGATTGTTGGCTAATGGTTATCTGGATCACCACCAAAAACTAATCATCTCTAAGTTGGGCCATTACCAACATCTCCTGAAATTTTCAGCAAAGTCTGTCCAATAGTTTTTGCATAATCATGCTAATAAACAAACAAACGCAGGCAAAAACACAAACTCCTTGGCAGAGTAAATAACCCAAAGTTGGGCATATACAACTTTTATTTTAATTTAGTGGGCTCCCTTTATCAGAGATAAGACCATGGACCGACTAAGAAACTAGAAGGGGAGAGAAAATTGCCACGCATCTGAGGGACAAATTTCTGCATGTGGAGTGTACAGACATAACCATCTATCTTGTTTTTGTGGTTTTAATAGGTAATGTAAATTCAGGATCTGGAATCACAACAGCCCTATAGGGGAATAAGTTGCCACCGCATAGATTTTTCTGTTAGTATTTGATGACTACCTTTAACAACAGCCATGGGAGGAGAGTTGCAGACATTAAGTGAAAACTTAAACAATGGCAGATTTTTGGAGCTGAAATATAAAAGTACAGATGGAGGGTGTTTACCTTCCGTTGCTGATCTGAGGGGGAGAGTGTCTCGAGTGGTCAGAAGGTTCAGATCGTCTGTCTGGAGAGCGAGAGCGGCTGCTGCGATGTCTGTCATGCGATCGATTGGAATGATCGGATGCCAGTGAATGGATATCTGAAATGTCTGATCAAACAAGAAGCCTCTGTTCAGTACGGGCCTCCCTGATATACAACACAGTGACACGTCGGGCTTTTTAAATCCAACACTTAACACCACTCTCACCATCTCTGTCGGAGGCATTGGCTGAAGGAATGCTGTCGTCGAGGTCAGGGATGTTCAGCAGGGTCGCCCTGTCGTCCCTCTGAACCACCATTTTTAGCTTGCCTTTTGACCTTTCTATCAGCTTCTTGGCATCTATCAAGGAGAGGTTCTCTGTCACTGTGCCATTGATCTGCAACAAACACAAGAAGGAGAAGCTATTTGCTGACATTTCACACAATATCTGAAGAATTTTGAATAAAAAGGGATGAAAAAAACGAATAAAGACGCCTTTGTTTTTTACTTTGAAAATTAATACAGTCATATGAGAAGTTCAGTTTAAGATACAAACACAATTTTCCTGAGGCGAGGATCAGATGACAAATGTGTGCAAAACTGATTCTGTTTGTCAGGGTCAAATCAGTTTGTGAAGCTCTGAGAGGCAGCGTAACAAGAGAAAATAATACTTAAAGCAGGTTTTTTTATTAACTGATCAAATGATTCCAAAAAAATAAATTAACCTTTAATGCATAGTCTTTTTTGGAGCTTCAGTATGGCAACAAAACATGTAAGACTGATGACTGTGTGACAGATACATTTTATTTTATGTAATATTTATGATAAGACAAGTCATTAAGGCTCAACTTCACTGGAATTGGGGCTTGTTGGTTGTACTGATTGGAAACTTTATTTCTTATGCATAAAACATTGTGGATTCTTGATACTATCAAACTAAAGAAAAGGTAAAAATAAAATAAAATAAAAAAAAGTTAAATATCATCCTGCTTATAAGATCCAGGGTCCCCACTCTTTTCTAGAAATCATTTTCCAGGACTTTTTCAAGACGTTTCCCCAATATCTCTAGCTAGCCCACCACTGTTTTGAGTTTTGAGATTTTATTCCTTCACTTGCATTATTTTATCTACTCATATTTTATGGCTCAGTGTGCATTAGTTACCAAGTACATTTTTACTTAATTTCCTGTTTGATTTTTGTTCACTGACAAGGTAGAAGGAAGATAAATAATGTTCCTGGACAATTCAAGCTTTTCCAGGACATTTTACTTTTTTCCTCATTTTCCATATGTTTTCCATGACTGGAAAATTAAGTCAATAATTTTCCAGGTTTTCCAAGATGCGTGGGTACCTTGATATCCCACTAAAATGTATCTTGATCTATCAGATCATCACAGTTACATACTATAACTCCAGATTCCTGCCAAAATACAACCCTACACAAAAGACTAAATGAGTGTCATGTTTAAGAGCACTTGTTACACCCATACAGATGGATCATATGGTCCCCAAATGTAGAAACACTGGAAAATCAACTGTAGGAGCTGCTATGTGCATTGAACAGAATAAGATTCGAGAGTATTGGACAAGAAGCAGAGAGGACACTTCAGCAACTTAAGCAGAAGTCATTATCTCCAGCACATTTCAATTTTTCTCTCTCCAAAAAAATGCAAGATTTCAATTTTCAACAGTTTGGATCATGTTTAATATTTGATGACATATCCAGTCCCTCTCCCCCCTCACCTTGAGTACAACGTCTCCCTCCTGGATGTTGCCGTCCCTGGCTGCCAGGCTCTCCGGGGAAATGTCCTTGACAAAGATGTGGCTGGCCAGGCGCAGGCCATATTCTGCTTACAAAGTGAACGACAGCAACAAAGACCATGTTAGCACAGAGTTCACATGAGCACTCCACATTGACCGCTCTCTGCCGTCAGGCCTGCTGCTCCCACTAGGATTAACAGGACTGATTAAAGAAGATTAATTGCTCTTTTACTTAGATTTACTTGAGTTAACTTGGATTTTGCTGTGCCTGGCAAGTTTTGTTTACTCTGGCAGCTGACCAGTGCTGATTTGGAGGTCTTATTCTCTTCTAAAAGCTCTGGCTGTCTGCTGATTGTTGGGTCAATAACATGGCAGGTGAAACTTTCATTCTAGCCTCCTTTGCTATCCCCGACTTTGTGAGCCTCACCTTCATTTTTGCGAGATTTAACAAGGGTAACTTTGGCAGGACGTGGGGGCAGGTTGTGTGAGCGGCGGTCGGAGCGTGGGGAGAGACTTCTCTCCCGCGAGCCGCTGCGTTCACGTTCCCTGTCTCTTCGCCCGCTGCTCCGGCCGCTCCGTCTGCCCATGGCCCCGCCCACGCCGCTGTAAGCACCGCTGCGTCCACTCCGCGTCTCGTATATCTCTTCGTCGTAGCTGTCTTCCTCCTCGTCATGCTCTGACATTGTTTCCCTCTCCCCAAGGCGGCCCATGGGGACGTGCACCTTCCTTTTTCTTCTGATTGTCTGGTTACAGAAAAGAGATGAGACAGAGACAATCAGATGAGTTAGTCATACTATCTCAGGCTGTCTGGATAGAAAATTTTTAAACTTGGACATAATTCAAGCAAAATCAAATGAGAAGTGCTTCAAGAGAACAAACCTCCGCCAAGCCATTTCCAACATTGTTGAGCGAGTTATGGGAAAAATGTGGAAAACTGCCCAATCTCACAATGTTGAAATGCCCTTAAAAGACTTTCAGAATCAGCACCCAGAGTCAGATCACCTCCAAAATCTTCATGCCATGAACAACATTCCCTGAAAATGTCCTCAAAATCCATTTAGAACACAGAGTTTATAGTGAAAATGTGGAGAACTGTCCTATCTTGCAAAATTAAGAAATCCTTAAAGGAATTCCTGGATCTGCATCTGAATTCAGATCAATAAAAACAATCTAGTCACATCTTCTTTGTGCCATGATCAACATTACCTGAAAATGCCCTTAAAGTCTGTTTAGAACTTATTGAGTTCTAAGCAAAAATGTGGAAAACTGCCCTGTCCCGCAATGTTAAAATGTTCTTAAAAGACTTTAAGAATCAGCAACCAGAGTCATATCACCACCAAAATCTTATCAATCTTATCTACTTTCCAAAAAATGTCCTCAAAATCCAGCACCAAGAGTTCATAGTGAAAATGTGGAAAACTGGCCTACATTGCAGTGTTAAGAAATTCTTAAAGAAATTCCTGGATCTGCATCTGAATTCAGATCAATGAAAAAAATGTAATCACATCTTCCTTATGCCATGATCAACATTACCTGAAAACGTCCTTAAAGTCTGTTTAGAACTTAATGAGTTCTTAGCAGAAATGTGGAAAATTGTCATGTCTGTCAGTGTTAAGAATTCCTAGATCCACATCAGGATTTGGATCACCACCAAATCTAACCACTTCTTTCTTATGCCATGACCAACATTTCCTGAAAATTTAATTCAAATCTGTTCATTACTTTTTGAGTTATACTGTTTACAATAAAGAAGCTAACAAACCCAGGCAAAAACATAACCCTCTTGAATCAATGTGAATTTGGGCCAACTGATAAGATTTCATTTATATCAATGCCGTTATCAATGCAACTTATCGACCCAAGAGCTTGTATGTTCTTCTCTTATTGTCTGACAACTCAAAGCACTTTGGAAATCTTGTCTCACGTCCACTCACACAAATTTTACACACTGATGCCAGAAGCTCCTATGTGCAATATTCATTTGAATTAACAAATTACTTTGTATACATTTACATGCCTATGAGCATTGGGAGCAACCTGGGTTAAGGTTGGGAATTAATGATTTTATTAGGGGTGGGAATCTTCTAAAACTCAATTCCAATTCTGGAGGTCACCCTTAGATTCAAAATGGACTCAAATCGATTCAGGATTTGCAGGACACATCCTATTTGTTTTAAAAAGCTGCTTATTTAAGGATCTGCTTCTTCCTGCAGTGCATTAAGAACAGGATAATACGATTTGATGCAAACGAAAATGTGCTTAAGACAAACAGCTCATGTATCCATAATGTTTGTATCAGCAAATTACAATAGCTTTTTGCTACAAGTCAACTGTAAATCATGTGAGGGGGCTATGTGACAGCACACTGGTGTTTTAGTTTTCTGTAGAGATTCAAAAAAAGATGTGCACACTCACAATTTTGGCAATTTTTCCACTTTTCCGTAGCTGCTGCACTGCGTAGGCATGCTCCACATTGTCCATGGAGACAGCATTGACCATAACCACTCTGTCATTTTCCCTGGAGAGGGGGATAAAAAGATAAGAGACAAGCCGGAGTCTTTCTGTGGCAGCCAGGGTAATTTAATACTAAGAACAGTCTGCTCGAATTGGAACAAAATCTTACTGCAGCAGGCCTTCAGCCGGGCCTCCTTTCAGCACATCTGAGATCACAATGGAGGTCTCGCCGCTCTGAAAATGAGGGTTATCCCGACCTCCTGATATGGCTATCCCGAAGCCAAACCCTGGTGCCTGCACAAAGACAAAAACAACAAAGATTAGGAGATGATTCAGCCATCTGATGATTAAAACACTGACAGAGTAAAGACAGCAGATTCCTTTCTAAAGAGTAATTATAAGGACTTTCCTTGAACATTGCCAGAGACAATTTGCTCGGAATGAACAGTGTGTCCCTTCCTATTTAAGTCTGTCTAAGAGACATACAGTCTATGGCAGTAAAAATGACTTTTATTTGCTTAAAAATGATGAAAGGTTATCACAAAATAATTGGAATACTGCTATCGATGCATACCTCTTAATATGATAAATGGTGAAACTGTGTTGCAATAATGTTTAGAGCAGATTTTTTGTTTTGAGGAATCACGATCACAGAGAAAGTGATTTAGACATTTTTACCTCTCCATATACTGGCAATTGTTTTACAAAAACAGACATAAAAATGATGGATTAATTTAAACAAACTGACTAAAAAAGTTGTTTTAATCAACTGATGAATAAAATTTGATAAAATGACATTTTTTTTGCAGATGTTTCCCCTCCAACAAAATAGATGTAAATCTGCTGATGGTAACTTAAAACATACATTTTGATCATGTAGTAATCTGTTTTCATTCTGGGAAAATATTTTCAGCTAGTTCTCTGATGCATTTGGAAAGCGTTGGAGATCTGGCCCACTTGTAGCCTCGGGGACGCCAGTCTTATAACCTCTGCTAATAAATATGAAAGAAAGGCCACGTTCCCACCTCTGATCTCTGGATGGGTGAGATGGCCAATGTGCTGCATCTGGAGAGACTGAGACTTCATAACAAAGACAGACGAAGCATGTTTGATAAAAAACAGGAATCTTTGCTGTACTTTTTTCATGGTAAAAATTAAGCTGACATCCTGCGCCCATGCTGCATATTTGTGATTATGCTTAATATTACTGACACCATCACTCTTTTTATTTATTAGTTATTTTGCAAATATTTACTTGCTTGATTTGTTGTTTGACTTCGAGGTCTTTTGTGTTTGTCTCCCAGCTGGCGTGCTTCATGGGGAGGGGGGATCTTTTTGGGTTTCTTGATTTATTTATTTTTTTTACATGTCCTTCTTTTTCCTTGTTCTTGTTAACCATTTACAAAATAATAAAACATTAAATGCCCACAGATGAGACACACCTGTAGATGTTTTTAGAAACCCTTTTTTCTTAGGGGTGTTTGGGGGAATGTAGCTCACATTATGTTCTTTTTGGGGAGGCTCACTCTCTCACACTTTGAAAACCCCTGGTTTAGAGCATATATAACCACTTTTGACTTTTTAATTTTCTAAAAACTTCCATTTGTTGTTCTTTTATTTTTGTCATGTTTAAATGATCTGTACTCCACACTCACTTAACTGATTATCTTTTCAGAGTATTTTGGGTGCTATGCATAAGAATGTTAGATAAATGAAATGTCCTACTATTATTGTTCATTTGTAGCTCAAAGCCCTTTCCACTTGTGAATATCATTTTTTATTTCTGCTTCACCATCAATGACATTTTAATGCTCTTTCCTGTCAACTAATGTCACTTTTTGATTTGACCATTTACATGATTTAGCTCTTCCAAATGAAAATCCATCCATGGACAGCCCCAATTCACACAGACTATACCCCCTATATATTATACAGTGCCTTACTTTAGTTTCTTTTGACTATTCAAATCAACTTTACACTGCAGGTCACATCTACCCCTTCACTCACTGATGTTTCAGAGTGTCCATCAGTATCAGCCAAAACACATCCATGCCTTTTCATACTCGCTTACACACCACTGACGCAGCAGTGGGAGCAACTTGGGATTAACTACACTCAACAAAAATATAAATGCAGGAAACAGTGTGAATGAATGAACTGGTCACGCTGACTGACCACCACACTGTCACATGGCATGAGACTCATGGATGGATTGTACTCACTGGGAGCGATCAACTGAAACTAGGGAACTTGATTTGAGCAAAGCAAAGCAATCTGTACACATAAATAATATTTGTGGGCATGTTAAGAGAAAGGTCATTTTAACTTAACCTTTTGAGTTTGTGCCTTTATATTTTTGTTGAGTATATATTGCCCAAGGACACATTGCTATGTGACAGCCAGCTGGGCTTGAACCTGCAACCTTCCAATTACCAACAGAGGGCACAATCAGACTGCATCACAGACTCTCCAGATAGAAATATGTGCACCATCCCACTTTTATGCACTGGCTACATGATGTCCTCTGTTTTTGAAGTTAGAGAACCTAAAATACAATCTGAGAGGCTCCACAAAGTTTTTTCAGAAATTTTGTTTTCCTTGTTTGAGTTACGTTAAACAAAACATTCAGCTGTCTGCTGTTCCACAGTCTACGTAATGGGAAAACTATGCAGTGTTTTGTTACTTTAATGAGCTATAAATATTATATTAAGCTGTACATGTTATACAAGTCATGGTCAAAAGACAAAAACTCCTCTGTTCTTTCTGTTCCACCTGCACAGTGAGCACACCTACACGATGTGATGGGGAAGATCGGAAGGAAGAAGAGAGGAGGTGGAAACAGCCAGAGAGGTAGAGAGACACAGAGACCAGGACAAAACACAGACAGATTTAAGGAACATCTGAGGGAGGATAAGTCAAACCTACCCTGTGTAGTGTTACTGTGTGCTGTTCCCAAATGACAGTCTCCTCCATTGCTGCGCTCTGGAAGAACAGAGATAGAGAACAGTGTGGTTAACATGAGAGAAAGGGGATGGCAGATTGAGACCCAAAGAGGCTGAATAAGGCAGCAGTCTTGTGACAAAAAGGGAGCACACACGCACAAAAACACACAATCAGTCACCAGAAGAGTCACGTGTCCTGCCAGAGTGTCCTTGAGTAAAACAAGAGTAAAACGCCCTTGTTAAAAGTCATTTCACATCTTCACTACAGCTGGAAATAAATCAATTGAATGCTCAGGCTTGACCTGAAAGGCTTTTTTTTTCTGCTGTGAAGGAAACAATAAGCCAACAAACCTGCAAGGTGTGTGGTTTTGATTGATTGTAATACTTGAATCAGAACAGAGATTTCCTTGTACAAACGCACCAGTAGGAAAACTGGTCGATTCAGATAAAAACTTCAAACTCCAACCACTTCTGTTGGGATGGATTTCATATGAATATGGATTCATACTGAGGTTAAAAGAGGTGCAATAGTGTGACATTTCCAAATACAATTTAGTCAATATCAACAGCAATAAATACATACACACAGCACAGTGTTAGTACTATCATTTATCACACTCCAACACAACTAACAACCATTACAATAGGAAGCTTTTTATATGTTTCACTATGCAAAGCAGCCATTTAGTAATACATTTCCAGAATACCAATACAGTTTTCAGCTTCTAATTTGGCCTGGTAGTGTACTGAGGAAACATGGAGTAAGCACTGCACACGTGTGACCGATCAGGGTTTTTGCTGCCTATACTGATCACTTGTCACCTATGAGTCAGATCAGGCCTTTTAAAGAGCAATGCAGTATGCATCCTACAACAAGGACAACTTAATTTCATGTGAGTTTATTTACAGAATTAGACAGAAATATAGTGAATAAAGGGCTGTAAGTATCAGAACTTTTATACAAATGATTAAATGGTCTAGTATTGCTAGAAACACATATTTGGCCCTTAAAAAATGAGTAATTTCAGTTCAAAGCCAAAAATTAAATTTCATTAAATACAGAAAAACTACAAATGAAAACTCTTCTATTGGTCTTTTTGTAGTACTTTTCCATTCGTGGCATCTGCTCAATCTGGCTTGACCCTGCATGGTTTGATAATGCCTGCTTCATTTTCTGTTACAGTATGGTGAGGTCTTCATGGCATAGTTGTGAGAAACTACTATGGCATCCTCACATCAACAAAGGAAGAAACAGAGGCAAGAGCAGCCAGCCATTACATGGCTTTTTGTCACCTTCAGAAGATTTTGTTCAGTTACAAGCAGCAAAATGACAAACTATCTAAAGCAGAAGAAGTTTTGGACAGTCACACAGGATTGTGGAGTGGACAACCGGAGGTGTTTCACCTCTGTGTAGGATACCTGTGACTTGTGGCAGTAGTTTGACTATTTAAAGGTCAGCAGTGTCTCCACATTAAATTTGTCTCGGCTCAGCTCGTTTGGAACCCTGCTGGACATGATAGAGGAAAAACTGCTCCAGGTGCTTGGTACAATCCCTGATGGAAAACCAAAACAAATGAGTAAAGCTGAGCTGAGTCGAGCAGATACCATGTAGTGGAGAAGCCCCATTAGTGGACTTACATGAGCATTTTATAATTTCACTGTCTGGACCTTAAAACATTGTACTGGATGCTGTCACCTCATGAATTAGCTAAGTAGCTTATTTTTTGTAGTCTTCAGCATAGATTTTAACACTAAGTGTTAAATCAAGTGGATGACGGAGCAGCAGAGGCAGATGGGTTAACAAGTTTGTTTTGCAACATTAAAGGTCTGTGTGCAGTATTTACCCCAAGTGATCATATCAGTGTCTACAGGTACTTACTCCAATCAGCCAATCATGTATTTAGCAACAATATGTCATTTTTCCAACTTAAAATGTGGATTCAAAGTTGATTTAACATTATGGTTGTTTACATATAGCAATATGTAAGTTTGGCAGCAAACCATGGTCATCTCTTAAGAGGTGCATACTGCTGTATGACAGAAGTTCACACTCAGTTGCAGGAAGCAAATAAGTCAAGAGGAAAGGTGGTTTGCCTGCCCAATGCTGTGCTCCATGATGGTTGCAGCTAAGAGAAGGAGAACAGTGACGGGTGAGGCCAAGAAAAGAAAGAGAAAAAACACGATTTTGTCTTTTCTGATTAAACTCCAGGAAACTTTATGTTATAAAGTGTTGCATAATGGTACGAGCAATTGTAAACCAAGATTTACGAAAAAACGTACGGCAGATGTATCTGCAGAGAATACTGAAGAATATTTTTAATACCTGTTTCAACAGATATTTAAGCTATCGTCTGCTCATACCTATACTGAACAGATATGTTGCGCATCACTAATGTCAAGTATGAACAGGTTCATGTCTGTATAAAAATAAATCTGTGTATTTCTGGACCAAAACAAATTTTTGATTTTTAATAAAGTCTCAGTCTGAGAGCAGAATAAAGGCTGTACCCTTAAAAAGAGGAACTTTATCTATTTGTGTGTTTATTGTGTTTACTTGCACTCATTATTCCCTGTAGTAATAGGTATGAAAATACTGAAGTTGAATTCCTTTCTTTCATGTTTTGATTTGAGTGAGAAACTATTTTATTATTTCCTTTTCTTTCATCTTCTCCATTTTATGTTTCATCAGTGAGAATTTAAATCTTTATTAGCGGTGCTAGAATGGAGTGTACAATAGCAAATCTAGATGATAGAAGTAAACAAAAGAAGATAAATGTATTTATGATTGCCTTAAATATTAAAAAGGCTTGAAATGAAATGTTCAAACATGTTTTTTAATGATAACTCCTTTAAAAGAATGTTTGTGAAAAGTTTAATTCAGAATTGATACTTTGGGACAAGTAACACTCCTCCTACAGCACCACTTCATGAGTGTCCTTGGAAACAGTTAATTTTTAATCCCTATTACAATGATTTCATTTCAGTCTCATTGTCCATGCAAGTGTAAGAGGCAGCCTGCTCCTAAAATAGAAATACAGCACAGCAGCGTCTAAGCAGAGCTGTGAATTAAACCTTTTCAAAGCCTGCAGAACAATCCATCATCATCTTTCCACACTGAATAATGTGGATGATATGAGCATCAGCATTTATAACCGACTCCATAAAGTGCACACTGGTGGTTAAAGGCACATAAGATCAATCAATACTTCTGCGGTGTATTAAAACAATAGCCTCCTGAGGGGCTTTAGTGAAGGGCAGACTGCACTGTCAGATGCGGTAAATAAAACCACAAAGAAAAAAGAACACACTGAGAACATAACAAAAAGGATGTATACTGAACAGTTTGATATAGGGGGAGGGGCTGTGCGAGGTAAGTAGCATTATGTTTTGATGCAGCGCAATATGATATGATGTGATAGGAGGCAGCGTGGTGCCGTATGACATTCACATACCCAGCAAAGTGAGGTCCATGATAAAAATAGTATGTTTTATCAATTCTGCGTAAAATGATACATCATGAATTCTGATTTGATGAAAAATACAAAATGCCTTAAAGTTAAAGAATAAAATGAATGCATCTACAGTGATTTGGTTTCAGTTTCATCTCTAATCTCACTTCACCTCATAGCATTGTTTGACCACTCTCTGCTTTTATCTCTTTGTCCTCTTTTAAATCTCTTTTAAAGACACATTTTTATTGATGTGCTTTTACAAGAGATATCACCTGAGTGTGCTTTTATTTCTATTCTTATTCACAGGCAGCATCTTTTATTCTTTCATTTTTTATCTTTTCATCTTTTTAACTTTTTATCCTCTTTTGGTTTTATTTACTTTCATTTTATCTCCTTTTTCTTCTTTCTTATCTTAGGTGTTATTAATCCTTTGTTTATTTTGCTCTCTTTCTGTCATTTCTGGCTCTTACGTGCTTTTCCACTACTCTGTTTTAAGTCTTACACTTTCTGTCATCGTATTCCTCCATTTTCTTTTATTCTTATGTTATCTTTAATTTTGTCGGTAAAGTACTTTGCAACCCTGTTTTGAAAAGTGCTAAAGTTTAGTTTATTATTATTATTATTATTATTATTATTATTATTATTATCAAATGCACAACACCAGGAGAGGTCATGAAGTGGTGACCAGGTAAATCAAAATGGCAGGAAAATCTGGTTCCAGCATTGCGTTTTTATTAAATGATACATCCTACTTAGTTTTTCCTCATTTTGAATGCAAGATATCATTTCCTCAGTTATCTGTGCCTGTTTTCAGAGTCCTCTCTTGATTTATTTGTGTGTGTGTAGAACAGGGGTGCCCAAACTAAGGCCCGGGGGCCAAATGCGGCTCATTTTCAATTGGCCCCTGAAACAGTTGGATGAATAAAGACATTTTGATTACAGCAGCAAATACTATCAATCATGCACATTTTCTGCCATATTTACTTTGTCACAAGGTCTCATTTACAAAGCATATTGCAATATTCATCTTCAAGCACCAACATTCTTGTAGTTTTCTCTTGTTTTGTGTCTGCCAGTGAAGAAAAGCTGTCAGTGTCTCCCATCTGCTGCTCAGAAGGTCATTCTTGCCCTGACTAGGTGTGAATCCAGTGATAGCCCGGGGTTACAAGGGCCCCTTGACAGGTGATAACCCACCCCTAAACCCTAAAACTTTAACTTAGATACGCTAAAAGTGAGGTGCAGCAAGTGGCTCAGTCATCCATGTATCCCTCTTTACGTGGCCCTCGATGTAAAAAGTTTGGACACCCCTGGTGTAGAATGTGGGTTGTGAAGGTAGGTGGGGTCTTGTACTTTATTTGGTATCCTCTTAAACTTATCGGTTTGTGTTTGTTAGTGTAAAACCCTTTGTTTTGCATTATCTTGAATGAAAGTGCTATACAAATAAAGTTTGATTGACTGATTAAGATTCCACAAAGGATATTACAATTTAACTTAGTGAAATATAATTTTAAAAATTGTTGACAACAACTCTTTTTCAACTGACCCCCAATTTCCACATACACATCAGTTTGTTTCTACAGCCTGCGCCTCGCTCTGTCTGCAGCACGTACCAGCAACGTCCTGCCACGCTGGATCGTATGAGATATGCAGCGAGTGTGTTTTCAGTGCAAGCCGCTTCAAGTCTGCGTCGATCCCCAAACACATCAAAACAGAACAGGAAAATAATTGCTCAGAGCTTCAAGAACATTTCAAATATATATCAGAATATAATATCATATCATAGGAATGAAAGAGAATTCACCAGAACTGATGAATGAGCGGATGTGTTTTCTCCCTTGTATTTGGATTAAAAGTTATGATAATAAAACAGAAATACTAGACATTTAAGGCATTAATAAACTAAGAACATAAAGTGTTAAAAGCTTTCTAACTCCATAATGTCCTCACCCATTATAAAAGCAGAGAAGACACAGAAATCACAGTAAAAATGAGTCGGTGGAAAAGTTGTTTTCAAAGGTGGGCTGGCTGTAAAACCAGTTGTTTACATTTTGCTCTTCCTATGTATACATGTAGTTGTTATTGCATTATGTAATAATTATCTCATGACTATGTTTCTTGCTGCTGCGCCCCTCAGCGCTGCGCTTCCGGTGCCAGTGGGCGAGACTGACACCAAAATTTTTACTCTTCTCAATTTGCTGTGTACAGTTGTATCAAAAATGATCCCACTCCACCCTAGTCTAAAACATGTTTCAATGGAAACCACAGAAGCTGTTCCCAACCTCTTTCCACTTCATTCGCTCTTTACAGGTTGCTTCAAACGTTACTACTGCTCCACACATATGCACCAAGAATGTACTGGTAGTTTGTTTGAAATTATATTCTGTTGTCCTCTGGCGGTGATACGCTCACATCTATATTGTGTGTGTTTTTTTTTACTTGCTAAACACTCAAACAGGTGACAAACCGGTGACAAACCCTTCTCAGCAGTATGAGGTGCTGTGTTTACAGAGCCTTGAATATAATTATACAATGATTAAAGCCCTGCTCGATACAATGAGGCTGCTCTGACACTAAGTGTTTAAAATTCAAGCACACTCTCACTCACATTAACAATCACAGAGGATAAGATGAAGGTCGACTCCTTCTGCTGTTAGGTCAGCAGTGTCCTCGCAGCACAGCAGCTCACTTCTTATCTTATCTCTTCTTCTATATCATTTCACCTCCGCCACAATCTCACGACACATTAGACATTCAATGACTGTGTATAAAATACTATCAGGTCCATCCCTTTGGGCAAATTACAAGCCACATCACAGCACCTAATGCAATAACCCCCATCTGTCAGGTAAAGTGATCCCGTGTCTTTGACCTTAATAGGTAGGACCATCATACATTCCTCTTCCGGCTCTGCTGCTGATTTCTGCGAAACACTGACAGTATGGCAGTGAGCGTATTAGGAGTGATCTCATGTTGCGGCACATTAAAGTGTGATGACAAAATGAGCTGCACATTAAAGCAGCTTCAGTTTCAGTTCTTGGACCCCGGGCTGTTATCAAAACCACCTTGTATGCGGCTTCAGGCTTTAAACACTCTGCAAGTGTCAGCGCAGCTTCATGTTAAAGATTAACAAGTGACATGTAAACATGACAGCCTGCTAACAGTTTGGGTATCAAGTTCCTAAACCCGATAATGGTTCCTAAATCTCAGATGAGCCGCGAGCAAAATGTAAAAAAAAAAAAAAAAAAAAACTTTAAAAGGAACAATGTCCAGCCCAATCTGAGGAAACAATGACATTTGCAGTCTCAGTGACCTTTTTTTTCTTTAAATGTGACATATCAAACCCCTTCTTCACCTTTTCACACTGTCTCCTGTGGTCTACATCAGAGGTGCCAAACCTTTTCTCCACTGCTGACCAGGATGGCCGTCACAGATGGGTTGTGGGGGTCATAAAAACAAACAAGAAAAGTGTGCACAAGAACTCAACATCTCAAAGAATTAGTGAGATTGTTACTCTGAAAGACTGCATGGATATGAGATCAGTGTTTAGCTTTAACCAGTGACCGTGTGATCTGGTGACTTTCAGCTGAGTGTGAAGCTGTGTTTATATCAGTTTGATTTTTTATTATAAACATATTTGATGAGGGTGTTTTTAGTTTACAAGGCACATTCACAAGGCCATCTGCTGTGCATGATTTCTCTTCAGCTTTGGCTTTACTGCTCTGAAGAGCTTTGGTGATGCTGTTGTTGAATTAATGCTTAAAAATGATGGCAGCCAGTACGTGACAAAGCCCTTGTTTCCATCAACATGGTGAAGCCTTCAGTCTTTGAACATAAAAGTTAGAAATGGATTGTGCTACTTTCTCAGATTACTGTGTGGCAGCTTTGACATGCTAAACATGTCAAGTGTTGGCTTGTTTATAAGTAGCATTAGCATAGCATTAGCATTAGCCTTGCATTAGCTTTGCTGCCATTGGCTTCTGCTGTCCCTGGTTGGTGGTGCATGAGGTGAGCCTTATGTCCACTGTTTTACTCTCACGTGTTCACATTGTGTCCCTTTCAAAGTCCAAAATAAGTCCACACAGCAGATTTAAATACTGACAGTACGTTCCTTTCGTCTCTCTCTCCTATGCAGCCATGATTATTTACATCCGACTCTCCAGCACAAAGAATGTCATGCGTCTGACCTGGATCAACAGCACTATTGTGTGGACTTAAAGCACTACTGTGCACAAGACAAAAACTTCACAGTATAAGGACTTCTCTCTCTCCTATAAACAGTGCTAGTAGCTGCCTGAATCAGCTGGTTCCTCCAAACCCTCCAAAAAGACCTACCAGTGTGACATCATGCCATACTTTTGTAAGCTGTTGAAGTACATCAGCTTGTCTGGCAAGCCAAGTGCAGAATTTTGTCTGCTACTTTTTCCTGTTGTAAGCTTAACTTTTTAGTGGCAATAATGCTAAAAATATCTACAGAAAATTAATTCTTTGCTGTTTTCTCATGCATCTTGGCAGAGAAATTACAATTTATATACTTTTTTTTTCAAAGTATGAAATTATTTTTTTACTCCTGGTATGAAACTCTCAGGATACACTGCCACTTTAAGGTATGCATATCTATAGTTTCATCCATCTTTTAATGATCGTTCGCCAACTATAAAATATTTAATCAATAATTCATTGGTTCTTTTTCTTTATGTTGTGTACTTAATTAAAAAAAATCAAATAAAACCAATGTATCCATAAATAAAAATATATTCCTGTTTTTGGTCTTGGTGGCCCAGTACAAGTATAATGCTGTCATTATGACCAGTGACAAAACAAAGCCTGTGTGTGCACTACTGACAATGATGGGGCTCTCTCCATCAAGCATGTGTACAATGATGAATTAATCAACTTGGCCTGTTTGGCTGCTTTTTTCCACTGATTGACTACTCCATATGTCCATGGAAAGTCATGCCTGCCCCTCTCTTTTTGGCACATGCCTGACACACAGCTGTCTGTGGCACACAGCTGTCTATGTGCCTCCATGGCCATGGGTGCTAACCTACAGGGATGGGTGCTGAAATCTGGCACCAATGTGGCACCAGTCCTAACACATCCAATATGTAACACACCAAATTGCAACATGGACTGCGGTGCTTCATTTCAGTAACATTCACAAAATGTTAGAGCTAAAGATGATGAACCCTCTCTGCCTTTTATACCAAGTAAGCTGTCCAGTATTGTCCTCTGTGGAAAGACACTGACATTACAGAGACATTATCACATGGGCCACTGTAAGAGAAAACATTTATTAAGCCTAATATCTGTAAGTATTGCTTATGAAACAATTTCAGCACAGGCATTGTTTTAAAAGTATCAACTTAGCACCATCCATCCATCATCTATACCACTTATCCACTGCATGGTCATTGGGGCTAGAGCCTATCCCAGCTGACATGGGGCAAGAGGCAGGGTGCACCTCGGATCAGTCGCCAAAATTATTCACACTCACAGGTACGGGTAAATTAGAGTCAACAATAAACCTAACACGCATGTCTTTGGTCTGTGGGTGGAAACCAGAGTGCGAGGAGAAAACCCACACAGGAAAGAGGTGAACATGCAAAGTCCACACAGGAGTCGGACCACCAACCTTCTTACTAGGGCTGAAAAATTTCATGAAAAGATCAAATTGCAATTTTTCTGGCAGATATTACGATTTCAATTCTATTCACGATTTTCTTCAAATCAAGCTTCAGTACAATATTCACTATGTTTACAGTACAAACAACAGTAAGGAAATCAATGGTCAAAGGCACATAACACATTATTCATCATTTACTATTGATGGTAAATAAATAAACAGAGGCTTTGTATTGTTGACCTGCTTACCAAAATTTCTGTAAATGCAAATTGCCTGCAAATTTGCAAAATAGTATATGTAAAATAGTTGACACAACAGATCCTGGGTCAGTCGGGAGCGCTGCAAAAATCGCAGCTTTGGCGATCACATGATTGCGTTGTCTGAAATTGCAATTTTAATCCAAAAACGATAAATTGTTCCGCCTTACTTCTTACTGTGCAACACATGCACTTCCCTGCAGTGCTACCGTGCCGCCCACCTCAGCACCAGTATCAGACAAAAACGAAACAATACCCAGCTCTAGAGATCCCTGGGGGGATACCACGGGAGGGGGAAGCATCATAATGCATAACTTGATGTCAGAAGAAGCACAGATTCTGGACCAACTGTTTGATTTCATGTTTTCAGATGGAGGAGAACCACAAACAAAGGCCTAAGTTAGCTTATTTCACCTTCTGTGGGTCAGTGAATATCCTACAGAAATCCAAATACAAGTGGGAAATCTACTAAAAAGTCAGCTTTTTATTATATGCCCTCTTTAACCACCCAGCCTTCCTTTAACACATAGTCGTGCTCCATTTGGTGACCTGACGGCTGAGTGCCAAACCTTAGCTGGTGTCTGAGAGTACAAGAAGCTGAATAAGTATCTGCAGGTTGCCCCAGACGTTCTCAGCCTGGCAGCAACAGTCACAAACTCCTCAAGAAGCTTATGGCGGGACTCGCACAAGGAGGAGGGGGAGACAAAAGTTTGAACAGGGGAACTCCCCCGTGGCCTTTTACACTGAATACACTGCACTTGAGAGAGAGGGGGAACAAGACATCTGAATATTAACAAGACTGCTGAAAGAAGAGGCATGAATTCTCCCAGGGAAGCTTGCTCTTTGGGGAGGAGGATTTATGCCCCCTGTCTTCTTGATATGCACTGTGGAAATGCTGATGCAAAGAACTCTGACATTTTGTCTGAATTTATAGACGCTTCGCCACTAAACTGCAAACTTTTAGGAGGTACTTGTTTCCAGCTGACATTCTCGCTTTGAAAAATTCTTTATAGGCAAACATGCATACACACAAGCCTTTAATGTTCGGGCCCTGTGATGCAGTGCAGCTCTGAGAAATGAGAATTTGTTGACTGGAAAATGTGATTAGCTGATGCTTACTGTGTGTCGATCCAATACAAATAAATCTCCATAAAATCAATGGAATGTAAAAATTCCAAAATGGAGTGAGTTTAAATGAATCTGAAATGGAATAAAAACTGAACAGGGGAAAAAACAAAAAACAGACTTAGCAATGGTCCTTTGCATGTCTCCCTCTGCTGCATCCCCCCTCCCCTGCGCTGCAACACACACACACCTTTCACTTTGAAGGGATGTAATTTTGCTTTCTCCTCCTGCAGAGCTTGTTGCTCTGGTAACAGAGGGAGAACAGTGTGGTGTTGTTCAAGTGGCCTGACATTTTCAGGCCGTGTCTGAAGGTTCCTCTCAACTGTGGGAGGTTTAAGGAAAAAAAGGCACTGAATTAATTTCAGTACAAAAGCCCTTTTTTGAAGAGAGGCACTATTTACCTGCTTTCATTTGCACATGTAAATACAGTTAGAGCTAATGGAGCAATAAACCAACATGTCAGTGTTGTTTAGAGCAGGATGGCACTATGGAGAGGAAATATCAGGATGATTCAACGGGCCCATGACTGACAGGGGCCTTTAAAGTATTATAACTAGTTATCTTACACTCATTCAATTACTTGTGAATCAGTGTTAATTTTGTTGAGCAATTATTTTCATCAGACTTTTCGACAACAACCCTTTTTCTAGACAGCAAATAATAAAAACAAGTGCACGTGGACAAAAAAACTAAATTAATTGACATTTTCCTCAACTAATAAAAACTAGATGAAAATGTCTGAAAGAGACATAATCCAGTCAGACCTTATTTCATCATGTAGAAAGTAGGGGCAAGTTAGGAATATATCCAATCACAGCTACTTTGGTTGTGTGGAAAGGTTGGATGAGTTAAGAGGGACATCCAATCACAACTGCCTTAGCTTCGTGGTGGTGGGATAAGTTGGGGAGTGATCCAATCAGAGCTACTCTCTTTATGAATTGATATATTCATGTAGAGCGGGCTCACTGTTTGTTGTCAGTTCTGGTATTGTAACTGAGATGCTCTGTCAGGTAGCCTAAATAAAGGTGACTGCACTTCACGCAAAAGTTAAATTTGTTTCTGTTAATTTATACATTCAAACTTCACTAGCATTCAATAAAAAGTTATTAGATGTTTCATTTTATCCAAGTGTAAAACATGACTTCAGAAATTCAAGGAAACATGAAAAAACACTTACACTTCATATTTTAGTTGACCTAATTTACAGCAGATTTCATCGACTAAATGTTGTGAAACTTCATCAACTTAAACTAGACAAAATGAAAACAATTTAGACGACTAAATTATGACGAAAACTAAAAGATATTTTGGGTTCAAGACTATAACTAAAATTAAATTAAAAAGTGCTGTCAAAAATCAACACTGCTTGTGAATGCAAAAGCTAATCAGCCAATCACATGGCAGCAACTCTACACATTTAGGCATGTAGACATGGTCAAGATGACATGCTGAAGTTCAAACTGAGCATCAGGGTGGGAGGAAAAGTTACTTAAGTGACTTTGAATGTGGCATGGTTGGTGGTGGGAAGCACAGTGGCGTGACAGGTACTGTCCCGTGCATGTGTGGATTCTCTCTGGATTCTCTCATTAGGTTAATTGGTGACTCCAAGGTATGAGTGAGGGCGTGAATGGTTGTCATTCTATCTATGTGGCCCTGCGATTGGCTGGTGACTGGTCCTGGGTGTACCCCGCTTCTTTCCCAATGTCGGCAAGGATAGGCTCCAGCCCCGTGACCCCAAAAGGAATAAGCAGTATAGATAATGGATGGATGGGTGGTTGGTGTTGTCATATGGACTTATGATCAGTAATCTCTGGGGTTTCAAGAGAATGGCTCAAAAAGGAGAAAATATTCAGTGAGTAGCAGATATCTGGGGTAAAATGCCTTGTTGATGCCAGAGGTCAGGGGAGAATGGCTGGAGTGGTTTGAGATGATATAAAGCAACAGTAACTCGACTACTCATCACAACCAAAGTGCAGAAGACCACTGTGGTTGACTAAAGCAGTACACCAGTACGCTCTGGCCAGCTGAGGACAGTTTTTATTAAACATGACAATGACTTCACTTTACGCCTGTTGCTCAAACAGTTATTAGATTTCAATTCAATGGAAAGTCTTAGGGGCAACAACAACTGGAGGATGCTACAATGTCAATATGGACTGAAATCTCAAAGGGATGTTTCCGGGATCTTTTTGAATCTATGCCATAAAGAATTGAGGCAGTTTTGAAGGGAGTTCAACCCAGAGCTGGTAAAGTGTACCTGAAGACTGCATCACTCTGAGGAGAAAGTCCTCTTACTGTACCAAAGAAATCCATATTTCACTGTTTTTTTAAATTATTGTCGTGGCAAAAAAGTCACAATGAGTTAATCTCTATATTTCTAACTCTATTATTGTACTTACTTCAGTGTTTCCTGTGGTGCTTTATAGAGAAGAGGGCCACCTTGAAAGGATTCCCCATTTATCTCAACTAGTATTGAAAAAAATAAACTCTTTGAGAACATTTTTACTTAAATGTATAGGGGTAACCACTTGGGTCAAAGGGATCCTTGCTTTGCATTCAATACTTGCCTGAATAACTAGCAAATAATAAGGACACTGAAATCCAAATACCTCATGAAAAGTCCCTGAAGTGCGGCACAATTCTCTGTAGTGTGTTGTTAAATATGTCTTGGAAGAAGTTCTCTATCAGAGGAGAGCTTACAGAGCATGTCCTCTCAGCCTAAGGCCTCAACTCAGACACAAGACTCTACTTTTAAAAGTCCTGTGCACAGCCTGCTCCTAAGTCCCCCCAGTGACAGATGAGTTTTTGTAGAAACATGAATGTCCTTTACGGCCACTGACAACTGGTGCCAACAGAAGCTTCAAGCCACAGGCCAGAGCCGGGGCTGGCAGCCGCTCCACAGTGGAGACGCACCATGTCGCATGGGTCATGCTTGGGGGGATTACAACCAAGTGACTTGGGAGGCAGTTCAACATCACAGATGGACCACGCCACTGATGGATCTCACAGCTGAGTGGAGAGGGGACACGAGTGGAAGTGGACTGTGTGGAGTCAAAAAAGAAAAGGTCAACCAAAAACTGGATAGCTCCAAATCCACAGAGGATGCATTCTTGTATTTAAGTTTGTGTGTTAAAGAAATACTTGACCATTAGCCTTCAAAGATTTTAATGCTCATATAGTTTCAGATCTGCAATGAGTTTACATCCAGGTAGTAGAGCAGTATGAAAGGTAAAGGAGATTTGAGAAATCAGATCCTACTTATGATAATCCATCAGGGTTTTCAGTTAACCAGAATTTCTAGCTTTATATAACATTAAGCAAATAAAACCAGTCTTAATATGATGACAATAAACAAAGAAGTCCTCTGACCCAAATATTGGGTGATTACTTGTTTCTAATTATCAAAACATGTCAGTACTGAAACATTGTCAATGTTTCTATGCAGTCTAGACGTGAAATATATTTACTGCAAGTTTTGATTATAAATTAATCTCCTGCACCAGTGATAGGGGTATTTAATAATTTATTTACAACTTGGAAGTTCTGAGATAAGCACGTCAATAAAATGGCAAGTGTGCACTACTACTAGTTTCCCTGGGGACACAATAAACTGTGGTACAGGTTATTGTCTTTTGCAGACATTTCCCGATTGTTTGCTTCTCTGGTTTCGCTGTAAATGGGCTGGTTTCACTGAGTTATTTGCCAGGACTCACCGCAAAAGAAGCACTGAGGCTGCGGTGGGTCTGCAGATGGAAATGTGGTTGGTAACATTCAACTTCTGAAGAATCATCAACACATATGAGTAAGGCGGTACTCATGGTATGAAAAAAAGACTCATGGGGTACACAAGACAAAAAAGGTTGGGAACCACTGTCCTACATGACTCCATGCGTTTTCCTTACACTTTGGTGTGTTTTTATACCACTGATCATCAAGATAATTACAAAAATATGCATAAGAAAAAAAAAACATGATCCAGAAAAAGCACCTGGACAGTATTTTATGGAAAAAGAACAAAATACTTTGCACGTGTCTACTCTGACCCATGGATGAACTGGTTATATTTCGGAGGTCAGAGGGCAAATGTCAAGGTAAAACAGCCTTGTAGTAATCTTTTGCTTTTAAATACAATATCTCATGATCATGAAGCTACAAAAGATAATGCAAGAAAGTTGGTCTCTGGAGCTTTAAGTTTCCAGAAGAAGTGCCATAGCCACAAAAATAAAATAAATCCATAACTCATCTAAAATGTTAAAGTCTTTGGTGGTGTAACAAACAGTTTTCTTACAAAGAGTGATGAATCCATCTGAGGTGAAAAGTGAAAATTCAGAAACACAGATTAAGGATATTTCCATCTCTGAGACAGAGGTCCTTCTTATACAATGAGTCATCACAACACTAACCTAACATGACCCACCAGGAGGGAAGCTAAGATGGTGTTTCATCCTGTATTCATTTTGGAGTATCATTAAAATTAAAGAGCGCTGGCTCCCTGACTCTGTGCTCAGCAGAAAAACAAAATCATATTTCTTCTCCGGGGGGGAACCGAAGCAAAATGGTGGGCTGCTCAATTCTCTGACTCAAAGAATAGATTTTGTGCTGTAGTATGGTTTAGGGCTGAGGCAGAACCTTATTCAATTTTGACCGCTCTGGGACTGGAGGAGCTAAAAATAGCTCTTATTAATTCTGCCGTTGTGATGCTGCAACAGAGTGATTTAAGGAAAACTTGCAGCAGCAACACTGAGGAACGTTTAAAAACCTCTTGTTATATTAAAGGCCATGGACGGACTAAAACAAAAAATGCAATATAGGGAAGAAACGCAGTCCTTGTCTCTCCTGTGGGTGTTTGTTGGATGTGTATGTGAGGCCTTGGGGAATAAAAGAGGGGAGGATCATTATAGCAAAGAAACAACAATGCAAGGGAGCCAAATTAGTCTATTTCAACATGTACAGCGGTATTTATACGAACACAAGTTTATACTGACTGACTTTAGTGACTAACCTAGCTGATGAATTGGTACAGTGTTATTTAGAGTGGAAGTCCCCATGCCTCAGGGGGTCACAGACATTTGGAGGGAGGGATGAAACAGAATACAAAAAACAATATCATTAATGACAGTCCAAGTTCATTTGACTTTTTTTTAGATGTTTTTGGCCAATACATCAAAAGATTTGCTCTCCTCAATTCTAATTTACAATTTAATGAACAGAAGAAGCCAATTAAAAGTCACACCAGACAATTTCTGAAAATTGTGTTTACCAGTAAAATAACTGTTGAAAAGTTTTGGGCCCCCCTGAAATATTGGATCTGCTGAGGTAGAGATAATTGATTTTTTGGTAGATATGATATAATAGGATACTGGATATGCACAATATTATTGGAACAATGTCAGTATCTGCAGATTATTTCTCAAAAGTTGATATTTTTTTATAAATATCACAAATATTGGCTGTAATATTGGCAAAATGTACAAAGACACCATAATGGTTTACCTCGTCATCACTGAATGTCTCCTTTTAGAAATCATAAGTGTCATTTATTAAAGAACAAACAACAACAAAATGTTTTTCTTGCATCGCATCTGTTTCTAACACAAATGGACAGTAACTATGAAAGGAACAGGTTAGTTTTAGTTAAGTGAGGGCTTTGTGCCCTTGACAAAAACATTGGTATTGATATCAGTATTGGCATCATGTGTTTGGAGAAAGTGGCATATCTTATATCAGCAAAAATCAAAAACTGTGCAACTGGAAATTATCAGGGTTACACATGAAAATATGAGTTTGACAATTTAGACTTGAAGAGGACACAAGTGAGGAAAGGTTTGTTTGGGATTTCAGGAGAAAAACTACACTACCCACAATCCTTGAGCATCCTAGCAATGTCTCTGATTGGTTCAGACCACAGTCACCCTGTTATTTTGGTCAGTACTGAAGATATTGGCGCTGGAAAAAGTTCTGTAATGACGATGCACCACATGTCACCTGCCCCCAGTGATCAGCAGTTTTTAACACAACATGAAGGTTTTGAATATTCTGGACTTCAGTTTCATGATTTGGATCTTAAGTTATTAACAAAACAGCTTACCTTCTTATTTACACAGGTTTTAATCTTGAAAGAAAATGATTTGTTCGTTCAGTTACTCTTTGTATTTCATTAAACAATTGCAGCCAAACGCCTCTCTCCTTATCCCTAAAATCCACACAAGTCCCCAAACGATTAGAGCAACAGCAAAAGCTTAATGAGGCTCAGTCTCCGCAAGGAAAAGAAACACCTTTAATTCACCTCTTTAGCATTTATTAAAACCAGGACAGACACTGTCACGGAGTCTAGCATGCCAGCAATGAGCAGACTGCTAAGCCCAAACGAGGATACAGTCAGGAAGAAAATGTGCACAGCAGCCGGAGACAGAAAACAACAACAGTATCACTCTGTGCTGTGGCTGCTGGCAGTGAAGCAGCAAACAAGTAGAATCAGATGATTGATCACTTCAGGAATTGAAAACGATGTGCTGTGGAGTGCTGACAACTGCTAAAACTCCCCTGCCCCAGATAACATATTCAAATGCTAATGAGAGCCCATACCTTAGCCTCCATCAGAGGGTCCCCTGAGAGACAAGTGACACAGTGCTCACACAACAACACATATGCACACTGTACGCTGGATTCCTAATGGAGCAGGGAGGATGCAGCAGTGCATGAGTGATAAGGTCAAGGTATTTCACCTCTTAAACGTGACATAAAACTCAATTACCAAGCATTAGAGTCATGAGAAACACGTGTTATTTAAAGGTTAACACTCTCCATCACAGTGTCTTCATCTCTTCGGTTTGTCATGAAAGACTTTAGATAAAACTCAATACAGAGAAGGTCAGGGGTACTTACATCAGTTCATGCTGGTGGCTACAGAGGACACACACAAAAGCCTCTCCAACCTCGAGCTACAGCTCAGTAAATCCAGCAGGAGATTCCTGCAGACGCACTTCAGCAGCCTCAGTGCAGAGCCGCACCAATCATCACTCGGAGATTCTCGCCCCCACCTTTCTGTCCTTTCTATTTTCTCAGCTCCTGGACAGCTGAAATTACGACCACAGGTGAGGGGTTATGAAACACACCTCGCAGTGACGCCCTAATGTTTCCTCTGCCCTGCGCGGCTCAGTGTCCTCTCCAAACATCTTTCCTCAGAATTTATCCCTCCCTCCAGCTCTCTCCTTACATGCTCATGGGATCGGAGCAAATCCCCTCTAGCTTGGCAGCGATCTGTGAGGGATCTGCAGTTCCGCTACAGCATGGGACTCCTCTGTACTAGCGAACATCCATCCGCAGTGTAAACTGCTGTATCGGACTTAACCCCTGAAGTGCCAGGTTGAACCAGAGCAGGATCCGTCAATTCTCTTTGCATAGGGGATGTTAGTAAGTCCCTCCTCCTCAGGTGTGCTGCATTACATGCATAAATTATGCTCAGGGCGTCAGTGAGAGCTCAGAGGTTTGATGACCATCAAACACACAGAAATACAAACGCATGAGCACATTACAGCTTTAGTGCTGCTGGAGACCACACAAACATAACAACCATTAACCCTTCTCTCCAACAAAGACATTTCATAGCTGACTAGTTAATAAAACAGCAGAACTAAAGATAGCAGCTTCATTAAGAAGCACTTAGCACTCTTAACAAGAAGCATGTGAGACTTGTATTAGTCTTAGCGAGGAAGGTCTGTCCTCTTCAGGGGGGAAAGGCATCAGATTAAGCAACATGTAGAGGGCACTGGGGAGCATCATTGTTTTAAATATTTATATTTGTTTTCTTTGCAATCTTCTCACTTGAGTTGAGCTGTACAGGTTTCTATAGAGGAGGCCACTTTGTGCATGGTTGCAAAAAAACTCATCTCAAGCATTTGAGTATTAGTACCATGTGTCAGCAGGCAAATGCACGAAAGCATTTCTGCTCTGTGAGGACTGCATTTTACCCCCTCAGCATCAACAGAAAACACTTTAGACAAAGAGTTTGTCATGCTTTAGGATGTATTAAAAGAAGACAATGTCTGTAACTGCAGTGATAGATAAAATCAAAAAGGCACCAAAGAATTAAAGGGGAGATATCAAGAAGAAACAACTTGTGTACTTCTGAAAATACTTTTTATGTGGATGTCCAGGTACGTTAAAGACACACCGAAGGTTGAAACAAGCCATCCTTGTTTATCCACTTGTGTCTAAAAACCTGAAATCTAACAGTCTGTTCAGAATCCGGGTTAATTGTGACATCACAGGGAGTTTGTTTGATAGTAAAACCTCCTCCTTGCATTCTCTCCGCCCTCGCATGGCTCTTTACCTACACCTATGTAAGCACACAAATGCAGTTATGTTGGCATGAAGGGGGGTTTAGAAGGAGCTCATTTTCATCTAAAGAGACCCACCAAAATGAACATTCTGAAGCCCCATTTACTCGCCAACATTGTCACCAGAAATGGAAAGGTTGTTCCTTTGCGTTTTCAAAAGCGCTCCATGTTCACATGGAGATGATGTGAAAACGATGTGCGTTCACATAGATCCGCAAGAACAACTGAAAACACTGTAGCGTGCATGCCAGGCCAGTAGTTGGCGATGTAGGTCTGTAGAGAAACAGCAGTGTTAGAATCCATGTACACTTTCCAGTGAAGACAAACTTTTCACAAACAACGATGGTGAGTGGACACACAAAGACGCAGGAGTTTCTTGTCTGGACAACAAATTTGTCTGGATATTTTTGTCTGAAAAACAAAACGAGCACAGTAAGCAGCACACATGTTGCTCGGTAGATGGCCGAAGCTGTTGATGCTGTTGTTGTTGTTCCTTAAGCCCTTTGCACACCAGACGCGTATTTTTCGCGCGAATATTTCGCATGTTATTATTTTTTCTTTCAAATCTATTGTTTTTCAATGCAAGCTTTTCACACCAGCAACGTTCTTTGCAGTTATTTGTGCAGACTGCTTTTCCCAAGAGTGACATCATTGTTTTGTAATGTGCATGGAACTTAGCAGGAGACAATGGTAAGGGAGTTGTTCAGCATGAAGACAAATGATACCGATTCCTCATGCTAGCTGTTACCAGGCCTCAACTGGAACTGGTTCTTGACTCCCAATCCTTAATTACATTTGAGCTCAAAGCCAAAACTGTTTGCATTTCAGAAAGTATAGTACCAGCTCTTAACAAATGTTCATGTACTTTAGTCTGACCTTTAATTTTCACTTTAGAGTTTATCCTCTGCTTGTTTACTCAGTGTTGCACCAGCTGAGAAAGTCTCAATATAGGCTGGAGTTACAACACAGATCTTACTCCCACCTCCTCATAGGTGTAGAGTCCATTGTAAAATATGGTTGTCATGTTTTATGGTTTTGAAAAGTGCTTTGGCTGCTGTTTGGTGTCAGCAGTGTGTTTTCTGCGACAGAACACATTCATCAGAAAAGTGTGATGACTGTCTTGGGAATTGCTGAGTTCTGTGAGAGATCATTTCAGCCATTCAACAATCTTAAAAAACAAAAACTGTTTGATAAATTCTTCTTGACAGTTGTACTCCTCAACGTTACTTTATAATTTTATTAAGCTGCAGATTAAGGATGTGGGCTTTAGTTATCACATAGTAATAATGTTGACATACTGTACTGACATTTTCTTTGCTGTTCACTAATTTAATGGCATTTAAAAGAGGTGATTTTCAGCAGTTAGTCCGTTCTAAGACAATCTTGCACAAAGGTGAAGCACTGAAACCCCAATTTTCACACAGTCTGCCTGCTTAGCATCACATCTGTGCTGCAATTTGCTCCAAACATCAGGAAGACCACAGGAACACAGCCCTTGAAACTTGAAACACCGGATCATAAAGGTCACAAGGAAAACACAACTTCATGAGGTGTTTGAGCGTTTACCAGATAACAGGAAGAGCAACATGTAAACAACAGGCTGTATTTCCTGCCAGACGTTGATTCGCTGTAGGCATCTATATATTTTTTCAATTGTTTCCGCTGTATGTCAAAATGACCCAAAACCCTGAGTGCTTGGTCCCTCTGTGTTCGGTCAATCTACTTGTCAGAGAGTGGCGTGCAGATGAAGTGACTCCTGCTGTAAATAGACTTGTCACGTATTTCCAGTGAACCAGCGTGGAGCTGCACTGCTTGCACATCCCGCAGATGGACTGAGGCGCAGGCTGTGGGTACCAACTGATTAATGAGACTGCGGGCAATTTGCTGCGGAGTGCAGCGTGTGTACAGAATGCTACACAGAGATATCACATGGAAATTACATACAATTCATTAAAAATAATTTTACTGACTGGTTTAATTATTGGAAAATGTTACATCTGCAACAAATTTTGATTGGATGCAGTTTAAGTGGGAAAGTGGCTAATTTCAATGCATGGTTTGGAGTGAACTTTCCATCTTAACTGAGGACACAATTAATGCAAAGCTGACGAAAGAGATCGCAGGAGTTTGCCTTCGAGAAATTGACCAATATTGCACGATAAGGACTTTTATTTTAGTTTGCCATGGCATCCAAACAATCAAAACCATTTCATTTTAGATAATACATCAATTAAGGAATGTAATCTGGTTTCCTATGGGGTTGGGCACTGTTTAAATTTTATAAATTCCTATTCCAATTTAGCTGTGATTCTGCTTTTTAACTGTGTCTCATTTCGATTTCTTTTTTTGAGGAGAAACATAAAATGAGTATTTCAAGATTTAAAATCTTCCTTCTTTTATTGTTGGCCTAGTTAAAGTCTCAACAGTGAGCTCTCAGCTGTGACAGATTTTTATCTCCTTCTCTATGCATACAAATAAACATTACTTGTTTAACAGGGGTAGATTGACACAAATAATACACCCAAACTTTTCAATTAAATAGTGACAAAAATTTACTAAATATATATTTAATTTCATTTTATTTTGTTATGTTATCTCTAAAAGTAATTTGTTAGCTGCTTGTAATCGAACATAGTGAGGAACCTATAAGAAAAAAAAAAAGGTTTGAACCACGTGAATACAACTATGGATTTCAATAAAAAAAACTGTGCTGACAGTGTCAAAAAGGTTTGACCCCTTCATCAGAAATCACCAACACCCTGGTATGACTCCTCCTCCTCTGCCTGCATTAAATCATGACTAGGTGAGGCAGATCACTGCTCTATGGGGTCTCCTTCAGTATCCAGGGATGACCGGGATGCTCTCTGGACTAGAATCTATGAAAGATATTTGAAATATTGGCTGATATGATTTATATTGATAGAAATGTGACTGTAAGCTGAGCCATGTTTTTCCCTTTGTATGACAAGATGTTGCTATGAGCTGTTGCTGCTGCCATATGGGAGACTGTAGCACAGCAAACAGTTTATTTCATCACATTTCTGCTGTGTTGATGGGAATCCTTCACCGTGTCTTTTAAACTTTTACCCTCATACGAAATGACTTTACTGTATGAGCTGTCTCTACCTTTTTGGAAGGTTAAGCCAAACTGTCAGCTGAAGCAGTGCCCCATGATCCTTCTCTTAAATGTAAATTCACAAATAATGTAATACTACAGCGCCACAGCAGGTCCTTAGAGGTGTCAAGATTTTTAAAGGATGTCAGTATTTCATTGAGGTTTAGTCCTGAAAAAGTGTATGTACCCTTTAGGGACCAAAAAGTGGGACAAAAACTTGCGTACCTTATCCAATCCACATATCATGGGAATTTAGAACCAGCTCTCTGTACCCAAGCCTAGTATCCTGACTACCCTCATATTTAGTGTTCTGAAAGGCAACGGTTTACAGTTTTCTTTAAAAAACATTTTTGTTCTTCGGCACAATAATATGATTGAAACAGAAATGAATGCTCTATATAATCATCCATCTGACGCAACATCCGAGTGTGAATTTGACCAATTAAAGCATCAATCTGAGTTAATTATAAGCACAGTGGTACAGGTATCAAATATATATAATTAACATTTCTCCTTTTCTCTGGGCAGACGGAAAACCAGCAGTCACAACTCGAGCCAAAGAGTGCACCATGCAAAGCAGAGATGGCCTGCAGCTCAAAAGGGTCTCCATTTGTTGGCGCAGATTTTCGTGACAGTGAAGGATGGAAGGCCTCACACTGAAAATGTAACAAATACACAAAATGCATGACAGACTTGCACATTTTTACAAGTATTTGGCCTAGATTCATGGCCAGAACAAGAATTTAACTACACGCCGAGGCCATGTGGGTCATGACATCCCACCTATCAGTCAGGATAATGATCGAGCTGGACAAGCCTGACAGACAGCGCGTCACCGTGGACGAAGGGGGGTGAGTTAAATTTACATCCCTCTGAGCAAAAGCCGAGAGTGGTGACAGATTCCACACATAGTTTGCTCTCTCCACTACCTTCTGCCTACAGCCCCTCCAAATTAATTATTTCCACATCAACAAAAAGAAGCACAAGGAGGACTCGAGCTATGAATCCATTCAAGTTAGCAGTTTTAACCACTGCTGCTGTCCTCTTTGGTCAGATTTAACTCATGAACACTGAATGCAGAGGTTTGATTACATTAAGGCAAATATATATCGATTCCTTATTGGCTCCAATATGCTTTCTCTAAAACATTTTCAAACTTTAAAACTCCAAGTGTGTCACAGAAATTCAATTGCTGCTTTAGCTTAAAAGCTGAAGTTTACCTTTCAAATGTTTTCCAGCTATGATTAAATGTTTGGCAAATATAAGCCACAAGGGGCCAAGATGTACCTTATGAAGAGGCCAGTGAGTGAAGATGTTTGCATAGTTAAACAAATCATTGCTTTCAAATTTTAAAAATCTGCATCCACCCGTACCCACAAACACCAGTGCCGCAACTTCACACCTCACCTGCAGTAACCCCTGTCAAATCCAGACCTGCCTACATACATAAGGTCCCCCCACCTGACCTTACCCATGATTTAACACACTGACAACAAAGTCGCTCACTTTAAAGAGTTGTATTTTTGAGTTGCTGTGCAATTAATCTGCCTCTGCAAAAGGGGTGCTAGTGAAGTGTCACTCTCTGATGCCAGTGCATAAACATGCAGACACTCATAAACACTTGTACTTTTGAATGCTTCTGTTACAACTGCTCAATTGAATATCTCATGTGTATAGCAGGACAATTTCACTCACTGCAGCACAAATAAACACTGCAATATTTTGTTGGTAAAGTCTCATGATAACTAAAATATCAGCTAAAAACTTTTTTTCTTTTAATAAGCAAATTTAGCCACAACAGCTTTCAACTGCTCATATATAAGTAGGGAAGGAGATCAAAACCTGGGTCTGTTCAGAACTGGTTCTGCATTTTCAAAAACCTAACATCCATGGCATTTGACCTGATCTGCTACTGAGTCTCATGTGCTCAACTAGACAGTATTTTTTCTCCACCAAGGAGGTCATGTTTTTGCCAGCAAATGTTTGTCTGTTTGTTAGCAAGATTACGCAAAAACTACAGGACAGATTTTGATGAATTTTTCAGGAGATGTTGGTCATGGCCTAAGTTAAAAATGATTAGATTCTGGTGGTGATCCAGATAAACACCATTAACGAACGATAATTTTTGCTCAATAACTGTCTAACTAATAAGGATATCAACATGATTCCAACTGCTAGGTGTGGGTTTAGGTCAAGGAATCATATTATGATGGTTACTTACTATTAGATGTAACAGCAAAACGTGAGCTACCTTGATGAAGGTCTGTGCTCTCTTGAGTGCTTTCTAGTTGTATGTTGCCGTACTATGGGGGCCACATTCATCACTTTTTGCAGGGGTGAAATAAACTCAGCATGCATCAGCACTGTGCATCAGCTTAAACCAATGGACAAAGTCTATCTTTCAATCATCTTTTGGCAAAAAAAGCGTAAAAACTTGGCTGTTGCTGCAGATAGCACGTTTACACATAGAACACTGGCTACAGCAGGACGGCCATCATCCTCATCTGATCATATCAACCCTGAAAAGTGCCCCTCAACTTTGTTGTGAGCCCTGTAGGTTAAAATATTATTCAGAGTTTAGACCAGTGTTGAAACTGGTAGGATGCCCCTCTGATGGAAACCGCTGCTGTGCTAGACAACCTTTCGTCTAGGTCAAGTCTTTTTTGATTGTGAAAGTGTGATTTTTCTTACTTTACCATGATTAAAAGGTGTGCTGCCCACCCCTATGTTGCAGCTAAAACTTATTAAAACCAACAAAATAATTTAAACATATACATATATATATATATATATATACATATATGTATATAAACCTATACTTCTCAAAATATCAGAAGTGTGAATGATAAAATATAAACAACAGTGAACCCCATGTGCCTGCTTGTTCAGAGCAGTGTTACCTTGCTGACTATTTATTTTTGTCATAGTTTTCGTCAACAACTTTTTTCCCCTGACGAAAACTAGACAGCAAATAATAAAAACAAGTGCACATGGACAAAAACTAAAACTAAATTAACTGACATTTTTGTCAACAATTAAAAACTAGCTGAAAATGTCTGAAAGAGACTTAATCCAATCAGACCTAATTTGGTCATGTAGAAGGTAGGAATAAGTTAGGAATATATCCAATCACAGCTACTTTGGTTGTGTGGAAAGGTTGGATGAGTTAAGAGGGACATCCAGTCACAACTGCCTTAGCTTCATGGTGGCGAGGTAAGTTGGGGAGCGATCCAATCAAAGCTATTCTCTTTATGAATTGATATATTCATGTAGAGCAGGTTCACTGTTTGTTGTCAATTCTGGTATTGTAACTGAGATGCTCTGCCAGGTAGCCTCAATAAAGGTGACTGCATTTCACACAAAAGTTACATTTGTTTCTGTTAATTTATACATTCAAACTTCACTAGCATTCATTAAAGGGTTATTAGATGTTTCATTTTATCCAAGTGTAAAACATGACTTCAGAAATTCAAGGAAACATAAAAAAATGCCTTACACTTTATATTTTAGTCGACTAAATTTACAGTAGATTTCATCGACTAAAATGTTGTGAAATTTCATCAACTAAAACTAGACTAAGATTAAAACACTTCAGATGACTAAATTATGACTAAAACTAAAAGATATTTAAGGCAAAAGACTATAACTAAAACTAAATTAACACTTGTTCAGAGTAGTCAAAGTGTATTTCCACTCAACAGCGGTCATAACCAGAGTCTGGATTTGTTCTGAACACATGGACCAGTAAACCAGCTCCTGAACTCAATCAGCTCTTTGGAAGTTATCAGTGCCCCACACCGAGCACATATGAGGGCAGGAATGTGCTGATAAGCTGTGCCGCTGACCTGCAACCCGCCTCCTCTCCGTCACTGTGATTGAAATGAGGACAACGGGACCAATGAAAAACAGTAATGATAAGAGATGTTTCTCCGCCATAAGAGAAAAGTGGTCTCATGTTCAGCTATAATTGATGAGAGGTTTTGCAAGCCTCTTCATCCTGATAATTCTACACCCCTTTCAAATGGGGATTTACGATGGAGCTGATTTATACAGGAAAGCTTCTGTATCACAGGAGCTACAGCCATGACGTAAATGTGCCATTTGCAAACGGAGGGACTTAAAGGGACATGGACTTTAATGTCATAATTCTAAAATTCAGGAAGTCAACTCTACAATGCAATGACCTTTAAATGTCCTACGTACCATCAATCGTCAACAGATCACATTATCTTCAAACAGACAACGTGAGCTGAAGAACTCAATGGAGACTAAAATAAACAGGGTTCCCACTCTTTTCTAGAAATCATTTTCCAGGACTTTTTGTGGGCAATTCTCAGGTTAATCTACCCTTCTAAAAAACAAGATTGGAGGTTGATGACCAATATCTCTAGCTAGCTCCACCAAATCATATTGAATTTAAAATATATTTATTTCTAACTCTCAGGCATGAACACTGTCTGCTAGCTATCTTTTTAGTCTGGCTTTTATGAAGTGTCTTACTATTATAAAGTTATGGTTTATAATTATTATTATTTATCTTCATTTACTCTGCTTTTTATAAATATATTTTGTTGATTTACTGTTTAAGTAGCCTGCAATTTTTTTGCCATTTTTTATTATTTCTTTTTGTCACCACAGTTTTGAGTTTTTATATTTTATTCCTTAACTTGCATTATTTCATCTACCCATATTTCATGGCTAAGTGTGCATTAGTTACCAAGTACAGTTTACTTCATTTCCCTTTGGTTGATTTCTGTTCACTAACAAGATAGAAGGAAGATAAATAATTTTCCAGGACAATTTAAGCTTGTCCAGGACATTTTTACTTTTTTCCTCATTTTCCATATGTTTTCCATGACTGGAAAATTGGTCAATCATTTTCCAGGTTTTCCAGGATTTCCAGGATGCGTGGGAACCCTGGATAAAGGAGCAGAAGATGATAGTTATGGCAAAAAGGGATTAAACTTGACAGAATTAGGATGCTTTGATAACTTCTGTCAGTATTTCCATAACATTTGTAAAAAGTAAGATATTCCTTTATTTTTTCCTTGTGCAAGAAACTATTAACGGTACACAGGGATGCACAACACTGGATTTCTTGCCAATATTTCCAATCCAATCCACTTTAATTATAGCACATTAATAATAATAATGTATTAATAATTTTACCAAAGTGCTCCACAGTAACTCACAAGAAGAAATATAATAAAAACAAATGATTGAAACTGAAAAATAAAAATACTATTAAATCAAAATAACACATAAGAACAGCTAAACTGATAATGTGGTGCAGGTGCCTTAACAGTTTCTGAATTTATACTTTACGAGAAAAATAATGAAGAATTTTCAACTTATATTGCATTTCGTGAGTTTCTTTAGCTGAAGGGCAACACTGAGCTGTTCACTAAGCAGAGAAGGCAGGGAGGTTCAGCATCTTTGACACTGCAAGAATGGTACCTAACATAAATAAAGATATAATATTTGTCTTGCGTTTCAGTTTTGCAAATAATGATTGTGTTGGTGCCAGCTTCACATCCGTACAGAATTTCAATACCAGACCTAGTAGTAAACACAAGTTTAAGTGGTTTTACCATTTTTTTCCAAGACTGTAAAACTCATCTGTGGGTGCCTCACTTTAATTTTGAAGCGTTTTACAAAAGGTGGTTTCTAACATGTGGTTAACAGGAATTACAAAGTTTCTCTGGGACATTGAACATAATCATTTTTTAATTTTCTCTAAAAGCTTTTTAGAAACGATGCTAAACTTGTAAAAGACAGTCATGACAACTAACTTTATCAGGTCACACTACAAAGAAAGTCTTATATAGACAACATTACACTTGTTTTCTATTAGCTTGACTTGTTTTATACTCTCGGGAAAAAAACATTAACCTTTTAAATGATAAGAGAAGTGTTTACTTGTGAAGATTAACTTCATGAACGAAATGTGTGACCGTCATAAACTTAAACTGGTCATCAACAAAAACCTATGGAGAAAAACACAATGGGCTCTTTGTTGATGGAGCTTGGAATTATGCTTACTTCCCGCTGGGCCTACAAAATTCTGTCAACCCTGGAGCGCTGTATACAAAGTAAAATCTCAGTCAACATGTAGAAAGGCGAGGACAACTTAGAAAAATATCCCCAAAAATTAACCACATCTTAATTGAAGATTATTATCTGGTTAAATAAAATAAAATAAATAAATAAAAAATATCTATGCTTGTAGTCACATCCCTTTGTACAATGTTTCCTTCTTCTCTCTCTATGTTGTCAGTCCATTCAAAGAGATACCTAATGGTATAAACATCCATCTCTTTTGCAGAATAAAATCCCCCTTTTGGTCATGAATTATCATGAGTGCAACCCCAGTGTATAAAAATATACCAAGCCTCCTATCTGAAATGCAAGCCACAAGTCAACAGATCACAGAAAAACAGCTGAGCAGTCTTTTTCCTGTGTCTGTCGTGACGTAGGATGTTATAATCAGCAACTGAGTAAGCCCCTTATTAAACAGTCCCTACTAGTACCCTGGCATATAAAACAGCGGTCAGATATGACGTAAGCAGACAAAATATGAGATACAGTTGTCCTTCCAAAACCACAATGACTCAGATGACTGCTGCTCTCGTGACAGCTTAGGGCATCATGATTTACAGGCCAACATGTATGGCTGCCCTTGGGCAGATGGATATTCTCATCTTGAATCCCCGGCACAACACAGCAATCTGAATTATTTAAAGAAAAAGATCCAGTTTAATCGTATGAGGAAGCATCCAGTGTTTGGCACAAATCTGAGCTGTCCATGCCTCCTTCACCTCGTGTGACAAATCTGCTGTCCTGCCCAGCTGCCATTTTTCATAACACAGTGATCTTACAGCCGGTGATGACATGTTTACTGTAAGTCATGGACACGAGCGCCGCAGGAGCTCTATTTAAAGATGTGCAGTAAAAAATTAATCATACTTCCATTGAAAGATATACCTCATGAAAAGTTAATGTATGCTTTAAATAGTCTCTTGAAAATGAAAAGCTACCACTGAAACAAGGCAGGTCAAAGGATGATCAGAGACAATAAAAGTCCATGACAAGAAAACATGTTATACACACACAAAAAGAGTTATATCTCATTAGTATATGGGGCTTAGAATTATACAAACACTATGACAGCATAACTACTTAAGTATGCTATGCTGTAATCTAAATGAAGGTCACTGTTTCCCTCAACAGTCAAACATGTTTAGTACACTGTATTATTTGCATTAGAGGGATCTTTTCTAAAAATAATTTTCCAAAATTCATGCTGATTCACAATATTTTGTAACCGCATAAGACATTGTTAACTCTAAGATATTTATCTAATATAACTGAAAGTTTTTGCTTTCCATCTCAAGAACGCCTGCAGTGATTTGGAATACAATTTAATAGACAAGACCAGAATTTTTGATTAGGAAAATTGGAGAAGCACTGACTGTCAAAGTCTGGGCAAGTACATATAATTAAAATGACAATTTAGTCAACTGCCAACACAATTCTTGTTTATAATCATTATTTGTATCATTAATATTACTGATAATAGACAAGGCTTTGGTGTAAGACTTCCACATTGCAAACTTTTCCTTTGACGACTGACAGCACAAAAAAAATCAGTTTATTAACAGGAGACCTCATCTGCCCAATGAAAAAACACCTCTAATGTGTACTAGATGCTAGCAGAATAACTTAAACAAGACAGATAAAAATGCAAAAAAAAACCCAAAACAAAACAAAAATAAAAGTCAGACATGGCAAATAATCAATAATAATTTGTCATTTTAAATTATCAAATCTTAGTGTCAAATTTGTACAAATACAGTGTTAAGTAGCAATATTTGTCAGTGTATTCCTGCAGGTGTCTGTAGATGGCGTAAGTGACTGCCTGCGATTCAGATTGACTTCAGTGTTACCCACAGGATTTTGGCCAGTTGGGGTGGTGACTGAAGTTTTTATAAGGTTTCATCCTCAAACCAGTTCTTTCAGCCCAGTGCCACCTTGAGAGGAAATCTTGATCTTCATTATGCCATGTATCAAAACTATCATCACCAACGTTCCAGCATTGCCAAATTATATCATAAACAAACAACAGCTCTGGCCGTTCCCCGCCAAGTAATGACACACGTTTATGTATATTTTACAGGAGAGGTCCTAAAAGACCAAGGAGCCTCTCAGTTCAGCGGCACATTGTGTGACACGGTGAACAGAAGCAGGAGGGACAAAGCAGGCAGAAAGTGTTTGTTTACTAACTGATAGCTCATCACATTGCATTACGGTTGGTCTTTTCCTCTATGATGTAGTCAGTGGAGAAGGTGTGCCCTGTTAGGGTAGCCATATTAGTATAAAGTGCTGCAGGAGTTGCAGGAATTTTTAGTCTGCAACACTTTTGTCTAGAGCTTCATACTTTTTGATACTATAGATCAGTGGTTTCCAAAATATTTTTGCCTAAAACCAAGCAAAATGTTAAGGCACACCTCATTTATTCTATACAACGTATCTTCTTTAGCATGAGTCATACTGTAGCATCTATCAGTCAGTTTACATGTTTATTTTAATCAACAAATGCCTGATAAAATATGAACAACTACTATAAAACCAATGAAATATTTATGAACAAATATCCAGAGTAAATTCAAACGCCATTAATCAGTTGTTGTTTGGTGTAATGATACTTTTAGGGGGTACAAATTTTCAAAGCACAGCTGAACTTCTCTCAAGGCACACCAGTAAGCCCACCACACCATCTGAAAACCACTGCCACTGACCACTTTAACAACAGAGACTGCCTTTTAAAGAAACATGAGGTACCAAAAAGTGTCAGTGCTAATATTAGTCCAAACACCAAGCCTCATAACTCATAAAATGTTGTATAGTCTGTATGCAATATTATATGACAGGATAGTCAGTGTCTCATTATTACAGTTCAGCTGTAAAGCCAAAATGTGTACCAAATCGTGGTGCACATTGGAAATTGGTACAGACACATGCCATTACAAAACCTATACAGCGGCTAATGTGGTTTTTAATTTACTCACTACTTTATATACCTTCATTTTTTACTGTCAGTTTAGAAAGGCAGTTAACTCTGGGTCCTGCTTGTTAAAAATGTTAATACAATGTTAAAATCTGTGTTAAAACTGACAGTTTTCTAACATCACAAGCCAACATATGGATACAAAAGGGTTTGGTCAGCCCTAAAATATGACTGGTGAAGGAAAACACATTATCATTTTGGTGTGTTTAATTGTAACATTAAAGAGGAACAAAAGTCCAGTTTTTGGTGAGATACTTTTGTTACCAAGTTGTAAATATTTAATGAGTACCATAATTATATGTAAATCTAATTAGGTTATTATATAGAAATAAACTTGCACAGAAACATCAGATATAGCTGTTTATTTGTAACATTTTGCTTGGGTATGAATATGTTGTGCCTTGAGATTGTAGCTCCATCGTTGCTGTGACAACAAAAAGTTTGAAAACCACTTATGTAAGTGCTTTGAATTGGTCTGAGAAAGTGTCTTTGGTGCTTCCATAGATGACTTTGTAATAGAGCTAATCTGCAAACCATGAATTAATAAAAAGGGGTAGGTTCAGTGTTAACTTTGACAGCACTTTAATTTAGTTCTAGTTATAGTCTTTTGCTTAAAATATCTTTTAGTTTTAGTCATAATTTAGTCGTCCAAATTGTTTCAATCTTAGTCCAGTTTTAGTTGATGAAATTTCACATTTTAGTTGACGAAATCTACTGTAAACTTAGTCGACTAAAATATGAAGTGTAAAAGTTAGGGCATTTTTTTTTATGTTTCTTTGAATTTCTGAAGTCATGTTTTAACCTTGATAAAAGGAAACATCTAATAATCCTTTACTGAATGCTAGTAAAGTTTGAATGTTTAAATTAACAAAAACAAATTTAACTTTTGTGTGAATTGCAGTCACCTTTATTTAGGCTACCTGGCAGAGCATCTCAGTTACAATACCAGAATTGACAACAAACAGTAAACCTGCTCTCCATGAATATAACAATTCTTAGAATGGCTCTGATTGGATCACTCCCCAACTTATCCCGCCTCTACAAAGCTAAGGCAGTTGTGATTGGATGTCCCTCTTAACTCATCCAACCTTTCCACACAACTAAAGTAGCTGTGACTGGATATATTCCTAACCTGTCCCTACTTTCTACATGACCAAATTAGGTCTGATCGGATTAAATCTCTGTCAAACATTTTAGTCTGATTTCTATTTGTTGACGACAATGTCAGTTAATTTAGTTTTAGTCCGTATGCATTTGTTTTTATTAGTTACTGTCTAGTTTTCATGAGGGGGAAAAAGGTTATTAACGAAAACTATGACGAAAATAATTAGTCAATAAAATTAACACTGGGTGGTTACTATGAAACTACCTGAGTTCATACATACAGTTAGGAGGTACATACTGTAAGGTATGAGCAGCCAACAGCCTGTGTACAGAACAGGTGCTCACATCTTGAAAAATGAGACTGTCCAGTAATGTCAATATTCAACAGGTGATTAGTGTTTTTTAAGAGCGTCCTAGCCACGGTCCAGTCGGGGGACACTGACATGTAAATAGTGAGGTATAGTGAGGATAAGCGAAGCAGAAACTGTAGCCCCCTCCCAGCAGGAAAGCCCCTCAAACACTGATAAACACACATGTTGTTATGACAGCTAGTTCAGGAGGACATACAACGGGACAGTGCTACCAAACCAGACACCGCTACAGAGCTAACGCTAGCCAACTGCTACCGAGCTTCACTGGAGACCCTCCTGGTCTCACAAGTTGACCATCAAAACAAGATGAGCCCCCGCGTGACCTTTACCTTTATTCACAGGGCAAATGTTAAATTCCCATCGACCAAGCTTACGACACATACCCCCCCTCACTACTACCAATCTTACCCTAAATTTATCCTGTACCCCATGTATACCCTCTTGGTCACATCAGCCCCAAGCTGGCCGACATTTTGTACCAGCGGCTAACAAGGCTAGCTCATCCTAGCTTGCGTTTAGTGGATGCGGGAGCACCCCGTCAGCCTCATGACAGCTCCACAACAAGGCGATTTGTGACTCTCTACTATAAAGGCTCAACAAAAACGAGGACACATAACATCACCATTCATCTTTTTAGTCGGAAGATAACGTTAGCATACTGAGCAGCTTGCTAATCAGTTAGCATAACGTCATAGACACGGACGAGTAGATTCCGCTTTCTTGCTTGTGATATGCGTGTACGCTGACGCCATTTTGAAGGGGGGTGGTCGTAGAACATAGTATCCATTTGTAGATAGCAGACTATATATAATTGATTGACCATTTTTAACACGCTGAAATGACTTTGCTTTATAATTGTCAAAGGAAATTATCAGTTCCTTTGGAGAACATTGCAATACCTTTTCCCGATTTCTCAAATGACTTAAATGTTTTAATACACAATGGTGTGTTCCTGTTTTCTGTTGCTCTGTCCTTACAATTGTAAAGTTATTTCGATGCTGTTTCTTTGCAGATACTATTCTTGTGTCTTTTAGTGGTAAAATGCACAACTGGGGATGGGAATTGCAAATTATCTCAGGCTATAAATGCTGTAATATGCAGTAACATTCTCTAGTTTCATACTACATATTTTCAAATAAACTTTAAATAAACAAAATATAGATTGATATGTTTCCTCGTTTATAAATACAAGACGATTCAAAGACTGTTAATTAATCTTACAAGTATTGCTACTTCATAGAAAACATAAGTCATATGTGTAAACCCATGAAGTTCAACATTAAAGTCAGTAAAAATGTACATATATCTGATCAAGCATCATGACTTATGCATGCCTGACAAAATCACAGACGTGAGTAAACAACTCTTAAACAAATATTACTATTTATTAATCGTAAATAAACCTGTCACAGTTGATGCATCCTCTCATTTTGAGCCATGATTACCCCTCTCTAAAATGGCGCCCGCGTTGACGTATGGCTCCCGTAAACAGCATCGGCCCAGCCTGCATCTACATTTGCATTTCTGTGGCATATCGCGTAGATACAGTTTGCTAGCGGTGAGGCAGCTAAGTTACCTCTGCTCGCACCGTTATCGTTCGCTTGTAACCGCAGGGGGACACACATCCAGTCAGCTCCTGCGGCTGGAGCGAGGCATCCCGAATAACGCACTCACGGATGAATCAAAGAAAAACCAATTCACCTTCGCGGAGGCAATGGTCCTCGCGACGAGCTAGCAGAAATGTTGTAGAAAAAAGGAGCGGAGAGGTCCTGGTGGTGTTGCTCCAGAGCAGCAGCCGCCGCACTGCAATGGCAGGCAGTGGATGAAGCCTTCTTCTCCCCCCCCTCTGCTCTCACACTTCGGCTGCCGTCACCGCCGCGGTGACAGCGACAGGTTCGCCTGGAAGAAACCATTCCGGTCTGTCTGCGGGGGGGGCAGCGGTGAAACAGGGATGCAGAGAGGCTGTGCACAGCAGCCGCAGCAGCAGCACCACCGAGCGCCATTCCAGCGAGAGAGAGCGCGGCCGAAGATGAGGATGAAAACATTTCTCCATGAAGATTTAACGACGCCCCGTAGACATAACCGTGCCCGCCATGTACAGAGGGATGGATGCGACCGCTATCAACCAGTTATCAATTTAAAATACGTGGAAAATAAAGTAAAACCCTGACAAAAGAATATATAATAATAACAAAAAAAAAAAAAAAGAAAAAATTGACGCTACTGCATTATTAAGAAAAAATAATTAGGCAAATAAAAAAACTCTTTAGTTATGTTTACATATATTTTTGTTTGTTAAAAAAAAAACTAACAAAATTGCAAATATCTTAAAGCCAGGGGTGGGCAACTGGTGGCATGGTGCCCACATTCGGCCCTCTAATTTCCTCAATTCAGCCCATCAAAGAAGTTTGAAATATCAAGTTTATGTACAGTTGTGAAAAAAATCTGACAGAATATTCAGTGATAACCGTGAAAAATAGCTATATTTCCAAGAAAACAGAGCCATGCCTGGCCATAATTATTGTTGTGAAACTCCATTTTGTACTTTTGTCAAAACAGAAGTAAGTAGAAGCTATCCTAGAGCACAAACCTCCACCAAAGCATTTCCAACATTGTCAGGCGAGCTAGTGTCAAAAATGTGGAAAACTGCCCTATCTTGCATTGTTAACAAATTTTTAAAATTCAAGCCTAACGCTGCAGCAGGGCAGGTTTTGGTCAGAATGTGTTCTGATGTATTTGATTAAAAATTGCAGAATGATACTTTTGTCATCAACATAGCACAGCATCCATCCATACATCCATCATCTACACTGCTTATCCCTTTCGGGTCACAAATAACACAACATATCAACGTCAAAACCAGCAAAGACATTAGAGAAAGGTTCTTGACTACAAGAGGCGCCAAAGTCTGCATAAATAAAATGCCCCTTACCAGAGCTTTGACTGAAAAGAAAAATTCAGTATTTCTGGTATTTCTGGAGGTTATTTCAATATTTAATTCATGAGTGATGATTTTTACATTGCAAATCATGACGATGATTTTGATAAGCTGTGCTCATATCAGGGAAGAACTTGCACAGAATTTGGGCAATGCATTGCTGCAGATGGGTCCAGAAGCACAGTTTAATTTAATGAATTGCAGATGAAAAAAAACTGTTTGGGGGTGATTGTAAATTATACTGAACACATTTACAAAGCTCTGTATGTATGCAAACAAGCCCTTTTCTTTGGTAGTACTTCACACATTACATGGCCTACATGTCCCTCTTACTGGAGTGATGTGGAACCTAAACAAAGGAGTTTGCTTACTTAAAAGTAAAGCATTATAAATGTAAGTTGTAAACTGTACAACTGAAATTACTACAACTTTGTTTATTAATTTGTTTTCAGCTAAAATTCAGTCAGCTACACAAAGCTTCTGGCTCCATCTGCAGCTATATATAGCCTTACTCAGCACAATTTTCCTTTGCTGTGCTCATGGTGGATTTATGTTTGGTTTGAAAGCATGTATTTATATATATATAGTATTTATAAAATGGGAATTATGGCTTCAACCATTTTGTAAAGTGTCTTGACGTAGCATTTTTTATGATCTGGCAAAATACTAATAAAGATTGATTGGGTGATTGAGATTGAACTTCTGGGAGAGCTGATCAAATCTCTGTGGCTCATGTTTTTACTATTGAATAGACCTCATACAACCCCACTGAAAAACACTTAACTATTCCTTTAATGCCCATTTCCATTAAGGAATGGATCAATGTTTATTTGTTATCCTTTTTCTTTTGCTCTTCTTAAAGAGGTAGATGATTCTGAAGAGAACTGCTTTTGTGTTTCAAAAGTTGGCCAAAAAGAGAAACTGGTAATAGATTTTAGTTGTGGCTATGAGCCTATAACGATTGTCGTACCTGGATATGAACATAAAATTGGTTTTAGGTGTGTAACAAGATCAAAATCTGTATGAGTTTTACTCTAGAAAGGCAACATCTCTGCACTGGCAACCAAAAGAACTTTCTTTTCCAGGTCATATGATTTCCTAAAAGGCTTTTCTCAATTTCCCCCAAATATAAAGAGCTTATTACAACAGTTTTGTTTCAGCAGAGAGCTAATCAGGGTGCTGGAGCTACTGATATAATTATTTCAATGAGCGAATGCTCCTGTGCCTTTATGCACCTGAGTAGTAAGGTGTTTAAAGACTGCTCTGTACATTTCAGTTTTAGCTTTGTGTAATAATTTAATAGACTGATTAGCAGCACTTTCTCTCAGGTGTTTATTGACTAACTTATTTCAAATCTTTACATTTTCATTCTAACAGTATCCACCGGCACTCTTACAAATGCACTGAGGTTCAAGCATGAAGGTTTTATTACCTTTTAAAAAATGTGATAACTACAGTATATGCCACAGTGAAGGAAATATTACAGTCAAGAACCTTCTAATGCTTAGAAGGTCTGAATATTGATTTGACAAATTGGATTTCAAATAAGAGTTTTGTTTGATTGATTAAACATCATTTGAAACAAAGGGTTAGACAAGGACAAGATGTTCTTCTCTAACGCCCTTGTTCATCTGTGTGTAAGTGTATAATCTAAAAGGAGCTGTTTATTAGAGATTTTTCTGCAAAACATGCTTTATGAGATGAGGATTAGAAGCCCGTAAAATCTGTGTGGATTTCACTTTTAACTACAGTGAACAAACTCTTTAGAGGGAAAGCTGAGGTCGGCTTCTTAAGTAGTAATGACATGCTGCATAAAGCCATTTAAAATGCAGAGGATAGAACTAAAATCCAGCCTACAGTCACGATGCTCAATACTCCTTCCCATGGGGTATATGGATTGAATCAATATACAGTAGAATGTAAATTGTGCACTGCACCAAAGCACCACTCTTAAAGACTCCATCCCGTGCACTTTTTAAGTTTTCCTGCCGGCCTTTCAACCGTAAGTACATCACTCTCTGCAGCGTCTTCTGTTGTGTGTGTGTTTTATCACTTTGAGATTGTGTGACCGTTCCTGTCACCTCTACCTCTGGCACTAATGAGCGCAGGAGGAGATAGAGGGGGGCAGAATGTAATGCCGGAGGAGCACGGAGGTCCTGCAATGTTGCTGACGTAAGGAGACTCGCCCGCAGATTCCATTGGAGGATCAGGAGAAGAGTGGCGAGGAGCGGTGGGTAGAGGGGGGTGGGGGCATCTTGAATGGAAGAATGTGAGTTGGCCAAGGTCATACGAATTAGATAAACACGGACGTTCATATATATCTTGTGGAAAAACAAAATATGATGAATAGCAATCCTAAAATATAGGAGGATAAGGAAAACCCAACATAAAAGCAAGTGTTTCAACGACCTGGACCTCTCAGCGATAAAAGGCAAGCATTTTAATATATGCCAGAATATTTTATGTTGGGCATCCATGAACGGTTACAAAGTAAATTTACTTCACTACTGCACTGAAACACAATTTCTGTCCCTCTGCGATGACGACAGCTGAGCAAACGTTACATAGGACTTCCTGTCCATCTCTTTTTTTGCAAAATCAGAGCAAATATCCACTGTGCTCGAAGATGCATGTCTACGATTTTGGAGATAATAGGTCAAAGTTCAAAGTCATGGCATCTCGTGAGCATCCCTTGCATTTGGATGTGATGCCAAAATGTTCACCCTGATCATTGGACGAACAGAAGGTTTTGAGGGCATTGGGTTTAATGTCCATCTCTCATTTGTGAATGTGACCATTCTTTGAAGGATTTTCTTGAAACCTTTCACTCTGATTAAAGGGTGATCTGTTTGACTTGGAGGTATAAGTTCATATGTCATTGGGTTTAATCTTTACTTGCCTCTCGATATGATATCTCGAGGACATATTTAACCCTTTAACGCCTTTTGTGTCATATTTGATACATACTTTTATGATACCTCTATCTAATCAATATGATCAACAAATAACTAAAAACATCTGAATACAATCAGATAAAAAAAATGTCCTCAAATGGATTATCAGTTGGCAAAAACACCTAATGTATCAAAAGATATACAAAAATATATATGTTAAATTTTATGGAAATTTTGATTTTTGTAGGATTTCAGTAGATATTGAATAAAACATTTCAGCTCCAAAAAATTAGAATTTTCTGGCTATAATTTGTGTTTTCAGGCATTAAGGAGTTAAATGTTTTCTTTTAGATTTTGCTCAGAAGTCCATTTTGATAAGATTTTGTAAGCCAAAGTTCAAAGGTCAAAATCACTGAGTTATAGGTCAAATCCTTACTTAGAGAACTATTTCTCAAGAATGCTTAATAAAATTTTCATTAAAATTCACACAAATATACATTCTGATTCAAGGATGGAGGTCACAGGTTCAAGGTTAAAGTCACTGTGCCTCTTGTTCATCACTTCATAGCGAATGTAGTATTTCAAGAACTTTTTGTGGGTTTTCCCTAATTTTCTTTTAACAAATGTCCCGTTTGACTGAAAGATTAAGTAATTTGATTTCTATGGTCATGAGTCAAAGGTTTTTGAACCTCATGATCATGCCTTACTCATGGGAGGTCTTGATTCAAAAGCCATGGGCCTCATGATCATCCCCACACTGTAAACAGGTTGCTGTACATTTTACAGTAACTTACTGGCAACAAGATGCTAGTAAGTTATTGTACATTTCTTTACAGTAGCAATACTCTACTTGAATTAACAGCGTAATTCTGGATTTCCAAAAATCAGCATCTTTACTGTATTATTCTACTTTATCCTTAATGCATTTTAAATTACAGTGAACTTGCTGTATTACAATTTATTTTACTATACCTTTAAAAAATGATATTGAAATGACAATTTTTAGCTATATTTAGTTTTGTAAAGAAATAATCACGTACATTTTAATTCAATCAAATGCTTTTCTCAAGCATTTGTTTCAAAAATGTAAAAGATTTACAAAAGCAAATCTTGCCTTCTTTTCAGGGCAAAGTTGATTTTTGGTAGTGGCTAAATTTTTCTCTTAATCAATCAACTAATCTTTATTTGTATGGTGCCAAAGCACAGTAAATGTTATCCCAAACCACTATACAATGGAGAAGACTGAAGCCATGTTGGTCTGTTGCCCTTTTCAGTTATTCACTGTATAGACATTTTACAGTAGGTAACTGTAAATATTATGGTAAAGATTACCCAAATCAGTATGCTTTCCCACAATCCATTGCCATTCACAGTAGCTTACTGTATAGACATTTTACAGTAGGTAACTGTAAATATTATGGTAAAGATTACCCAAATCAGTATGCTTTCCCACAATCCATTGCCATTCACAGTAGCTTACTGTATAGACCTTTTACAGTAGGTAGCTGTAAATACTACAGGAAATACAATTACAGTACATTTACAAAAATCAGTTACAGTGCAGCCAGTGTTCTAGATATTCAAATTTGCACAAATGTCCTTTTTTGACTCAAATAAGAACTGTTTAGAGTCTGGATTCAAAGATTAAGGTCTTTGGGCCTCATGTTCATCCCTTGCTTACAGGATTGCTTTCACATCTCTCTCACTACCAACAAACAAACACTGGACTCAAGTAATTAAGTTGCTCACTCAGTCCTTCGCTGATGTTAGATGATGGTAAGTGTCACCATTAGTTATCATGCATTAGAGCATTAGCTGAAGTACTGAAGCAGAAAAAGGCAATTAAGCTCTCAAGCCCCTCTGGAAGTGCATGAATGTAAACTTTTCCTCACCGCCTGCATCTGATTTAACCGGCTTTGATGTGAGTTTATGCTGCTTAATGTATCTTTGTTGAAGCCCTTGAAATACCCTCTGTTAATGCTTCCACAGTGTTTGCATCACTGGCTCCCACAGCACAGAGGGAGCTTCACATGCCGTGCAACAGAATTACGCAGCCTCTTCCTCTCTTTCTCTCTCTCTCTCTCCCATCAGCACATTCAGACAGGATCCAAAGCTGAGTATGACTGCGGGAACAAATCACACGAGTGGAAAAAAGCAAATTAGAAATTCACAGCAGGTCGGCTTTTAGAGTGCGCCGCCCCCTCACGGTGAGCGAGTCACCTCTCAGCTGCACAGGTCAGGAAAAAAGCGCCGACTAAGCAAAGGCTGGCATGGCTATCTATGAGCTTTAATGACTGCAGCTATCAAGTGACATGACAGACGATAAACATAGCAATGCAGCAGGGGGTAATAAATACTTTTGTCTGATCGCTGAGTGAGAGAAATGATGATATTATGTGACACGGTGTTGCCAAAAGCTGGGAGATGAAACAGGAAACTTTGTTCTTCTTATCTTGTTATCCAGTCCTTTTGTTTTACAAACTGGAGAACATCACTATAATCTCATAATGGAGTGAGCTGGCCACGGTACAGAGGCTTGAATATCTCGGATTCCTGTCTTGTCCTCCGTCAGTATACCGCTGACCTCCAGCATGAGGAGGCAGTGCGCTGGACATGACAGCCAAACCTTGAGTATAGGACAGAAAATCTTCTCAACCAGGTTTCATAGTAAACCAAAATGATTACAAGGTGTCACTGAGCGATAACCTCTGGTGTTAAAAATGGAGCCAATGCAGAGAGTGCAAAAAGCTGCAGTTCCTCCAGTGTCCACTTGGGCTGGGTGCAGAAGCATCAACAGCCACATACATCCTCCATGATAAAAAGCAATTTTTTTATAGATTATTTTTTGGGTATTTTGTGTTGATAGGAGAGAGAGACAATGGATAGGCTTGTGAAGGAGGGTGAGAGAGAGTAGGGGAAGACACTCTGCAGACTGGCCACAGGCTGGATTCAAACCCTGGCTGGCAGAAGTATGTATATGGGTCTTGGCTGGTTGCTTACCACTCTGCCAAACCAACACCCCCAAAAAGAAAATTTTTAAAGCAGAAATAAACATATTCACACTATGGTTCAAAACTGTTTTGGCCTGAATAACTCGTGTGTTTTTGTCTTAACACTTTGTGAAAGGCAATATTTTTTCTAACTCATCTGTTCTGGTGTTATTTATAGGTTCAAAAGGTCAAAATTCTAGTATGAGGCTTTTTAAAGAACCCATATTTTGCCTTATCTCAGGTTCATATATTCAGTTTCGATGACTGCTAGATTATGTTCCCAATCACTAATGTTCAAAAACCTTTTAGTATTCACATACTGAGTTGCCCTGATCCAGCTGTATTCTCATTCAATCTGAGACGCTCTGTTGGAGCTACTACTTCACAGTCAGTCCCTACGTGGGCCCAATGCACACTGACCAATTTACTCTGCAGTTATTAGTCACTTCAGTGTGGTCCAGTGCCATGTATTTAACAGCTCTGCAATCTGTCTTCAGTTCATGCGCTGCACAAGGTGTACTAGCCCGAGCCCATGGTCTTAAACTGCTGACAAACCAACAGTAGGATGTTACACTGGGAGGTCTATTCAGGGGGTCGGGGGAAAGAGCTGTTTCAGGCAGCTACTGGTTCTGTAAACAGGGGGAGTGTAAAACAAGGAGTCCAAATGCGGCAGACTTTTTGCCTTGTGTATATAGTCCTCAAAGAAAGTCTAGAAACACTATTTTGGTATCGATTGGTATTGTATTTTAAATTGTTGGAAAGCCTGATTAGTTACCTAAACAAGGGGGTACAACAAGTAAGGATGGTGCAGTCGTGGAATGAGAAACGTGTGGGTAGCATCCCCATAGAAGTGTGTCAAAATCCCTTGCATCCTTTAGTATCATTTCCAAACTTTAGACCAAGTCCCTTGAGACTGATGAAGTCAAAAACATTGCAAAGTGGGTCTCTGAGGAAGACAAGAGCCCAAGAGGACCAGTGCATTACTATAGCTTAACTGAGGAAGAGTGGGCTTTCTTCCAGGGAAAGAGGGGATTTTACGCCTGAAATAACATTTCTTCTTTTGAAAGTATAGACACTATGTCACGTGAAGGGAACATGGTAAAACACACAAATGAGTACATATAACTAAAAAATGTCAAAATGTTATTCTCGCAGTATTCTCTATGGGTTAATATAATGTGCATGCCCTGCTGACAAAAACCTCGGGCCTGTCGGCAATGTGTATTTTTTACTAATAAAACACCTTCTCCACTCTCATGGCCCCACCTTTATCACCTTCATCATAAACAGTAAACAGCAGTATTTCCACAGCTTTGGCTTTATTTTCTCTGTGAGCCAGACTGCAACAAAATGACACTTTAAGACAGCTGACCTTTATTAGGGACTCAAGTTGTGCATAACTAGATGCATGACTGATATGAATACATGCCAGCTTGGTTAAAGTGTTTGTCAGCTCCACCTCTTTGTTTTATATTAGGATGACTTAATAGAGAGCTTGAGACTGTTTTTTCAACATGGTGGCCTCTATAGATTGAACTGAAAAGCCCCCGCCAGTTGCCAAACAGCTGACGTCACTCAAACCTTATCCAGTATTTTCTAAAGTCGAAGAGTGCAGCACGATCAGCACTCAGGCAGAGAAAAGACACAGAGTTTTATCATGATCCAGTGAGCACCAGATATCTTGTAAAGTCAGCAGTTAAACAGACACTTATCAAAAGGTGCTTTATGGAAGGACGGTGTGCGACCTCGAGGAAGCAGAGTTGAGGATGTGCAGCCGTAAAAACATCTGAAACGTGGAGGAGGTTCAGTTTGGCTGCTGCGTCCTGATCTCTGTCCAGGTTATTAGCAGCTGAATTTACAGTATGTGATTTTAACAGCTGTCCTGCAAAGGAGAAATATCTCACCTTTCATCATTTATACAAAGACTTTGGATATTTCTAACAACTTTTATTTGAATCCTTCATGCCTTTCACTTATTATGTTTCATAATCAAACAATTTCCAATGCAAATAGACCTATCTATCATAGTCCCATTTGATTAAAGCTCTGGAGAAGAATTTATTCACTCGTTCTAAAACAGACTGAAATTAATACTGATGCCTTAATGAAGCAGACGAGACCATCAGTGGCATTTATGTTTTTTTCTTTACTGTTACGATCAATGCCTGAAACTGCTGCCAAAGGGTCATTTAAGACCATTATTATTCTCAATAAATTAATTTAGTATAAACCTAGGGCTGGGAAATATGTTGATTAAATTGATTAAATTGAATTATTTTCTGAACATTTATAAATGAAAAATCAAGATTTTTTTTGACACCAATCATAAGTTATTGCAATGTTTGAAAATACAGTTACTAAATATTTAGTTTTCATGATGGCAGGCCCTGTCAGGTTTTGCACAAGCACATGTATAGGCTTATATTTTTTCTTTAAATGAGATTATATTTTGATCAGAGAGCTCCATTTGAATATACTGTGAAATTAGCTCAGCCTTCAGTGTTTATATAGACAGGCCTCCCTACAGTCGAACTACATAATCATCATTTTATGACAAAGTTACAGCATGCGTTTTGACTATAAGAGAGAAAGTCTGTTTAGTTTTGGAACATATTTTGATAAAATAAAGGAAAAACTTAATTCGTATAATTTTTGGGTCACTTGGAGTTTTCTTTGAGTAGGAAAAAAATGATTAAAACCGTCAATCAAGTTTTGTGGGAAAAAACCATGAATCTAATTTTAGGTCATATTGCCCAGCCCTATTTAAACCCTTAAATTTTATGTTTATATGTTAAAAACAACCACATCAAAATAGTGTTGAGCAAGCTACCCCTCTACAGAAACATTTACAGGATGAAATCCACAAAGAACCTGGAGGTATTTGTCACCTCAAACCTCAGTGTCTACATGATGCAAACTGGTCATTTATTTGATTTTTTATTTTAATGTGCTTTCATTACTCTTACCTTCATTTTGAATTTGAGCAGATGTAGCAAACAAAGTCCCTCAGCTGTGGATAAACAGTAAGTATTACCCTGCTTTTTGTTATTGTATAGCTTTTTTAATTGTGATGTAATCATCTCTAACTTTTAAATAATCATGTTTGCAGCCTGATCCAAAAACAATTGTTGTCCAAAAGATGCAAGTGGTTATCTGTCAGTGTCTTAACAGGCACACATTGTACAAAGGGCTGGACTTTACTCTAACTTCTCTGTTCTGATGTTTTAAGGAGTTGAGTTATGTCTAAATTGGGCTGTGCCTGCACGGTGTGGCTGTTTTCCAGAAGGCTTTAGGTCCCACCTCAACAACACCTGTCTCCATTACTATGTTGACAATAGCTTACTTGAGACAGCATCAAAAACATGGTGAACGCCATGGATTCACGTCCAATGGTTCCTTCGGTAATGTTCCAGTTGATCGATGAAGCTTAATTCTAAGAGTTGCAAATTAGATACATCGCCGAGGAATTTCCTCATGGGAGGTTTGTGGATCTTCAGCTACCCTGACTTTACCAGCCTGTAACTTGCCTTAACTCTGCCTCTTTGTTTGTTTTTAGGCCTGTTTTCAGCCTGACATCACTCAGTCTTATCAGTTATTTTCTATAGTCTATTGTGTGAACACAGAGCTAAAAACAACAAATCGAGAGCAATTCTGACTTAATTATCTTTTCAGGAGGTCACTTCTCAATGGTTTATTAAATAGGGATGTGTTTAGCATCACCATTCCTAATTCTAAAAAATGGCGTATATTATACATTCAAAATATAGACTTTTCCAGTGGACCTCTTATTTAACATTTTTGAAGTTCAAATAGAGTCTCTATTTCTAACGATTTTTAACCATTGTTTGTAATTTCTTCCTCATAAAATGCATGTTTGGCAGTAATTTGTATTGCATTAGCTACATTAACATATAGACACCACAAGTGACACAGAAGATCAAAACAACTACTGAAGGCTGGTCACAATATTGGAATCATTTTAATCTAATAACTGAATTAACAAACAATTTATCTGTCATGGACCATGTACAAAGTAACAACAGTCTTGCAGTGGTAAATACCCCTTAGCCCTTATTTCCATTAAATGAAATAAAATAGAATACAACACAACTAAAAACAGGTATAAAAAACAGCTGATTTAAACGTGGGTTTTTCATGGAGTGATGTAAAAGTGACGTAAGAGAATTGCCCGTATAACCCAGAGATAACAGGAAGTGACTGTAGAGCAGCAAACTGGATTTAGCGATTAATAACCTTCAGAGCTCATAGACGGAAGCCATATCCAAAGAGGAAGTACATCTTTGTAAAGATTTTCCCCAAATAAACCACTAATCTTCATCTCATTTTTTTTCCCACCGACAGCTGAGGGCTCAGACGTATCAGGTGACACCAGATGACCTCACATCCCCCCTCGCCCCGTGGATCATGTGACGAGAGCCCGGCGACATCCAAATCCTTTGGGCATCTAACTACAGCATCATGTACAGTGGCAAAGAAAGCAATCACCTAAGTATGTTTATCCCAGGAGGCGGCAGCCCCTCATGCTAATAAAGATAAACTATTCCAATCAGTTAATGTGGATGCGTGTGAGACAAAGAGGAGCTGCTGCAGAAAACACGGGGTGGGCTGAATTGTTTTTGTTTTTTAGATTACACAGATAACCACGGAGATGAATTCCTTTGTGGGAATAAAAGCTTTGAAAGGATTCTTATCAATCCAGTTGTCATTTGACGGACAGCTTACAGTGGGCGGCAGATTAATTATCTGTTTTAATTAAAAAGAAATGCAGTCCGGGTCGGCTCAAGGAGACTCACTAATTAAAATCTACAGTACTGCACCACAAATACAAGACCTGAAAGTTACTAGTAGTGAAATAGTTATTTGTGTACTTCAGTTGACTTTTTTCTTCATTTTAAGATGATTTTTTGGTCATTTTAGGCCGTTATTGACAGGAGAGAGAGGGAGAGAGACAGCGGATTGGCTTGTGAAGGGGGGGTGAGAGAGTAGGGAAAGACACTCTGCAAACTGGCCACAGGCTGGACTTGAACCTGGGCAGGCAGAAGCAAGCATATGGGTCGTGCCTGGTTGCTTCCCACTCTGCCAAACCAGCACCCCATTTCAGTAGATTCTCAAAATCAGTACTTTGACTTGAGTAATTTCTGTTGTAAGTATTGAACTTCAAAACATTTAATGAAATATCAACAGCAGGAGAGTATCACCCGTTACGGTGTTGGTGGGTTGTGTGGAAGGGGAACATCCCTCTCACTCCCTCGTAACAAAGCACTTGAACACTACAGAGAATTGTGTCACACTTTGGGAACATTTACTAAGATATCAGTGTAACAAGGCTAAGCCTTAGTTGAGTCCCTTGCTCAACAATCCACAGCCGTCCCAGACTGTTTTCTAGGAGAGCAAGTAGATGGTTCCCCTTTCATTCCTTCATTCACTGAAGAAAAACTAAGAGTAAAACAAAGATCAGATCCAGCAATCAATAAAGTCATTGACCAGTTAGAAACAGGTCAAACCCCACCTACCAGTCTCAGAGCAGAACTGCCTGAGCTTCCCTTGCTTCTGCGTGAGTTAAATCAACTAGCGCTCCAAAATGGAGTGCTCTTTCGACAAACGTCACTTTCCAACTGGTGTTACCTTAAGAGCTAAGAGCCATAGCACTCCATCACGACATGGGTCACTTGGGAATTGAACGGACTGTAGATCTATTGAAAAAACGATCAAGACATGCGAGCCAGACCGGTCCAACACAAAAGACATATTAGTTATTACTGATAACTTTCAAAATATGTAGTGGCCATACCAACACCCAACCAGCGAGCCCAAACTGTAGCAAAATGTCTCTATGAGAAGTTCATTGTCCATTTTAGGTTTCCTGAGAAACTCCATAGTGATCAGGATCCTGACTTTGAGTCTAAAACCATCAAGGAACTCTGTGAACTCACTGGCATAACAAAAGCATGCACTACCATGTTTCATCCCCGAGGAAACCCCCCACAAAGTGGGTAATAATCATACACATACCACATATGAATGCTGTTGCCTCATGCGGCTGGCCTGGGTTTTGTTCCCACCTGAGGCCTATTTGCCTGCTCTCTATACCCATTTCTGAGTCTTCTGAGTATCTCCACTCCATCAATAAAAGGTAAAAAATGTCTCCAAAAACTTACAGCAACAAAAAACACATCATCCCTGCACCACTCTATCGGTTTGGGGTGACAAGCTCAGTGACAGACAAAGAATTTAGAGCTGTAGATGGAGATGAAGGGTAGAGTCAAGATGAAGTTAGGCACCAAAAGCAGCAAAAAAAAAAAAAAAAAAAAAAAAAAATCATATATATATATATATATATTTTTTTTTTTTTCACTGATATATTGGGAATGCAGTCAAATCAGTGCAAGATGCAATGTTGATGTTGTGATGCTTGCGTGTTTTTATCGTGCAAAGAGGAACCGGACAGTATTCCTTGCGTTCACAGGACCTTCTCATGCTCTCTGTCCCAAAGGCACGGACTGAAATTGGGGAAAGGGCTTTCGGGTACTCTGCACCCTCAGACTGGAATCTTTTGCAGAATGACTTAAAGCTCAAGGAGCTGGTGTCCTTAAATGTTTTCAAATCGAAAATGAAAGACATGGAAGCAGATTCTATAAGATGCCGATGTTTTTAGCTCGGCTGTTGAACAAATGATCCAAAGATATGAAAGAGATGTCTCTGTTTTTAATCTATGATGATGTGCTTGTAAACTGTTTTTGTCTCTTTTGTATTCTGTCTGTAACTTTGTGTTTTTTTGCTGCTGCCTGTCTTGGCCAGGTCTCCCTTGAGAAAGAGGTTTTTAATGTCAATAGGACCAACCTGGTTAAATAAAGTTTAAATAAAAAAAATAAATAAAATGCTAATCTGTTCTATTATTTGGTTTTAATGGTTAATGACTAGTTGACTCATGACACTCCAGCTGTCACACAAAACATGAAATTATACACAAAACACTTGAAGCACATTTTTTGATGGCGCGCTTGTTACTTTTACTTGAATACATTCATAGACAACTATGTTTACTTGTACTTGTGTAAAACTTTCTCAAAGTAACAGTTTTTTTTTAAATGGTGCAGCATTTTGTGCTTTCACCACCTCTGCACAAATATGATATATAATCCAGTTTGTGTGACCTCTGATATGAACTACCACTTAAATTATTAATTACTTTGCATCATGCAGAGCTATAAATGAGTTTGGATTCATAAAGAGTGCTTCTATTCATGACTTTTTCCCCTGGAGAGCATCCTTGCTCAGGATAGGAGTGAAGCAATTAGAGGCCTGTGCAGTGCGGGATCAGGTGCTCCCCTCGGACCAGACCAGAGGGCTATTGTAGAGGGCAGGTGATGGGGGGTAAGAGAGACAGGAGAGAAAGGGAGAAAAATCACCCAGAGGGTTTTTCCTCTTTCTGCAGTGCGGAAAAGGGATGCAATTTTTTAATATTCACTGCCTCGCAGTTCACCTGGAAATTAATTTTTATCACAAAGTCAGGTAGACTCTGATAAATCCAATTAAGAAAGCAACTTAAGATTATTTCCTTTTAATATTGGAAATATGCAAATTTGCACTTTGCGGATATCAGATGAGGGGGATTAATTTGTTTACCTGCCTGAGTTCACTACATTAACCATCAATCAACCTCTGCTTGGTCCAATGTGGATTAGTGGGAAGTCTAGTCTTTTGAGCTGAGGGTTGGGGTTCAATCCACAGCCTCTGCAATCACATGTGGATGCATCATTGGACACGCATCAGTGTGTGCATGTTTGCGAATCCTTATGAACATGATTGCTAGACCCTTTATGTGGTAACCTCTACCGTCAATTTGTGAATGGGGGAAATTTGACCTGCAGAGTGGTCTGCACGGGGCAAACTCACACTATGTAAGCATTCTGTATTATACTCAAGCATGTCCCATCACTTAAGTCCAACTTGTTTGTATAGCGTGAGTGCTCTGCTCCAGGCATTAGCACAATTTGGTTCTCTAGCCCTGGCATGAATGGAGGAGGTGTTTTTTAGATTGGTATGCTTGCTCCTTCACAAACATGAGTATGAATGTGCAGCCTGATCACCTTGCAATCATGTAGCAGCCCTTCCTCTCAACATTAATGAATGATTTAGAGGGCTGTATCTGACAAAAATAACTAAAAATGAGCCAAAACATCAGTGAAGTTGCAGTCATGTACTCTGTGCTGCTTTTGTAAACTGTAGAAAACTGTCATGATGATGTAATGACCTCATCATGCTTAGGCCCGGCTGTGCCTGGAGCAGTGTGAGCGGACCAGTAGGGGATCGAAGTGGGTTCAGTTGTACTTCGGCATGTGAGTGAAGCCCCAGTGTATTTACCAAGTCCTTCATAACTCTTACAAATTTAATGGCTGCACTACCCTCTACTTTTATTTTAATGGGTTATATTCTTCAATACATGGATTCTTAGAAAAACAAAAAAGGCACAGACTTACACAGAGATAAAACTGGTCAATCATTGTATACCTTTGCTGACATTATTAGTGCTCACTATGGGTCAAAAAATCATCTTAATCTTATAACTTTATGTAAAAATGGGAGAATAATTAAGAATCAAGATGAAAATAATATCTATTGATAAATATTATTATGTGAATAAGATGTCCTGTTACATCCCTGTAAATGAGCTATCTTTGGGTTTACTGCTTGTTCCTGTATATTGGGCATGTTCCCTATATTTTTAAATTAATTGTCATCATTTGACCTCACGTATGTGGGTGTTCATGCTCAAAGCTGAAGTGGTCATATTTTATCTTAAAACAGGTCCTTAAACTTAATTTGGTGACTGAAAGAATACGTTCACAATCACTAATGCTGAAAAGACCTCCCCATTAACAGACTGAGTGCCCCTGATCCACCTCCATTCTCTCTGAGACCCTTTCTTGGAGCTTCTGCCACTTTAAGGCTCCCTTTCCCCTCGCAGGCCCAGTCTAGTCTGATTGGTTGACCTGTCGACTCTGTGGTAAATGGTTAGTTTAGTGTGGTTTGGCACCATGTTTTCAAAGGCTCTGAATTCTTTCTAGAATCTTTGCTCTGCACTGGGCTTGCCATACAGAGCCAATAGGTTTAAACTACTAACAAATCAATGGTATGTCATCACAGTGGTATGTCTATTTGGGAGGTAATGGGCCATGTCAGGCAGCTACTGGTGCTGACAGGAGAAGAGGGAGAAGTCTAGTCTTACACACCATATCAGCAATTTAAATACATACTGCACAGCAGGGGCTACAACAGATAGATCTTGATTACTGGCAACTTACATTACATCTAAATCTGAGACCTAATGGACCATTTCAAAAATCAAACGGTCCAGCCAATCCAGATGTTTCCAAGCCTAACTGGATCAAACTGAGCTTTCTTTATCTGATCAGAATCAGGGCAGTCAGACCGATAAAAATGTATCGTGTACTTAGGATGTCCCTGTTCTAAACTCTTAAAGTCAGGAGTTCTGATTTGTAATAGGCTGCACAAGTTGTTGATGGCAAATGCGACTTTTGTCTATTTTAATGCTTTTTGATAGATTGAAGGATGCATTCACTGGATTAAATATGGGTAGATATAATGTAATAATACGTAATGAAAAGTTAATATCAGTTGTGGTTTTTCAGTGAGTTTGGGCCTGTATGTAGGTTCTTGGTTATTATCATGTAGGATCTTTGACTGAAAAAGTGAGCACTAGATATATTTTACCAGTCCATCTGGTAACAGATGAAGTGTTTGTGGAGGGCAGAGATTTTCAGAAAGATACACTGAAGGTGATCAGACGATAGTTCTGTCAATCATATGTATTATGGGAAAATTAGGTGATGGAGTAGGCGGACACGGCTGCTAAAGATTAGGTACATAACGTGAGCAAACTCATACAGTATACTTGTGCCAAAACCGATGTTAGAGAAACAAAATATTCAGTGTTTAGTGCTGTTTTTGTGCACCACATAATGAGGAAATGTAGTCCAGTTGTTATGAAAACACCACTACAGCAGGCAGCATCCATGCTAATCTTTGCTTGAGAGGCCATTTTTAATGGCTTGCAGTTGCTTCTCATGCTCACAGCTTCTGCCTCTGTCACCTCAAAGGATGCTGACTGATCAGTGCCTCTACAGACTGAGCTCAACCATTCCAGCTTGGAGCTTTGCAAGATGGTTCTGCACAATTACAGGAACCAGGCTGATTCAGCTGTACTGCAAGGTAAGTCCTGACACCAAAAACTAATTTGTCTAGGACACAATGGTACTCTTTGATGAGGAGGAGGCATGAGGGGGATATACAACCATAAAAAAGCACAGTATGACCTCTCTAAGCAGAAAATAATATGAAATAAAATAAATCAATATCTGCACAAAACATTGAAACAACTATACATTTATTTCAAACATCTGTGTGGAAATTTTACCCAATTATGAGGCACAGTAAAATTGATAGTGATGTCCTTTAAAGGCTGAAAATGCAAAAGAGCATGAGTATTTTCATTTAGGATGCATGAAAAACAAAAATAGGAGAAATCAGCTGATAATTCTTTGGTAGAAAATACAAGTTTTGACAAAGCATCTATCAGTTTGAAAGGGATTAGCCATCTCTAACCACCACCAATCATCCTGTAGCTGCACCTCTCTCTGTTTTTTTATCATAAATTGAATCTACAGAGGGCTTCTCCCTCCACATACTGAATATCCTCCTCCTCTCCACACATCCATCCCCTCCTCCTTTACTGCGTCAGCCATGCAAACATGGATGTTTGTGTGTTCCTGCACATAAAGGTAGTAAAACTCTGCCCTCTGCAGGACTTGAGCTGAACATTATTCATCTGCACGACCATCTTGAGCCGTACAAGAGGGGGAATAAAATAAAAATCTGTATGAGGAATTATTCACGACGGCGTGAAAACAAGCGTGAGCACAGTGGATGTGCGTGATTGCAGCCCCTGCTGGCTCATGATGCACGTGTGAACTGATGGAGGGAGACACAAGGAGGAGCCGGCGTTGTTTCACCCACGGGTGCGCCGTGATGGGATGCTCCTGAGTCTAAACAGCATATGGTGCCTCCCCGGGCATCAACACACATCCTACATGTCCAGCAACACGGCAGGCTGCGTGATACACACACACACACACAAACACACACACACACAAACACACTGGCACAGCAGAGAAACACACACTGCTTATCACACAAAATGTTCAGACCTGTCTCTCTTCCACTAAGGCTTAGACACAACAACACAATGTGTCTTAATGAAGGAAATTACATGTGAAAAAAGCTATTAACTTCATGTATTTGTAGCTTTTTTACTATTTATGGTGCTCAGGTTTACGTGGAGTAAAATGACCACAGAGTTGAACCTGTGTTATTGATAAGACATAATAAACAGGATTTTATACATCATAATGCATGATACCAGATTTTACTATTATTAAGAGAAAGCCTTAACTAGTGCTGAAAAATGTCAGTATTAACCAAAATGACATAAGAAACTAGAAGTGGGCACAAACTCCAGAGCATTTCCAACATTGTCGAGGGAGTTATTGTCAAACATGTGTGAAACTGCACCACATTGCATTGTAACAAATCCCTGAAAACAAATTTCCTGAATCCACATCCGGATTCGCATCACAACCAAAATGTAGTCACTTCGCACTTGTGCCATGACCAACAAATGTGGAAAACTGCCTGAACTTAATATGTTATAAATCCATAAAAACTTCCTTGATTTACATCTGGATAACCACCAAAATCATTTCACTTCTTCCTTCTGTGATGTTTAACATTCTTTGAAAATGTCACACAAAACCGTTCATGACTTATCGAATTATCAGACAAACAGACAAATGCCGGCAAAAGCATAACCTCCTTGGCGGAGGTAACAAAAGAGATAGAAAAGGAGTATCACAGGATATTTTTAAAGTATTTCTATTATGTAGTATGATGGCATTAGTTTCATTTCACCATTTGCAGCTGCAGCTGCAGCATAGTCTCAGTGTTCTGACTCCTTTCCTTGAGGAAAAAAGACGACTCTCCCCAAAAGGGGCTGCCTCCAGTCCTGAGGAGGAGGCAGCCAGAGCCGACAGAGATAAAGGCAGCTGTAACTGAGGGTAGCGAAGGTAAGCGCAGGTCAGCCCGTGCTGACGTTTACAAGTGTCTTGCATCAAACATAGGAAATTTTTAAGCATGCATAAAATTTGTCCATGTACCCAACGACCTTCAGCATTTGCATGTTAGCTTAGCTCTGTGCTGACTTAGCTTGGTGTGGCTCAACATTTCTCCATAAAACGGACTTAGACTTCAATATGCAACATTGCTGCTCTTGGCCTAATTTTTTGTTTGACTATTGCTGTATGTAAGTGTTACACCATGTCCTAAATGAACACGGGTGTCTGTTGTTGAGTTTCTCAGTGTAGTGCACATGCTGTCCACACTGCATGTTGAAATTAAATTCTACACTCTATTAGCTATTTTTCCCCTTGTAAGCAGTACATTTATTCCTTTGATTGAAGACATGGAAAATCAGACATTATCTATTTTTAGACTGAGATTAGCACTTTATGTAATTTTCTAAAGAAATACATATAAAACTAAAATGCAGGGCACATGCACAAACCACCACGGATGTGTTGTTTTTTGCTGACCTTCTTTAAAGCACGTCTGTGGTGGTTTGCACATGTACCTTGCGGTTTATGTATTTCTTTCAAAAATTACATGAAGTGCTAATCTCAGTCTAAATAAAGATAATGTAACATAACATGGTGAAAAAAAAAGAGAGTCACAACAAGCACACAGGACCGTTTAGACTGCTGAAGAGTTTATCTGATGACTGTAGGCAGAGGCAGACTAACACTTCCCATTGACTCCCAGTGTTTGAGCTAAGCTAATTAGCGATGGGTGAGCTCTACCCTGTCTCTTCCTTGTTTCTGCACGCACAGTTGAAAGAATGGTGTCCATCCGCTTGTCATGGACTCGGGAGTAAGGCAAGACATGAAAACAAAAAAAATATTGGCGCTCTGTTGACAAGAAGACTCATAGTCTCGTCAGTAGACAGCTCTCTGTGAGTCAATCAAAGTTTCTCCCTCACATAGTGTCCTAACTGAATGCAAGGGTCGGATGTGGCATCGTATCATGCTCCATCGCAAGACTGCTGTCCACACTGCATCCATTAAAAATGTAATCCCATGCCCTATGTTTCCCCTTGTAAACAGTACATCAAGTGCTTTTGCTGTACAGCTGGAGGATAGGACATGTAATGCTTTGCATCGCGAGGGGTGATCTTAAAGGCCAATCAACACACAGCTCTCTGTGAGCCAAAGTTTCTCCTTCTGTGTCTAAAGTGGAAGTTAATCATTTCACTCACCCAAAAACATGAATGCTCCTCTATCTCAGCCATTTTAATCAGACAAACAAGCTCTGCTGAGTGAGAAACGCCAGAGAACATCACAAAAATCTGTCTTGTACCTTGTCAAAATTAAGTGCAGAGCGATAAAGGGAAAAAGATAGATGAGGCATTAAGGCAAAAACCTGGCTCTGCATCACATAGAGTCAACGCTTCATCGTTCATGGTCATTTGGGACACTTGCGTATGATACAATGTGATCATTTTGATTTTGTTGCCAACACTTGCACATGTTGTGTTCAGTTAGGACACAGTCAGTGCTGAAAGTGAAAGTAAATCATTATATTCAGTGATATGAAAGAATACTTCTCTCACTGATATGAATGACTACTCCTCTACCTGAGAGAAAAAAGGCCAAAGAAAACCAAGAAAATCCCTCCCTTGTCAATATCCCCCTTTCCTTGCTCCTCACCCACATCAGCCTACCTGACTGTGGGAAAAACAAAGATGGGCATCGAGGAAAAACGTTGCCCAGCACTGGCAATAATGTATGATTCAGTGTAAATAGTCTGATTCTGACAGTGATGCTCGCACATGTTGTGTGAGGACATGGTGTTAGAGCTAAAGCACCAGTAATAATCTTTTGGTTTGTTGATTTTGGCGCCCCCTTTGGACAAACGCTACTTAGAATCTTTTGACTGTCTTTTTTTTCAATTATTATTTAGATTTTCCATTCATTTAAATGTTAATTTAATCATTCATTGAGAATCTTTTTAATTAAAAATGTGAAAAAAGGCTGTTTCTTTTAAGTGCATTCATTTTGTCTGACACCTACAAATTAAAAGTATCTGCAGAAAAATATTAAAAGGACTTTAGCTTATACAGCACTGTTCTAGTTTCTTTAACCACTCAAAGCAGCTTCCCACTGCAGGTCACATCAACCCATTCACACCCATTCATTCTCTGATGGTTGGAGTTTCTATGTCAGCTGTCTATCAGTATCAACGAACACATTCACACTCTTTTATACCCATTTACACGCCACTGAGGCAGCAGTGGGAGCAACTTGGGGTTAAGTGTCTTGCACAAGGACACATCGCCATGTTGGGAGCTGGTCGGAGCTGGGCTCAAACCTGCAACTTTCCAGTTACCGACCAAGCACTAACCATCCTCAGACTGTGCCTCGGACGCCCCCTATGCTATCTTGTTTGCTTTTGTGATTCATATAGAGGCATCATTATCCCTTTGGTCCAATTCGTAATAAGGTACGAGGTCTGCACCAGAGCTTTAAGAAAAACAGAAAAGGATTAACTGATATGGTAACAAAATTTTAGCTGAAGAGTTAAATCCCCCAGTGCACATGAAAAAAAAGACTCCCATTACTGAATACAGCTTTTATGAGTTTAGATACCATGTCGCAGGCATACAAAAGTAAATCCAAAGACATTACAGATGTTTCTCTAACGTGAATGTTCCTTTAAAACCCTGTTATAGCTGCATTAAGATGATAGAGAACATCCACTCCTGAAAAGCAGTATGTGTTCATCTCCAGGGAATCCATCAGCAGACAATGTAATCCACAGAGCGTCCACAGCTGAGGACATCAAACCCCGTGATTGATTAAGTTGTCTCAGGACAACCTTCCCTGTGTTTTATTCTCAATGCTCCACTTCCCCTCCATGGCCACCATCTTGATTCCTACAAACATTACATCACCCTGCTGCTGCGTGTCCTTCACATGACCCCACGCTCAAGTGCTCAAATGAGGAGGAGGAGGGGGTAACATGAACATCATGCCCTCCTTGAAAATCAGCCAGAGTCCTAATGAAAGCTTGTTATGGTGGTATTAATAGACACAGGCCGTATTTTTGGGTCGGAAAATTTTGAACACGCTGTTGGTTTAGTGCTACATTTTCACCCACAGTCGGCTGCTGAGGGTGCTTACTGTCCACGTCTCTGCTCCTGTCATAAATCATGTGGGAAAGTCAATAGAGTTGTTGGGATTTATGTGGCTTTGAGTCTTCTCTCCTGAAATGATTTGTTGTAGATGAGGGACACGAGCAGCGACCATAAAAACAATTCTGAAGCACCAGTCGTTTTCTTCAAATCTTCAGCTGACAACCAAGGTCCCTGCTGTTTGTAATCCTTACACAGCAGCATCATTAAAGAATGAAATATAAGCTATTTCCATCTGGTCGTGCTGAACAATTTCAACTTTGAGGTAGCTTTGCATAAATGAAAATGTGGAATGTATGAATTAACTCAATTTATCATCTATGTCACATCACTGGTGTCACAATCTTTTGACAGTTTTCCAAAATTTCAAGGGCGAAACATGTTTTTCTTCATTTTTCTTTGAGTCTATTGGTTAACCTTTGGGACTTTTGAGGATGTGTCATGCCTACTACCAAAATTTAGATTTCCTCTATGAAAAGTGTGAGTTCTTTTGCGTTACCCACTGACGTCAAACAAATGAAAGTAAAATGCTCACAGTGTTAAAGTATGTTTTTATGTCTAAGTGAATTTAATTGCCCATGTTTGCATTGATATTACTCAAGATCAGGTCAAAATCTTAAGGCACACTGTATTCACACCCTGAAAAATATATAAAAAAAGAAGCCCTTTAATAAAAGCTGCAGTGTCAGATCATTATGTATAGAGTTTAAACAGTTTATAAGACCACCACCCAATGTACGGTTTATGCTGCTGCCCTAAATTAACAGCATTGATCGTTACCAAAATCATCTTTCATGTTTCTGTACTGGTTAATACACTAATATAGAAGCTTTTTAAATGAAATGATGTCTTAAATGCTAAAATATAATTATTATTGTTATCCATGAATTTCTAAATGTAGTTTTTTTCCCCCCACAAAAAACCCTCTGAAAATAGTAAAGCACATTATGATTTCTTGATTAAGATGTCAAATTATAGTTATTTACTTGCATTCCTGGAAAGAAAAAAATGGATTAATGGTTGAATGTAGTGCTTGAATAATGTCTGACTTCTCAGAGGAGCACAGTGAGCGGCTCAAATTTGTGTATGAAAGGTGAATTCAGTTTGAAATTACTCCTTCAAAATGTTCACAATAAATAACAATGACATTTTTACCTTTAAACAAGATTTTTAAAGATTCCTAAAATATGTATGTTTTCTTGTTATTATGACAGGCATTCTAATAAATGTGTTCATAACTGTACACTGTACATCAAAATGACAAATTACTGTTTTACTCACTTAAATATTTAAAACTAGATAAACATTTAAGCTTCTCACCATCGGTATTTATCGGTACTTAAGCTTCTCAGTGCTTGGAGCTTAAGTACCAATAACCTCAAACATTTTTAATTTTCAGGTTCTGAAAAACGTCGAGCAGAATTTTTAAACCTCCATCCTTACCTGCTCATTCTATTGACTGGAAACCTCATTCATGTTTCGCCTGGATTATTCAAAGTTACTCAACTTGAATAGAGGAAAAAAAAAAGATAGATACTGAAAGAGTAAATTACTAAAGCAAATGATCAGCTACTATTTAGCTGCAGTGAGAGGACATGGTTGTAAAAAAAGGCACATCTTGACCTGTCTCAGGGCACAGCAGTGTGCCACACCACCATTTAAACCACTGCAGAGAGGTGTCCTTACAGCCCTGTGGGTTTTAATGATAAAATAAGAATCTTTTTAATGCTAAATTTCCACCATTAAGCTTTATTCAGGTTAATGATATTTTGTATTTTGAGGTTGAAATTTTCATTTAAAATGTCACTAAAATACTTTTTTTTTTCATTAAAATGACACTGATAAGTACAGGAACACTAGAAATGTTCCAACAGTACAAACCTTTGCCAAGCCATTGACAACATTATTGGGCAGGTCAAAATATGGAAAAACAATCACTGAAAACTGATCCACATCCACATTTGGATCACCACCAAAATCTAATAACATCTCCCTTGTGCCATGACCAACATTCCCTGAAAACTTCATCAAAATCTGTTCATCACTTTCTGAGTTATCATGCTAACAGGATTTTTGTAATTTTGCAATTTTATAAAATATGTAAAAAATCAGTTAATATAATTTGTAAATAAACGTAATTGAGATTAGTCCTTGAGACGATTCTCCTGTGGGACAAATGGATGGATCTTGTTTTTGTTTGTTAATTTGTCTGTTTTTCAGATTTTGCCTCATGACGTGACAGTGATGTACATTTATGAAGCAATTTTTTCTCAGTTATCATTTGTTATGTTTTCATTCATGTATTGAGTTAAGTCTTGGAAGTGTACAAATCCTACAAATATGGACGCATGATGGTGGAGTTTTGCAAATACTTTTTATCCCAATATTTCAGAACTCATTATCAGCCATACTGACACTAATATTTTTGCCAAAAGCACAGAGCCTCCGCTTCACTAAAATGGACCTGTTCCTTTGATGGTGGCATCCACTTGTGTTAAAAACAGATGTCAAGCAAAAAACACAAAATTTTATTCTTTAATAAATGAGAATTTTGATTTAAGAAAATTTGCAAATTTGATGATAATGAGGTAAACCATTTTTGTATGTTCTGCCAATATTACAGCCAATATAAAGGATATCTATGGCCAACAGGTACGGCCAAAACAAATATTAGTAGGAAAAATTGGCAGATACTTTTGTATCTGCAGATAATGATAATCCACTTTTTAGGCAATTATCTGCCAATATGATATTGCTCAAATAATACTGTGTATCTCTACTTATAAATGCTGTATACTTAAATGTTGAAAATCTGAAAAGGCCAACAAAAAAAAGAAGAAAAACAAAGGAATTTTGAATCTTGTAGTTACCTTTTTTCAGTTTTTATGAATAATCTTGCCATTTCATGCTGTAATTTATTTCGAATCCCCGCTGCAGAGGCCATAAAGTCAACATATTGCTACAAGATGTGTGACATAACTGTACGGCGCACACACACAGTGCAGAGGGCCCTCAGTGACCTGCCATATGTCCCATCAGAGCACCCATAGGCGGACCTTTCTCCTGAGTCACAGCATCCAGAAACGAGCCCAACATCTGCCATCCCCCCTCCAGGCTGCCAGTGCTACCACACATGCACCACACGCTCACAAAGTCACATACAACCCCTCCCTCCATCACCTCCAACCACCCCCTGTGCTTATCACCTATAGGACAAAAAAGAGCATCCATTTGACTCTGATCTTACATAACAGACTCAATCACAGCCCCCTCCTCTTTCCTCCTTCATAAGGCCTCCTACAGCGTTGTCGTGATAAATCTCCTGCTCCCACCCCCCACGTGCCTCCCCTCTTTTCCTCCTCCCCTCCTTCTGTTTCCTCATGGCTCAGGTTCGGGCCCGCTCTCTCCCACTCCCACCCTCCAAAAGCCTCCATCACACGGGAACAATCTCCCCCTAACAGGCCCCCTGAATATGCAGATTGGTTAATTCAGCTGCAGTTGCTCTCTGTGTAAATGCATCTGCAGCACTTTCCCAAGACTGAGCAGCGAATAAATGCTTACGCTGTGGCTTTTTTTCCCCTTTTTTTTTGTGGTGTTGTATACAGGGTGGGGGGAGCGCTTCCATCCGTCCGTCCATGGCAGACCACAGCCAAGGATGAGATTTTAGAAGCGGGACGGGGCAAGCAGAACTAATAAGAGATTAAGACTCCGACCGAGGCAGAGCTCAAGGCCCCCGCTTGGTGACTGATCCCGATCTGTTAAGGAGTAATTAATTTAATTGCGCTTTTTTATCTGGGCTTAGTGGCACCTGCTCCTGCTGATACACTTGTGGTATCTCTGAAACTCACCTGGTTATGGCCCCTGCAGCAAACATTTGCTTTTACATTTTAAAAAACAGCTGAGAGGGCAGGAAAAAGACTGCATTAAAAACACAGATCTACCCCCCAAAAACACATAGAACTGAAACAGTGAGTTAAGCAGCAAAATTACACCAGTAAGGAAACAAATTTTACATTTATTGTTTTTTATGTATTATGTATTTTTTCAAGCCTCTGCTCTGGTGACAGTTCAAATGGGGCACACACTACGAGATAATAGGCACAAGGTATGGCTCGCACCCCTACTTTTGATCAAAGTCAGCAAAGGCCCAATAATTTGGTCAACCTAAAGATTATCTTATATGACAAGGGAGGTGTGTTCAGAGTCATTTTATTGTCCCAGAATAGGATCGGGATCCATCTTGCCAAGCTCCAATCTACAACGATTTTGAGCAGCCCAAAGCGGGACGACCCAATCAACATCCTTTAGAGCAGGAAGAGGTGGGAGCTACGAGCGAGACGGCGGCAGAAAGTGACCATTCGAATAGGGATTAGTGTGGCTGCTAATAGCTTCAGTAGCAGTTTTATCAGATTTTGACTACATTTCTTTATTTAATGAGAAACAAATAACAGCACTACAAACTTCTCATAGAAGGAATTTTTCCTCCACTTCTGACACGTTTTTTTTGTCAAATATTTTTATTGATTTTTGTTATGGGATGTTCTCAAATAGAACTTTGGGTAACACATAATGCAACAACAAACAGCCACCCCTTTCACCCACCCTCTTGCCACTTTAAAAAGGGAGTTCCTTTTAATAAAAATAAAAAATAAATAACTAAATAAGGTACATCAGAGGGCAAGAGGCCCCTTCCCCAACTTGACAAAGCTCACTCACACACAGTCAGTCATATCACAAGTGACCAAATAAAAAAAAGAACAAGTCAATAAATTTGAGGTAGTAAGGAATTATAAGAAGTAAACAGATAAAAGTAAAATAATAATGATGGTAAAATAAATTAAATTAAAATAAATAAATAAATAAGAACAGTGATTCGATTTTTTTCAATCATAATGTCAATATGTAATGTATATGTATATAGTATATGTATGTGTTTATGCATATGTGGTAGAAAAGGCTGCCAGGTTTGTTGAAGGCCTGGAGGGAACTTTTCAGGGAGAATTGGATCTTCTCAAGTCTTACACATTGCAGAATGTCATGAATCCATCTATTATATGCAGGTGGGAAGGAGTAAATCCATTTAAGGAGAATGAGCCTTCGAGCAAGAAAAGGGGAAAGGGCGATGACTTGTTGGGCAGATTTATACTAACTGGATGCTGGGGAGCTCAAAAAACAGTGATAAAGGGGTCAGGATCAACAGTTCCAAAGAGGATCCTGCTCAGTGTCGAAAATGGCCAAAACATGTGGGGAGAGTTTACATCTGTTGCAGCTGCCAGTTCTGTCTGGATATATTTTGGCTAATCTGGCATTAGTAAAGTGGCTCCTGTGCAAATCTTACACTGTAAAAGTTAATGTCTAGTGCAGTTAGAGGATGTATGAACATGATTAAGAGCACGACTTCATAGAAATTGTATTCCCGAGGTCCTGATCCCAAACAGCGCTCAGAGAGAGCAGGGAGGTTGGATTTAACTTAAAAATGATATCATACAAAATTGAAGTGAGGACTTTTTGTGATGAAATGAGTGAAAGAAGGGAATCCATCAGAATCTCTGGGGGACAATTAGGGAAGTGGGGGATTTGATTTGAATGTCTGACCTGGAACAAGCAGAATAAATGGGACTTAGCATTTTTTTGATAAATCTGCAAATGAAGGGAAAACACCTTCAATATAGGGGTCATGAATGATTTGCAGACCTTTGTTAGACCTAGATTGAAAGGGTTGTAGCACAAGCAGTCTTCCAAACTGACTCTATATTCTCAGGGTATCTGAAACAACAGGATTCTGTGGCACTTGTTTAGTTGGAAGAAGTAACTTTGTCCAAACCACTGACCATAATGCAACTGATGAAGAGGCCAATCTCATACAGACACACTGAGGGCGATTGTTGAGAGGCTATCTTAACATTCCAGAACAGGATCTTGTTAATATTGGAGGCTCAATAGTTCCTGTGGAGACCTCCCAAGGATTTGGGGAGTTGGACAGTTGATCTCTTTGTTTATTACACCATAAGAACGAATTAATAAGCTGGTCAACTGTAGAAAAAACAATTTAAGAATAAACACAGGAATGTGTTGAAAGAAATAAAGACAGCAGGGAAGAACTGGCAGAAATACACACACACAGCCATAACCCACAAAGGGCTTTGTTGTGCACAGGAATATTTTCATGCTATTTCTTATTTTACAAACTTCAATTTCAATTGAGTTGGGACATTGCATATAATATAAATAAATACAGAATACAGAATACAGAATCTGCAAATCCTTTTTGACCTACTGTATTGAATATGCCACAGAGACAAGATATTTATTATTCAATATGCTAAACTTCATTTTTATTTATATATATTCACTCATTTGAATTTGATGCCTACAATATGTTCCAAAAATTGCGGGGACAGGGGCAACAAAAGACAAAGACTGGGGAAGTTGAGGAATGATCAGAAAACACCTGTTTAGGACATTTCACAGGTGAACAGGTTAACTGTAAACGTGTGAGTGTTATGACTGGATATAAAATTAGCATCACTGAAAGGCTCAGTGATTCACAGGCGAGGACGGGGCGAGGTTCACCACTTTGTGAACTTGTGAACAATCAACAAGATTTAAGAACAATTTTTCTCAAAGTACAATTGCAAGGAATTTAGTGATGTCATCATCTGCAGTCCAGAGTACCATCAAAAAATTCAAGACAAGGCTGGAAACCAAAACTGAATGCCCGTGACCTTCAATCCCTCAGGTGTAATTGTATCATTCTGTAAAGGATACCACCACATGGGCTCAGGAACATTTCAGAAAACCACTGTCAGTTAACACAGTTGAACTCCTGCAATACACAAAGGCATCGGGTGCATTAAAGACTAGATCACCCCCCCACCACCCCCCCACCTCTTCTTCTTCATCTCTGTTGTGCTTTCTGCAGCCTTAGCACTAAAATCTGATTCAAGCTTTCTGTGAACAAGAGCGCTGCTTGCCAACACAAATGACAACGGGAGTGGGCCTGGGGCCAAAGTCCTCCCCTGACTATCAAGAGAGAAAAGCAATCAAAAGAAGCAATCAATATAAACAAAGTCTTAACTACTATTGATTATTTAGCTCGGCGCTGATGGGCAATGATAGTTATGGAGCTAAATTCATACACTCAGTTGATTAATATCTTCAGTTTTGTGTTGAAGCAGCCAATCAGGGTGAGATCTCTTTACGTTATGAAACAGATCATCCGGCAGCGGCTCAGAGGAGCCATGTTTGTGTCTGCTGAGATATTTTGGATGCAAAGGGAAACCGCTCCTCGGCTCGGCATCCTGCAGTCTCATCACTCACTGTAAGGCGGACCGTTACTTCCATCAGCTGCATTTGAGTTCAGGCAAGTCAGCAAGTTTTTCCTCCAGTGCACACACATACACAGCCTTGTACAAAAAAAAGAAATATACCATGAGGGCCTGAGCACAGCGCCCCGTCCGCCCATCCGTCCGCTCTGTGCTGAGGTAGAGGCCCGAGAAGCCGTTTGAAGCATCCTCTGAGCGACAGGCCGTAAAGACAAATGACTGTGATGTTGTGACTTGCTCCCTCACTGCGACTTACTGAGCCAAGCAGAGGATATGGGCTTGCAGTAACACTACGCTGCCTTTTCCATTCGGATGATGGCTTATGATCGCCGGGCATGGCTCAGAATCAAGGCCACTGCTAATCTGTCAATTACAGCCTAAAAACATCCACCTCTAGCATAGCTCAGTCAGGTTTACATGCAGGGAGCTGGATGCTGATGCTTTTGTAATAGCTTTTAAAATGTAGGACTGTATGGTTCAACCATGACTATTTATATATCAGAGGTTTTTTTAACCAAGGCAGGAAGAGAAGTGACGGGCAAGCTACTTTTGAAAAAAGTAGTTCCTCATGAAAAAGATCAGCTTCACTACACCAAAGCAACATTCAGGAGGAAAGTACACAGCTAAGTTACAGCAACAAAAGTAGCTCACTATATCTGAACTATTTTAATCTATTTTGCAGATATAAGTCCCGATTTTATGACTGGCGCAAAGTGTTTTAGGCCCGTTTACATGACAACTTTGTCACCAGAAACAGAAAGTTTTTTCCTTTTCGTTTTCAAAAGCACTCCGCAACACACGTCTGTGCACCAATGCTTTCCGGTGAAGACAAACTTTTCAGTTGTATTCACCATGGATCGAGTCCTTGGCAAATACAACGAATCCATCTCCGCTAGTCAGAGTATTGATTCATCAAATCCACATTTTGTTGGAGGAGCGATAACAAACCGAGCACAGTTAGCAGCACATATGTTGCTCGGTAATTGGCCATAGCTGTTGTTGTTGTTGTTGTAGTTGTTCCGAGGTGCCCACGCAACCTTTATCTGAAAGAGTACTGTGCATGTGCTGCGAGTCACCGTTTTCCCTGACAACACTGATTCCTGTTCAGGCAGAGACAGATACAAAAGCATTTTCAAAACCATTCACTCTGGACCCTGGTTTCAAAAGTTTGCTGGTTCAGGCACTCTGGGCACTGTTTTCATGTGAACAGAAGGCGCAAATACAAGGAAAACTCTCTGTGTTCTGCAGTTTTCATTGTCATGTAAACTGGTCCTTAGTGTGAAGTGCCAGTTTCAGCCCTAATTTACTCTTGTTGCAGGTGTCATTTGTATTTGTACCCATGCTGTTTAAAGAGCAAATCAAAGCACAATCCCGTTTGAACCCAGGGGAGTGTTGTCTGAAAATGAGGAGTGGTCAGGCGCACAGCTGGTATGTTCCTAACTTGAGGATGCAGAAACTGATTGCACTTTAAACAGCCTAAAATCTGGTCTAAAGTCTGTACTACAGTGTGTTTCTGTTTTTTAGAGGACACATTGGAGAGATGGTACACATCCATGAGGTCATAACACACACTTTGCAGAGTTTGTTGTCGTCGGATTCTGAGGAAATTTTTGGGAAACATTTGTCATGTCATAAGGAAGTAGGGATTATATTTTGGTGGTGATCCTAAAACAGATGTGGACCCAGGAACTTTTAATGGATTTGTAAACATTGTGAGATATGGCAGTTTTCCAGATTTTTGATTGTAACTCAGCTAAGAATTTGTTTTATCGAGCCAACATGAATGCATTTATTATTATTAACTGGACCTCAAACACATCATATTGTGATTTTCTACTTCACAACTTCATAACTAGCTCTTTATTTTTTGTGTTTCATATATTTTTAATATGTATTTTGTAGTTGGTTTTACTTTGGTTTTATGTTTTAAAGTTGTTTTTTATTGTTTGGTTTTATATGCCCATTATAATCTATACCACTTCTCCCTTTCAGGGTTGCGGGAGCTGGAGACTATCCCAGCTGACATTGGACGAGAGGCAGGGCCACGTAGAGAGACAGACAACCATTCACACACTCACCAGTTAACCTAACAAGCATGTGCTATGGTCTGTAGGAAGAAGCCACAGTGTCTATGCATGCACAGGGAGAACATACAAACTCCACAGAAAGGCCCTGACTAACACATGATTCAAACCAGCAACCTTCTTGCTGTGAGGCACCCACACTAATTACTGCACCACCTTGCCACCCCTAGTTTTATATCTGTTCTATCTTAGAGAGGATGACAACAGAAGCAGCAGACAGGATAAGTTTGTTTTGCAACCTGGAGATGCTGCATAGAGCATTAAATACAGGTTACTACAGCAGTGGTTCTCAAATGGTGTGGCGGGGCACACTGGTGTGCCTTTAGGCAAGTCTGGGTGTGCTTTGGGAATTTGTACAACCATGAGTTATTACAGTACAAAAGACTCTTTTTAGGTGTGCTCATTTTCCTCTGCAGCTGCAAATTCTGTAAATTTCAATGATCTCTACAAAACCCTCGGGGTCTTTTGCATTTAATAAAACTAGAGGATGGGAAAAGTCGTAAGTCTTTCTGTCTCATTCTTAAGCTCCCACAACCTTATAAAATGTGACCTGTCAAGTTTAAATGTGTTGCTGATGAATTTGTCAAAGTTTATACCAAGTTTCAAATGAATTTTTGCATATTTTTGTATCAATATTTTGACAGTAATTCAGCTTTCTGTCTGATTATATTAAGCTTCAGATGTGAAAAATTTATACAAACCTTTAAGACATTACAACAGATATTAAAGAAGCTATTTTGCATTGAAATAAACGTTGGATTTTGGCTTGATTTTAGGTGTGCCTCGGGAAAGATATGTTGAAAACTACTGTACTAAGGGCAGTAATTCTGACCGGCAGATGATGTATTTTTAATTAATATCAGCCTTTAATAATCAGTACCCCACTGACTATGTACCTCTGCTACTTTTTAAAGTCTAAATCAAAACAACTATTGGATAAGTTGTTGTTTGTTTCAACCATTGAGTCTTAACAAGGATTAAATATTTGTTAGTTTGTAATTTTTTAATCGTTTCATTTGTTGACATGAATCCTCAAGTCAAAACAGCATAATTTTAATGTCAATTATTTGCAAAACTAGCAACATTTCCACCAGCCTCTGCCACATTATATCTGTGCTTGTGGGGCTATCACACCCAGCTATGATAGCAAACTGGGTAAACATTACAGCTGCTCAACATCATCACGTTAGCACTCTCCTAGTGAGCATGTTAGCATGTAGCATCACAAAGCTGCAGGCATATCTGTGCTGTCATTAATAAATCAGCACATCAGAGAGGCTCAGAGTTCTGTGACTGTGACACCGCAGCACCACTTAACTAAGCGTCACCAGGGTAATTGAGGTTAAACTGCTGAGATGCTAACATTGTGTTACTTTCTGTATTTTTTACACAAAACCAGCAAAAGTGGTGGTAATAAAATGAGCTCTGTATTAAACACACACTCTAAAAGGGCTGTGTTAAGCCTGCTGACTGATACCTGTATCAATAATTCAACCAGCAGAGTGGTTTTGTGATATCCTTTAATGAGATGGAGCGTTTGAGCTGAATTCACAGTCGGGTCAGAGCTGAGCTGTCATCATGATGTAATTCCCCCGCGGCTGAGGCCCTCCAGCAGTCTGCGGCTCTGTCTGACAACAACAAAGTCCATGTGTGCACTACAACTGTGTGAGCTTTGATTTGTGTACATCAGAGGGACCGATTCAATGCATGGCTTTGTCAATAGAAACGCCTCTTACATATGAAAAAACTCCACAAAGGGTATTCATGATAATTTACTGTGACGGGATAAAAGAGCGAGATTCCCCCGGAGCGTTTAGGAAAAATCTGAAGCATTTAAGCTTCCAGACACCTGTTTGTGTCTTTTACAACCATGATGCCTAAACCAATTTTCCTCCTCACAACATGGAGAGTGAACTGAATATATATAGTGTTTCTCTCTCAGAGCATCTGACATCATTTTACCAGCTGTGGAAAAGGATTCTGTTACGGGTAAAGGCTGATGAATGCAAAACTTCATCAGCATCTGTACATCGCTCATTGCAGGAAAATTGCACATTAGATAAAACAAGATAAAAGGAGATTTGGGGCCTATTTTGATGCATGAAGTGCGTTGTTTGGAGCATGTGGCTCACAGGGGTTAGGACATGTCAGTTTATATTTTGCTGTTTTAATGCCACAAAGTCCCGGTGCAAAGCCAGGAGCAGGATGCAAAGAGGATGGGTTATGTGCCTTGACTATACATAGGTGTGTTTCAGGCGCAATATCAATCAAACCAATCAGAGTAAGTTCTCAATCCTCTTGAAACACTTTGCCAGGCGGCTAGTGTTCTGCTATTTACACAGGAGAATTTGAATTCATTGTTTCGTGAGGATTGCGGCTGATGTGTGTCTATCTCTGTAATTAGCAGCAACACTGCACCACGGATGTCAGACTTAGACCAGGTTTTAGGTGGTTAAAGTTGCAGTCATTTCTGCATCCTAAAGATAGGATCACACCGGCTTTGTGCCTGGCCAGTCCTCAATTTTTGACTAACACTCTCCCTGAGCACAAACAGGAGCCTATATTCATTTGCTTTTTAAATAGCACAAGTGCTGGGCGAGGAAATGGCACCTGCATCAGGAAGAAACTAGACAAGACACCTGCGCTTCACGCCAAAATGCTTTGATTTGGGTGTACAACGGGACCTTTAATATCAAAAACTGGTGAAGGTCAGAGTCCAACTTCTGCCTCCTGATGGACTTTTGTCTCTTAAGCCTTTTTACTTTTAATCTAACTGCACTTATAATGAAGAAGACAATAAGAAGAGTAACTTAAATGTTACGTATTTAAATTGGGAGAGCAATGACAGCATTTGACATCATAACTGAGAGAGGGCTGCACAATAAAGGCCAATTTTTTTTCAAGTCTCTAAAAACTCAGACATCAGGTGTGAGTCTTTAAAGTTATGTTTTCATATGCAGGATTCTCTTTAAGAAAACTTATTGATATGTTACAAGTTTAGTTACAAAGTTCCTGTTGATAACTTTCAGTCATGTGCAGCACTTTTCACTTTTCAGTTCTATAAAATGATATGTTTACATCCCATTAAAACTGCAAGAACAGTTATTAACTGAAGAACAAACAACAAAGGATATTTTTTGCTCTACTTCTGCCATGCTTTGGTGAGAGTTTGTTCTATGAAGTGGCTCTGTATTTTGTACTGAGGTAGTAGTCCACCTACTACATCATCTGATGGCCTTTAATGAATGTCATTGTTTGAATGATTGTCAGTTACCTGCCCAACATGGTTATGAAAGGTTTTGCTCATTGCCAAACACTTTTTTTGTGCTGTTGCCCTGATGGACTGGTGAAATATCTTGGACGGTCCATCTAGTGTGACAGGTTAAGTATCTGGAACCACTTTTAGCCAGTTTTGAGGCAGTTTATAAAATATGTAATGTTATGATCAAGTTTAAATTTTGTGATATTTAGGAGAGGCCTGTTTGGTGCCACTGTCTTTGTACCTCACAGACACAGTGGAGCATCTGATAGTATCAATCTGCTATCCTCTCGTCTCTGGATTTTCTCTCTGAGATAGAGCTTTGTGGAAGAAATATACAGGCTTGTCTCCTGATCAATTAGTTCATGCTGTTTCTCTTTCAAATTGTAAACACTGGTAAAAACACAAAACTGACACTCATAACTGACAATCTCTTCACTGTGTAAATAGAGGAATGTAAAGGATGCAACTAAACAATCAAAAATATCAGTTTGACACATTTTGAGTCAAACTGCGTACTTGAAGCATTTGCAGCAGAAAGCAAGTGTCCTGTAGCCAAAGGCTAAAATATCTTCAAGTCAGGAAATTTAAATTTGGCATCATAACATAAAAAGAGGACTAAGTATTCAGGGTTTACACCTGAGAACAACCCGCAAAAACACTAGTGCGCCTCACTTTGATGTGCTGACGGGCTCACAGAGAATGAACACACCAAAATGTTTGCCCTGTGCCCTGATGTTTGATTGCAGGCAGCACACAGAAATCATCTGTGCATCAGACCCAGCTGCGTCCCACACCAAACATGTTGAATCTCTTTGTTAAATTGTCCTAAATAATTCTTAACATGGACAAATAAGTTTCAACATCTTTGTTTTGTATCAGATTTGGTGATTAATCTGTGGGTAATTAAACAATTGTGAGGACGTGGATACAATTTTGAGACTTTTTATTTTCCTGGTTGTTTTCTGCAAGACTAATTTTCACTTTAAAGAGCATGTTGGAGGCAAGACACCATAGTGAATCCATTCGGAGGAGAGTACGTCCCAAAGGATTCCTTCAATGAAATTCAAGCACTGAGCCTTTGTTGGCTCTGATTGGTCTGCTGAGCTCCCTGATGCAGCAACCATTGAGGCTTTACCTTAGGTTTGACAAACTTTTGCCCAGGACAAGTCTTTTCAGTGCATGATGGTGAAATTGTGGCTTTAATTGTCATACTCCACCATAGTTAAAATGTGTACTCGTGGTATCTGCAAGAGCATCTCAATATCCACTTTATAATTTATATATAATTATAATTTAATATCTTGTTTTCTAAACCACACATGAATTATGATAAAGCAGTCTTTTGATTCAACCCCCTGAACAGCCACATGTACAAATCAACCATCAAATATCACAAAGAATAGTCATATACAGTGCTTTACAAATTTACTAGACCACCTGTCATATAAATGAGAAAACTTAATTATTTAAGAAATCTTTCAAAACTTGCTTTAAACCGAAAATGTTTTTGTAATTGGACAAACATTTTGAACAGGAATAAGGAATTTCAAAATGAATTCACCTTTTAATACCCAAATCTAAGCTGGCTCACTGGACTTCTCTGAGAAGTCAGAATTTAATCAAGCATTACATTCAACTACTGAAACTAAATTTTCTGTTCAGGGATGCAAATAAATAATCATAATTTGACATCCTAATCAAGAAATAATAATATGCTTTCTAATTATTAGTAAAACAATAAATTGGACATTCATGAATAGCAATAATTATATTATATTATATTATATTAAAAGTCATTTTAGTTAAAGAGCTTCTACATACTGGTGTATTAACCATTACAAAAACATAAAAACGATTTTATTAATTAACAATGCTGTTCAGTGCAGCTGCAGCATAAACCTAACACTGGGTGATGGGCTAATACATTTGTCAAGCACTTTATTATTAAGGTTAGAGATGAAAATTGATACTGACAACACGGCGATGTCAAAGTCACCATCTTAGTCAAGCTAGACATTTCCAAGGTGAGTGGAGGTCCACTGTCAGTGTTTTGCTAGTTCACTCCTAAAATGAAGAAGCTTAGGGTTCATTTCTGATGACCTAAAATCATTGTTCATCACTCAAAAAAGAACTATTTCACTTTTTTGGCACTACTGCTTTTCAAGTTTACTCAAATTATGGCTTTAAAAAAGCCTAATTAAGTCAAGATTGATATTAAATGGATTGATTTTCAACAAGAAAAGATGGAATGGGATGGAATTTGTGTTTTAACTTGTTTTAGCTTGGAGATCAAGGCTGATTTCCCAGGGCACTGCCACCTGTTAAGGTAGTTGGTAACTTAGCTGAAGGGGTTGGCCTTCTTTGCATCTGGAGCCTCAGGGCGTATGGTTTGCACCCTTGTGCCCTTAAACTTCACTGCATGAAAACGAATGAAGTAGGGTTGACATTGCTGGTGGTGCAGACCAGTCATCAGGAATGATGAGGGGCAAAGTGCTGACCTGACATGTGTGCCCAAACCTGAGCACATGCCAAATTGAAAGCTATCAAAGGTGGACATTTGAAATCAAAGACCAACTCAACAGCTGTTATCAGAAAATCTTTAGTGTTAGTGTAAAAAACAAAAGCCATGCAGGTTGATCTTTAAGTTCATCCTTTCAAATCATCTCCACTCTGCCTCAGGTCACTACCTTCCTACTCTCGTTCATTTTCTACCGAGTCAATGACCTCATGACACATCAGTCCAACGCATTGAGTACCTTTGAGTGAGTTTACTTACATTTGAGTCTAGAAGATCAATGCTGTCGAGACTCTTGCTCCGGTGAATGCGGCCCTTGATGCGGCGGAGTGATGGTTTACCCTGAGCCGTACTCGCTGAGGAGGCTGCAGTGCCAGTGCCAGAGCCAGCGGTCGGGCTGGGGTGTATCCTGAGGTCACACGCAGAGGAGAAGGAGGACAAAGAAGAAGAAAAACATCAGGGGGGTGTATCAGAACATATCCAGCATGGTGTTTGTTTCACAGCAGGAGAAAATGCCACAGGCTAAACAGAAGAAGAGGGGGAGGAAGACCACAGTCAATGGTCGTGTTTTCTGCTTTCAAAAGGCCATGGTCCCCTGCTGGGTATAATGGCATTTAAAGAAATCTATAATTGGATTTAATGCCACAGCAGCCCTGTAGGGGAGCTTGCTGGAGCTCAGGAAGTGTACGGCTTCAAACACAGAGGCGCTTGTGCAGCTCAGTGGACGACAGCAGTCAGACTGTAGGTGGGTCAGGGTGAGACGTGTGGAGATGGGTGGGGGGGAGTACTTGGCCGACCTATCGTTTATTCTCTCAGGAAATGTTTCACCCTTCTTCAATGACATACTTAAACAGCACGGCTGGACCCCCGCAGACCACATTACAAACCTCATCCTCTGATTTCCTTTGTGTTCACCATGCTTGTACCATAATTGCTGTATAATATGTTGCGTTTGGCTTTAGATATACAGTCTCTGCGGGGAGGAATGAAATGAATAAACTATCAGTAGAGTGCCCTTCTGCTATTACTAGTATTTGTACTTGAGCCTGAGTTCTTATGCTAACACTCATAAAACATTACAGATATTGTGCTCAGTCATTTTTTTCTGCATTATTTTGGCCTTTGATCACTTAAGCAGGAAAGCAAAGGGGTCATGGCTATAAGTTTTAGATTTCCACCCATTATCTATACTACTTATCCCTTTCAGGCTCACTTGCTGGAGTCTATCTTGGCTGACATTGAGTGAGAGGCGGGGTACACCCTTAATCAGTCTCCAGTCAATCACAAGACCACATAGAGAGAAGGACAACCATTTCCGCTCACACTCAAGGGCAATTTGGAGTCACCATTTAATATAATGAGCATGTTTCTGGTCTGTGGGAGGAAGCCAGAGTGCTCAGAGAGACCACACACATGCACAAGAAGAACATGCAAACTCCACACAAAAAGGAACTGACCAACATGGGGTTCAAACCAGCAACCTTCTTGAGCTGAGGCACATGTGCTACCTGCTGCACCACCTGTCCACTCCCAAGTTTGTGTTATTTTAACTTAAAAAGAAGATCAAACTGCATACCATGCATTGACTGAACAGTAATATCTATCAAACACCCACTGGCCACTTAATTAGGTACACCTTGCAAGTACAAGGCTGGACCTCTTTTTGCCCTCAAACTGCCTTAATCCTTTGTGGCATAGATTCAACAAGGTGATGGAAACATTCCTCAAAGACTTTGGTCCATATTTACATGATAGCCTCACACAGTTGATGGAGATTTAATGGCTGCACATCAATGATGTATATCTCCCACTCTGCCACATCCTCAAGGTGCTCTATTGGTTGAGATCTGGTGACTGTGGAGGCCACTGGAGCAGTAAACTCATCGTCAAGTTCAAGAAATAAGTGATTTCAGCTTTGGTGCACTTTCCTGTCTGAAGTAGCCATAAGAAGATGGGTACAAAAAGGGATGAATATGATCAGCAGTAATACTCAGGTGGGCTGAGTTAGTACAAAAGGGGCCCAAAGTGGGCCAAGAAAAGACATCCACACCATTACACCACCACCACAATCCTGTGCCACAGACACAAGGCAGGATGGATCCATGTTTTTATGTTTAAGCCAGATTCTGACTTTACCATCTCAAGACTCATCGGAGCAGGCAACAATTTCCAATTCTCCAAGATCTAATTTTGGTGACCCAGTGCAGTTTCCTGTTTCTTGCTGACAGGACTGGAACCCTGTATGGTGCTGCTATAGCCCTTCTGCCTCAAGATTTGGGGTGTTTACAAATGGTCTTCTGCATACCTTGGTTGTAACACTTAATCTCTTGAGTTATTGTCGTCTTTATATTGTTTCCAACAACTCTGGTCATTCTTCTCTGACCTGTGGCATCAACTCAGAAGTTTGCCCAGAGAACTGCCACTTACTGAATATTTTCTCTTTTTCGAACTAAAAAAATACCCAGACCGTGTCCGATTCAAAGTCACTTAGATCACCTCTCCTCTCCATTCTGCACAATGCACAATTTGAACTTCAGCAGGTTCTCTTCACCATAACATGCCTAAATGATTGGAGTTGCTTCCATGTGATTGGTTGATTGGCTTTTCGCGTTAACAAGCAGATGAACAGTTGTACCAAATAAAGTAGCCTATAAGTGTGTTTTTGTAATTCAGGCCCTGTCCACATGGAGACGTTAAGGTTTTCTGTAAATGCTGTTGTTTCTATGCCAGGCCAGTAAGTGGTGCTGCAACGCTGCCACAGACATACACCAAAGCCAGAGAAGAAGACATAAAGTGTGCACATTAAACATGTACCATGTAAACAAACAAAACAAGATGTGGTGTATGCTTGTCTCCGGGTAGCTGGAGCAGAAGATTTTGATGTTAAAGCCATTACAGTCTCAGTAGCCTCTGCAGTATGAAGGTAACATTAAATGTATATTGTATACTGTTTCTGGGTTTAGCGCATGCAGATTAAGGGAGAGGTGTGGCTATGAGATCATTATTTCTTGAAATGTGCGTATTCGATGTCCATATATTTTGGTGTTAATAACTTTATTTTTGTTGCCATAGTATTAAACAGGGATCAACATTTTTTAAATGATGATATCCTCCAGAAATAAAAGAGGATGAATAAAATGGTAAGTCTTCACTTAGATCAACCAATTTAGAAAGATTACCATGTGATCAATTACATTTCTGTTGATTGTTATTAGGCTCTACTCTTGGTTGGCAAAGGTGTTGCAATGGTGCATCCCTTGTCATCAATATAAGAACATGTAAAACAGGGCAATTTTACCTTCTGACAACAGCCACACATATCTCCCATATGAAAGCATATGAATTCTTACAGAACTGCTTTCTGTAAAGGTACAGCTTAATCAATATGAAATGCCTTCACAAGGGCAACTTTCAGGTTGATGGAAGTGAAATCTTGCTGTATGGAATTTTGTGTCTCCAAATTCAGATTTTTATGACTTGAACTTATGGTTCATTGAGATCTACAGCCCACAGGCCATCTCTATCAGTATTCAGTGCAGCGCAGCTATTTCTGTATGTGTAGAGCTTTATATGTTTATAGCTGTGGATATGTTATCATACGGACCAGATTGTATATTACTGCTGAACATAACGGCTGCAAACAAAGTTTCATTCTGTACTTTTGTGCAGCGACAATAGAGGACTTATTCTGTTGTGTTTATTCACGAGAGGCTTTCAGTGCACAGATTACTGAGTCTTATCGAGACGGCAGCAGCATGGACATTGACATCACACACCAGTGACAAGCACACAGACACCGGGCACATAAGTGACCACTGGAAATAAGAAGAAGTTCTATAAAAACACTACCAAAAATGTACAAATAAACAAATATATATAGAGACTTTGTGGGTTACCTAAGTGTACAGGATTTGGGCTTTGACACATATGATTTGCTATATGCTTTGGGATAAAAATATTACAGCGATGGTCTTAGGCTGGTCAGGACATAATTTTTTTCATATTAATTTACATTTTTATCAAACCACTGATTATTAAGAAAATAAATATAAAGCTTAAAAATCTATTTTCCAAGAGTGTCCTTGCCAATGCAAACATTATATATATACATACATATATATATATATATATATATATATATATATATATATATATATATATATATATATATATATATATATATATATATATATATATATATATATATATATATATATATATATATATATATATATATATATATATATATATATATATATATATATACATATATATATATACCACCACCATGTATATGATTTTATTACAAAGATATTGTTGGAGCTATTCACAGTAATTTTCCTAATTCAATAATCTTAATTTAGTTATGTATTAATTTGTTGTTATCTTGTTTAAATGTGATCAATTATTGCTAATTTAATTATTTAGAATATTCAAAATTAAAGAATTTGTTTAGGCTTTTATTTTGATAGGATGGGCAGCTACCAGGGGAGGTGAGTGCTTTTTGAAGGCAGGAAGCCAAGAGTGCACCATGAGGATGATAATTTGTTTGTAATCTTCAGTTAATACCAAAGAAACTTTTGGCTTGTACATGGACACTTATGATCCTGCAAGATCCACTCTCCCTGTGCCACAATGGCCATTGTTTTAGTTTTGTAGTTGTCAGATATCGTGTTTTAAACCTTTTTATTTAAATCAGCCAGGTTAAAACAATGCTTGAGGCAGGATAGCTGCATACAGATATTATCACCTCAAAGGGACAGTTCAGTACTTTTCATGACAATAGTCAAAACAATAGCTGTAGTTAGTCTGGTCAGCTCTGAACCTGCAAGCAGAGAACCAACATGAAATAATGGTTGTGCATTGCTGCAGATGGGGCCAAAAGCTCAGTGTAAGTTAGTGAGTTTTAGGTGAAAACAAACTGTAAAAAAAAACATGTTAGAGTAATTGTTCTCTGCATTGAACAAGTTTCTACTTTCCTCCTAGCAAGCTGCTTTGTTTTGGTACACCAGGAGCAAAGAAGTACCTTGATAAAAGGGGCTTGATGGTGGAGGAGTAAATGAATGCAAATGTATCCAGTACAGTGTGCAATCACTTCAGTGCTGTTTTTCCTGGTTTGTTTTCATGTTATATTCAATAAACTGTGAGGAACTCTTGGCCCCATTTGCAGCAATATACAGCCCCAATTCCAAGCTAGATATCAACTTAAAATGCAGAGATGATCAAGATTACTGTGGCTAATGACAAGAACAACATATAACCTCCCCTAAAAAAATACTGAACCATCCCTTTAATGACATCCAGGAAGATCAACTCAAGTTAGTGGAGTTTTTGTCATTTCTTCTTGTTACATCGAGCTGCAAACTTACATTACTTTCCAGGACTGACCTTTAGATAAGAGAGTTAAAAAGTTGTATGACTGAAGATATAAAGTTCATGTGCTCTTCTTACAGATGTAGTTAAACAGGAGGGATGACCCAAAGTATTTCTTAAGTTGTATATATTTGGGAAGCTTAATTTTTGCAGATACCCAGATTATATTTTGTATGATGGAAAAGTTAAATGGCTGAGAAATGACAGTGCTGAAAAGAAATGGCAGACTCCACTGAGGAGGTGACAATATTCCAAGTAAATGTGTACTTAAAATGATCTTACTTTTTTCAGTCATGTTTTTCCAGGCTTCATTACGGTGGGGGACAGTGGAAAGTCAGAAACGTAGAGAGGAGATTTGGAAATGATATTCAGCAAAGTGTCAAAGGTCAGAGTAAAATCCAGGTCGCCAGCTTCAAGGACTATGGTCTCTGTGCTCAGGGTGTGCTACAGAAGTACTAATCTACACACCTTCCAAAGTTTTAATACGGGTTTATTTCAGGTAGATGACATACAGGATGTTTTAATACTATTTCCACTAAGATGAGAATGTCACCACTACACAGTTTAACCTCTGCTAATTCACTCAGTATTGACACATATATTTTATACAAATCTGTTAAATTATGAATAAAACTATTAACAGCTCATAAACATTTTAATAAGGGTTAACCTTTTACAAAGTGGCACCAATACATCTATTGCATTATTTATGAGTAAAGATGGAACAATTCATCAATTATTAAGAAAGAGAATAAAGGTCAGGCCTAAAGGAAAACAATGACAGGAGACAGATTTGTTTTTTGAAATGACAACGACAACATCACAATATAAAGGAAATCTCAAAATGTGTACAATTCTTATGTCAATTTCTGAGCATAAAGTTGAAATGTGGAGGAAAAATACTGAATTCAATGTGAACCATAGAGTCAAAATGTCCCGAAGATGTTTAAATATCAATTTCAAAAGCAAAGATGGAACAAGAGAGAATAAACTCAACATGTTGAGACTATAACAGTCAGCACCTACAAAAATGATTTATATTGATGAATTGTTGAAACTATTAATAAGGTCACACTTTAACATTAAGGCTTGTATCAAGATTTGTTATTCAAAAAATGTGTTCCAAAAAATCATGTGCATGTCATGTGAAACAAAAAATGTGGGTTAAAAACCTGCTTAAACAAGTATAAAAAAGTGATTTTTGCACAGGTTTACACCAAACAGCAGATAAAGAGATATAGACAGACAGACAGACAGACAGATAGAATTTAAAGCGCCAAAATTAATCTTTTTAGACAGAGCAGTCATTTGTACAAATGTCAAAAAAGAAAACACTCTCTGTTCCTTACATATGGCATTTGAAATACAAGGATGAATATGAGATTCCACGTCAAGAGAGACATGAACACAGAGCTCCATGGCTGTGACCTTTGACTTCCACAATCCAATCAGTTTATCCTTTAGGCAGAGTAAATATTTATACAGCCAAGGTTAGAAGAAAATCCCTCTAAGAATAAATAAGATACCTCATGATAAAGAATAGCTTGAATGAACAGATAAAAACAGAGAACCTTCATCCCTGACTGTTACAGTAGAGGAGTCATGATACTACTGGAATCCTATTTTCCCTGAGGGAGTTTTCCAAAAGGGATTAATAAAGTTCTACCTAATCTAATCTAATCTAATCTAATGATACATTTGTTGAGATATAAACTAAAGATGCCTCCATCAATCAAAAGCCAGTGATTTGCAGCACAACACAACTTTCTAATCAGCATAACCTGTAAATTATACACAATAAACTTATAAAGGGAGGAGATGGACAGAAATCACAACTGCCAAGGATGCCATTGGAAGCTAACCGCTAGCCACATTTAGCTTCAGTTTCTCCTGACATCGTCATCAATGTTTGTTTAACCTAAAGTTGCATTATGAGCTGTGAGGGTATAAGTCCTGGCTTAAGGTTTCTTAAGCTCCTCTGTCCAATCCAGCCTTCAAAATCTTGGGGTCATTTTTGATGAGCCAATTTCCTTGGACTGCCATTGCAAACAGTTGATTAAAAACTGCTGTAATCACCTCAGTAACAGTATCTTCATTTAGAACATGCACCTCAAAGACAGAAATGGAAATTATTATTATTCATGCTTTTATCTCTTTTAGTTTAATATTGCAATGTACTTTTAACTTGCTTCAACAAATTGTCCCTTGACCATCTGCACAGTGTGCAGAATGCAGTCTCAAGACTTTCAACTGGCACCTGGCGAAGAGGTCACATTAGTCTGGTTTTATTCCCCCTCCATTAGCTGGCAGCTAATTTTAGAATCGTTTCAAGATATTAGTGCTAACTTTCCAAGACCTTCATGGATGAGGCCCCTCGTACACCTGGACCCCTTGTGTCCTTATTCCACTGCACCGCCTCTAAGAGTGCCATCACACCTAAACACATTCGGTCTGAACCAAACCAACTCTGGTTTGCTTCATTGGAAATTTCGGTCTGTTTAGGCTGCTGTGAAAGCTTACAGGAACTCTAGTGAGGACCAAAGATTTGTACTCTGGTCCACCAAAGAATTCAGTTCATGGTTGGTGTGAAAGCAATCCAAAACAAACAGAGACCAAACAAGGCAATCAAACCAAAAGAGGGCAAATTGTGGCTTGGATTTGACTGAAATCACCAGAGAAAAGTCAATGTTGCGTTCACTGACAGTATAATGTCGAGTCCGGTCAATGTAAGCATTGCTAGTGTCACCAGCCCCCAGTCCTCTTAACTGGTCAACACCTTCAAATCTGTGCAGAATATGTTTATAAATTGCATCAATGGGCTGGACAAACTTATTTATTGAAAGGAAATTCTCCCTCCACTTCAAACATGTTTTGTTGAGTTTGTTCACTGCTTCATTGCTGTGGTAACGCAAGTCTACTACATCTGATAGGCCCATAGTGAATGTGATTTATGGAACAATCGTCCAATCATCTACCTGTTGTGTTTCCTGTTTTATTTTGGAATCACTAACCCTAGTCTCTGTCCCCAGCTGTGTCTAATCACCCCCAATCATCTCTTGTATTTAACCTCATGTCTTTCACTGTCTCGTTGCCAGTTCGTTGCACTTCACAGTCATCGTCCCAGCATTCTTGTTCATTCTCTAACCGCGTATTACCAAGTCTGTTTTCTCAACTTTGCCTTTTAAGCCTCACATCTTGGATACTGTCACCTTCTCTGCTGTGTAAGACCCTGCCTGTTTTTTTGTCTCACGTCTTTTTGGATACTGTCGCCCTGTCTATCTGTCTCCCTGTGCATGACCCAGCCTGTTTATAGACTCTGTCTTTAGCCTTTAGGATTTTTGATACTGTCGCCTTTTTTGACTGCCTTACTGTGAAACGAACACTAGCTTGACCAGTAAACCCTTTTGCCTTTTTGGGTTTTGAGTCATGCATTTGTGTCCATCCTTAGTCTAAACAGTATAACAGAGTATGACTAGAATTTGTTATATTTTCTGATACTTCCATGTACCACATTTGCTCTGTATGTAGATTCCTTGTTGCTCATTTTAGAAGAAGCTGTTTCCCATGAATACACAATGGATCTTAAATTGGTGCTTTTGCTTCTGTCTTCTTCTCATCGCCTCTGTATACTCCATCTGTGTGTGCTGTAGAGGACAGTCAGTCTTAATGAGGATTTACCTAACACAATATTCAATGAGGCAAAATCCTGTCTACACAGTGCAGCTCAGGGGTAGTAGATATCCATTAGTGCGCCCGAGGAGCTCCCGAGGTTTGAGGGAAATTATGTGAGGAAGGAGTGAACGGAGATGAGAGGAAAAAGAACATCACTTTCCATTTTCCCTCTGCATTAATTCAATTGTCGCCTGCAGCGGTGTGAGGTGCTTACTGGCTGCAAATACAAAAGGTAAAAGCATTCTGCTATATGTGCAGTCGATTACAAGTGACCTCGGATTGTTCTCATAAACAATACAGCAAACATGAGTAATGACAAAAAGCTGCTTGGACTCTATCGGTGCAGTCCTGCGCATTCACAGCCTCATTTCTTAGATGTTGATTTTCATATGGATTTCAGCCAAAACACTTGAGGCCACAGAGGCAGAGTGTTGCACGGTGCCAGAGCGTGTGCAGTTCAGATATAAAGAGCTGCATGATCTCACTTCACTCCTGTGATGAATTCTTGTTCTGTATTAAATATGCAGGTGTGAGTGCTTTACCTCAGGCCTGTCAGAATATATCAAACTGTAAGATTAAATATTAACATCTACCTTCACTTTATCATGTTTAAAGGTATAATTTATACCACACTGGGTGGGCTGCCTTTGAAGAAGATGACCCTGAACAAGGATGCCAGATTACGTAAAGTCATACTTGCTTTTGAAGACAATCTCTTGGGATTTGACGTCACTTTGAAAACACATTTTGACATTTTCTAAATAAAGAAAAAACATGTGAGAGTGTTGTTGATCTGAATATCATCTGATTTGGTCCTTAGCGCAAGGCAGCAGGCTGAACTCAGTGACAAGTCTGGAGTGTGATATTCACTGTGCATTAAATCACAGCCCATAAACAACAAGAGCACTTTAGTTGACATTAACATCTCTAGTTCTGTTCTTGAAAGTTCTTCAATGGCACATAAAATCTGTTAAGAACCTTTTGAGTTATCTTGCTCAAAGATGGATGGATGGACGGACAGACAGACAAACAAACAAACAAACAACCAATGCCACCTGGCAGTTTTCCAGTCTTTAGCAATCAGGACCAGGACATACTGATGGGCAGAGCTGGCTCCAGTGAAGCTCCCTTGGCACATATAGCTTAAAACTCTCAGCATCTCTCAGCACAAACACCCTTTTGTGTCTCCAGAGTTCACCAAAATCATGAGCATGTTTATCCAGATTGTTCAGGCTTAACTCTGCAGAGCAGACTAGCCGAGTTGTGAGAAGAGGGAGGATGTGCTTCAGTTGCCACACATGACAGAACTAGTGTGGAGTAGTGTGGGGCACAATAATTTTTTAACATTTATCTGTTTTTTTTTTGGTTGTGGGAGGCTTAAGTCATGAGTGAAACCCTACTTATCACCCAGAGCCTGACTCAAGCTTCTCGATAAATTGCAGTAGTTTCTGTCATGGCCCTGTGCAGAACTCAAGCCATTTATAAGATTAAAATATACTGTGTTATGACAAACATACATTCTATTACAATGATAATCATTTTTAAAATTCAGCACTAGTTATTTCTGCTGTTAAAATTGGCATTATATCACAGAAGACCCTTTCAAGCAGCTGGTGACACAGATGTCTCTCCTACTTTCCAATTGACACAATTGTCATTGGTCAAGTGCAGAGTTGTAATGTTTCCATCCAAACAATGCAAAAAACAACTGCACCTAAACCATCTTAAGTCTAAATCCTATGGTACATTGTGATTTTGTCATTTAGAAGATGCCTCAGAAAGACAGACACGTTAAAACAGACACTCCACTGAGCATGTTCTCTGTAGACAGGCTGCACAACAGCGCACCTTCACAGTTTGAGATCAGAGCATCTGTTAATACATACATAGAAGATTTCCTAACAATTTTTGAGGAGTATATATAGCTGTCACAAGAAGTTACTTTACCAACATTTCTGTATAATCAAACTCAAATACAATTAGTGATACTTAACCTAAAGACCAAGAACAGAATTCCACCCACTTTCAGCTACTTTTTGATGCAAGTTACAGTATATTTAAAGGTTATTGAAGTGCATTTTACATACATTGGGGCATAACATTAATACATAAAATTAAATTTCACAGAAACAATTCAAGCTAGTTAAAGCTCTATTTTGTTCAAAGTACTCCTATTTTTAATGCTGACATCAACTGTTTTGGGAGATTTCTTAAAGCCTGGCTCACACTACAGGATTCTCGGCCCGATTTAACCCAGATTCAGCCCTCCCGACAATCGGGGAAGAAATCTGGTCGGGGACCGACATCAGCCCCGACGTTCGACCAAGATTATCTTCTAGTGTGAGCAGTTGACAGATCAATCTTAAACCCCACGATCGTCTCACAGACTCGTTGGAGCCGCCCCGATAATTTTCAAACATGTTTGATATTTATCTGGATGATTATGCAACTCGTATTCGCTGAGGATGACAGTAGCCAATCAGAGAGAGCTGCCTACGATGACCGGAAATGACCGCGAGACAGGAGTTGTCAGAGGCAAGAATGGCGAGCACAAAGAGCGTACGGGTGAGATGGACAGCGGAGATGGAGGACAGTCTTGTCGACCTGTGGCAAGACCACGAATGTTTGTACAACGTTTCATGCAGAGATTATCACAACCGATGTGAAAAGGACAAGCGTTGGAGAGAAATCACATCCGCATTAAATATTCCAGGTGAGATAATAACGTGGCAGAGTGCCGCAGGTAATGACCCCAGCGCTGATATCCAGGACAACAGCACTCGCTCTCATGTGATATTGCTTGTATACATCAGTTATAAAAGCACATTTTACTAGTTAACAGTAATAAGCGAGAAGGAATAATGATTTGTTTGTTTAACTGCCGCACTAGTCTCCATATTTTGTCTCAACGTGATCCTACGTCATCTCCTTGGTGAGACGACATAGGATCACGTTGAGCGTCTCTCTGGTCCGATAATCTTGATGAAATCCTGTAGTGTGCGCTGGTCACGATTTTCAAATCTTGTAGTGTGTGTGTGCTTAAAATTTAAGAGAAGATAATCTGTCAAGATTCTCTTTATGTGTGTGATACAACCCGATTTCAGAATCTTATAAGATTTTTAAAATCCTGTAGTGTGAGCCAGGCTTTAATGGACATACATTTTTTGAATATATTTCAAACTGATTAAGGGGCTACATTTAGGGAGTAGGAGGGCCACAAGTTGCCCATCCCTGCTCTCAATAACAAAATGCACACAGACAAGCCCTAAATCTATGAACTCCACAGGCTTGTAGACGTTTTGACCCTTGCACTGTCTAAATGGATTAATGACCTCTGTACTGCTGCGGCCAGTCTCAAGTGGACACTCAAGGAACTGCAGTTTTTTGAGCTTCTGCATTGGCCTAATTTTTAAACTCAGGGGGTTGCAGTTTGGTCTGTACCACTGACAGCCTGAAACAAAACCATAGCATAGTTCCCACCCTGAGTACTGCATCAGGGAAAATGGCTGCTGTGGGTTATACAGAGTCCAAACAGCAGTTTAATTGAAGCCTCAATCTTTTATTTGCTGTTCTGTTTGCTGTTTGTGGGGTTCATGGTACAATAAACATCTGCATGAGTAGAATATTGTGACTGAACAGGAAATCCTGAACCTTTCACAGTCTCTGAACAAAGAAAATGGAAAAAGATCAATACTTTGACAGACTATTGATGGACTGCACAGCTCACTACCAGAGGAAGGTAACATGCTTCACAGATAAGCTAAGGTCAAACTGATGCCTGATGTTAACACAAAGGAAGGACACATTTGTCAGCGGCGGGACTTTATGCCTGTTCCCTCACCTCCCAGTTTGCCTCCAGGAGCCATCAGGTACGATTAGTTCGAGCAATAACGGCTACTGCTTAATCAGCAGGTCAATAGGCAATATTACGCTTCATTCCTCCCATCTCGGCCTCTGCTAATATAACACTTAACAAGGAGAGCAGTGTCTGCTACACACACATACACAGACGTAATAAAACACAAAGAGACACACACACTGGAAAAAAACAGAGCCTAAATGAGTTATCTTCAGCTCCTAACCACATTATCTGTCTGTTTGTTTTCTGCTTTGGAGAAAAGGTGCACATTAAGAGGAAGAGGAAGCATTACATCAGTGATGGGCTGACAGGGCTTGATTAAACCTCCCCTGCTAGCCTAAACTTCTGTTTTGAGTTTATACATTTTTCAAATACATTTATAGACATTATATTTTCTCAATCTTGCAGTCACTCTCTCCCTGTATTCTGCTACATTCTGCTACATCCAGTGCAGCTCATGTAATTTAATGTCGTTATCCAATCAGATTTCACCCCTGTGCTGCCTCTGGGTCATAAAATCTGCCCCAAAGCCCTCAGAATCCCAAGTGAATCCTCTCTGTTGTTAAAGTGAATACGGATGATATTGTCCATTGTCATAATCTTTGATTACTCAGGTCATTACTCTGAGTTTGACTTAATAACGGTATTCTTTTAACCTGGCACACCAGATGGACAGTTCAATATATCGTTGCTGTTGGGCAAAACCCTCCAATTTTCATATTTTATGATTTTCAAAGTTTCCATAAAATTGCTATTTGTCACTTTCCATGTTGGTGTTTTTAGCCAATTAGAAGTACAAAAAAAATCATGTGTAATTAGGAAAATACAATATTTATTCATTCAGTGGTAGAGTCTTTTTTTTAATATCCTGAAAAATTAGAATTTTGAAGTTAGGAGGTTTGTACTCGACAGTGACAATATTTAACTAGTCCATCTGGGAAAGAGCAGATAGAAAGGGTTTGGGGAGGGCAGAACATTTAATAGGCATACCCGGCAGGTGACTGGACGATCACTGCATCAATCACATTTAGTACTGGCCAATCAGATAATTTTTGTGGGCATGAGCTAATTTGCCACAGAACATGAACCACTTAAAATCATAGTGAAAGCAGAGTGAAAATATCCTTACTTTAGATAAGTTTATAGTGTTTTTATTTGTTTTTTATTTAGTAAGGAAATGCATTCAAGATCTAATAAAAATGCTACAAAAGCTGTTAGCATCTATGCTAATCTCTGCCCGAACAGTCATTTCCTGCTGTTGCAACAATTTTGCATCCTTGAGCTGTTAAGTTTGCACGCAAAACATAAACGCCTGAATAAATAATAAACCACACTTTTCCCTCATTATCAGAGATGTAGAAGGTTATTTTCCTTTTCTTCACCCATTCATATGGAATTCACGCACTGTTGCTTGGGTTGTAAAGTCAGTTGTCATACAGTATTAGCTTACTATATTTGCACACTTTAGATGCATTTGCACCCCACTGACACAGCTAGGAACAATTTGGGGTTAAATGTCTTATCCAGGGACACACTGATGTATAACTGCAGGAGCTAGGATTGAATACATGACCTTTTGGTTTGATGATTATAAAAAAAAGACAGAAAAAATAATTAAAAAATATCTGAGTTCAATCTAGTCCTAATCTTTTGTATGGTGTCTCAGGAAAACAGTTGTTTTTAAATTAGGGCCACACAAATCAAAATTGACTGAAGCTAACTGACATGAAGGAGTGCTTTTGCCGCACAGAAAGAAGTCATTGTGTCCAACAGCACAAAAACATGGAGGTTAGGTTAAGTGGTGTCCCCAAACTGCCCATAGGTGTAAGTGTTAGCAAACTTATATTACCTCATTTTGGCAGCATCAGAGCATTTATACTGATATTTTGAGAAAAAATTTAGTTAAAGGATCTATAACTTGATGCATAGTGTATGCAGGAAAATGCAGACCAGAATCAAGCTCATTCAACTGACTGTCAAAGAAAAGGAGGGTGAACTTTGTCATAACAAGCAACATTCTAGGGGTGAAATGGTTCAAACAAGCAAAGTACAGGGTAAAGAGTTTGTTTGTGTGGGAAAATGTGGAGTATGCCACTGTAATGCTGTGAGTTTGTTTAGGTTTGTATATCCTACCATGAAAGAAACATTCCTACTGAGACAAATAACTCAGAGATATAATCAGAAATCTACTGTTTGGCTGCAAACAGAATGCAGGCTGCTCATTTGGGCCTTCATTTTGCATAGACAGGACAAACAAATATCAACGCTTGGATCAAATATTTTTAAAATTACAATGAAAAATGAATAATTATCAAAGAGAACTAAAGCAAAATCTACAGTATATTTAACAACTTAGAATTTATAAGGCTTTTGTCGCGAACCCTAAGTCACTATCACAGCTTGCTTTCACCCTGTCCTAGTATATTTCAGGAGGGATGTATCTATCACAAAAAAGTTTTATAAACCATGTATTTTGTTAGTCTTGTGTGTAGTGTGTCACTTTCATATCATCTTCACCTCGATGATGTGCTATTAGGAAAAAAGACTCCATCAAATGTCACATTAAAATCTCTGAATCAACTCCCAAGAGATTCACACATGAGTAAATTCTCTCTCAGACTTTTTTGTGGTAGTTTCCATCATTTTCTGCCAAAAAATGCATCACAGCAGCTTCAATCTTTGTTTTGTGCCAGTGAGCATACGTTTGCCAATGTGGAAGGGAAAAGGTCGGTGCACTCATGACCCCTCCAATGTACTGACTGATTGACAGCTGACGCAGACAATGATGATGGCCTTCTCTTGTTTTATACAAAGCCAAACAATTAAATCAGGTTTTAGAAAGGCAGCTGTACTGCACTTTGTAGGACCAGAGCCTCAAATGTGAGATATTGTCTAATTTTACTGAACATAAAAAATGCTGTGCAGTCTTTAATATAGTGGGATACTGTGTCATTGTCTTAAGGCTGTTTGATGTTTTTAGATTGTTATTAGTTTTATGGTATTTTTAACCTACTTGGTGGTGATATGAGCAACTGTGACCTTGTTTTTGTTTCCATGGCCATTGACAGATTCATGCTGTCGTAGAATGCAACAGTGATAAGTCTACACTCTTGATAGCTTGCATTATGTACCTGCAGTAAGTACATGTAGCCCTTGGGTGTTAAGTGTTGTTGTTCAAGTGGTTCATTAATATTTTGTACAGTCGTCCATCTTTCATTAGGATCCTGTCCAACTGTTTCTTAATAGAAAGAGCTAACTGGCCAGTCATATGGCTGCAACTCAATGCATTTAGGCATGTAGAAGTGGTCAAGACGATCTGCTTAAGTTCAAACAGAGCATCAGAATGAGGAAGAAAGTCAATTTAAGTGACTTTGAATATGGCATTGTTTTGGTATCAGACAGGCTGATCATAGTATTTCACAAACTGCTGATCTACAGCTTCTTTTTTTTCACATTAATCTCTTTCTTAGCCATACTGAGAAAAAAGAAAAAATATACAATGAGCAGCAGTTCACTGGGAAAAAGTGCCTTGTTGATGCCAGAGATCAGAGGAAATGGGCCTGAGTGGTTAGAGATAGAAAGACCACAGTAACCTGTATAAACACACAAAGTATGCAGAAGATTTCTGCACAGCATGACAAAGCTTGAGGCAGAGTGGCTTCAGCAGCAGCACACATCTGGTGCCACATGGTCAGCTAAGAACAGGAGACTGAGGCTACAGTTCCCAACGGTTCCCAAAAATTGGACAATACTAGACTGGTTCAGGATGGCTGGTGATGTAATGGTGTGAGGGACATGTTCTTGGCACACTTTGGGCCCATTACCACTTCAGCATTGTTATATGCCACAGACATTGTTACTATTGCTGCTGACCATGTCCATCTTTTATGACCAAAGTGGTATCTTCTGACGGAGCAGGATAATGCTCCACGTCTCAAAGCTTAAATCATCTAAAATTGGTTTCTTGAACATGACATTGAGTTAACTGTTCTCCTGTGGCCTCACAGTCATCAGATCTCAGTCTAACACCTGTCCAAGCTTTGTCCAAGCACCTTTGGGGTATGGTGGAATAGAAGAAAAATAATAATAGCTGAGGCTGAAGTTGTGACATCATGACTGAGTTGTCAGGCAATGGTTTAATTGTGATAGGTTAGCATTGAAGGCCCAGGTGTAAAATGCCCGGCACGCCACTGCATTACATAAACTCTGAGCTGTTATATTATCCCTGCAGGCCTGCAACAGAGTGTAAAGTTCATTAAGCCAGGTTAATGCTAATCTTTGCTTGTGTGCAGAGGGAGTGGGTTTTTAAGACTGCAGGCGAGAGGAACATCTGTTTGCAGAAGACTAATCCTAATTTACAGCGCCGCTGCTCCTATCCAGTCTTTATCAAAGAGGAGCAGAAATGAGCCGCCTCCTAATTCAGGGGGAAAACGGACACACACGGTGCACACACACAGTTGCTCCTCGGTTGATGGTGGAAGTGTTGGGGCAAAGCAGTGTGTAATCTCGGTGCCACACGCTGTGAGATCAGCAGAACAGGAAGCAGCTCTGTGCAGAAAATGGGACAGAATTAACGCTGCAATTATGTAAAGAGCAACCTTAAAAACAGGATACTTAAAATTCAGTGTTTATAAATGCAGCGTGGCCTTTTCGTGTGATTAAAACAGAATTACTGTCAGGGAAGTTGCATTCTTTCATAAGCTCACTTCTTCCTTTATTAGGATCCACATTAATGCCAGAAAATAGAGCACCCAAATATTCATCATTCCCTGCTAATGAAGATTTCCTCTCTCATCAGGCTTATGTTTGGTGTCCTACCTCATTCCCTTTATTCACACTGTTAAACTGAAGGTTCTGTTATACATATGTATGCTGAATATATCTGGGTATGATGGAAATGCAATCTGGCAGCAGATACATTTTTACCACAGAGCCTTTCCGGGTCCTTCTGGGTGTTTTCACACATGCATAAAACTCCTAAAGTTCCACAGAATTGACAAGGCATGCTGCATGTGTGAATGCAAACAGACAAGTTGATTCACCCTGACTTTCATCCATCCATTATCTAGAGCCATGATCCCTTTTTAGGTTGCAAGGGGCTGAGGCCTATCCCACCTGACATTGTGCAAAAGACAGGGTACATCTGAACTGGTCAGCAGATCACAGGGCTGACATGTAGAGACAGACAACTGGTCCCACGCTCTGTGGGAGATATGCAAGGGGGGAATAAGCAAACTCCACACAGAAAAGCCCCAACCAACTAGGGGGTGTTGAACCTTGCACAAGTACTATATATATATATATATATATATATGTATGTGTGTGTGTGTATTAAAGAAAGCTCACCATAAGTAAGAGTGATTCCTTTAACATCCTGCAGCTTGAAGGTAATTGTTGAAATCCTCTGCTTGTTCTTGTTTTCTGTTTGCTAATATGTATTTCAATTCTATGAATTTGTCTTACTACTTGTTGTAATGGCATGAAGGCAAAACTAACTAGGGGTGTATATTGCCAAGAATTGGGTGATACGATTCATATTGTGATGGGTGATGAGACGATACATCACAATTATGGAATTACATCATGATTTTTTTCCCTCAGAGCGTCTCCCTTAATTTTTATAGCATTAAGAACCCACTTTATTGTATGCTTAAAAATACAGTTTCAGTCAGTTGTTTTCATGTAAAGCAGAGTCCAAGCAACATTTGTGAACTGTATAGTGTTTTCTTGTGATAGCCATAATAACAATGAATGTAATGGAGAGAAGAAGAGCTAAAAATCTAAACATCTGCTGCCAACTTGTACAGATCGTGCATTCATAGAATGAGCATCACTGCTAAACGTGGTGAACAAAAAAAGTGCCGAAATCCCCCCATTCCCTTTAAGAAAGCCTAACTGTCTTCTTAGGGAGGTGTATTCCTGGGACACCCACTTCCCCGGTCTCAGGAACTTGGTTCTAAGTGTGGGAATGAAACCAGGGCTGACACCAGACAATGCTGCCACTCTGCGTCTCGAAACACCAGCTTCCAGTTGCAGAGGATTTTAGCACATTTTTTTGAGGCACTACCCACATGTTTAGCTGTGTTGCTCATTCACTGAATGAAGGATCCTTACAAGTTGTACCCCGATGTAAATATGATTAATCAGGATTTTTCAAGGATATAAAACACAATACCATTTGGTATTTCTAAAAGGGGAGAAATAATCTACCAAAATAATGTTTCCAAACTTTTTTACAGGGGTATGTATAGTAATTACCGTGGGTTTATGAGAAACGTGCCTTTCATAGTATTGACTGATATCTGTATGTTTATTGTTAATGACAAATAAGCGAAATTAATTGAGCTGTCTCCATGCTGTGCTCTGAAACACCAGAGAGTGATGTGAATCAAGTCTGGGATGCCAGTATTATACTCCTGCAAGATCAGTATGAGTGTCTTAAGCCGTTATGACACTGTTGGTTCATTATTATGCTGCTGTAGGAATAGACACACAGCAAAATCTGCATTAACAACTGAACACTATCAGAGTTAATATTAACACTTCTTAAGTGTCTAAATGGGTTCCACACCACAGAGTCTTTACTCTTTTTGGAGAGCTGGTACTTAGACTCTCATCAAGTGCAACTGTCGACTCATTTTGGAGTCCAAATTTAAGACTATGTAATACTTAACAGTGTGACTTCTGTGTAATGTTAGAATGCACTCCCCCAGAGTATATTTTTTAACTTCTTAGGTGTTAACTCTATATTAACACAGCAAAGTGTAAACATTGAGAGTACCCCCATCCCTCCATTGACCGACAGATAAACTGAGGAAAACTTCCTACTGTGAGGGACGAGTGTGAACAAGCAAGTAAGGGAATTTTCTAGGTAGGTTACCCAAAAATTCAGAGTTGCATGTGTGAAAAGGTCTTTGTGTATGTGAACTGTCAACTCTGGGACATTTCAAGGGCAGCCTGTCCTTTGTCCTGATTTTTAGAAACTTTTGAATTTTTAAAGTCATATATTTTCATTTTAAGCTCTGTTTAGAAACACTGCTAAGTATTCATGGTTGTTATTGGCAGATCAATACTTTTAGCAGGCCCTGATATTATAAGTTCAAGTGGTATTTTTTGTTGATATACTTAATCTGTCAATACGTAAAAGCATTGTGTGTCTCCAAGGTGACTTTAAAAATGTTATAGTGAATAAGAGCTTTAACGAATTTAACATCTTACTCTAAAATCCCTCCGCAGAGAACCTGGGTCATTTTTTCTCATAACAAAGCCCGGAGTTTGTAAGAAAATGAATTACAGCTTCAATAAAGAGGACTATAAAAAAACGAGGCTCACAGTAACAACGCACATTCATCATTATAGAAATCTTTTTGGTGTGATTCATGAGGTGTCGGAGCTCGCTGCTGTACTTGACCTGAAACTCACCCATATTGGTGACAAAGTTAAGCTGTTTAGATGTCAATGTCACTGCGCTTCACATCAGTCAGGAGTATGGACCCTTCATGTGATACAAGGACTCTATCTACACATCCATTATCAAGACAACGAGATCATTAAACAAGGGCACTGCATCATACATAACATTATACTGCAGCCATGGCCATGACCTTCTGTTTCTTCAGTTATTTAAAATATTATTACCTGTGTTCATATTTTCTAAATGATAAAAGCTGAGAGGTATGGTAAAGGAGAGGAGGGTGAGAACTTAAATTTACATACATACAGACAACTGAAGCCACAGTTTAAGTAAATTAATACAACTGACCCTTTGGAGGCTTTCTAATTGGTCCGTTGACCCACCAATCAGATCCCTCTTATTGCAGCCAGTGCCAGGCCACTTCACTTTAGACAAACTTTAACCAGGGCCAAGACTTTTCAATGCATCCAATTGTGATTTTTGATTTTGTAACCCAACACGGGGAAATTTTATGCTCGAATGGTCTACAACAGTGGCTCAAGATATCCACATCAAAATTCAGGGAACATATTTCATCCTATTTCCTAAAGTAAAGGATAATAATGAAAAAAGGCCCTCACTGGAGTTGGCTCTGCAGATAACTACAGCTGTCACTTCTCCCAAAAACCAACAATTGTTTTTTAAAGAATACATGCTAATAACTGAAGGTATTCAACCCCCCATCACCACCGGTGGACCACATGTCCTTGCATAATAACCTTGCAATCTTATCCATGATGGTCTTTTTCCATGCCTCTGGCGGGGGGTCTGCTCAGGAGGCTGCAATCACACAAGGCTGAGCCCTTGATGAGGCACCATTTTAAGGCCGTCAGATGGGCCCACAGATTTTTTCATGGATGAGGAGGGAGCCAGTTGCTCTACACATTATCAACACACAGCCTGGTCTTATTTTTGCCTCCACCAAGGAGGTTATGTTTTTGCCAGGGTCTGTTTGCTTGTTTGTTTGTCTGTTAGCAAGATTACGCAAAAACTACAAGATGGATTTACATGAAAATTTTACCAGTGGTGTGGTTTGGTACAATACAGACTGCCATCACAAAAAAACAATAAACAAGTTTATTATGGCAAATCCCATTCATTCATGTCATTATGGGAATTGTAGTTTATTTGCAAACTGAAGTCAATGTTTTTCAAGCCTATGTCACTACATTTCCCAGCTTCCCTTGCAATGCCAGCTGAGGTATTCTGCTAACCTAATGGCTAACAATAGCTTGGTAGATCGGCACGACTGAGCTTGGCGGAGATGTGCGCTCTTGGAGTGCTTTTCTAGTTTATTCTGCCATCAGCCGTGTGGAGCCCAAAGTGCTTACATTGAGTGCCATTGCTTATCCTTCATTTCCATCCTGCCTTCTATCAACTGTTCAAGCATGTGGTGGTGTAATGGTGTGGGGGATATTCTCTTACACACTTTAGGGGCCCTTAGAACCAACTGAACACCATTTAAATGCCACAGCCTAAATGAGAAGTGGTACTGACCATGTCTATCCCTTCATGACTAAAGTGTACCCATCTTCATATGGCAACCCCCAGCAGGATAAAACTCATTAAGCCCAATCATCTTAAAATGGTTTATTGAATATGACAGTGAGTTCACTGTCCTCAAATGGCCCCTATAGTCACTAGCTCTCAATCAAATAAAGCACCTTTGGGATGTAGTGTACCTGGAGAGGCGCGTCATGGATGTGCATCTTACAAATATCATGTCAATAAGGGCAAAACTGTACGTCATGATAAATTGAGGCAGGTCTGAGGGTAAAAGGGGATCCAACTCTGCACTAGCAAGGTGTTTCTAATAAAGTAGCCATTGTGTGTGTTACTGCACTTACCATGTATTTATTAGTTCATCTTTTTTTGTCAAAGGAGATATTTTAATAAATGTTGATTTGGGGATAATACACATCAAATATAACTTTGTTCAGCAGGTGGATCTGCCTGCTTCAGTGTCTGTGATCAGGCAGATCCATCTTGCCAAGCTCCAATCTACAACCACTGTGAGCGGCTCAAAGCAACACGGTCCAATCCAAGTCCTTTAGAGCAGGAAGAGGTGGGAGCTACGAGCCAGACAACAGCAGGAAGCAACTGCACATACAGAGATTAGCATGGATGCTAACAGCTTCAGTGGCAGTTTTATGAGATCTGGACGGCATGTCTTTATCAAATGAGAAATAAACAATAATGAAAGCACTTCTTGATAGAAATGACATTTTCACTCCAATTCCAATATGTTTTGGTGAGATATTTTTCACACCGTTTGTATTTTACACCATGGCAGTAGCGTCCACCTACTACATTATCTGAGTGACACATAGCCACGTTGCCACGTCGCCCAGATGGACTATTGAAATATGTTAAACAGTCCATCTGGTGTATCAGGTTACATCAAATACAGATTAGTTGGAAAATCTGCAATGTTTTTCCCATTTTAACATCCTCATGTCCATAAAACATAAACATATTTAGGGCTATAGATGACACAAGTATTGCCTGTGTCAGGTGTTAAGCTGACATGTCTGTAACAAGATTAGTAAAATGACTTCTGAAAATGAGAACAATTAATTGAATGCAGTGAACAATGAAACAAAGTCTGAAAATAAAGAGTTAGAGTAGTTATTTGAAGAGCATTTTTACTTTATGTCCTCATACTTTTTCCTCTGCTCCTCACTCCAGCTGGTTAAAACGCTCCGTCCAACACGGTCAGAGCTTTCTCCCTCATTACATAACCAGTTTAGCCTTTTTGTATCCCTGCTCTGCTCTGCCCGAGAGAAGAAACACTTTAGCAAATCTACATGAATATGGAGATGAAAGTATCAAAATAATAACAAGAGAGGAAACATGAAGGAGGGTCTTTGTCTCACTGTTATCCTTTATCTCCTCCTGGGGGGTCAATTAGGCTAATAAGAGGATGACTAAGAAATATGATTAGCCAAGGAGACGAAGAGATAAAAAAAAAAAAAAAAGAGCAGCCTATGATGAGAGTGTGACCCCGGCTGAGGTGACAGCAGCACTTTAGAGTGACATAAGAGATGATGGTGTTGTTATTGCAAAACAGTCAAAAATAGAAGGGATAAGCTACGTTAAAATTGTGCCAATAGCCAATGTCTGAATCTATTTTATCCAAAATACCAATACAAACAAAATACACAAAGTCCCCCCCAGGACGTACTTTATGAGAATAAAATAAGTGGTGAGAAAAAGTGCTGAGTGCAGTTTCTTTAGTTTACATGGACATGAAATGCAAAATGTCATTGTAACAATAAAGAAACGAAACTCCTTTCACAATTGCAGAGAAACACAGAAGTTATTCTGGATTTTCCTGGATAAGCAGCATGTGTCAAATTACCCTGATATGTTGAGAAATATCAGGGCTGCATGTGTAAAAGTGCTAAACAGGACATAAAATCATGGGGTTATCCTGAAATTCTACAATTTTAAGGGTAACTTAGACCCCCTTTACTCATGCAACCTGGAAATTTTCAAGAAAATGCCTCGGTGACCTTCCCAGAGAATTCCCCGACCCTCTTGTTCACACTTAGTCCTCACAGCAGGGAGTTCTGTAATTTGCTTGTCAGTAACTGGAGAAGAGGAAAAATACGAACAGTGCAGCAGGTGAAAAAATTCAGAGCTAAGTCCAGGTGAACAATTCTGCTATTTATGTTCACACATTCAGCTGACCTGGCTTAATTGTGAATTGTGCAAGATTACCAAACCAGACCATGTGGTGGAAATGCAGCTTTACAGTCATAGTCGAGCATCTCATAGCATTAATCCCCTACCTGCACCTCTCTTCAAATGGGGCTCTGTTGACGTAAAATTCAGGCTTGTGTCCTCATTGGTTAGTGCATCCAATTTAATTAAAAAAAAAAAAACCTGGTAAAAACAAATGGCTGATAACTGAGACAGTCATCTTCTCCACAGTGTAAAGCAGAGGCATGTACTTACATTAAGGGAAAGTGTGTGACATCACGTGACAGCTATCAATAACAGTATCATTCAGACAATGATCTGCCCCCTTAAAAACGGCAGAATGTTACCATTTTGTACATGAGAAATTGTAAAAGAGTGTAACGTTGGAGGGGATTTCCCTTCATGTTGTGAAAAATCACGTTGTGTCTGTGTGAGTCTCTAAATCTCCTCTGATCATGATAATCTGACTCCAGACGACATGAGATTTTCAGCATCAGTGGTTCCAGTGGATCAGGAAATGGTTTCACGTTCAACCCCCACTTTTTAAAAATAGGTGCTGATAACAGTTTAAGCCTCTCTCACAGTTGGAAAAGTGCCAGTGTGACTGCATTATGAGGGTTAAATGATCCACGCCGTGTGATACATTCCAGTTTGCATGGAGGCGCTTGCCTATCAGGGTGCCATTGAGCCCATTGACTCCTAATTAAACAGCTTTGCTTTCAAACAAGATGGTAATCCGGCTGTAATTAGGGATACTGTGTCACACACGGTGCAGCCCAGGCAGAGATCTGCACAGGCTGAGGTAAAAAATGAAGAGGGGGGTCTTAAAGTAAACAAAGGCTACAGGAGGAGGTGGAGGAGGAAGGGAAGATGTGGTCACTGCTTTAGTTTCACTCAGGCACAGGGAGTAATGAGGACACTGGAGAGGTGGAGACACAAACACATCACACAGAGCAGGAATGGTAGAAGATGTTTAATGAGAGGTGTACAGACGACATAAAAACAGAAGAGGATATAACAGGAGAGGATCATGTTTCATGCTCTTATGTTTTATTTATTAAAACAAACAAGAAAAAGGAGGAAGAAGCGGAGGAGGAGTGATGGTGTCCCATATGGTGAGCTTGGTGACATTTCAGAGCAGAGGAGGGTGTGTATAGTCCCTTAAAGCTCATGAGTTGAAAGTGAAAGAAAAAATGAAAAGATGGAGCTATGACATCATTTAAATGTATTTAACTTCACAAAATGGTGAATACATACCCATATAACGTGTAATTGTTATGTTTTCCCAAGAAGTGTCCTTGTCCTTATATATATACAATATTAAGGTTGCATATTACTTAATATATCCTGATATTCCATTTGATGATTTAAAAGAAATAAAGATACCAGTAACAGTAATTTAATACCAATTTTACACTTTTTTTTTTTTTATAAGAACATGAAGTCTCTACTCTACAAGAATTGACCTGTTCCTCCTATTGTGACCTTCTGTTTGTGTTAGAAATGGACATAATGTAACCTTGCAGAGCAGATGGATCAGCCTGATTTAATGTCTGTAATCAGACAGATCCATCTTGCCAAGCTCCTATCTACTATTGTGAGCGGCACAAAGTTGGACAGCCCAATCAGAGTCCTTTAAAGCAGGAAGAGGGGGGAGATACTGCTCGCACAGAGATTAGCATAGATGCTAACAGCTTCAGTAGCAGTTTTAGCAGATCTTAACCGCATTTCTTTCTTAAATGAAAAACACACGACAAACTTCTCTATGGAAAGAAAATTTCTGCTCCACTCCAGTAGTGCCCTCCAACTACATTATCTGATTGGCCCGTAATGAATGTGATTGAGGGAGCGATCCTCCAATCAAGATTCAAGATTCAAGATTCTTTTTTATTGTCATTTCTCAATGTGTATCTGCATACACAAAAAAAACGAGATGAAATTCTCACCAGTGGTGCAGTGCAAAAACACAATATAAAGATAATTAAAAACAAAAACAAAAGAAGAAGATATAAATAAGATAAAAAAAAAAAAAAAAGTAACAGCTTAATAGATGAAAATGAAAATAGCAAGATCAGTTCAACCACCTGCTGGATTTGCTTTTAAAAGGTTCTGCCCATTCCCAAATACTTTTTATGGGCTGTTTCCCAGATGGACTGGTGAAATATACTGAACGGTCCATTTGGTGTGTCAGGTTAGACATATCGAAAAATAATAATTTTAATATAATTTATACATTATTGTCTATTCAGTGTAGACGTTTAGTGATGACAAAGTCAAGTATTATACCACACTTTTACATCTACAAATATTATGAAAGATATATTAGATACTAGAACTGTGTGTTTTTACTAAACTCATGATTTACTTCAATTATGATTAAGTTAATGATTCAGTTTGATTTGATATATTACAATGCATCACAATGCAACCCAGTCAGTAGTACCCTTGATTTTTCGTATTACTGCACCAGGCAACTTGTCAGATAGTAGTCAGACAAATATGAGCTCCTTTTATCAATAAGAATTTGATATTGAGGTAAACTCCGGCAAAACAGTCTTTTTTTTGTAAACCAAAATAAATGTCATAGATCTTATACTCCCATACTTGTTTGTTTCTTCCTCAGAAACAAAACTGACACTGCAGTCTAGTTGATTTTCTATCTTTTTTTCTCAGTACTTTGATGCGGATTCTAAACTTGATATTTATGTACTTAAATGTTGGTATAATGATCGGGGTGATTTTAGGACCAGACAGATCATCTTCTGCTAAAGAGAATGTGGCATTCAGAGCTTGTTGTATGTAAACATGCCTTACTGCAGTTTTCTGACTAACAAGAACAAAAGTCAAATGTAGTAGCTTGAGTTTACATCATACACTTTTTGGGTGAAAAGTCACAGATGTTTTTGCAAAACTCAGTTGACAGGTGTTGCTATTACTCAATTATTATCTGTATGTATTTTCAGCTGGTTAACGTAACATGAAATACAACTCATAATTTTCATGCCAGTACTTTTATTCTGCTGAAACAATGAACCTGAATTCAGAACTTTTACATGCCACACAGCATCTGACTGTAATGAGTGCTTTTACTAGAAAAGGTTAAAAAAATTCCACCAATGGCTTTAAAGACATTTCTGTAATATCTAATGGCCATGGGGTTGAGGTCTTTCATATTACACAGAAAATGCTTCAAACTAAAATCAAGAAATCTGCAGTTTCTTTGAAGAAAATCTTGGTGGTATATGAGTCTCTGTGACTATAAAGGAAGCTGAGATGCAGCTGAAAGGAGTTTAAGATGCTCGCTAATAGGTCATTAATTTTTTTAAAACTAATTCATCACAATCCAGTTGTTCTTTTTACACAACACAGAAAAGTGTACTCATGATATTTAGTACTTTGAGTACATTTAAAATGAAGAATTTTTAATTTTCACCTGAGTAGATTCATAGAGAGCTTCCCTTTTCTTGCACTTCAGTAAAAATAGTTATCAGCTGTACTTTTCCTGTGTGTCTCCACTCTCAGGGGTCAAAAGTAACTTATAAAATTCACTTATGTGACTTTAAATGAGTAGCTTTTTGAGGCATTTTGACCTTTTTGAGTAGTTTTTAAAATCAACACTTTTATTTCAGCATGAGTAATTTCCATGTTGAGTATTGTCGGCTACTTCCCTACATTTCATGTAGCATCTAATCACAAAGTAAAAAAGCAAAAAATAGCTGTCATACTGTCTTACTGTCATGATACCAAAAAAGTAACTAATCTACAAACATTAAGTTAAAAATCATGTTATCTGATACTGATAGATACTTAAAGCCGAATCAATTACTGGTTTAATTCTTGACATCTAATGAATCACAAACTGGGTGTCCACAAAGCATGGTCTCAAACCTGACTGTGCAGTAGCTGCATTAAGTGGATGAAATATATGTATGACACATTTTTGGTTATTAAACCAGAGCAAATGGCTATATATGTATATTCTAATATTTGGCATTTTATCACTAGGTCAAGTGGAGAGTGTTTTTCAAAACTTCCATCCAGAGTGTACATTGTCACAGATATCTTTAATACCTAACTTCATACACCAAGGAGGTAATGTTTTTGGCGCTGTTGTCCATTTGTCTGTTAGCAAGATAACTCAAAAAGTTATGAATGGATTTTAATCACATTTTCAGAGAATGTTTATATCTCACATCGAATAAATGGTATGATTTTGGTGGTGATCCAAATCCAGATGCAGATCCAGGATTTTTTAAGGACTTGGTAACACTGCAAGACAGGGAAGTTTCAGCATTTTCACCAACCTTCCAAAACAGCTGGATTAGTCAGATTCCTTGTCTGTTAGCTTGCAAACTTTCAAGCTGCAATGATTGTATGCTTATCACCTTTTCTATACAAAAAGGCTTTTGCTGCGATCATGGTTTGTTATGTTAACAGCTAGAAGCAACTGCAAGCCTCTGACAGGCCTTTACTGAAAATGACGGACAGAATGTCTGTTCAATCACCTTCAGATTTTCTTGAAAGTGTCTACAGTTCCCAGTGATTTTTTATGGGATGCTGCCCTGATGAAATTGAAATGTATCTCTTAGATATGTTAAAAAGTACCTCTGGCGTGTCAGGTCACATTTGTTCTAATAATTCAAAAAATTCTCAATGGATTTTTATGACATTTTATGGAAATGTTGATCGTGGCACAAGACAGAATTGATTAGATTTTGGTGGAGATCCAAATCCAGGAATTTGTTAAAATTGCAAATGGGATAGTTTTCCACTTTTTTGCTCATAACTCAATAATTTCTTAATGGGTTTTCATGACATTCTCAGGGAATTTTGATCATGGCATAAGGGAGAAGTGATAAGATTTTGTTAAATCTGGATGTTGATGGGAAATTTTTCAAGGATTTTTTAACAGTGCAAGAGAGGGTGTTTTTCCACATTTCTGACAATAACTCGACCAACAATGCAGGAAATGCCTTGATGGAGGTTTGTGCCCACTGATCACTTCTAGTTAAAAAAAAGGAAGGTTGTTTTTCTTGCTTCAAATCTGTTTCAAACACGTATTAACCGTCACCATGAAAGGGATAGGTCACTTTTAGTTAAGCTATATATATTAACTTATTTATTTGTTCTTTTTTTTTTAACATGGACATACAGTTACATTGGTGCTGTGGGATTTAGTAATGTGCATGTCCCAGATGCACTGCTGTTATGGTTTGTAGGAGAATGCCAGTTTGCAACACCTGTCCACGTAAGAAACAGATAGAAATAAGTAAAAGAAGGTTAGATTTAGTACAAGGAAATTAGAAAGAGTACAGTACAACTGTCAATACACTGATACAAAATATACAGTGACACTAAAGATTAAGTTGTAGAAGTAGGGACTTTGTGCTCTTGATTATTGGTGAAATTAAAATTGGAAATACTGTTATATTGGATATGTGCAAAAAGCCAATATTGTGCATCCCTAATTAAATATCACAATAACATTCCAAAACACAAAACCAGATTGATTCATCACACTTCAGCTGTTGTCCTCTTAGGAAAAAAAAGACAAGAAGTGTACTCAAAATACTCAGTTCGTTAAGTGTGTTAAAAAAAAAGCTGTTTCTGTACTTTGCTTGAGTAGACTCAGAGCTTCAGTTTAATGTACTTAAGTGAAATTAGACAAAGTAGCTGCACTTTTACACCTGAGGACAAAACGCCTGCACCCTTTCTGCTCCTCAAGTTGAAAAACAAACGCAAATGAATAATAATGAACAATGACATCATTCCTACGCATTCAACTTTACAAAGTGATGGAGAGCAAGGACACGGCTCCAGCTCGTGCTATACTGGACTTCAAACACGCGCGCGCACTCCTCGCATGCGGAGTTGTTGCCTTACATCCCCCTGTGTGTGTGTGTGTGTGTGTGTATGCGAGCGTGTATACGTGTGTGTTTATGTGTGGCTTTTTTCATGGTGCTGCAGCGCTTTAAATGAATATTATGTCATTTTTTTAGGGAGCGAGTGAGCACGCGAGCATCATTTGACGATACGAGGGAGGAAACAGCCTCTTTTTCTCCAGACCTGCATCATCACCACCATCATCACCATCATCATCCGCACCAAGATTCATACTCACCACATACGCTTCCTGGGTGGAAGACAATGTTCTTTGTTGGAGGCGGTCACCCCCAGAGCCAGCTGCATTACAGTAATGTATTTCTGATAATTCACCATGGTACTGTCCACCGCTACTGAAAATCCAACCCAAAGAAAAGCACAGGTGACCATAGACTTCTCTCTTATTCCCTGGCATCCGCCTCCGCTGCGTCTTCCATGCTCAGCATCACAACGCCATTTCCAGCGCTGAAGGACTGACAGTGAAAACACTCCCCAAGGAGCTGCTGCTGCTGCTGCTGCTGAGCGAAAGGTGCCGGACCGCTGCTGCCACCCATGTCTGCAATGACACCCTGACCGTGTTTCAGCGCGCGTAACAACACCGCCGATCCATTCAAATCAAGCTTCCTCTTTTTTTTCTCTCAGTGTCTTTATTATTATTTTTTTTTTTAGATACGGTCAGGAATTGGGCATGGTCTCCTTCCCCCTCCTGCCGCCTCCTCCTCCTCTCCGGAGCTGGAAACACTCTCTTTAAAAACGCTGCAGAGTCCAGGCGTCCGTGTGTGTGAGGTAGGGGAGAGAGTGTGTGTACAGGGTAGTCAGAGGGGAGCGACAGTGCAGGAGGGGAGGAGGGAGAAGAGGAGGAGGTGGGAGGAGGAGGAGGCGATTCATTTGGAGGTGCTCAGTTGTAGCATCTGTTTCAGAAGTCCACAGTTTGCCTTTAATCTCACTTGTTAACGCTGCTTATTTACAAAGCCCAGTCTCTCTCTGTTACGTAACATCCTGGAAGCAGTGGCCTAATGAACAGAGCCAGAACTAATGAACACTCCTGATGCAAGGGGGCTGTTTTTTACTACAACAAACAAAATTTGTCTTACAGAGACACTATGAGGCCCCGTTTACACGACAACGTTGTCACCAAAAACAGAAAGGTTTTTCCTTTGCGTTTTCAAAAGCGCTGCGTTCACACGGATCCGCAAAAACACTGTAGTGTGCATGCCAAGCCAGTAGATGGCGATGTCATTTCGTAGTAAAACAGCGGTGTTACAACGCGTATGCTTTCTGGTGAAGACAAACTTTTCAAAAACAACAATCGCGAGTTTACGCGCGAAGATGCAGGAGTTGTTTGTCTGGACAACAAATGTGTCTGGATATTTTTGTCTGGATAACAAACTGAGCACAGTAAGCAGCACACATGTTGCTCAGTAGACGGCCGAAGCTGCTGCTGTTATTGTTGTTCCTGGTATTCAAGTGAAAGAATACTGCGCATGTGATGATGTCGGCGTTTCACCCTGAAATGGTGAATCTCGTCTACGTGGAGACGGATACGAATCCTTTTTCAAAACTTTCCACTCTGGACCCTGGTTTAAAAAGTTTGCGGATTTTGGATCAAAATCCAAATCCAAAGATGTCAGCAAATGTACAGAAAATGAATAAAAGAGGGCTGAATTTTATATTGGCTTTTCTTTTGTCCTTCAGGCCATATGACTGTTCAACTCCTCACTCGGGGAGAGAAGGAGTAAAAGGAAGACTGAGGACAGGAAGGAGCAGTAGCCAGCCAGTAGCTGTATTTTTATTATTTTATGTTTTTATTTATACAGTAAATCGTATTTATTACCTCCGCCAAGAAGGTTATGTCTTTGCCAGAGTCAGTCTGTTTGTTTGTTAGCAACATAACTCAAACAGTTGTGGACGGATTTGGATGAAATTCTCAGGAAATGTCAGAGATGGGACAAGGAACACATGATTAGATTTTGAGGGTGATCGGGATCACTGTCTGGATACAGGAATTTTTATGGGTGGAACTGAGCTGCTTGGCAGAGGTCTGTGCTCTCGGAGTGCTTTTCTAGTATATTTTACTAGCTGCTATATAATGCTGCTGCTGGAATCTTAATTTCCCTGAGGGAGTCTTCCAAAGGGATTAATAAAGTTCTATCTAATCTAATCTAACCTAAAATGTTCAAAGTATGGGCTGCGAGCAGGGGTGTCGTAAAGGGGGGGGGAAATGGGACAGTCTTTGGGCCCAGGACTGAAAGGGACCCTGGAAATGTTTGAAAATGAGTGATTCTTTTCTTTAAATTGTTGAGAATTTTTGTTCGAGAAAAGTCAAAATGTTGAGAATAAAGTCAAAATGATGAAACTAAAGTCAGCATTAAATGTTTAGAAAAAAGTAAACAGTTAATGGCCACGGTTACATGATGTTTTTTTAATGCAGAATTAAGTATTCAGAATTAAATAATTCAGAATTAAAGTATTCTCCTTTGCATTTACATGGAAATAGTAATTCCGAATTGAGGTTTACATGGAAAACATGTTTGTCTTTATGCAATTCAGCTTAAGGTCCGGGGTTTGGGAATGGTTCTGATTGGACAGGGGGCAGTTGTGACATATTTACGTCTACTGGAAGAAAACAAACTCCAGTTCAGCGTCTCCAGCGTCTCTGTCAGGGAAACCTCTTCCAGCTTGGACGCTTTAACTTTAACAAGGTCTGCATTTTTTATGCTTAAGTCCATCCACTCTTTTCATTATTTCCATATCTTCTAAGGCTCTAATTAAATAAATTGTCTCGGCTCGAGTACAATGCTTGCTTCGGGCGGCCATCCTGTTCCCGTCAGCGCGAAATATGTGCATCATCGCAACAGGACAAGGAAACGACCTTGCACAGAACGACCGGGATTAACTTAAAGCGGAATGAACGTTCACATGATTGAGGAATTATTCAATTCGGAGTTAAAATCAAAATAAACCAGCCACCTACTTCAGAATTAAGTTTAATTCGTAATGGTCATTTTCATTCGGAATTAGGTGTTTACAAGGTCATTTTTAATCTTTTTAAAGAGGATTTAAGTTTTATTCTGAATTAAAGAGGAATTAAAGCTCTCATGTAAATGTAGCCAATGTCTAGATTAAAGTCAGCATTAAATGTTAAGATTAGGTTTACCTTTACTACAGTAAAAAGCACATGACACTGTCTTTACAGAATGCCTTGTAGTGTAGATCATTGGGTTAAACTTTACTTTAGAATGAGAATTTTAAACAAAGGAATTATTTCTCAGGACTTCTAATAGATTGTGCCAAAACCTGTGTCTTTACAGCAGGATAAACAAGACAAGCCTCTGATACTGATTACTATACTCTGCTTGTTTGTTCACATGTGAACCTCACACCAGGAAACTTTCTCTGACCCGACGAATGCACATAACCCCAAAAGTCCCCTGAATGTAGGAGAGCTGCATGTGTTAAAGCAAACAGCAGGTTTTCACTTTGATTTTTACCCTGAATTTTCCTGGCTAGCTCCTAATATTTCCCCTCTGCCACACTTTCATTGCCCCTAATTTGGGGGAAGGGAGCCCTTTGCAACACTCTCGTTTTGACAGTTTTTGAATGTCAACTAAAGTGTAAAGAAATAAAAAAGTGATGTGTAAATTCAATTTGTCTGTGTTTATAGTTCAATCTTTCCCCATAAAATTCTTCTTTAAGTGCAAATTCATACACATAAAACTCTGGAAAATTTCTGAATATCTTCTGGTTGAGTTGCCCATGTGACATTTAGTCACTCTGAGCAGTAATTTGAATGCAAAAGTAAATGCAGGAAAATTCAAATTGTGTAGCCACAGGCAAGGTGACACTGTTTATACTCTGCAACCAAATTAATCTCTGAGTTTCATTATGGCTGTTTTCACACACTTACACACACTTGGGGATTCTAGGAGCCCCGACTTTGATAATTTCCTGTATTACTTGTTTACAATAATTCAGGATGTACCACACAGCACAGGGACGGAGGATACTATGGGGACAACGAAAAAACACAGGGTTGAGTCTGGGTGAAAAATTAATTAGCTGTCTGAGTTCAGACATGCAGCTCGTTACCTCTGCCAGAGACGTGTTTGACCATTTGTTTGTCCGTCTGTCTGTGAGCAAAAACATTTAAAAAGTCTCAGTAGATTTTGGTGAAACTTTAAGCCAGTGTTGGTCATGGCACAAGGAAGAAGATTTTGAGGGTGATCCAAACCGGTGTGCAGATGCAGGAGCTTTTTGAAAGGATTTTTTCACATTGCGCCATATTGCGGTTTTTCACATTTTAAACGACAACTCAGAGATATCTTGGTGAAGCTTTGTGCTCTCAGAGTATTTCCAACCTTTGAAACATTTCATGAGTCTTATGTATGTTTGAATATGGCTATGATTCCTGTACACTATAATAATGAGAATTTAAAATTCCTGGCATTCAATAAATTTTCAGTAAAAAAACTGATTTTGCTGAGTTATAAACTGTATCAAAGAATTGACCTCAACTCTCTTTATTAAGTTTTTTTGTAAAGTTTGTCTAATTTCTTAATTTAAATTTGCAAAACCTAAAAGTGTTGGTTAGAGGTCAGACATTTTCAGGCCAAGTTTTGTGCATATGGTTTGTGTAAAGAAGGCTCCTGGGATGCTGGTTTGGCACAGAAGTGAGCAACCAGACATGATCCATGTGTGCTTCAGCCGGCCCAGGTTTGATACCTGCTAGTTACATTTTCTGTAGTTTTTCTCACAACTTAAAATCATGAGTTGGACTCAAAACTCAAAAATCCAAAGCAGAAGGTTACATTTAAGTTTTGAGATTTTGTAGCTGTTTTATTTTTACGCTGTATTAGCAGCATGTGAAGTCACCATTGGAAAACCTTTATCAATAATTCACCATTCCTTCATCTTAGGAAGATTTCTGCTTGAATTCAGACTGAGTGTAAACACTGATTAATACTAATACTACTAATAATTATAATAATAATAATAATAATACATTTTATCTAAACTGCATTTATACTGCATTCATTCAGAAATTATGGCTGCATTATTAAACAGAAAGCCTGATTTACAATTAGAAATCTCCTAAAAACATAAATATTATATTATGAATCTAAATGCATTTCTCTCATCCCATTTACCAGCTCTAACCCACTGTTCTCTCTGCACACTAGAGCATAAAAAGGTTTTAATTTTAATGTTTTTAAGTTTGGATCATCTCTGATTTTGTAAGCACTCACGCACTAGTCAACAGAAGGAAGATCTGGACCAGAGCCGGCTAGCCCATTAGGAAATGCAGGCAAATGCTACGGTCACCGTGGCCTCCAGGGGGTGCCAAAAATTGGGAAAAAAATAACCTTCAATATAATTAGCTGTATTAAAACTAGTTATTACTATTAACTCTTAAAATGGAAAAGCTCATATTGATTCAAATGTGAAGCAATGCCCAATTAAGTTTACTACAAATGATAGTACCAAATAACTATATATTTATATTATGTAGTTATTGTATGAAGTTATCGTATAGTAGCTTATGTATAGAGTTATTGTGTGCAATGTTGATAGTTGTATTTATAATTTATCAGTATTATTTATTCACTTATTTACAGGTTTTCTATTTGTGTATTTCAGATTATTTTGAGTTTATTTGTAATTTGTTAGGGACACATGTTATCTTATAAATTAAAGACAATGGTAAAAACAATACTGTTCGATTTCTTTTTTTTTTTTAAGCGTATGTAAATCACAGATGGCGGAAGGCGCCATATAAAATCTCACCTAGGGCGTCACATTGGGTAGGGCTGGCTTTGATCTGGTCCATATACTTCCTTTTTATTATGTAAAAAGTATGTTCAGATCTTGCTTAGAAATATTTTCTTCTTCAACCACTGTCCTGTTTTTTGCAATAAAATGTCAAAGTCTTAAAGAAAGAGCCTGCCTTTATATCTCCTATTTATGATAAAGAGCCAATTTTTTGCCTCAGCTCAGGCTCATATATTCGATTTTGATGACTGTTGGAGAACATTTGAATTTGCTAATTTAAAAAAAATACACAAATTAATAAAAATGATTTATATCTTCTAGTTTTCTCAGACCGAGTACATCTGAGCTTATCCAGTGCATATTATGTAAGTGAACAATACACTAAATTCTTTATTTACAATACTGATACTTTTTACGGACATTACTGTTGCTTTTTGCCTTTATTGATTTTGGAGAGACAGTGAAGAGAGCCTGAAAGGAGATGAGAGAGTCGGGGAAGACACGTGCTGGGAAATGATAACCTGACAGAAAGCAGATGGCTGTTCACTATGTTTCACTAGATTGTCAAGGCAACAGCCCATAGGAAGTGTTTGGGAATGGGCAGAAGCTTTCAAAAGCATATCCAGCAGGTGATTGGGCCATTGTTCTGTCAATCAAATTCATTACAGGCCAATCAGATAATGTAGAAGGCAGGGGCTGCTTCTGTGGTGTAAAGTACAACATGTAGGCCACTTTGTAAAACAAACTCTCTGTAAAACAAGTCAGAAGTGTAACAAAAATATATTTTTTATTGAGAAGTGCTTTTAGTGTTATTATTTGTTTTTCATATGATAAAGAAATGTGGTCCAGATTAGACAAAACTGCTACTGAAGCTGTTAGCATCTATGCCAATCTCTGTATTAGCCGTCGCTTCCTGTTGTTGTCTTGTCATCTAGATCAGACCTCTTCCTGCTCTGGCCATGTTAGGTAAAGGAAATGGGCCTCGGGTGGGAACTGAACCCCGGCAGCCTTCATGAGTCAACAGCCTCTACACATGCTAAGTACATGGATGTAACTCACTCAGCCACCAACATCCCATGAGACTGTTACTTCCTCAGTCAATGACCCCATAAGCTCATATTTAAGCTTGTATAGCATTGACCGTCTGTTATCCAGGGGCAGTGAGACTGGAAAGTGAACGTTCAGTGAATAATTTCATTATCAGATTATTGTTAAATCCTTTGTGACTCTTAAGCTTAAAAGTCAGGCCTTGTTTCCTCTGCTGTCAATGTGCAGACAAATATCATGGACGTCTGCTGCTAGTGTTATTAAATGTCTTTCTGATCACATCTAATAACACTTCAACACACTGATGGAAAAAACGATGACAGGCTTGTTGTTGTCACATGACAGAAAACAGCAGATGGCAAACTGACAAATGTCTTGGGACTATCACTTGAAAGTAGGGCTCAAAACAGAACGCAGCATTTCATTTAGCAGAAACTAAAGACTGCAGGGTGAACAACACTTCAAAATACCATGGTACAAAATGAAACAACTCCTGCCTTTTGTGCTGCACTTTTACTAAGCGGCTGAGTGCCAGAAAAAAATACAGCAATGTCAAGAAGAAGGGCTGTGGTGGTATTTTGTGATGGAGTGATTTACAGAAATATGTGCAAACCTATCCTTGAGTTAGACTGGACTTTTGTGAAAACATCTGAAAGACTGTCTCAAATGTTCTTGCGATGTTGTGCTCACCAGGAAGGGATAACCATAAGACCCCATAAAGTTGACCTATGACCTCCAAAATCCATTCAGTTCATCCTTCAATTGGGATGTACATTTGTTCAAAGTCTGAAGAATACCCCCAAAAGTAGTCTTGAAGTACTGTTTTCACCAGAAAGGAAAGGTTAAGAGCTCAAATTACCTTACTTTGAACCCCAAATCTACAGAAATCAGTGCATCCCTGAGTCAGAGTGGACATTTAGATTCAACACAGACAACTGTGATGAGGACAGATTTATGATCTGGGTGTCCATGAGTTTGTCGCTATCATAAATTCTTATTTTTAGTCACTTTGTCTCTGCCTGGATGGATACATCTCTTGATGTATGTATGTGTATATACAAATACATTTATTATATGTACTTGATTATATGCATATACAGTTTGTGTATCTATTAAATGAAGAGTATGGCTCCAGCCTGCTCTATCGTAAAGTGCCTTCAGATTACACTTGTTATGAACTGGTGTTATACAAATAAAGATTGATTGATTGACATTTCGTTCAAGATCTAAAGAAAATCTTCTTTGAATTATCATATTATCAGTTATTATTATAAATCTTCTTGATTATCCAGTTCACAAGCGAGGGGATGAATCTGACGCAAAATTACGTTTACTTTTAACAACCAAAATCCGATCAGTTGATCCTTGAGTCAGAGTGGGCATTTGTGCAAAATTTAACAACAATCCCTCAAGGCATACTTGAGGTATCACATTAACAAACAAGATATGACCATAAGGCTTAATGACCTCTAACCTTTGGTCTATAACCTCAAAAAATTGATCAATTCATCCTTGTGTCAGATTGGTAATTAATGTCAAGGTTGAAGAAAATCCCCCGAAGCAACCCTGAAATGTAACCTTCACATGCAAAATAACAAAATAATCCACTTACCTTTGACTTTAGGCCTCCAATTAAACAGATAATCCTTGAGTCATGTAGGACATTTGAGCAAAGCCTAAAGAAAATCCCCAAAACTGCTCTTGGGATATCAGCTTCACAAGAAAAAGATGAACATGGGGCTCAATGACTCTTACCCTCCACAACTAATGGGTGAATAAATTTGGGCAAATATTAAGGAAAACTACTCCATGTGTTCAGAGGATAATGTGTTAACGAACACTGGATAAACATGAGGTTCAGTGACCAAACTCCATAAAATCAACAAGTTTATACAGACAAGTGTCGCTTGAGCAGTTTATGGTTTTGTTCCTCACTCAAGGGCTCCTTGGCTGCGCACTGGCATCTCTTTAGCTACCAGACTGGTTTACAGAAATGGTCTGACAGGCCATCCTCTGGCCCCCCAACCCAAAACCTGACAGAGTGGGCCACTGCAGCCTCTAAAGCTTTATATGAAATTGTTAGGCTGTCATATTTTTGTGCTTTATAATTGAGCTTTATTTAATAAAACCTCAATGTTTATTCAGCCTCTTTATCTGGCACACCTCACTAGTCCCAAGTCGGACCCCCATCTACCCTACAATCTGCACTGACGTCATTGGAGGACTGGTAGTTCCACACTTAGTGGCAGAGAACAACATGGAAGTAATTAATATCGGTTTTAATAAGTGGAAAAACACTGCAATTTAGCTGATAAGTGTTTTAGTCATTCTCAGCAGGCCTAAGTATATTTGATAATTTTCATTACAGAGCATGGAGATTTAAGTCTGATTTACATTTTAAGATGACAGAATTTAACTTTTGGAGCCATGCAGTTAAGATTAAAATGCAGCATTTATGAGTTAAAGGATGAAACCCTGTAGAGAAAACTATAACTCTGTACCAGCGTGATTTTGTGTTTACCAAGTGAGATTGGTCGTCTGTTTAACCGTTGTTTCCGCCTGTTTATTTTTAATGTGACACACCAATGGGTTTAATACTTTCATTTCATGAAAAATAGCATAAATAATTGGCCAAATGGAAGTCATATTAGTGTAATTATTTAATCAATTTGTGTTAAATGTACTAACTTAACTTTTTAAGAGTTCTTTATTGTCCATCCAGCTGTTGTAATCAGACTTTTCTGTTGGCCACAAGTATGAAAACTGATCTGTTGTCCCCAGTGCCACATCATTTAAGACATTGTTGTTTGATTTTATGAAAATAAAAATAGCAAAAAACAAACAAACTAGAGGACAGAGAGAGAAGTGTGGTTCATATTCATTGTTACCTGGATGTTATCGCTCCAAATGTTTCAATAGCATCAGCTGAGGGTCTCTGCTGGTGAACATTGTCAAATAACAATAATCATAACACAAAACTTGAAACTTTTCAGTTGTTTAAAGTATTTGACAGCTCTGATTACTCTGGTCAGTCTGTGCTTGTTGCACTCAGTGAGTCCGTTCCACTCACTTGCGCTGACAGTGACGTCATGTGCATAACCTCTATTGGACTGAGATCTGGTGAATGTGGAGGCCGCTGGAGTACAGTAAGCTCAGCCATCAGAAGGTGGGTATACTGTAATCATAAAGAAAGGGACATGGTCACTAATCATGTTAAGGCAGGCCTGTGGCATTTAAACATCGTACATTTGGTGCTAAGGGACCCAAAGTGTGCCAAGAAAATTCCTCACACACCATTACACCACCATCATTCTGAAGGCTGATGGTTGTGTGATGGAGTATGAGGCAGGATGGATCCACACTTTCATGTTATTTATGCCAGACTCTGATCCTACCAACTGATGTTGCAGCAGAAATCAACACTCACCGGACCAGGCAACAATTTTCCAATCATCTGTTGTCCTGTTTTGGTGAGCCTATTAACCGTAGCCACAGTTTCCTGTTCTTGAGATGCTTGTGTGGTCCTCTGCTGCTGCAGCCAATCTGTTTTAAGATTCAATGTAATGTGCATTATTACATTCTCCTCTGACCTCAACAAGGCATTTCAAGCCAGAAATTGCTGCACACTGGATATTTTCTCTTTTTCAGACCACCCACTGCAAACCATTGAGATGTTTGAATATCTGGTAGATCAGCAGTCTTGCACAAACATTCGTGTCACACTGAAAGTCGCTTAAATCACATTTCTTCACCATTCTAATGCTCAGTTTAAGCTTGTCAGCATACCTCTATTGCACTGAGTTGCTACAATGTGATTTGCTAATCAGCTATTTGTGCTATAAAGCAGTTGAATGCTTATATCTAATAAAGTGGTTGGAGGGTGTGAATCTAACCTTGTGTGTGATTACTTGTGGTTTGCAGCTTATTTTATTGTATGCCAGCATTTCTTCGGTGAGTTCATTTCTCTAAACTTGAAGTCATGAATTTTGATGCCGGACACAGAAACGGTTTCTCGCTTCTGTGGCGGATGATTCAGTGTTTTTCAATTTGACTGAGGTGCAGTTCCCAGCAGCTCCGTCTGAGTGATCTGTGCCCACTCTGCCCGTCATCAGCAGCAAACAGAGGCCGGCGTGGGTTGTTTTTCAGTCAATACACTGACACAGTGGTGCCTCTCTAAGCTTCGGAGTAAGTCGATTAGTCTAGACTTTGAAGACTTAAAGAAGAGAGACGCCTTCTCACCTGAGCGGAGCAGTGCACTCCTCACTCTCATCCGAGCAGACAGACTTAAACAGAGGGACTAAACAGCATCAACACTGAGAATAATCAGCATCAACACAGACTATAAACAGCACGGCAGGTCTGAGGAGGACACGCACTTCATGGAAACTGAGGATTTTAGAGTTATCTTCCATGAGTGAGATGACACCACATTAGCCGTATGGTGATAAAGGGATTATTTAGTTTGTTAATTAAAATGAGACTTGAATTAAGCACATGTTGTTGCCTACAGAAGATTTTATATGTGAGGATAGGCATGAACAGCACGGCTCAGTGTCAGGGGAGCAGCTCCCTCTGTGGCTTGTGTTTCTAAAAATGAATAAAGCTGTGACACTGCGCCTCTGTTTTAATAAAAGTATCCTCCACTTAAACTGTTAGACACTCACCTGCATACTGACAGTGTGAAGCTCAGAATGTTTGACTAGTGTGGTTGTATGCTGGTTAAGTGTGAGTTAAATCAGGGATAAAATCTATGCAGTTGTATTATGATGAACATCCCCTGTTTCTATAGACGTCTATATTTTATAAGTCACTGCAGCGGCCACAAAGGCTGACATAACAGGCAGAGAATGAACATCCGGCCTTTTGAAAATGTGAAACAGCTCTTTTTGTGGTTGCCAGCTAGTTACTTCTGGGTGACTGGAAGCAGAAAAGCCTTCAGGGCATTAAGGGACCTAAATTCATCTCATGCTCATATGTGCAAAAACTCTTTCATGCAGTACCTGCTGTGAAAAGGCATCTAACCTTATCTGACCACTGACTTTATAAAACTGTTTTTTTCTTTATTAGGTGTAAAAATACACAAGTGTAAAGCATTTGTTATTGTGGTGGACAATTTATTCTGCTATAGAGTGTATTGGAATACCATACAATATCAGAATATGATTAAAAATCAGAAATACCTCACTGATCTCCATATAACCTCGAATAGAAAACCTCTAAAGCCACTCTTATTCCCTTAACTGCATGCTTTTACTCACTTTGTCCAACAGAGTGGAATAAAACCTCCCAAGGAGCTATGAAACAGTGCAGCGTGACACAATTAATTATGATTTTGTTGTTATAGTGGCATAAGCCTTTGCAATAAACACATAACAAAAGCATGACTTTATTGCAATAAAATAAAAACAACTTTTCGAATATTTGTCAAGGAACACCCCTTTTTCAACACTTATTTCAAAATTGGGTTAGTGCTTCTGAGCTGATGGGATTTATTAAGAAGTTTGGTGGATTTAAAGCTTGGTGAATTTTTTCATTACAAAAACTTAACCACAAACTTTCCTCATGTTATAAAAGATTCTGTTCATTTTTAAGTCTAATTTACTGAGATAATAGTTCATAAAAGATAATGACACTTGTGGGCACAACATTCTGTGGGACATTTGGTGGTTGAAGTTAGACTAGAGATGGAAGTGGGGCATGTGGCAGACATACTGTAAGGTTTTGGGTCAAGAATTAAACTTGCAGCTTGCATCTTGTAGCATACAGATGCAGACACTTCAATTTCCCCCTCCTAGTCAAATGCCAGCCGAGTTCCATCCAGTTACCAGCCAACTTCCAGCCACTGGGAGTCAAAACAAGGATTGTTATTGTTTTTGTTACAATTCCTGCACATTGTAGCATCTTCCTTGCTGAGGCTTTTTTTTTTAAATTTATTTAAGCATTTCTTGTTTACCCTGTAAGTGCAGGGGAACTCATTACAACCAATAGGGGTGTGCAGGTTAGAGCACTTTCCTGTCATGGACCAGCCAAGGCTCTGCCAAGGAAATTGGGGAAAATACCTCTGAAGATTTGAGCCCCCTCCTTGGACCTACACAAACTTGTTTTTCTTTTTTCACAGTTAAAATCAGGATAAAACGGGTATATATTCACACTCTTGTGCAAAGACCATTAAAGAAAGTATGCCCTAAGTATCTTAATATATTTTAGACACTAAATGTTAAATAAACTTTGACAACCTTAAAGCTGAAATTTTCCAAACATCATTGCAACAGTAGATAAGCCGGATATTCCTCTGACGCAAGTGGATGTGTCAAGCATCACATAAACAAACCGGGCACTCAGGAGGATAACAATGGTTGTATTGATGTCAATAAATGGTTAAAATGTCAGTGGTGTGGAAGTTTGATTTTGCCATCTACGGTTTTGTGTCTCGATTGCCAGCTGTAATGGTCCACGATAGTTCACGAGCTAACTACAGCTACTTAGAGTGAGCTATATATATATATATGTGTGTGTGTGTGTGTGTGTGTGTGTGTGTATATATATATATATATATATATATATATATTTATATAAATAAAAGCAGCACCAATGTGTACCGTAGCAGCCATCTTTCTCTTTTTCTTCTTCCCCTCTGGAAAAACACAACTGCATTGCATTGTGGTATACGGGAGTACAATATAGGGTACATCGTATGTACGCTCACATTTGCTGCGCATTGTGGGTATTTTATAGTGCACTATAAAGTGAATGAAATTAACCGCTGAAAATTTGAACAACACTACAAAAATGGCGAACACACTATATAGTGCACTATATCCGTGATACACAGCTGCAGTCAGACATATATACACATTGTACTCCACCACTTGTCACCTCTGTGGTGTTTATGTTATTATTTCTTAAGATGTTCCAGAGGGAAAATCACCACATTAGGACTTTGTGTAGATCAAACTGAAGGCAGAAATGATTCTAGCAGATGTGTATGGGGCCATAACCCTGCTGGTGTTGGCATATGGCACTATACTAATTGTAGATTCTTTTTTTACTTTAAGATTACATAAAAAGGCAAAGTAAAACATATTGAAAGAGAAAAGTGCCTTGTAAAATGCTGCAACGGACAAACCTCTAAGTGGGGGTGAAAGCACAGAGAAAACATGGTGTTTCCTCTCTGTGGGTTTGTACCAAGTTTTCTCAGACACAAAATTCCTTCACTGGATCTTGGCTGCACTCTGGCAGTGAAGTTGCTTCTTCCTGTTAGTATCATCTTGAATCTAGTCAACACTCACCTAACACAGCACTAATGGAATCATGAGAGCAGAGGCGCACTCCCTCAGACCCACCAGCGACGCACCCTGTCACCTTCTATCGATGGGAACGCCATTCAGAGCGCTCTCATGATTAATCAGACCCCACGCATCGTCATTATCAGGCATGTACGACACAGCAGTCATTAGGGGATAGGGGAAACACGGGCACACACGTGCACACTCACCGTCTCTCTTTAATACACACACACAGTCACACACACATTCAGATGACAAGGAGTGTGTGTGGCAACCAGGTGTAACAGACTTTATAATGAATGTTATTCCACTTTAAGATGGAGAGATTTTTGTTTCTTTTTTCATCTACAGCTCAAGGGCGCCCTCCCTCTGGTGTTGTACAGAACTGTACTGCTCCCCCTGCTTATGGGATGTGCCTGAGAAATGTTTCTGACTGCACACTGAGTATAAAGACAATGGACTAATGCAAGAATCTACTCTCGTGGACTCATAAATGAATAGAAATTTAAGGACATGTTTAAGAGACAAATCCTTTTCAACAAAGATACTAGTCATGGCAACAGTCACCAAAAACCACCTTCTAAGTTTCATGTCCTGCAAAATCAATTTTCTTTGCTTTTAATGTTGTTAGAAAGGGCTTTGGGAGCAGAGACACATGACACCTTTGACTGAACTCTCAGTTCACAGAGAAATATGCCATGCCTCTTTAAAGAAAATGTCCATTAAAATGCTCAGACTTTTACGACCTGTGGTTATTATGTCACAGCTATACGGCCTCCGCCTACATGTGTGTTTTCTGCTATTCACAGGCCTATGCTATGACTGTTTTGAAAGTCTGCTCCATGGCCTGTAACCGCTCCTGTAGCCTCCCAGCCCCTCAGAACTGAGCATTTTAAAAAGGAAGGGGAAAGAGCTGTATCTGGACCTCCACAGAGATGAAATCATTCATTCTTTTATTTAACTTAATTAAATCCTTGCTTAATGACACCAAAGACATGGACATGGAACCTTTAATACAACAGTGCTGTCATATTACTACCTCCCCCAAGGTAGTTATGTTTTCGCAAGGGTCTATCTGTGTGTTTGTTTGTTTGTCTGTTAGCAAGATTACGCGAAAACTACAGGATGGATTTACATGAAATTTTTACCAGAGGTGTAGTTTGGTCCAAGGGAGAACCCATTACATTTTCGTGGTGATCCGTATATTTGTCTGGATGCAAGAAAATTCCAAAATTTGCGGAAAATCCCATAATTCAACATTGGTCCGTATTTTAAAAAATCATATCTATGACATCACTGGATGGATTCGCTTTAAAATTTACAGGATAATATATATGATATAACTCTATCATCACGGTCAATTTCATCTGGATCTGATCCAGATTGACGTCACAAAAAACGTTGAAATTTATAATGGCAAATTCCATTAGTTTCTCCTCGCCTGCTCTAGGGTTCTGCCCCCTGTACATCATTATGGGAATGGTAGTTTATTTGCAAAATGACAAACGATTTTTAAGCCTATGTCACTACATTACCCAGCTTCTCTTGCAATGCCAATGAAGGAGTTCTCCACATGGACAGACATGAGCGGAGACTCAGCCATCCAAAATTGTGTCTTGGCGGAGGTCTGCACTCTCCGAATGCTTTTCTAGTATTCATATTGTAAATATTGGTAATCTTAAAAGTGTAAATTCCTTGGCCTTGTTCATAGTCTCACTTTTACTTTTTTTCCTACATGAGGAAGTTGTGATTTCTTAAAGATTCTGCATGTTGCAACATGCTTATTTAAATTCTTTTATGCTCTTGTCTATTTTAATGTCTCTACCTGATATTCCTACTGCTATATTGTGTATATGAGCATCTGAAACAACAGAATTTCCCCTTGAACATTAATACAGTATTTTTGTTTCTGAGTCTTATTTAAAATATATATATATATATATATATATATATATATATATATATATATATATATATATATATATTTTATATATTTTGCTCCACTTCTGGCATGTTTTGGTGAGAGTTTGCTCTAAGTAGTTGCTTATGTTTTGTACTTTACACCAAAGCAATAACGCTTTGTTATCAAATTAGCCATAATGATGTGTTTCACAGGAAGATTATCCAATCACCTTCCGGATATGCCTTTAAAATGTTCTGCCCAAAAACACTTTCAACAGGCTTTTTCCAAGATGGACAAGTGAATTATATTGAGCAGTCCAATTCTGATGTGATCAAGGAATTCTTTTAAGGACTTCTTAACACTGTTTTCAGTTTTCTAGATTTTTGCTATTGACTCAACAAGTTCTAAACATATTTTGGTAATGTTTTCAGAGAATGTTGGTCATGGCACAAGCAAGAAGTGATTACATTTTGGTGGTAATCCAAATTTGTTTGAGGTTCCAGGAGATGTTCAAGTATTTGTCAACAGTGCAAGATTGGGCCGTTCTCCACATTTTCCACAATAACTCATTTGACACTGCTGGAAAAGCCTTGGCAGAGGTATGTGACCTCGAAGCATTTCTAGTTCTGTAATTTAATCCATGACCCAAAGTTAACTCAAAGTAGACAGGGTTATCATGACCTGTGGTTCAGCCTGTCAGCAGGGGGAGCTTTGTATACATTGGCTTCACTCCCAGCCAGTCGTAACTCTGTTCATCTTAATATACAGTTTGTGGATTGGAACCAGTAGCAGTGTGTCAGTGGGGAAACAACGACAACAGCAGTGGGTCAGTGGTTGAGCTGCTGCAGTCTGAAGCCCACTGCATCCCCATGCACACTCCACTGCAGTACTTTGATTGCACGTTGGCATCCCCCACTCTGCATCTCCAGAGCAGCCTGCCCCATCATTACCCTTCTCACATGAGAACCCTCTGCTGACATCTTCTCCTGCACGCTGCACACTCACACAGGATGCTCACAGGCACACATGTGCAGGGAGAACACACCAACACACTCTTTTTTTTTTAACCCAAGGTGTAAATAGGACAGATGGGGCTGCCCTTCTTTCTCATGCCCTCACAGTCTTGTCCACTTCATTCTGTATAAAAAAAAAAAAAAAAAATCAAAGCTGGTTTGTAGGACTCGGAGGCTGCTCCCAGAGGAGACAAACCTGGACGAAAGCCCTGAGAACCACTACCGCTGTAACACCCGTGATTTATTAGTTTTGCACCAAAGGAGGAGGAGAAGTTCACAGAGAAAGTCCTCTTCACATGAATGCACTGCACCAAGAAGAACAAGAGTAATGAAACACACACACACAGAGTCACACCTAAGCGCTGTCGCAGTGCTTTCTCTCTATGTGCTGTGAGGTGAGTCATCAGCACAGAGAAGCATAACCTCGCAGCTACAGCTAATCTCTCCTCCTCCACCTCCTCCTCCTTCTCAACCTGCCAGCATCTCATTTTCTCCACTTATGGATGAAGGCACTGTGAGTTACATCACCGTTCCAGCCACACATACTGTATGCATATAAGGCCACAAACACATGGCATCCTCCTCTGAGGGAGGAGGGGGGATGTCCTTAAGTATAGATGAGCCAGTTAAAAATTCAGAAACTAAATAAACTGATCTTCATGGAGTAAACCTAGATAAAAGGAAACCATGATTTTTGTTGTATGAAAGAAATAATGAGGGAAAGAAAGCTGTTAAAAGTGGCCTTTCAGGTCAGCATCACTAACAAGACGACTTTCCTCCCATGGAGTAAAGCCTAATTTCAGTGAAGTTGGGACGTTGTGTAAAAAAGAATACAATAATTTGCAAATCCTTTTTAACTTATATTCAATTAAATACGCTACAAAAACAAGACATTCAATGTTCCAACTCAGTAACTTTATTTTCTTTGCAAACATTCACTCGTTTTGAATTTGATGCTGGCATTCCTGTCATGGTTTGTTTAGTTCTGTATATTTAACATGTTATTTCCTTGTGTTCTTTGGTTTAGACCTCTTGTTCCCCTTGTCTCTCATGTTTCCTGTTTTATTTTGAAATCCCTCTGTTCCATGTGGTGTTTCCTGTCCTCCCTTCTGTATGCCTCTGATTACGATTTCCTCCACCTGTGTGACTGTCTCACCTGTGCTTGATGTTTCCCCAGTGTATTTATTCTCTGTGTTTCCCTCTGTCTTTGTTGGGTCATTCGTTTTCTATGTGCCACACTCCCTCAGTAAGTCTCTTGTGTTTCCAGCGTCACCGGTGTTCCTAGTGTTAGTAGTTTGTCTTTTTCAGTTGAACTTTTTGTAGTGATTTTGATTTGTACTTTGAGTTTAATTTCTAGTGTTTGTCTTTCTTTGTTTCACCAGTTTTATTTTGTTACTTTGTGAGAGTTTTTGTATAGCGTTTGGACAATTTTGTAAAGGATTATTTGGGGTTTTTTGAACTTTTTAGTTAGTAAAGATTTTTGTGTTAATCTGCATTTGGGTCCTTCTCCTTGTTTTTTGTTAGTTTATTTTTGAACATATTGTGACAATTCCCACAGAATCTGATTGTTTCTATTGATTAAGCTCATCAGATGATTGACTCTGACTGAAATCTAAACATTCAAATATTTCCCAGACAAGGCTGTAACACCAGTTTACTTGGTCACAAGTTAAACCACAACACTGGTGATGTTTTTCTGCACTGCTGTCACTCAATAACCTGACACACCAGATATACCGTTCAGTATATTTCATTAGTCTATCTAGGAAAGAGTCCTTAGAAAGTATTTGGGAACGAGCCTTTTAAAAGCATATCCGGCAGGTGATTGGACAGTTGTTCTATCAATAACACTAAGTAAGAGCCAATCAGATAATGTAGGAGGCAGGCGCTACTGCCACAGTGTAAACAACAGAATGTGAGCCACTACGTAAAACAAACTCCTACAAAAACATGTCACCAGTGAAGCTAAAGCTCTTTTCCATGGAGAAATGCTCTCTCTGATAAAGCTGCGACTGAATCTGTTAGCATTTATGCTAATCTCTGTATCAGCAGTCACTTCCCGTTGTCCTCTCGCTCCGAGCTGCCTCCTCTTCCTGCTCTATAGGAAGCTGATTGGTCCGTGCCGCTTTGGGACGCTCACAACACTGTAGATTGGAGCTTGGCAATATGGATCTGCCTGATCACAGACACTGAATCAAGCTGATCCATCTGCACTGCAATGTTGGGCACTCATAGTCCTATGAAATCAATGTAGCAGTGTTTTCAGCACACAGCATCCTGAGCATAAGTGGACTCAGTGTCAAATGCTTGTTGCTGCTCTCCCAGCCCTTCGAGGTAAAAACAGTTCAACATTTGGGACAGCACTGCGCTCACTGATGCCACTCCTCCTTCACTGACCAATCAAAATCAAGGAGGGCAGGACTTTAATGTCTACTTTGTAAACAATACTGTCTAAAAGTGATTCCATTTTGAGGGAACGATTCTTAGATGATTCTTTTGGTGACATTTCCACAGATTAAGAAAATAAAGAGCACATAGAGCTGTTTAAACTACAGTAGTTGGGTTGTTTCAGGTACTTGACAATAGTCAGTAAAGTGGCTCAAAGGACTTCCAGCAGCGATGTACTTTTGATGAGAATGAGCTCAGACTAGCAGTGAGGTACACTGCTGTTGGAGGGTAAAGTGATGTGGTGCAATTGTGTAAGATTTACAAGAAAACAAGCCTCAAAACTATGTCAGGTCACATATATAATTTAGTGAAAATTTCCTTTACCTCCAGGAAGTCTGTGTGTTTGTCACTATTTTATAATGCAGCAAATGGCTGTGTTCTCCCGCCTGTTTGAATCGATCTGCCTTATGAAGCTTGTTCGTAAAGGTAAACCTGTGCATCTTGCAGTAAAAAGGAGTGTCAGTGTCACTTAGGTTAAAACCCATCAGTCTACAGAGCAAAACAGTAGATCGGCGAAATCAGTGCAGACAGGCGCAGGAATACATAGGAATTACCTGCATCGTAAAATAATGCCAAACACAGAGACTTCATGGAGGAAAAATAAAGTGCCCAAAAATGTTCACCAAATCATACATTTGACCAAACATACCTTTGAGGTCCATTTTAATGTAAAGTATACAATTACACCAAAAATCTGTACTTGTGTTCCTTACCGGTAGTCTTTGTTCTCCTTAAAGGGGCAACACTGCTGGAAGCCCTTTCAGCCACTGAACTGACAAGTATTTGACACAAAAACTTTAAAAACACTGAAATATCCCTTTAAAAGAGTAGTAAACAGTGTTGGCAGCCAGAGGAGACAGTGAGTATCTACTCCACTTGGAAATGCCTAATTTGGCCGGTGGCTTAAGGGGGTCAGGGGATGGAGTTACACAGTATGTAGAAAATATAAAAATATTTTGACCTAACTGTAAGAAGTACTGTCTTGAGAGCTGATACAAACTTTATGCACATAGATCAGCACTTTACTGTGGGAAGTAAAATCAAAATGACTTCCAAAAACCAGGTTAACAACAACACCTCCATGCAAACAGTACAGCAGCCAGCAGCCCTCACACTGGATTTAGCTTCACATCAGTTTTTCCGTGCTGCTCTCTCAGTGATACATGAGTCCTTTGTGCCCTTTAAGACAGAAGCCCTGGGATGTGATTAAACGCTGCATGCTCGCTCTCAGTCAGCAGGATGCCGAGCAGAGGCGGACACGAAAAAGCCAAACTAATAAACACAGTGTCTCTTCGAACCTGCGCAGCTGACAATCAATCCACTCTGCTGTTGTGGATCAGGGAAAGTGTGCACACTGAAACAGTAAAAAACAACACACACACTTGACTTTATGCTGAGAGCCACAGTTCATGGCGAGGAAGATGTTCCCAGGTTGTTTCCACAATTTTTAACAAGCAGACGTGTTCACTCTGTCACACGGGGATGCATGCTGGCACACGGATTCTGGAGCCAAGCATCCAGGACTTGGGGCGTTTTCTGTCCTACTTCTCCTGAGAGTGAATAAACAAAAGATTACACCGTTTTTATCTGAATATATCCAGTTAAGTTTGCCAGAAAGCCCCTCATTTTAACTTGAATTCAGAGGTTAAAAAAAGGCGACAAATTCGATAAAGAAACATATAGGGGAGTGAGAAAATATTTAACAGTCTGAAACTCTTCAGAGCCTTACATTAAGATTTTAGTATTTTGAAATGTACTGTATACACCAGTGACAGTGGCTTTGTGTTATATTTATTGACCATTCCTCTCACTGGAAAAGACAATTTCTTGAGTGTACAGGCCCAAGGCGCATCTCTAACTGAAACATAATGCTCATCAGCAGTATCGCTTAATCCCAGCAGTTAAGACTGGCCCCTGCAGCAGAGAAAGCTGATATGTGGACTCCAAGAAAGAAAAGGCATTCAGGGTCTCAATAAAAACCACGCCATTTGAAAGATGTGCCACACCAGACAGAAACTCTTTGGCAACATCACAAAGCTGCAAGCACAAATGGCAAGACACCATAAGATGTAACATCACAGTTAACAAGTAAAGTTTAAGTAGTGGCTGCTTCTCTATTGACTCCAAAACAACTTCAGACATCAAAGTTTCACCAACTTCAAACTGAGCAACTGAAATCACACATTCAATACCTCATTTATTTGCAAAGGCCTGCGCCCTCCTTCTCTTGTGGAGAATGATGACTTGCGTAATATGAAAAAAAACTGGAGCCATGACACATCATGTCTTCTCAACAACACACAATGAACTTTGGATGCAACAGCAGAAAATGACACTTGAGAAGAAAGATTAGATACATCCAGTTTATTTACAAAAAGGATGTGATGGACTTCCTCCACAGCACCCATTGTGTGTATGTGTGTGCATCAACCACAGTGTGAGTGCATCTGTTATAATGAAGGGTGAGAGAAAGCAGCAAAGGAAGCAGAGGGTTTGTGTTTATGAAAACATCTTTGGCCGCATCATTTTTCAATGAATGACTAACTAGAAGTTCTCTGAAAGTACAAAGCTCTGCCACAGCACTTATGACATTATGCTGTTAGCCAAGTAATTAGCAACAATATGTAAAACTGCTCTATCCTGCATGTTGAGAAATATTTAAAGAATTCCTGGATCCACATCTGGAATATGATCTGGATCCAGATCATAAAATTTGTTGACTTCCTTTTGCCACGGTTAGTGAAAATTTCACCAAATTTGGTTGAGAGCTTTTTAAATTATTTGCAACTACCCTGTCTCGCAATGTTGATAAGTCCCTTGAAATTTATTGGATCTGCATTCGGATTTATAACACTAACAAAATCTGATTACTTCTTTCTTGTGCCATAACCGACATCCACTGAAAATTTCATCCAAATCCGTTTGGAACTTTTTGAAGTTTCTTGCTCATAGACAAACAAACAAATCAACAAACACCAGCAGAATCATAAGAATCAAGGGATTGATCATCTACAGTCCAGAGAAATCTCTGCATGTAAGCAGCACGGCCAAACACCAACACTTAATGCCTGTGACCTTCGATTCTTCAGGTGGCACTGTATTCAAAACCATCTTATAAAGAATATTACTATATCAAAGTCAAAGTCAGCTTTATTGTCAATTTCTTCATATGCTCTGGACGTACAAAGGAATTGAAATTACGTTTCGCACTATCCCATTTCGTGCAAGTGTAGCATGAGTAACAATAAGACAATAATAAAAACAGTAATAAAAACAAGCATTATCTATGTGATAAGTTAAGTCTAAGCTCCCAAGAAAATAACAGTGTATAGAACAGTACAGTCAAGTAGGATCAGTCATCTTCAGCAGCAACATAGCAGCAGGAGATAAATTCTGTGCAATACTTGACAGTATGGTCCAGTACAGTATTGTCCAGTACAATGTTGTGTGCAGGGCCCTACAGTCTAGGCAGATTGTGCATCTGCAGCAGCAGCCAAGCAACAGATAGTGCATTGCATGCAAGTGCAAAAAGGTGCAAAGAGTCATAAGGTGCAGATGACGGGGTGAGTCTTATGGTTCGGGATGCAGGCTCCTGTACCTCTTCCCAGAGGGCAGGAGGCTAAACAGATTGTGAGCAGGGTGAGTAGGATCTCTCACAATTGTAAGAGCTTTTCGGGTAAGGCGGGTGGTGTATATGTCTTGTAGGGAGGGAAGGGGTGCACCGATGATCTTCCCGGCTGTGTTCACTATGCGCTGCAGGGCTTTTTTGCAGTGCAGCTTCCGCCCCACACAGTGATACAGCCGGAGAGGATGCTCTCAATGGTCCCTCTGTAAAAAGTGGTCATGATGGGTGGTGATGCACTTGCCCGCTTCAGCTTGCGCAGGAAGTAGAGACGCTGCTGGGCTTTCTTGGCCAGTGATGCAGGTCCACCTCTGTCCTGTAGTGTGTTTCGTCGCCCTTGGTGATGAGTCCCACCAGAGTTGTGTCGTCCACGAACTTCACAAGGTGGTTGGTGCTGTAGGTTGTTGTGCAGTCATGTGTCAGCAGGGTGAAGAGCAGAGGACTGAGCACACAGCCTTGTGGAGCTCCTGCGCTCAGAGTAATGGTGCTCGAGGTGTTGTTACCAACACGTACTGCTTGTGGTCTCTGGCTGAGGAAGTCTAATAGCCAGTTGCTGAGGGAGGTGCTTAGGCCCAGCTTGTTCAGTTTGCTGATGAGCTGTTGAGGTATTATGGTGTTGAATGCTGAACTGAAGTCAATGAACAGCATTCTAACATATGAGTCCTTTTCGTCCAGGTGAGTGAGGGCTGGGTGTAGGGCAGAGCAGATTGCATCCTCTGTGGAGCGTCTGGCTCGGTATGCGAACTGGAGTGGATCCAAGATGGGGGGAAGGGTAGATTTGATGTGTGCCATGACAAGCCATTCAAAGCACTTCATGATGATGGGCGTCAGTGCTACAGGGCGGTAGTCGTTGAAGTAGGATGGGGATGACTTCTTTGGCACAGGTATGATGGTGGTGGCTTTGATGGGCTCAGGAACACTTCAAAAAGCTAACACAGTTTACCACTTCACCAACAAGTGCAAGTTAAAACTCTACCATACAAAGCCAAAGCCATAACAACATTCAGAAACACCGCTGGCTTTTCTGGACCTGAGTTCATCTGAGATGGACTGACGCAAAGTGGAAAAGTGTGCTGTGGTCTGACGGGTCCACTTTTCAAATTGTATGTTGTTTGTTCAAAAACCAGCATCTGTAATGATATAAGGGTGTTTTTGAGTTGATGCCATGGGTGACTTGCACATCTGTGAAGGCACCATTCGTGCTGACAGGTACATACAGGTTTTGGAGCAACATATGCTGCCATCCAAGCAAAGTCTTCTCAGGGACGTCCCTGCTTTTTTCAGCAAGACAATGCCAAGACACATTCTGCACGTGTTACAACAGCGTGGGTTTATAGTAAAGGAGTGTAGGTACTAGACTGGCCTCCCTGCAGTCCAGACCAATGTCCCATTGAAAATGTGTGCCTCGTTATGAATATGACAATGGAGACCCTGGGAAAAAAAATCCACCTGCAAAGCTTCAACAAATACTGCCCTCAGCTCACAAATTCTTATTGACTTTTGTTAAAAGGAAAGGTGATAAACATGCCTCTGTCCTAGCTTTTTTGGAACATGTAGCAGACATCAAATTCAGAATCAGTGAGTATTTGCAAAGAAACAACATAGTTCATCAGTTTGAACATTAAACATCTTGTCTTTGTAGTGCATCCAATATAGGTTAAAAGAATTAATAAATGATTGTATTCTGTTTTATTTTATGTACATTTTACACAACATCCTGATGTCATTGCAATTGGGGTTTGTACAGTGGAATAATACAGCATGACCTACACAAGTACCCTCCCTACTTTCTGCCTCTCTTAAGAGACATCGCCTTCACAATATACCAAGTTTTTTCTACAATAAGATCTCTAAAATTAAATGTCAAAAGGACTTACATCTCTTCGTTATCGTCCTCCATCTCTTGTAGAAGCTCCGTGTCCATTCTGTGCTGCTATGCTGTGTTGTGTGCGTTGATCTGTTTCTGTCAGGCCTTGTATGTGTGTGTGTACGTGTTTATGTGTGTGTCAACGCCCTGGGCCAGACCACTGGGATAGCTGTCTCCATGCTGACTTAGCTGTCATACATTAAAGAGGCCTTCTTAACGGTCTGGGGAGCATATCAGCTCATCTGACTCCTCACTTCAAGACAACCCCCCCACATGCACACACACACTAATGTTCACACAAACAAACACGCACATATATAAACACACACACTGTCCTACTACTGTCTTAACAGGGCCGAAGAACTCTCCAAGGGGCCTGCACACACACGCACAGAGAGTCACTGTCAGTCAGTCATGACGCCCTCACAGGCCTGACATGCAGAGACAAAAGCTCCATCACTCCAGAACACTCTGCTAAAACAAAAAGCTCAGCATCTGTCCTTTTACCGACTCTGTTTTAAGTCCTGTCATTTATCTGTGCAGTAAAGTCTAACCATTACGACAAAGATACATTACGGTGCAGTTAAAAGGTTGAATTGTGGGAAATTTCGGCCACAATAGCCAAATGCCAGCTGAGGGAGAAGTAAAAATGAGACCATTAAGAGTCTTTTTTAAAGGCAGAAGTTAAATGTGTCTTTACACTGCAGTACTGCATTATCACTGAGATGATTCTCTCTCTCTGGAGGAGAAAAAAATCATTAATGCTGAAGCCTAACACGAGTTAGAAACACATTAAAGTCCATTCCTGCAGTTTCAGGGTTTCTGAACCCGACAGTAGCTGAAAATTGGCAGTCACATGTTGTGTGGTATGGCACAGACGGCTTTTACTCTAACCTTGCAGATGGATCCACCTAATTCAAAGTCTGTAATCAGGCAGATCCAGCTTGCCAAACTACAATCGAAAACAAATGTGAGCTGCCCAAAGAGAGACAGTCCAATAAGGGACAGGAAGGATGACAGCGGAAAGTGACTGCTTGAACAGAGATTAGCATAGATGCTAACAGAAATAAATGGTGCTACAGCATCGTGACACAAGTTTAAGAGGCAGTTTTTCATGTGAACATGAATATGGAGTGCCCTGAGAATTAGCATGATCTTAAGTGTGCCTTAAAATGTATGAAAACCAGAGAACAAAGAACTGAGCACATGCAGCAGTCACAGATTTAAGCAACAACATGGCAAAACAAAGAGAGAGAGAAGTGGGCGCTGCAAGACTGAACAATGAGATGGAGGAAAAGTTTTCAAGCCTTGACCAAAACACTCCTGCCCTCATTATGTGTCACAGTCACAGAAAAGCTACCACGACAGCCTACACAAGGAAAATGTTGGCAAGAAAGATGCCTCAGAGAGAAACCAGTGCCCTCATCATAACATTCGGATGGACAAATTCTGTCAGTTACATGTTGTCTAGCTTAGTGTGCAAAATATCATCAGGAAATTATAATTATATTATAAGAAAATTAACCTACTGAATATTTCCCGGAGTGAGGTGATAATATAGAGGGACAATTTTCCAAAATGTATCAGGTTTTGTAGATGTTATGAAGGAAATGTTAGATGAATATTTTACATTTCACATTTATGAACATAAGGATAAACACCATGCATAAAGGTTCTTTAAAGGCCCTGTAGATGAGCTCAGAAAAGCACATTAAAGTGTATTAATGCAGTTGGCAAATCACTGCTCTCCAGTGTCTCTTCATTTTGGACGCCAAGAAAGCTCAGACTTAACCTCATCACAGAGATTTAGTTTATCTTAATGTGTTTTGGAAACAACTTAATAGAAGGGTAAGTAATCCTGCAGAAATTAAAGCACGCTGGATGTTTCGTAACTTCTCTGATCCGTGATGGACTCTTACCTGGTGTTGAAAACAGGGTCAGCGTACATGGGAGGGGGGCACAGAGGGGGCTCTCTTGGACTGTTTGGAGGAACACGGGGGCCTCCTTTACGCCCGGGTCGTGGATCTCCATCTGAAGGAAAACATTAATACATGTCAGTCTCTTTTATGTATATCAGTTTAGGACAATGTACCAAGTTTTAAGATATATTTTTTTTTTCAAATGAGGTATTAGCTGATATTGTTTCCATTGATGTGGTTTATGTTGCATAAAAATAACAATATAGATTTTTCCTGACTTTCTCTGACCATAGGTGAGTGCAGTAATGAATACTATACTTCAGTTCATGAAAAAGGGAATGCAAAGCCTAATGCTCAGTGAAAAGATTGTTTAAAATAAGACCCACTGGCAGTAATCTGCTTATTGAGTACAAGATAATCAGTTTAAAATGTTTAGTCTGATGAGGTATTATCATATTATCTCATTCATTTTCAGTCATATTTGTATGACGAGGAGAAATCAAATGATGCTGATACCTGCATGATACCACTGTAACAAAATTAGAGGTTTCAGACACCAAATATTAACTGATCTTTGGTTTTAAAGTGATAGTTCAGTCTTTTTTAAGTTGGTTGCATGAAGTTTATTGCAACAGGCAAGACTGGTAGGCTGTGCAATGTCTCGGAGTAGCACCAAAACAAAGACTTGACTGCAGATTAGTGAATGATTGAAATATATTCAATATAGAGTAAAATCACAATTTTTTTGCTTGCTTCTTTTAACCTAAAATTGACTAATTTCTGAAAAGCTCTTGGCCCCATTGGCAGCAACATACAGCCTAACTTCCATGTCTTTTCTCTCGTTCAAAGGCGGAGCTGACTTAAGTCGCTTTGGGTGTTGTATTGGTTGTTGTAACGATTGTTTGCTAATGGCGGTTATCTGGATTACCACCAAAACCTAATCATTTTTAAGTTGGGCCATTACCAACACCTGAAAATTTCAGCAAAATTGTCCTGTAGTTTTTGCGTAATCTTGCTAAAAAACAAACAAACAAGCAAACGCCAGCAAAAACATAACCTCCTTGGTGTGGGTAAAAATCTAACCTAAATTGTTGCTCATAAAAAGACAAATCAATTACTTGAAAGTTTCCTAAAAATATTACAGAATATGAACAAAAAAGACACAGAAACGAAAAAAATTACAATATTATTTTTTCCCAATATCGCTCAGCCCAATCAGCAGTGTGCCTGGACGTCACACTGATTCAGAATAATATACAATAAGCTCCAGACCAGTCTATCATTACACGGCTTCCTTCAGTGCAAAGCACCAAACATTTGGGATATCAACAGCTTGTAATTATGGCAACAGTGTAGTTAACTTTGACATTAACTGTTGCATTTCAGTGCAGTGATGGAAATCAACTGCTGATAAATGTCCCACTTTCAAGTGTTTATATGGGTGCCTCAATGTATAACATCCTGAAAATCTAAATAAATCACTTTTAAGATTTGTCAGACCAAAAGTGGAAGCTATACCATAGTGGTGTTAGCCATTAGCTGGACCTTTGTTTTGCTTCTGATACCTAAAACAGGAGCTACTGCATGTCCGGCCCAGTGTACTGTAAAACAACACACAACCAGTAGTCATAGTAGGCAGCACTGCAAACTGTGGTGGGCAGTATTGTGTTGTAGGACTTGCTACAACATACGACATGATGTATCACAGAGTCTGTTTAGCAAATAGAGCAGGACTTCTACTTTCATTGCTTTGGTAACAAACAGCCAAACAGGTATCAATGCTGTTAGATTTAAACCAGTCATATTAATGTCTGAAAAGACAAGTGTGCCTTCCCTGTAAAAACAAAGCAGGATGTAAACTGTGTGTTTCCTTTCAGTTTGAAAACATGATGATTCTTGTTTTCCAGTCCTGGTTTTCCTCTGAACATCTTTCCCTCTATCTGTGTGAGGACACACAGGGATTCACACGACCTTAATTTGAGGACATTATCCTCACTGAGCTGTGAGTGCATCTCATTTTGTGGAGAGTTTTATGTAAATGTAAGTAAAGTAAAGGATATTGATTGTAGCAGAGCAGCGCAGACAGGGCCCTGCAGTCTGCAGTCGCTCTGAGAGCCATATGTTCTCAAAGGCTAGTTAGGAACGCTGGCGGCTCAGTAATCCCCTCAGCCAACCAGATTTAAGAGGCTATTTTTGCTAACTCTTAGTCTGTGCAGCTGGCTTACTGCAGAGGAGTTTTGTTTCCTCAATTTTGGACCCTTCTTTATTTTTTTTTCTTTATTTCACAGAAAAATGGATGAAACGTGTTGATATAAAGGATGAATACTTGGGGTGCTGTTTTGTTGTTTGCTAAACAGCTTTCCAGTTGTACTAAACTGCATTTGTCTCATTGTTTCAGCTTTGCTTTGAGTTAAAATACAGCATTTTTTTCTAGAGACTTTCAGCTAATGACAAAAAGCCCTAGAGACATGGGCAGGATGCACAGGAAAGTTCATCCCTTCCTTTATAATTAGCTGAAAACTCAAAGCTGTATGATACAACAGTTAAAATTCAGTCTATTTTTAGGCTTTTAAACTTAGCAGAAATTTAAGTTAAATGTGGCACAGTTTACTTTTGAATAGGTTGTAATGTTTCATTGTGCGGCAATAAAATGCCACAAGTCCTGCATTCTACATTTTGTTGATATAGTGGTATAATAATGTCGTAAAAGGGCAAGTTAGCATTGTGTTAGCTTCTTGGCAATGGGTTTTTGGATAGTTTTCGGATAAATAGGTCTGTGCTGAAAAAAAATAGAAATACATTTTGTTCATTGAGATAATCTTCAAAAAGAACACTCTAAATGATTTTTTTTAAGTGTGAACATAATTGGCAAATGCCAATTTTATGCTAAAAACACACACCTAGTTCACTAACATCAGTGTCCCCACTGCTGAGCCTCAGACTCTGTGACCTGATGTGAAGTCTTTGTCCTTTGAGAAATTTGTTCGAGGACAACAGGAGACTTTTGAGCTTGTAAAAGGAGACTAAGGAAATCCTGACTTGAGCACCTTACTGTCACCATATTGTACCTTTTTTTATTTTGTCTTATATAAAGTTTAAGCTCAATAATATGTGCTGACAAAACATTTTGTCTATTGTGTGCTGACCCTGTCTGTTTATTGCCCTTGTATTTCGTTAAAAAACAAACACATAAAAAAAGAATTTAAAAAAAAAATTGCCTCTAAGAAGTGTTGTAGACAGGGTTTCTACACTCATTTAAAAATTAAATTCAAGACATTTTACGACCTGAACTGTGAATAATTAAAAAACAAGGCACTGCAAAGCTAATGGCTCTTAAATAATGATGTATTAAACTTGTTTGTTCGATTATGTGCTAAAATAATGTTGATTTAGGAACAGGATGTCACAGCCCTCTCGTGTTGCAGACATGGGAGGGCACACATATGCATGAAACCTTCTTAATTATTTAACTAAACAAGGGCCAATTTGTGCTGCCACATTTTTTTGCCTCAGAGAAATTTTAATTCAGGACCATTCAACTTGTACAAGAAGATTAAAAAATTATGGTTACAACTCTCAAATATTAAAGAATTATAAAGACTTTTAAGGATCTGCGGAGAGAACTTCATCAAGAGAAACAAGAAGATCAATGTTAGCAAGGAAGGTAACCCAATCAGTATCTTCCAGTAACTATTATGTCATTTATCATATTATTTGGAAAGACAAACAAATACAGTGTAGAAATGTAAATACATTATGTTTGTTGTGTGTAATATTTCATGTCTTATGGTAAAGTAACAGTGTAGTTTATGGTTCTGTGACACAGTAACACAGTGACGCAACAGAAAAACATGTTTTGTCTGAATTCAGAATTCAAATTGCTTCAAAATCAATGAGTGGGGCACTTCCAGATGTATCAGGGTCACTGTAAGAAATATTAAAGTAAACTTAAAAGAAAAGTCTATATATTGTTCACGTAAAAATCTTTTTTTAAGAAAATGAATTCATACATTTATAAAGAACAAAGTTTTCTTTTTGAAAAGCTGGAAATACACAAGAAACCTTACAATTTTTTGAGTTCATAAAAATGAAAGACATGAAAAGTCAAATAAAAAACAGAGATCTAAAGTATAAAATATCCTATTGTGTGAATGACAAAGCATTCCAGATGAGGGCGTTTTCCCTGTGTCATGCCCGCAGTGAAAAGCCTGATCAGATCATAATTTATACTTGGACCGATTAAGTTGTGGTTTTAACGCAAAATTATCACATCATCAGCATCCAGACTTTCAAAAGACATTGACATAAAATGAGGCTTTTCAGAAGAAAACAACGCTCAGATTTAAAACCGGGTAACATTGTTGTCCACCAAGATCTACCAGACAAATTTCTTTAAGATATAATTTCAAAATATAAAGCTGTGAAAACTTAAAATTCTCAATTATTTTTCATAATTGATTGCATTTTAAACCAAAAAGGTTCTGAGTTGGGTTTTTCCTAAAGTCATAAATTTATAAATTCATTTTTTCCCCCTAGTTTTTCCTTAAAAATGTCAGACATGAAATCTGGAGAATCAAGTCACTTTGCAACATTAGGTGACAGCTGACCTGAAGTCAACCAAAAGTTAGAGAATCTGGAGAATATTCAGCTCTGAGGATCAAGGCTGAAAACAAACATTGTATGCCCATGACCTTCAATTTGTCAGAAACATTGTTTGGCAGGAACTAATTTCTTATTATGTAACACTGTAATTTTTCTGGAAAATTTAGGGTTGCCCTTTATATTCATTTAGTTGTGAGGGTGATCCTTCGATGCCATGGAGTGGTGCAGGAATGAGTCCAAAAACATGAGAGTGAGTTAGTATTTAGCACTTCCTGGTTCTCAAGCCTAAAACTAAAGGGGATTTAGAGTATCAGTTTTGGATGAGTGCCTGAAATAAGGTCCGTGTTGAACATATGAAGATGAGATTAAATGTTTAATGGGAAATAATAAAATGCAGCTGATATTGTCTGCTTTTAAATTTTAAACTGATGATGTGTGTTTAAAACAACGGTTGTTCACCAACTGCTAACTAGGACTACAAAAATGGCCGTGCAATTCTAATCATTTTAAAGTAATCAATTATTCATACACTAGTGCCACAGCCATGTGGATGAACTTGATCAGGTCATTTGATTTAGAGTGAATTCTCAAAGAACAGGGTACAGCAAGTCCTTGTACACTGGAAATATTGTAGTTGCTTCAAAGTTGAACCGCCATGTTGTTGTTCCATGGTGGCTTACTAGTTGTTTTTCACTCTTGCCGATTAAGCTTAAAACATTTGAAAAGTAGGTTTGTTTATACAAAAATCCCATAGACTTTAGGACAAGAGAACCAAAAGTAGTGAAATGCTAATTCACTTCCCCTTGTTAGGACTTAACACAGCACCTCACCATAATGTTTAAGGTGATACAATAAAGCTTAATAATAAGTATACTTATGGTATAGTCATAATGTGAGAATATTACATGAAAGAATGGCTCAGCAGATTGAACACTTTTAAGAAACACTTCATGTCACATTTCAGTTAAGAGCTGAGCACCCATGAGATCTCTATTGCTTCTAAAAGCCTAAATTTGGTTGTCATTAACCTAACTGTTGGCTATTAAAGCTCTACCTCCATCCAGCAGGAAGCACGTGAGCAGATGGGGACACACTTCCTCCAAAACAGAGCAGAAGGAGCAGAAGGCAGAAGGCCCCTTTGTTGACAGACGGTCTAAGAAAATCTCTGTCCGTTTCTTCCTGGACTCGTGTCCCAGAATCTCCTTGTACTCCCCTAAAGAGAAAACCTTATCGTAGACCAGGTAGGGCAGCACTGTGTTGACATCCAGCTCGTTCAGGAGCTTCTGCCGGTGCTGTTTGAGGATCTTGGCTGCCCATCTCTTCTTCTTCCTGGTGCTCAGCCTCCTGCTGCCCAGCCTTTGTTGCTGCTGCTGCCTCTTCTGCTTCTTCACAAACCACTTCTTGGTGCCGCTGCCAAACATCTTCACATCCAGGAAACCCACCAAAAGCTCTTCCACGGCCTTGTCAACACAGGTCCCAAAGGAGGTGAGGTGCATATTTCACTGCAGGGCGGCCACCATGCCACATATTTCATCAAGCCTCTCTTGCTTTGTTGTCGTCTGGGTTGTTTATCCGGGGCAGGAAGAGACAATCTGGCCACTAGCTGATTTCTAGCTAGGTACTTAACTGACACTAAGAAGATTAGCAGACTCTTAAGTACACCAATGCAAACTGCTTCACACGCTGCAGACATGCTCAACACATTTACATGATTTAACCTCTCTGTTTGGAGGGGAAATCATGCTCACAGCATCATGAGTGGTCATTTCTTCAGTATTGGGCTCTTTTTATTCTTAATAAGCCAGGCGAGTTTAAGTTTAGATCTGGCTTTGACATGGATTGTGCAGAATCAGGTCAGATTGCATTTGTAGGTCAAGCTAACTGGGCTAAAATACCAAGAAGCTACAGAGTTGTGCAGGGAGGATGTCATTTCGTTGGCTGACCTTGAAGTTAGCATTGAGCAGATTTCATCAACAAATGTTTTTTTTAATAGATTCTTTGATTATTGTTGGAAACATATCCAGCTGCGAGAAAAAAATGACACTTTCTTTGATAAAATAATCATTAAAAATTAACCCTAATAAAAAATAATGATAATAATTACAATTGCAATCAATGAAAATATCAAGCTAATGTGAGGCTATAAAGGAACTACACTATGACTGAATGACTGTAACATCAACACTTCTAAGCTTCCAACTTTTATTTCGTGGTCTTACCTCTTCTTTAACGACTTTCCTCTAGTGTCCCCTGATCAAGTTAGAGATTATGGCAATGTGAATTACAAGTCAAGCATTATTTTCCAAAACCAATAAAAATGACGACGTTTAATGTCCCTGTCAAACTCAGAAATTAATACGTTTCAGAGAATGAAACAGACACTGTATTTTCATACGTAGATTAATATGGGATATATGTGTTGTCATAATTACCAATTGGTTTTGATACTTGCAGCTGAAAAAAAGTTTATAAAACCCACAATCAGCTGTGGAGAGTGACCAATAGCACTGAAAAAATGAAACTATGAAAACTGAGGTGGTTTATGTCCAAAAGCAATGAGCAGTAATGCTTAGTTACAAAATTACTTTTTGTTCTTGGGGGTCTGTTAAACAATATTACCAACCTGGGCATCCTGTTTCTGCGGACCTGCCTGACTCTATCAGAATCCCCCGTCTGTATTACATTTTATTTATGTTTTTTAATGTCTCAACTCTTTTGGGATCATGACCTGTATTTCTGTTCTTCATTTTATGTTCTTTTAGCATGGTGGTGAATTTGCTGGTCCTTCATAGCGGACTTTGTTCTTCTTTCTAAAGTAATCAGTTTACTGACATTTGAACTTAACTTACAGGCCATATAAAAGGGATGGTGCAATATTTATGAAGCTGGGTTGTATCCGGCACATGACGATAGTCAGTGAATTGGTTAAAAGGGCTCCCAACAGCGCTGCACCTTTAAGAAGAACAACCTGAGACCACCCGTAAGGTACGCTGCTGTTAACGTGTACAGTTATTTTGTAAAAATGAGTCACAAATCTATGTTGGGTTGAGTGTACAATTGGGTGAAAAATGTCAGAGCTCTCTATTCTCGTGTTGGGTTATATTTTAAGATGCAGCAAGTGGCTGTTATTTCGCCAGTACACATTGATTTCACCAATCTGCCGTTTCATGCTATAGAAGACACAACAATGGCAGAGGATTTTGACTCACGCGAGGATAACATTACTTTTACTGTGTGCTTATACTTTCTTTTTTAAGAGACAAGAAGGTTTTTTAATTCATACCTTTGCAGGTTTGACGGAGATCTTCTGTCTTGAAGTGTCACCTGATGTTAGTGTGACGTGTCCTTTTTCAGCTGATCTTATGGACCTTCTTGTCTGTTAAAAAAGAAAGTATAAGCATATTATCAACATAGACATAGTGAATCTACTCGGACTATTACTTTTACTGTGGCTGCATGAGGTTACCTTTATGAACCAAAGTCTACAGAAGAAGAAATTCTTAAGTAAACAAGATTCACCAGGCTGAAATAGAGAGGGGACAAACCGAGGAGCACGAGAGAATCAGAGATAGGCATATAGAGCTATATGCTATCAAATATGCACAGGTGGAAGAACACATAGCCATTTGCTGCATTGTAAAATAGTGCCAAACACTGAGACTTCCACCCAACATAGTTTCATGGCTTTTTCTTTTTTTAGATTATTTTGGGGGTATTTTAGGCCTTTATTAACAGGAGAAAGACAGTGGATAGACTTGTGAAAGGGGGCAAAAGAGTAGGGAAGCACATTCTGCAAATAGCCACAGGCTGGATTTGAACCTGGACCGGCAGAAGCATGTATATGGGTTGTGTCTACTTGCTTATACCCATCCGCCAAACCAGCACCCTTTCATGGCTTGGTTTTATGTAAAACTCACAAAATTACATGAAACAACTGTACCTTATCAGCAGTCTGAGCTGGTTCTTCTTAAAGGGTCAGCACTGCTGGGAGCCCTTTCAGTCACTCCACTGACTATTTTCAAGTTACTCATACAATAAACTACAAAAATACCGAACTATCCCTTCAAGGGATAGTTTGGGATAAGCTGCATGTGGTTTCTGAGCTGCAAGTATCCACCACAGACTGACATTTTACCCAACAGCTTCCAAAAACATTTGGAAATAGAGTAGCAGATTATTCATAGTTGGACCTTGATAAGAGTAACCCTAACAGGGCTAAAAATACAAGAAGAAACAGCATAAAAGCTTTAAAGGTCAAAGTCAACAACAGCAGCCTCTAAATTCTGCCTATTGGGAATAAAACACACTTTCAGGGCACCTCACCTCCATCTGAGGAGCCTTTACCTCTGATCTTCTCCCCAACAGCTCACCTTGCCTGTTATTGCTCTGAATGTGACACCTGATTAAAGTAAGATTAAAACATTTTGTCACTGGCATTGACCCGGTACATTGAGATGTCAGGCTCGCATTGATGAGAGGCATTAACATGTAATAGAACTGAACAAGGACGTTTAAAGGGCAGCTTAATGCACTGTACAGAAAATCTATTAAAAAACAGTAATGCAGCACAATCCAGCATGACCTTGAATAACATCTCACCCAGCTGCTGTGAGGGAAACACAGGACAATAATGGCTTATTCTTTACCAGGAGATGGTGCCATTTGATCAGTGGGTATCACACGTGCAGTAAATCATGTGGGGGTGGTTATATAAACGTATTAACAGACCAGTAAAACCAGTGAGAGTGACAGAGCAGGGTCATTTAAGTGGGTTTTAAAAATCATTAAAAAATAAAGTACTTTACAATGGAGGGGAGGAAATAAATTACAACAGAATGTGCTGCTGCTAATCCCACAACAGAGAAACTGAACCCACAGAAAATCTTGAGTAAGGCCAAATGAATGACTTTATGAGAGTATTAACAGAAATTGGAAATAATGTTTGACTACATTAGACTGTGGGGAAAATGCTGCATGGAAGGAGAATGAAACCAGGGTCCATTTGGACAAACTGTGCATATTGTTTTGGACCAAACCAATGAAGAAAGTTAAGAGAAATCATCTTTGACTTTAATATGCTGGTTCACAGTTAGAAACAGATTAAAAAAAGATTTCATAATTATGTTCAAAACCACTATAAAGGGTTATATAACACTATGAATACACCAATTAAGAATATTTAACAAACATGAACTGTGCATCTATCCCTAGATAGACAGTTTGCAATTGACAAACCTTGACTCTATCACAGCAGAATAAACTATTATTTAATGTAAACAAGAAACCATTTCTTACCCATGATGTGTCTGATGTCCACATGTCCAGATGTGATTGTGCCAGCAGCCATGTGATTGTCTCCCTGCTCCTCTAAATACCCCTCCTCCACTCTTTGGTGCTGATTGCACTCAGGTGTGCCCCATGCTGCAGGTAGAAGGAGAAGTAAAGACAGAGAGCCATAGAAAGAGGACAGGCCACAACCCAGGCCGTATGTAACCACGTCCACAGTGCACGTCTTCTCATGTCTTCTCCCAGCAGGATACTACATCACGTCACAGCCCTGAATGTCTCAAACTGGTGTCTTGACCATGCACATGGAGTCACTGTACTTTATTGGCATCCACACTCAACAGATCTCAATCCAATAGAGCACTTTTGGGATGTGATGGATGGGGAGATAGGCATCATGGATGTACAGCCGGCAAATCTTAAGCAACTATGTGATGCTATCATGTCAATATGGACCAAAATCTCTCAGGGATGTTTCCAACACCTTTTGAATTCATGCCATGAAGTCTGAAGGCAGATCCAAATATTTACAACAGCATGCTTTAAGTACCTCTTAGTTAAAGCACATTAATACAAGAAAAGAACAATTTTAACTCACTGCTTCATGCAAATACCAAAAAATAAATCATTTAAATCTCAAAACTCTAAAACAACAGCAGCACAGAGGTACAGCGGGTTGGTTGGAGTTTGGTGCTTTTGCCTCAAAGCGAGAGGGTTGCCGATTCGACACCCCTGTGATTAGCTGGTGACTCTAAATTGCCCTTTGGTATGAGTGTGTGTGAATGATTTCTGTCTCTACATGTTTGTCCTGCGATCAGGTGGTAACTGGTTCAGTGTGTACCTCACCTCTCACGCAATGTCAGCTGGGCCAGGCTCCAGCCCCATGTGACCCCAAGAGGTTTAAGCGGTATAGATAAAGGATGTATGGATGAGATTCTGAAACTTCTACATGTTCATCAACCTAGAGTCTATCTTGCCACAGGGCTGTTTTTCATATTTTATTTTACAAATAATACTCAACAATACTTCCCCCTGTCCCAAAGTGGCATTTGGTACAGTCCACCTCCATACTCCTTTACAGCCTGAGGAGTTCAGGCTGCCCTCATGTGCCTGCGTGGCCTGTTAATGAGAGTAGTCCTCAACCAGGACGATGAAAACGATGAAGCAAATGTTATTCTTTAACAGGTAAAAGGACTGTGCTTTATAAGTCTGATGTGTTTTTAGCTTTTATGAAATATGAAGATCTTTTTTTTTTCAATGCAAAATACCAACATTTGTCCAGTTTTTCAAGTCATTGATAGGACAGTGCCACAGTAATGGCATTATTTGTGTTCATCTGACTGTTCCAGTCTAACTTGTCTAGACTTTTTGATAGTACCTGCTGGATATCCTGCTCTGAAAGTTTCAGCTGTCATAATATTTACTCAGGTGATGACATAAATATTAACACAATTCTGAGAAAACGCAATCATATTTGATGAGCAAATAATTGACTGGCACGTTATTTGACCAGCAAAAGTATTTAATTTGCTGAACTAACTGACCCCAGTGAACGCAGAAGTATCAGTTAATCAATCTTTATTTGTGTAGCGCCAGTTCAAAAGAAGTGTTATCTCAAGGCACTTTACAATAGAGCAGGCTGAAGCCATACTCTTCATTTTATAGACACACATATATGCATATATACAAATACATATAATAAATAATAAATATACTTGTTTTTACACATACATACATCCAGAGATGTATCCATCCAGGCAAAGACAAAGGAACTAAAATCGCATTTGTCTCTAATAAGTATAAACTTAATCAATCTTTATTTAAAAAGCACCATATTTGTCTTTGTTGAATATAAATTTATTAAAGGTAAGCCCCTTGAGATGTGGCATCTCATTTTCAAGAGAAACCTCATGTCTTTATGGTTGTAAAGATAGTTACTATGTATGTGTAATCAAGTATGCATTTATTTTAAACAATAATATCATAAAAATGCCTTACATATATTTTTAAATGTGTGGCAACAGAGGTGTTTGACTTATTACTTTACAGTTAAAAAAAATGTGAGTTTGAAGTTGTTCACGTGTAACTCAAATTTGATTTGTAAAAAGTGCATAAACACTAATTAAGTGACAATAAATAATATCATAATTACTGACTAAAGAACGACTTTAACCCTCCCCACACCATCACAGGCACCCCAAGAAGTACCACTCACATTGTTTACTTATATTTCTGGAACCATGTAACAGACCTTCATGCCGACTGTTTGGATACTCAATCTTTTGTCAGCCAATAAAGGACATCAACAAAAATATGTAATCCATCCAGAAAGCTTTTATTCCAGACATGCAGTGTAGAGTGTTTTTTTAAACATTAAATTTGTTGACCCATGATTGGTGATTTTCCTATTACATTTTCTTGATAGAGAAAAACATGGTAGCCACATGATTAGACCCCTAATTACAACGTCCTGTCTGTCTATTGACCAATCAGATGGTCCAAATTTCTACTTCTCCTATTTTCTTGATGGTAGCATCGAATCAGGTGCACACAAAGATCAATAAGTGAAAGAACAGTCAGACAGTAGTTCATAAAAGAGTTTAAATGGAAGTGACAGTAATGTGATGTGGCCCTTTGTAACATTTGGGACAGAAAATGCTTCCAAGAGTGGCACAAAGGACCTTATGAAGCAAAAAAAAAAAAAAAAGTCACAGAAAGGTTATAATTAAGCAAACAGTTTTTGTTGTGAGTTTATTTGCATACTTTAATTTTGTTCTCTTAATAGCCAGGGATTTAGGGAACCAAATGCAGCAGTGAAAAGATTTATTCATCATTGATCTGTGTATGGTCTCTTTCAAATTCTGTAAAATCTAAATTCTGATTTGATTTGGTCAAACAACTTTTAATACATCAATCTGACAACATCACAGCATAAACATTCTGATAGCCCAGGCTGTCCTGATAAAAGGACGTATTATACTTAGTTTTGCTAGAAGAGTTGAGGTTCTCTATTACCCTTTTCCCACTGGCCAAAAAACTCATTTAAACCCAGTAACAATCGGCTCCTGTAGGCAGTGGGAAAGGCTCTAATCAGCATTTAGACCTGGGTCAACTGGCCCTGCTTTACGCACCAGAGGAAAAAAAAAAGCCATGCAGCTTGTCTGCTGGCAATGGGAAAGGCATCACTTGCCGATTGGTTGCGGGTTTACCCACGTTGATTAAAAACAAGTCTGATGTTGGATGGCAACATCATAGCAAACCAAAAGTGTCCCCAGTGTCACAGTTGGTCTCAGTCACTGGGTTTTAGGATCAACCTAGAATTTTGTATTTGGCCAAAAATTAGTCTTTTAAATATAGTTTAAAATCAGTTTCAAGATAGTGTTCAATTATGATCCATCCTTTATCTATACTGCTTATCCCTTTCGGGGGTGGGGGGCTGGAGTCTATCCTAGCTGACATTGGACGAGAGGTGAGGTACACCCTGAACCGGTCACCAGCCAAACACAGGGCGACACAGAGACGGACAACCGTTCACTTTTTCACTCGTACCTAAGGCCAATTTAGAGTCACCAATCAATCTAATGAGCATGTTTTTGGTCTGTGGAGAAGGCTGGAGTGCCAAGAGAGAACCCTTGCATGCACAGGAAGAACATGCAAACTCCACATAGAAAGGCCCTGCCCGACCCAGGGATTGAACCGACAACCTTCTTGCTGTGGGGTATGTGCACTCTCTGCTGCGCCACCATGCCACCCAGTTAAATTATGATGTAGAGTATAGAGAGAATAACAACATCTCTCTGATGTCTCGGTTCCGTGTCTAAATGAAGTAAGATATCTTTAGTACCAGCTGAGTGTCCTGTTTTGTTTCACCTGGCAACCATGATATTTACTCAGTAAATTAACTTCATCATCAGCATATTTGAGGAGCAAATACATTTGTTCAGCCCACTGATCAGGAGCAGAAACTAAGCAAACACTATTGGTAGCTGTGATAACTCTATTGAACAAAGACAGTAAATGTGAAACGTAAAACATGTTGGGCTAATTTACAAAACTTAAAAGTCCACATGTGTGTCACTAAAAAATATCTCTCTTTAGATGTTTGTATTTTTTGGGTTGCAGTAGCTGTTTGCCTTGTCACTCAAACAAAAAAATAAATTCAAGTGTTCGGGGTCATTCAAGTGTCACTAAAAGCAACACAAAACCCTCTAAGCAATTAAATAATACAAAGGCACAATATTTGAGGGTGCTGTAGTATCTATGAACTTAAGAAATATCTGCAGGTGTGAGGACGCTGTGTTGTGATCATATACTGAAAAACATAAGCTGTTCCAAACTGTTGACACTAACACACAAAAACCAACAAATCCTCATCATTAGATCAGATATCGGAATTTCCGTCTGATGAAATTACAAACAAAAATGAATTGACACCAATTTTTAATTAAAACCCTGTTTGATAAAACATTTTTTACACTAGACTGGATAGTTGCAAATATAATACTCAGTCTAAAAAGGGAAAGACCACAGAGGCCAGAACATTTCATCAGTTGACAAATAAAATATATGAAGACATTACTTTGAAACAAACCAATATTTTCTCCCTGTGGAAAGTATTATTCATCCGTTCAAATTATTTGATGCTTTCGCTCAAAGTGGCTCATTGCTCTTCCTGTGACTTATTTTTCCAAGTTCAAGACAGATTAAAAGTTTTCATAGTGGTGTATAAAACGAGCCTGGTCTCTCTTGTTCATCTGCTGACAAGCTTTCTCCACGTTCTTGGTCAGTCCAGGTGGTCCACAGCTGAATACACCAATCTTACCCACCTATGGGAAAATATACACATTTACAGGGTGAAATGCTTCATACGAGTTCTCCAAGATGGTCTATTTTTGTTAATTTAAGAGGGGGAAAAAGGCAGATGATGATGTAGGGACTGACCTCAGGGTGAACCTCCTGCATTGAGCTCAAAAATGACACCAAGGGCGGGCGACCGAAGTGGGTGACGGACCGCAGCCCAGTGAAGAGACTGCGGTTACAAACCCTTTGGAAGTGGCGCTCACACACATACTGTACAAAAGAAGATGGTGGAAAAAGTTTTCCATTGTTATTAAATAAATAAGGAACAGTTACACAAACTGTGGTGCCTTAAAAACTTGGAAAAAGAAAATAAGAATTTAGGAGCAGTTTTCTAAGTACAGTGAGTCTATGGTAAATTAATCACAATGCCAGGGTTGCCAGGTTTTTACTGTTAGTCCACCTTTTAAGGTCCTTTTCAAGCTTCACTCTATTCACTGGCACTTTTACACAGTTCTTAAAATTTGAACATTTCTATAACTTGACACACCAAATGGACTATATAGCATATTTTGCTCGTCCATCTTGGAAAGAGTCCACAGAAAGTGTGCCACTTGGATAATATAGTAGGCGGGTGCTACTGACGTGATGTAAAATATAAAACATAAGCCACTGCATTGAGAAAACTATTATCAAAACATGTAAGTGGAGCAAAATGAGGCTTTCAGCATTGTTGTTTGTTCCTCGTTTAATAAAATGCAGTCCAGATCTGATAAAACTGTAGCATGGTGGTGGGCAAGATGGATCTGACTGAATACAGACACTGAATCAGGCAGGTCCAGCTACTGCACCAGGTTAACATTTTTAGTCTTGTAATATAAAGAAATGGCCTTCAAGCCTTTTTTTCCACAATGAACCTCTTTTATGTACAACCTTTGTCATACATGCAACCCTGAGATTTTCTGTGAAATACACAGTAACACACCAAGAAAATTCTCTGACTTGATGGTTCATACTTTGACCTCACAGTGGAATAGTTTCCATCAGCTTTTACGTCAGTCAGTGAAGGGGTTGGGTGGGTAAATGTTAGTGGTGTGTATTAACAATAATTCGGCAATCCAATAGGTGTCGTGATACATGGTTGACGATACGATACATTATGATATACTGGGCTACAACAAACAGGGCAATATATAACTTTTTTCCACTAAAAGTACTTATTTTGTTTTATTTTTACAGCATTAAGAACCTGCAATATAAAGGAAACAGTTTCTGATCGGTGTTGTTTATATAAAATATAGTGCCTGTAACATTTATGAACTTTCATTGTTTGTACCAGTGTCAGACATAATGTCAATGTCTGCTGCCAAAGAGCAGCAGAAGATTCACTAAAATACAAAACCAATACCCCAAATATCTATAATTTATTACCTTCACCAAGCAGATTATGTTTTTGCCAGCTTTTGTTTGTTAGTTTGAGAACAGGATAACTCCAAAAATTATGAATGGATTTCATGATATTTTTAAGAAATGTTGGTCATGGCACAAAGAGGAAGTAACTAGGTTTTGTTGGTGATCCTAACCCATATCCATGAATTCTTAAAATGGTTTCTAAACAATGTGAGACAGATTTAAAAGGTGATACATAAATTGTGCCAGGTACAAGGCATGATCCCTGACGGAAAACCAAAACATCTTGGTAAAGTTGAGCTCATACAACAGTGGAAAAACCCCAAAGTTAAACAGCAAGTTTTTTTCAGGCCTTTCTTTTTTATTCATCACAGCTGCGACAGGGACAGAAGGTCTATGTGTTGAGCCTCAACAGTCAAGACACAGAAGTGTGAGAGAATTTACTTACTTTTCAAAATAGAACATATTGCAGGCTCTTTGTTACGTGTGGGAAAATTTCTTTTTCCTCTGTACAGCCTAGTAACAAATCGGTACTGGTCTGTGACCTGGTAGCCAGAGACCCCTGCCCTAAGTTAACAGGCACCAGACTGTAAAATCAAACTTTCTCTCAGTGTAAATCTTTTTAAAGTAATTTAAGGGAAAAAACACAGTAGCAATTACAGAAAAATAATGAGCATACTCGGTATCAGCTGTTATTAATGCTTCAGTTTTTGTAAAACACATGGCAGAATTTTAATAAGGCTTATTTTAACACAAAGAAATGTGGACTGTAAGTCTTACCAGCATGGTGGTGCGGAGGTCAAACTTTTCAGCCACCTGGGTGATGTAGATGTGGACAGAGACCAGCTCCTGGGTGTCCATCTCTTCCACCTCCCTGATGATGTCTGACACCCACTCAAACTGACGCTGTGTCCGTGTCACCCAAATGAAGTACACCTTATCAGTGAATTAAAGCACAGGATTGTTTTAGATAAAGCTAAAACAAAGGGTTCAAAGCAAAGTGTGTTGTATGCTGCAGCACCTTTTTACACTGAAACCTGGACTTGATGGAGGACTTGAAGACGAGGTCTTTCAGAATGGAGGCAAATGGGGTGACCCCAATTCCCCCTCCAACCAGAACAGACACCTCATAGTCAATCCACTCCTGATGACCTTCACCAAAAGGACCATCTAAGTACAACTTGGAAAGGGGGAGAAAAAAATCAGAGTCAAGTAACAAATGAGAACGAGGGGACATGAATCAAAATGGAAATACCAAAACAAGAGTCCAACGGTTTATGTGATCATACAGCGATGGGTAAGGAAGAAGGGCTGGGGTGAGGTTTGCTACCATTTTCCACTGGAAATTTGCCTCTTAAGGTGGTGGCGGTGAGTTGGTTGGGGTCAGGGGGGTGAGGGAGCGTGGGTCCATGGCACCTTTAGTAAGGCACTTCTCACTGCGCATATCAAAAAGGTCATATCATCCTTTTTAGAACAATATGCCCTTTAGTGTGTTTAACGTCTCCTCTGCATGATAAAGCACTTCTACTATGAACATCAAAAAAACCCTACAGCATGAAGGCCTCTCCTCTTTGTGGTGCCAGTAGCTGCAAAACCATCCCTTTTTCCTGACCTCCTGTATAGTCCTTCTAGTGTGACATCCTGACATTGTTTCGTCATTCGTTTAAGCCCATTGGCTTGTGGTAGCAAACCCATTGCATGCAAAATGAAGATGTTAGAATGAATACAGAGTTGTTGACAATATGGCGCTGAGCAGCACTGAACTGACTCATTACCACAGAGTTGACCTGTAAACCAATCAGAGTGGACTGAGCCCACGTGGGAAAGGGACCTTAAAGGGGAAAAAAAAAAAAAACTTGAAAATTGTGCTCAAAAGATTTGAGGTAACGAGATCAAGTACCTGTTTTCTGAGGCCTATACGGTTGTTTAATGAAGCACTAAAGAGGAACGAAACATTATTCATTTAGCGGAGGTGATTTTCCCGCCGCTATCGTGTTTACAGCACGAGCTGCAGCAGCCACAAGCAAACAGGAGGCAGACACAAATAAACAGTCAGTGCAAAAAAATAAGCCCCTTGTCACCTGCAAGCTTTGCGACCGACCTGTGTGTGGGATATGCTGATGAGGGCTGAGAGCTTTTGGGCTGTGGTGGCGCTGCGCTGTCCTCGGGCTGATCCTGTTCTTTTTCTTATTGTTTACTAATCGAGTTGATCATTTCGTGTTATTTTCATTGTTGCAGTTCTAATGTTTTTAACACTAGTTTGTTTTCGAATGTTTCACATTTTGCAAGTTCTAGCAATACTGTTCTGTTTATTTATTTATTAGCCTGTGTGGGTGTGGGTTCATGCGTGCAGCGCTGTTTGTGTGAGAGAAAGAGAAAGAAAGACTGAAAGACAGAGAGAGAGAGAGAGAGAGAGAGAGAGAGAGAGAGAGAGAGAGAGCAAAATCTGGAATCTGCGAAAATAAAATATTTATCTTCCTGTCACTTTCTTGTTACATTATTTTGCAACAACACAGCAGAAAAGCAGTTACAGATGACAAATGATTGTACTTTTAAGAGTTAATTTCTTGTATTAAGAAGATGTTGACTTTTTTTTTTACTGGAAGTGTAGGTCTTCATTTTTTAGGCTGTGACCTCTCTTATTTAAGAAAAAAAGAAGAGAAAAAATATTTAGTCAGCGCTCTGTATGCACTTGTTTTTCCTAAAAAGAGCCACCTTTATTGTTTTCTGAAGATGTTGACTTTTTTACTTGATATGTAGGCCTTCAATTCTTGGCTGGGACCTCTTTCATTTAAGAGAAAATGTGTTTTTTTTGGCTATGTTTGCACTTTTTTATTTATTTTATTTTAGGTTTTTCTTTTTTAATCTGAAATAAAGGCCTTAAATTAATTTGCCAGGACTATTTTTATTAATGGTAAAGAAGCTAGCTGTGCACTCAATAAAACATATCATGCATTAAAAATTTACAATAAATATTGTTGAAACCATAAAAATGTGGACATAGGGGAAGGCTATAAGACACAAACTGGACTTTGGTTCGGACCTTTTATTGATGGAAATTTTAATTGAATACCCCTGTATTAGTTCATCATTAAGTCAGTGTTGACATTTAAGTGGCAATGAAAGGAAATTGTAACCCATGTTATTTAATTGTTTTGTTTTAATTTGTGATTCCCTGCTGTGTCTGAGTGGCCCTCGTGAACCTCCATAGTCCCAGAATTTATTTAAATTATTTTTGGTCAATTTGTTTTTAATTTATATTGATTATTGAAATTACTATATTATTTCGATCTCAAAAGACTCACACACAGTCTGTTAATCGTCCTGATAGGTTGTCTACCTATCAGGACACATCCCACCATTCATAAACATTTGGTCCATCAGAGGGCACTTCCTTTTCACTTCTCTTCGGGTGAAGACTCAGACGCAGTGGGAAGAGACATTCTTGGAGAATCCCACACTACCTGAGACAAATTTAAGCATCTGAACATTCAGGTTTTTTTCCTCCCATGTAACAATAATACAAAGATTGGTGAGCTAGGACCATGGACTTTTGATTTCTCTCCCCCCTCCCAGTATCAGAGATCCACGTCCCACAGCACTCACTTCAGCAACCTGATCATGTTCTTCCCCAAAAAGGAAAAAGAGTCTTCCCCTATTTCCTTTAAAGGACTTGTTTTTGGTTTTTGTTGTGTTGCAGTTGACTGTTTGCATTTCTTTGTATTTCTTTTGGTTAAAACTATTGCCAAAATATTATATAATTTACTTTTTTTTAACTCATTTCGGTCTCTGTCCTGATTTCACACATTTATTTGAGCTTCCTGAGTCAAACTTAAGTTTATTTAATTGAATTACTCTCCCCTTAAAACCATGTTTTCTTTTTTTATTGAACCTTGATATTTGAATTTCATTTCATTTCAACAAAGGATTCAAGTGAAATTGAAACTTAACTGAATTTTCCTTAACTAAAAGTTTAAGTAGAATTGAGTTACCTAAACTGAAAATATATTTTCTTTTAGTTGAATTAATTTAATTTAATATAATTATTTTCCCTTAAAATAAGTTTTTTGAACTAGCCCCAAGTTGAAAAATTCTGCACTAATTATTATTTTTGTAAAGTTAAAGTGCTTAATTATTTCAGTTTATTTTTTGGAAATTGTAAATTTAAGTTTAATAAAAATAAAAATAACAATCCCCAGTTGTTACAAAATTCCTTAAAGCATTCTTAATGTATCTATCCACAGGATTTACTAAATGGACGGATGGACAAACAGTTAATACCATGATGCCTCCGTCCCTGGTTACTCCCTGCTGGGATATATAACTCTAGAAAAACAACAGTGTTTGTTACCTTTGGATAAGCACCAAGCTCAAGCACATTTTCTTCAGTGTAGAGCTCTCGGAGCTGGCTGGTCCACGGTCCAACAGCTCGAATGTGCAGGCTCAAGGTCTCTTCATGAGGGGCTGATGTCAGCGTAAACGGATGGTACTCATCTGTGCCCAACATCAAGCATGCAATACGAACCCACTGGCCAGAACGATACACAAAGCCCTGTGGTCGCTTAAACTCCAGATGTGTCACACCTACAGGTATGAAAGCCAAGGAAAGTGTGAACTCCAACAAACAACACACAAAAACATGACCTTATTTTACTCGTGATGAAAAACACTTTAAAACCTAGAGGAGATAGTAACAAAAATTCAGGCAGAAGAGTCACCTGAAGGCAGCAGTTCAGCTCGGAGCACCAGGATCTCAGACTTCTTTCTGCTCAAGCTGATAAGTTTGTCCAGCAGGAAGAGCAGCGCAGGTGGAATCAAGTAGATGTAGAAACGGGGCTCTTGGATGAGCGCGTAACTGCCGTGAATAACCGTCTGTTGAATAGGAACAGGCCGTCACTCCTCTTATCAAAAAACTGCCTGAAATCACTGAAGTCATGTGAGAAAAGAAGGCAGATGGGGCAATTTTAATCCAGAAAAATACTTACTAAAATGTACACAACAATGTAGAGGTAATGTGAGATCCAAAATCCACGGAAACTGATGCGACGGAAATAATGCGAGGCAAAAACATACATGAACGCAAAGGTGAGAAGAAGGAGGACACCAGTCAGTCCTGGGCAAAAGAGGAAAAGAGAAAAGAGGTCATTGTGGTTAAACTGAAGTTGTTTTGTCAGCAATTAAATCAAACAATCCAGTTTTTAACATACCTGGAACTGTTTGAAAAAACCACCATGACCACTTTTTTGGAAGTTCAGACCTAAACATAAAAACAGAGTAAATCAGCACTGGAAAAACTCTTCAAACTACACAAATAGTTGCAAGAATCATGAAGTTATTTAGAAAATTACCCATTGTTTGTGAATATTTTGGGGAACAGACAAGACAAGATGCTGAGGTCAGAGATGGAGAACATGTAGATGTTGACCACATGTCCCAAACTATGAACAACTTCACAAAACAGAGACACAGCTATGAGCGAATGCAAATACATGCTAAAAGTTCAATATGGTAGCTTAATCATTAATATTCTGCTGATATTCAGTGATTTCCTTCAGTCAACAGACCTGCAAGAAGGATGGCAGTCATGGCCATGATGCGATGGAAATCAATGGCAGCGTCAAAGGGGATGTATCTGTTGAGGAAGGTCTCTCTGAACATAGTGATGAGGTTGCGACACACGGTGAGGAGCATGTAGGGAAACAGGAAGGAGATGGCAGCCGCAGTACCACGAGAAATGACGACGCCCACAGCTGATGTTTCAGGGATGCCTGTGGACTCTGACTGCAGAGCATAGTCTGAAACAAAAGTTAAAAAGCTTCAAGTGGACCATTCTGAAAATCAATAAAGCAATAATCAAATACACCCAAAATAAATAATCTGTGAAGTGACAGCCTCTTCAAAGGGGAGCCAAACTGTCTTGGGGTTTATTGTTCCTAGTTCTGTGTTTACAATGAGATTACAGTGCTTCCTTTCGCTTGTTTATGTGTCACTTTAATGCATTTGATGGGTGACTTTTTTTTTCTTGCAAAAACTGCCCTGTCACAACATATTCAAACCTTTTAATATTTTATCTTTTACTTGTAACCAAAAAAATATTCTTTTTTTTTAATCATTGCCATTATTTTTGTTTATGATTTTATCTTTCAACCACCTAATTAATATAAAATTAAGATTTGTGACAGTTAAAGTTCATTTTATAGTAGACTCCTTTATTATATGGAACTGTACTGTGATTGAAAAGACTAACATGCAGGAACATGAGGCTCACCGGCGTATTCTCGGAAGAGGTAAATAGTAAAATGATCTAATGGAAATGCCTCGGGACAGTCATGGGTTTCAATATCTTTGATTAACAGTGTATTCTTGGAAACCAATCGAACTGATTGGTTTTTGGATTTTTGGGAAAAGTGACGGCTCTATAAAAGAGTTATGAGAAATCTTGTTTAAAAATAGATCATGATGAATTTCACGTGAAGCTTTGTTTTTACAGCAAGTAGACCTAACAGCAGGTAAAAGCAATCAGAGTTTATTTGTAATAACTTCAACAGGGAAAAAGGCCATCGTTAAAAAAGATTTGCTTTTTAGAAAATCACGAGCTTTTCAAACTTAAAGGATCTGAAATAAAGGCCAGCTTTGTATAAAAACAAGGTTCCTCCTGCAAGTTAGTAAAGGAAGGTTATTAGTGTTATTCAAGGGTATATCATTTATTCAGTTAAATGTATGGGCCATCTATGACACATTCTAATGAGAAAGCAGAGCGGGGAAGAACAGTTTCTACTCACAGTAACATCTCTCCAATGCTACGCCTGCTGCGATGCCATAAACGAATATGAAGCAGACAATATGACGGCGATAATTCTCAATGAAACGTTTTAACTGCTGGGTCTTTTGCTGTAACGGGTTCCTGATGAACTCCTCACGCTTAGGGTTCACATACACATTTGGAGTTTCCACACCTGCCCTGAAATAGTCAAAATAATCAGTTGAGCATTCATTTCTATGAGACTGTGATACTGCAGTTGAGATTTAATGTAATATTGTGAGTTATAAAAGAGTAACTTCATAAAGTCCAGACTAGCTAAAGGAACATAGGAGGATTCTTTTTAACCATTTCTTCTCCATCTAAAAAGAGAAAATTAACTACAGTCACCTCAGACCTATGCCCAAATGTTTTATTTAACTGTTTTGGTTTAAATAAGAGATTTATTTTACGTTTGTGTTTCTCACCCTCCCATCAGAAAAGAATGTACAATTGCATCAAATTAAATGAGATACAAACTTTTTCCGTCTTCTTAACTCCTGCCCCTCTGTCCTGAAGCTCCTGCAAACAAAAAATGATACACTGAAGAGCAGAAATATTTGACGGACATAAATACATGAAAAATTTTAAACCATCATTGTTTCTCTACAGTGACAAACAGTTGCTAAGTTAGTGATCTGTGTTCACTGTTCTCATACATGTTCGCTGGACAGATGAAGGACACCCTCATTTCTCGACTTATCCGTTTCTTCCCATGTTTTTCCATCCCTGTGCACACAAACACAAAAATCATACTTGTGCATTCACACAATAGTTGATCCTCTGTTGTCTCTGTTAGTCTTCTGACCCACCAATTAGTGAGCCCCTCACTCATAGTAACCACTGTTAGACTACCTCTGGTTGGACCACTGCCTTCATAAAAACACTGGGGTGGAGTGCCATCAAACCCTTGAAATCATACTGGCCACCCCATTTACCCTGCCAATATTCTAAGCTGTGATTGGCTATTTTCCCTGACAACAGTGACAATCATGCTAAAGTCAATGTGTGCTGCGTTGCAACAAGCTGTGTATAGCTTTCATTTTGTATTTCAATGCAAAACCTCTCCTTTTTTAAGAACTTAAAATAGTGACTTTGGTAATATAACTTATCTTTGAGTCCTCTGAGAAGAAGGTCTAGAACAGCTTTTCCCAAACTTATAAATGCTTTGGCCAATTTTGAAACCTGAAATTTATATGGAGCCCACCAAAATCCACATATGAACCTTTAGTTTTGCTGCATTGTTTCTTTAAATATCTTCTTTTTGAACTACTTTTGTTAGTTTTCAAACTCTTTTCTTGTACCTTTCACACTGTCAAAATCACAGGTAAATTCTCAACGTCAGGGAGAATTTGGGGGACCAAATTGGTGAAGTAAGATAATAAATGAAATGCCATTAGTTAATTTATCACCAACTATAACAACAGTTCTGCATATCAGACATTGCAAAAAAATAAAATGTTAAATCCTCTGGTCGTTTTTGTTAGATCTGGGACTTGACAAAATCTGATCCATCATTTAACGATCATTAAAAAAGTGGTTTTGATTAGGCTTATGGAAGTTATTGTTAGTGATCCACCTTACCTCAACTTGACTGCGTTCATCTTATTTCATTGACTATTAAAGTATTTTCACAACTGCTTATGTTTGATAAATGTAGTTTATAGTCTAATTTATTTATACTGTTTCCCTGATCCACCTCTATCCTAACTCTGTCTGAGATGCCCTGTCAGAGCTCCTGCCACTCTGAGGCTCCTTTCCCCACGAGGGTCTGCATTGATTGGTGGACCGGTCTAACCTTGCAGAGAAGAGCAGGCAGATCCATCTTGCCAAGCTCCATTCTACAATAATGAGTGGCCCAAAGCGACACGGACAGATCAGAGTCCTTTAGAGCATGAAGAGGCGGGAGCTACAAGCGAGATGACAGCAGGAAGTGACTGCTGGTTCAGAGATTAGCACAGATGCTAACAGCTTCAGTAGCAATTTTGTCAGATCTTGGCTGCATTTCTTTATTAAATGAAACCAAATATTAACACTACAAACTTTTCTGTGGTCTCTATGGTAAGGATATTGGTTCTCCACTTGCAACATGTTTTGATTAGAGTTTGTTTTATGAAGTGGCTCATGTTCTGCAGCGAAGTAGCGCCCACGTACAGCATTATCTGATTGACTCATAATAAATGTTGGAACGACCATCCACTGAGCTGCCAGATATGCTTCTGAAAGGTTCTGACCTCCTCGAACACTTTCTATGGGCTCTTTCCCAGATGAAATATTGAAATTGTTGAATGGTTTGTCTGGTGGGTCAGGTTAGGACTGGTCTACTCTGTGAATTTGTATGATTAGCATAGTTCAGTTCCACATTTTCAACACTTCTGTATTCTCTCTACTGTCTCTTATCCATACCAAGCCAATGGGCTTCAAATACTGATGAAACAACAGTGGGACTGGTAGGTCTAATATGGGGTCAGGGGTATAAGCCATTTTGGGAAGTTACTGATGCTGACAGCAGGGGGAGATGGCAGATTTTGTTTTCTAGCGCAGAGGTAATCTATCATCAGGGGGAAACATGTAAAACACACTAAACTTTAAAAAAGCACTACATAACCTCTTAAACATGGCTTTAAGGTGTGCTTGGGGTGTCTGTAAGAGTAACTTGTTAACAACTACCTTTTGTAAGAAGTAAAACAGCATTTTAACTCAAATGTGGGGCACTTAAGAAAATATTTATTGGTATGGAAAAGGCACATGTTTTCCACTTATTTCAGACATCTGACCAAAAACCTATTCATAAATCCCCTGGACTCTAAGACGAGAGAATCAAGAGTGCTCAGAGGCCAATTTATCTTTGGGTTTTAGGACTTAACACTTCACTGCTCTCATACAATTACTTCTCAAACAATGTGAGCGATTCAAAATAGATCATCTTAAACAAAATCTTCTCCAACCTTTCACGTTTAGTTGAGCAAACTGCAGCTCCTTCTCGTGGTCCCGTAGCAGAAAATGGAAATCCTCCCATGTGATTTTCTCCTTTCTATCAAAACCTCCTGCCTCCATCATGGTCTTAATGCCGTCTTCTGTCTGGCTCTTTGAAAGCGGGCAGTTTGAGATTTCAATGAAAGACCTGCAGCGATCAGAGGAGCCAAGATGAACCAACAGAAGATAAAAGCATGAGGCACTCATAAAAGACAAAGCAACATCAGTCAAACCTGAGCATTCGGGCAAATTCTTCTTTTGTTAAGAAACCAGTTCTGCCAGTGTCATGCATGGTGAACAAGAGTTGAGATTTTTCCACTGATGACCCTGCAGAAACACAGAAATTATCAAAGATAAAGTGAACGATTTTTCACTGTCCTTCACCGACACTTATCACATTCATCTGCCCAGATATTCAAAATCAGAACCAGCTTTATTACCAGCTTGATTAACACATGCAAAACCTGATGTTTAGGGGGAAAAAAAGAAAAATACAACAAACTTTAAAAAGAACAAAGACATAAATTCTACAAAACAGCAGTTCCCCTGAAGTCAAAACCCAAGATATGTACAAAGCATGGAACAAAATCTTAATGCAGGGTGTGCAAACTCTTTTAACCTCTTTTTAACTAGGCCATCTTTGATACGTCCCAACTTTAAGGTAATAAAAATATTGAAACCAATGAAACGTCAAACCAGCCAGCACCACAGCTTCTCATCATCAGTTTAACAAAGCAAATAGCAAAACATGGAAAATATTATTATTACTTTGGTTGAAGGATGAGATAGCATACATGCTCTCCTGCAGTAAAACACAGACCAAGGGCTGCAGTTGGCCCCTCGGGTCATAGATTGGACATCCGTATCTTACAGTTAGTAGTTCTACTAGAAAGTTAAATGGCGATGTGAGGTCTACAATAGCCGGACAGTCAAAGTACAGTAATGGAGAGGCATGCAATGGCTTGATTTAGTAGAAAAGTTATTTTTTTCATACATGGTTTAAGGTCACGGTTACCTTTGAGCTTCAAACTATAATCACTCCATCCATAATTTAGAGAGTACATTTGTACAAAGACTAAGGAGAACCCATTTAAAGCATTTCATATTGTGATGTATGACCTCTAAAGTGGAAATACAACATTTAAAAATGATCCCTCAAAGCATTGTTGAAATATTGCATTCACAAGAATCGATCAGACCAATGGATATGGTACATTTATGAAAACATTGTGCCCTGGCCATCACAGGCACAAAGGCATTGAAAAGGAAATGTGTGAAAGCAGAAATAAAAGGGCAACTACAGAAAAAAAGCCAAATGTGCCTACTCTTGTGCCTGCCTGCCAAACGGCCACATTGATTCCTTGTATCAGTGGTTGAGGAATGTAGATGTAAACACAGAGGTTCTGCTGGTGCCTAGATCTTGTTTTGTTGATCCCCCAGAGCATTTGTAATACTTAACATTACATTTTTAACTCCTATTTTTACTTTCATTCTTGACTGTGTGGGTACATGTACATGTCTGTGGCTATGCATGCGTGTATGTGTGGCTATTTATACATTTAAATATGTGCATAAGTAGATGAGTAGGTACATTATGTGTATGTGTACGTATGTACAATATGCCTTTTTATTTCAACATTATGTACATTATTTTCTGCTTGTATATCATAAGTACGCACATGTATGCATATTGCTATTGGTGTACAATTTTCTTAATGTTTTAATTATGGAAGAAGAGGACTACGTTGGGTTGGGTTTGGGGGAGGGAGAATTTTTTGTTATATTCTTTTCGATTGCACTTCTGTAATGCACCTTTTTTCTTTTATGAAAATAAAAAAGTTGAAATATAAAATATAATTTATAAAGCTTGTTGCCCAATTAATCTTGAAGCACCAACACTCCTCCAGAGTTTATAAGTTTTCTGCAGTTTGTTCTTGTTTTGTGTTTTAATGTGAGAATGAGCCATGGTCTCCCCTGTGTGGTGAAGAGTGTATTTCTCCCGATGCTCAGGGATGGATCCAGTCGTAGCTAGGCCCTTTTAGGCCCCCTTGAAACCTGACTGGCCACCACCTTTTCTTTTGTACTAGTCTATTTGCCTTGTCAAGCCATGAATGAACTTCATTACTAACTATAGGACCTTAAAGTTGAGGGGTTTTAAAAGTGGCCCGACCATCCTTATATTTTTCTTCTATTGGGCCTCAGTGAAAAAAAGTTTGGACACCCCTGGTCTAAACAGCGTAAAGTATGCATACTTAAGCATCCATTTTGCCTTTTTCTGTACTTGTGAATTCACCTTTCATAAAGATGACCATGACATCAAGAAACTCTTGAAAGGAGAGGTAACCATTTCCATCCTTGTCAGCCAGCGTGAACATTGACTCCACAAATAAGGAGTCAGACTTGAGGCCCAGAGCGTCTGCAAACTCTGACGCCGCCAGCTCACACTCCAGAACCTCTTTGGCTTTCTTGCGGGAGATGCCGCTCATGTCCCCAGCGTCACTCTTCTCTATCTCCAACACCTGTGTACCAGAGAGAGCGTCATCATCGTGTCATAAGTGACATCAACGTAAACTGAGGTTACTGAATGTTAGTCACGGGTGAGGTCACCATCATGACCAACAATTAGCTCTTTTGGCTGGAGGTTAGAGCTAATTTAACCTCAAACGAGCACTGACTGCATTCTGTGGCTGAGTTAGAGCTGCAGGTGCTGTTACAGTGTACGTGAGGTGGTAAAAATCCCTAAGCTAGCTGACTGTACCTTGGCAAAAGCATGTCGAATGAAAGTTTCCACAATCTGAGCCCTCTGCTCTCTGGTTAAAGCCTCCTTCAGCAGTTCCTCCTCCTTCATCTCCTTCACTGTAATCTCCTGCCTCGTGTCCGTCACCCCGGAGCGCAGATTCTTGACGAATGTGGCGCGTTTGCTCTCGTCATCAAAAAACAGCACCTGGATGTGCAAACATGGAGCGTCAGGAGAAGATTAACGGGGCTACAGGGAGATAAAAGTGATGTAGAGCAGGTACATCTGCAGAATCATGCTTGCATCAACGATTGGATAAGGAGAAAAATAAAAGCAGGAGCAAAAGGAGACAGCTGTAGGTGCTTAATGCTGACACAGGCTCCAAGCAGCAATACTTATGTTTTATCCTTCCTTACAAATTAAATCGATCTGAAACTTCTTTGTCAGATCAGAATCCTAAGAGAGCAAACCAAGGTCATAATAGCTTTGTTTTTTGTTTTTATTTTGTCTTTTCTACTTTCATTAAATATTAATAAATATTAGTGCATGTTTTTACAAAGACCTTTATTTATGACATCTCTCCTGACTTTATGTTTTGATGGGTGGCTTGTTAGTATATATGCATGTGTATAACTGCATATTTGTTTATAAGTATGCTAACAGTAAATTGACTGGAGCTTATATAGGATTTTTCTAGTCTTTCTAACAACTCAAAGCACTTTTACACTACAAGCCAAATTTACCCACTCACACCCATTCACTCTCACATTCACTCACTGATGTTTCTGGTTTTCGATGTAAGTTATTTATCAGTATTATCTTACACGTTCACACCCTTTCACACCCATTTACATGTAACTGATGCAGCAGTGGGAGCAACTTGGAGTTAAGAGCTTTGACACATCAACATGCGACAGCTGGAGTTGGGCTCAAACCCTCAACCTTCTGATTGTTGGTAGAGTGTTTTACCAGACCAAGCCACAAATGTGTGCTTATATGAGTGTGGATGTTGATTATAATAACAATATTAATAGTCATAATACATCCTAGATATAGAGTGCCTAATAATTCATAAATAACTCTTTATTCATTTATTCATACGTAAAGCACTTTGTACTTATAAATCAGAATTAGACAAGAAACAAAAATAGTTTTTTGAAGATTTTATGATGATACTGAATAATTTGGAAGGTTTCTCTAAAGATGGTGAAAGGGTTAAGTGTGTTTGCCAACATTTTTTGTGGCATTTTTTGTGTGAATTTGCTTTCACTCTCTTCCATCGGAGATCCTTTTCTTCTTTATGAACCTAAAGCTGACCTTAAGAAGCAGCTGAATAAGCCATATGTCAAGTCTGTCATCAGAATGACCCTTCTTTCAAACTCTCAGGCTCAAAAACGTGTTCCTAGTCAAAAGATGATTAAAGCACTCAGTGTACTGTGAGAAAGAGATAGTGGCTAAAGGTGTGGTTTAGTTGTTCAAGATGGAGAAGTTACTGCAGGCCTACGACAGTGACCTTTTATCCAATCACCTTCTGAGTTTTTTTATGGAGGTTCTGCCTTCTTCAAACAGTGTCTATGGGATGTTGCCTGGTTAGGCTGGTGAAATATTTCTCAAGCAGATCTGAAAAAGTCTGTCTGGTACGTGACAAAAATAACTCATATCTTATGAAAATAGCTTACCTGATAAATATGTTTCAGTCAAGTTTTCTTGGTTTTAATGAAAGATTTAGTTTTTTGTCTTAGTTTTGTAAATAATTAAGAGAAATATCTCAAGCAACTTCTTTTGAAAATACTCTGTATAATACAGTACAAAAAGGGACAAGTGTCTTAACTGGTGCAGCAGTCTAGAATTAAATCCAATAACCCTCAAACAAAAAGTAAAAAAGTCTGTGTCACTCCGTTTACTTGTGTCAAATACTAAAGTAAAGGGGATTTTAACAATTATGTCAAAATATTTCAGTTCAATTTGTAAACACACAATATTTCTTCCTATATTTTTGTCAATAAAGCCTTGTTTTCATTTTAGTTTTAGAAATCAAGTATGCTTTTTACATTTTAGTACTTGTTCTTTGTAAGTTTTTGTTACTGATAATAACCTTGGTGCAAACAATCTTAAATTTCCAGCGACTCACCAGGTCGTACTCTTTGGATACTTTAAGCAGCAGGGCTTTCTGGTGGCGGTTGTTGGAAAGAAGGACATTCAGGTATTTCTGGTTGCTCAGATTAATGCAGCGATGAGTAGACCCAGATCTGTCAAAGACCTGCAGCCTCCCCTTCTCATCGACCTCCACGCTGACGGGATGCAGAGGTTTTATATGGCCCTGCCACTCATAGGCTAAGAAAAAAACACATAACTTACAGATTCAAAATAAGGTTGTCAAAATTTAACACGTAGCATTTCAGGATTATAGCCTGATAAATGTTTCTGTGTGATCTGGAGAGAAAGCAGGAGTTTCTCTGCAAACTTTGGAGATAACAAAAGACAAGTTCCCATCACTGAATACATAAGAATATTTGTTTTACCTTGTTACTTGCAAAGGAATATTGCATTCACATAAAAAATTACTTTTTTTCCAAGTTCTCCTAAATTAACGGGATAATTTTCTTTGAATAATGAGGTACTTCTTTGGAAAATAATGCATTGCAGGTTGTTTTTTTTAAATCAATGACCTTAAAATCCCAGTAGAAGCACTCAAATAAACTGTTAAAGAACACAGACAGATTTTTCAGTTCAGTTGATTTATATTTTTGTGTCTAAGACAACAGAAAGTGCTTGCACCTTAAAACAGCTCATATTATACTTGTCTGAGTTTTATATGCCCTTTTGTATGATTTGCATGTCTCCTCTGTGTGATTGATCACCTCTGTGAACAAGTCAAAAAGGCTGCAGCTGTTAGACTTCTCCCTCTCTCCTCTCTATGCAGCAGCAGCAACTGCCCAACACGTCTCAGTCTCCGCCCCCACAAATAGACCATCAGCGTGATTCCCTTCAATTGTTTTGTTGTCAATTTTAGCAAATTGGCTCATGGTAGCAAGCCCCACTGCAGAGTGTAGATGATAGAATGAATGCAGAGCTGTTGACAATATGGCACAGAGCAGCACTATACTGACCAATCGCCACAAAGTAGACCTGTAAACCAATCAGGGCAGACTTGGTCCATGTGGGGAAGAGAGCTTTAAAGAGAGAGTTTAGCTCTGTCTGTAAGGGCTTGGGCAGGGGTCCTGATCGAAACATACTTGGAAGTTGGTTTGGTAGCGAGCTTACTTCCTGGGGCAGTGCCGCTGGTTGTGGCAGTTGGTAATTGAAAGGGGTCTCTTGTCTCTGGATCCTTGGGGTGGAGGGTATGCACTTAAACTCTATCGCATGTTTCCCATGGGAATATTTATTAAATAATGTAATTAATTGCGACTTGGACTCAAAAAAATGTAGACAGTTGATTATGATAACATTCTTCGCTAAAAAAATGTATAATCCTCCTTTGGAAAAATGAATCACCACCAACATTCAGCATGTTCTCGACTCAAATATTTTAATATCTTCCTTCAGAAAAAAATACACTTGAGAAGCATAACCGGGGTCACCTATTCCATGACCTTTGGCATTCATTATGTACACAACTGGAAAAATAAGACTTATAAATAGCTACATTTAGATTGCCACTGCTTATGCATTAATGTTTATAAATCTGGGTTTGTATGAGTGTTTGTGCTTTGATATATGTTTTTTTTTTAGTTCTTGTTCATATCTGCATGTTTTCACTTTACCTATGTCTTCTTTCTGTCTGTTTTTACTTAATTTTTCTTTAATAAATATATGTTTTATTACCCTTCTATGTAAATGCACAGAAGGAGGACAGACCGGGGTAGGTGTGGGCCATAACTAAACATTTGTAAATGAAACCGCTGGAAACATTTGTGAAACCAAATGAACATAAAAAGAACTTAAACTTAATCGCACATAAACACCTAAAAATAAAGTAGGGTTAACGTTGCTGGCAGTGCAGACGAGTTGTCAGGAATGATGAATTGCAAAGAGCAGGAGAGGCAGGAGCTCTAAAAGAGCGTCTCAGGGACATAAAGAATATATAGGGGAAGTCTGTATATAAAACTAGAAAGTCAAAAATATGAATTTATAAACCATTTTTTAGGCAAAATATGACCCCGTTAAGTAACATATATGGTACTGACATTAGTTTGCCCAAAAATATTTCTCAAAATTATAATAATAATAAAAAAAATTACACATAATAATGTTTACTGTTTTTACCCTAACAATCCTGAGATAATTATTTTGTTAATTCAGAAAAAAATATTTATTGACTTATACATTCTGGTATTGTGAGGCTGCCATTTTTTGGTATGTTAAACCTTACTCCGACAAGACACATTATGCATATTGGAAATACAGTGTTTAGCAGGTTTGTTTTTTTCATACCATGGATTCCCAGAGTTGGCTCCTCTGTTTTGTCCCCTGGTTTTTTTATTTTCTGGAATTTTCGGAACCTTTGCTTGCGGAGATTTGCCACCATACAGGCCACCAGAAAACTTGCTGTGAGAGTAAGATAATGAGACATTAACAAGAGAACCAAAGTGCTGAAGTAGACTATTTGTATTGTTGTCGTAAGATTTATTTACTAGTCTGGTACTGACCAACAGGGAAGAGGAAGAGAACAATGATGACTATCCCAAAGCCAGCATGGCTCCCATCAAAGTAATTAAGTTTTGTAGCATTAGTGCAGGGATGGAGCATTGATGCAGAGAGCTGTGTGGGCTGAGGACAAGGGTCACCTGAGGCAACAGAGGCACAGCAATTAATCCAGTCTTTACATATCCTGATGAACGGAATTGTGAATCAAATACAGTGTTAAGTCCAAGACCGACATTCGATTTTCTGTTTATGTAGTTTTATAATGCCAGTCCCTCTGGAGCAAACGGATTTTTTTCAGCCTTACAATAATAAAAACACACTGAAACAGCTGTGAAATAAGGGGTTAAAACATCCAACACTGACAGTCATGTACTAAAGTATAAAGCCCAAGACCTTAATATGGCAGAGGCAGTATGTAATATTCAGGATATGGGGAGTACTGGTATGTCTAAAACCTACTGAGGAACAAAAGCATTGTGAAATTAGGGCTGCACAATTGCTGGTGAAATGCAGGTATCTGCAGGAAAAAGTTTCTCTTTCCTCATAGATGAGGCCAGATGAGTAGTACCGTTCATCCAGAAGAACACATTCTTCTGTACATCAGCAGCTTCGGCACTTGTGACTGCTGTCAGGACATCACAAAAGGTCACGTTGCGGATCCTCTGTATCTCGTCATCTGTGAACAAACTGGAAAACACCGCAAGGCAAACAACTGTTGAAAGACGACTGGCACATGTGAACAGCTGTTCGCACCACAATCACGAGACAGTTACAGTCCACTGGGCTAATTCCTCTTTCAGCAGTTTTTTTCTTTTATTTTTACTTTTTACAGTTTTTGTTTGCTGTTTTAAATGTCTACTGATATGATTTTCCTGTTTCTTTTGTCATTGAATTGCCTCTTTGTTAAGATGTGCTATACAAATAAATCTGCCTTGCCCTGCCCTGTCTCTCTGTCATGTTGCTTTTGTCTCTGCTCTGCCCTATTAAATGACAAATGGTGTATCATGGCTGCTTACATTGTAGAAATTACTGTATGCACAAATAATGACCAATGTGTTTGCTCCGTTGTACCCTAATTAAGCATCTGATGATTTTTTTTTTCAAAAGCCCAAAATCTTCTAGATCAGAGATTGGCAACTTTGGTTACCAAGGGTGTCAAATAAAACAGCCTCCATTGCTAGAGGGCCAAATCTCTGCAATTTGAAGAATACTGAAAGGGAAGATCATGTATCACTGTCATAGGAAGTAACTTCAACAACATTCTTATGTTAACATTCAAATGCAATTCAGCTACTTTTTCATGCAAATAACAGGGTGTTTCCTGCTTATTAAAGTAGTTTTTCCGTTTTTATTTTTCATTAAAAAAAATGCATTTAATTGATCTGACACACCAGATGGAACATTCAGAATATTTCACTAGTCCATCTTGACAAAGCCCATAGAAAGTGTTTGGGAATGGGCGGCCGTTCTGTTAATCACATTCGGTATGGGCCAATCAGATGAGGTAGTAGGCAGGCACAGCTGCTGCATTGTAAAATAAAATGTAAGCCACTTTGTAGAACAAACACTTGCCAAAACCTGTCAGAAGTGAAGCAAAAATATCCTTTCTATCGAGAAATACTTTCAGTGTTGTTGTTTGTTCTTCATTTTATAAGCAAACGCAATCCAGATCTGATCAAAGTGTTTCTGAAGCTTTTAGCATCTATGCTAATCTCTGTACGAGCAGCCACCTCCTGCTGTATTCTCCTTCCTAGCTCATTCCTCTTTCTGCTCTAAAGGATGCAGATTGGGTGGTGCTGATTTGGGCCGTGCACAGTCATTGTACATAAACTGAAGCTGATGGATCTGCCTGATTACAGACATGATCCAGCTGCTGCACAAAATTAACATAAAAGAGTTTCACAGAAACAATTACAGCCAATCATAGCTCTATTTTCTTGGAAATATTGCTCTTTTTTATTTCCATGGCAGATTTAGACATATTTTCATCATGAGTATATCATTTTTTGATATTCTAAACTGACTGATGGGCTGCCTTAATGAAGTAGACGGGCCGCATGTGACCTCTGGGCTGCCAGTTGCCCACCTTTGTTCTGGATCCTCAGCTCCAAACCTCGGGTCTGAGTTTGTCTTGATCTTTTCAGAATTTAATGAACACATGTAATCTATAACCATGATAACACACTAAGGGCAATCTGTCTTTAAAGATCTTTGCACAAGAATTTCTGCCTATGGCAATTTGATCTTGTATTATCCAAGAAAAAATAAAAACTGGTGTTCAGTTTGCAACTCAATGTATCCTATGTATTTCATGTAGGTCCACGGGGAGGATCAACTCTGATTAGGCACATCTAAGGGAGGCTCCAAGGAAAAAGCTTGGGAGGCAATGTTCTACATAGTCAGAAAATAAAATATAGTAAAAACAAAATAATGTTTGAAATAAAATCTGAAAAAACATGGTTTGAGGTCTGTTTTTGTTTCCATGTTCAGCAGTGCACTTGCTTGTCTATCAGTGTCCCTTTCCTTCTGTTTTCTGAGTAACTTAAGATAAACAAGATTAACAAAGCAGATAAATGTATACAAATATGGGTCCGTGAAGTAAAGGTTAAATGTAAAATGTAGTTCGTTGCTCTAAAAGCCTTTGCTGTCATAATACAACAGTTTTCAATTTCAAGCTCATTCCGACTCAATTTGGACAACAGCAGAGTAAGAGCTGAGCCATGAGCCTAATCCAAGATGGTTGTTGCATATTGCACCTTTGACAGCATCTGAAATCATCTTGGTTACAGTGAGCACGCTTCTGTGATGATTACTACCCTTCAATCGTGAAATATATTTATAAGCAGGAAACATATAAAATGATCATACTACTACAGTATCTGTGTTTGTGGGTGATGCTGTTATGTGAGTATGTGCGTGCCAGAGTGTTCTTTGAGGTTGAGTCGTTCAAAAGAGACAGACTAAGAGCAAATACATATTATCTAAGCTTGCGGCTCTGGGACTTTTCAAATAAAACTTAATTGATATTTCAGAAAGACAACTCCTTTCTGTATTTGTCTGAGGCATTTGCTGCCAGGACTGTCACATCCATAAACAAAGTCACTAATTTACACGGTCACTAGTTGAATTAATATACCCGGGTTATTCCTTGTTTCCAGACAAATGGACTCGAGTCATAAGGACTCGGACTCGAGTCAACTCGAGTTGCTAATTCAACTCGACTCAGACTTAGGAGGTAAAAACTCAAGACTCGACTCAGACTTGGAAGACAACGACTCCAGACTCGACTCGACTTTAGACATGAGTCAGAAAAATTGTAGCATATGTTTTTTTCATTTTATGTTATTTTTTTTCCCATGTGGATATCATTCTAGTATGACCAGAGCAGTCTGTGTGCATGCCGCTCTCTCTAGCAGGTTCAAACAGGCTCCATTTTTTTATTTTTTTTTATGTAAGCGAGAAGCACTGGCAGGCTTGCACACACGCACACACTGTGATGATCAGCGGGCACTGGGCAGATGTGCACAGGTGTAATAATGGAAACTGCTGCGCCTGAAAAAACATATTTCCTTGTATCAAACATGCCACTTCTTTAATGGAATGTAGGCTTTCCCATCTAACTAGGTCTAAATGATCAGACATGTAATGTAGTAATGGATAAATGAACAGCCTCATGCTGGATTAATCCATGCAGACTAGTCCAAATGTTCTTTTTTGACATTGACCTTAGGAAGATAAGGTTTCTCTCTTCAAGATATAAACCTGAGTGCTTTTTGGGTGGGCTGGGGAACAGTGGTGAGGGACTTGACTTGAAATAACCTGTGGCTGACTTGACTTGACCTGCCAACCTGTGGCTGACGCCACTTGACATAACCTTGTGACTCGACTTGACTTGACTTGACTTGGACCAAATAACTTGACACTCGCATGGGACTTGGATCGGAGGGATTGGGCAATGGTCTGCTTGTTTCCCAACTTTTTAAGAAAAATGTATCCATCACCAGCCAGATGAACGGTCATGTTTGTGTCTTTGCAGTCTCACACATACTTAGATGTTGATGACTGAGGTCTTGATTTATCAGTTTCTCTTAAAAACTTCATGTTGTAGTTGTTTCAGCAGCTGTGATCAATCTGTCATATCTCCTCTGCTTCTACACTGATCCCACTGGTCACTGCAGCTTATTTCTGCTTCACGTTAATTCTGGAGTACATTCACATCCGACACACTGAATCAGTGCAGGACAAGCTTCGTGGCAGTCATGGGTTTGTGTCCACATACATAACAGCCAGCATATCTCTGGATTTACGCACCTGAACTAGCTCACAGGCATCACCCCACCTGTAAGGATTTTAGTCATACAGAGTGAGCACTCAGTTTAAGCCCAACCATCTGTTCTTACCGTGTGCATGACCATTGTTTGTGTGTCATAAACCATTGAGTCATATAATGTGAACTGACACTCCATCACAACTTGTTACAATTCATTGCACAATATATGATGGCCTAAAGGGATGGGGAGAGTAGACCATTTCTTATTATTGGATGTCATACAGTGGTTCAGCTTTGTTATGGAGAATACAACTGCATAACATCTGCCACACAGTACTGGGGGTTAGATATAGTGAAAGCTAGTACCATACTTAAAGTCTTTCATAGATAGATTTACCCGTTCTGTTTGTTCTCAAACCAAAAGCGGTCTCCGTTTCTGATGCGTTCAAACTGATCCAGGATAATGGTGGAGAAAACTGGACCCGGCCCATCAAGTGACTCCAGTAGTCCTCCAGGAAAGAGTTCAAGTTTTGAGATGTCTCCATTGTACAGTTCTGCAACATCCTGGAATAACTAATTAAGACACACCAGAACATTTTTAATACACTTTCAAACTCTCCTAGGCAGCTCACATTTGATCATTCTTGCTTTAATTACATTCATGAAGGACTGTTTTACCTGTGGGTTGGTGCGGTTGAGTGCAGGATTTATCTCACCGAAAGTTTTAACTGGAGGCAGATCCAGAGCATTTCTGACCTCTGTGTAACCACGCAGACCAAAGTCTCTACCCCTTTGGATTGTTAGCGCCACCAGATCTGTCCTGCTGAACCTTAAGTGTCCGTACATGAAGTCTGCAGGTAAAAAACTTGGGTAAAAACTCCAGTTTATAACATCAGCACTGATTAATAAAAGTTTCGTTTGCAATATTTTTGATTTTTCACCTTCAAGACTTGTATTTTCTCTACTATGCATATTGTAATAATTTGAACCAGTTATTTATTTCAGCAAATATCTGGTATTATAAACCTCTTAGGTCCTCCACAACAACATTGTCTTCTTTCTCTGCTATTTGTGAAGCCATCCCCAGGATCAGGTCGTCTACATCTTGGCCTGTCTTCATGTCGACTCTCTGAAAAAAAAAAAAAAAAATCCATTGATTATTGCAAAAACAGGTCCACTTCCTAATGTCCTTACAGCAAAAGAGCTTCAGAGTTCACATGGCTTTGAATGCTTGCCTATGTGCAATATGTTTCAAAATGATAAAAAAAAAAGTCCATTGTAATGACTGGTGAAACCAAGAGGAGCACTTAATGACATTTAGTGATAATCTTTCTAAAAGGGAGAGGGTACAGGCTAAACTGTACAAATAAATGTGGAAAATAGCTGAAACTGGTGAAAAGTGAGGGTCTCCATGTCTCTCCAAGGTTTTGCAATGTATCTCTGCAATTTAGACAGTAGGCAGGAGTTTGCCTGTGACTTGTGATACATGCATCAATAAATTATTGTACACTGAGTGTTCAGGACTTGTTTTTTCTGTTGCTGCAGTATCAGACATGTATGACTTTTATTAGATTCTAACTAATAATAGAAAGGCTCCATCAATAAAATAAAAGTAATTCTACATTAAGGATTTCAAATAGAGTATCTTGTGGCCAATAAAATTACTTTTTCAAGTTTATACAGAAAACTTTCTCTTTGAGATCGGTTTTGACATGTTTTTTTTTTACAAACTCGGTCGTTCAACACTGAACCCACCATTGGCCAGATAAAGTCAGGGAAACTGCGTAGACGTTTTTATAAACTACATCACCAGTGATGTCATGGTATTTCTGAGGGCAAACACAGTTAATTCATCATCCTTTTTTACAGTATTCTCCCATGTTTTGGATGTGTATCCTCTCTGTTTCTTTGTTTTTTCATTGATCATCTACCTTTCCTGGTGTTAATTCTATTAGGTGGTCACGAACACAAGTGGTACAAACGCTGATGAAAGCCTCGGGCTGAAGGTGGCCGTTTTGTTGCTGCTGAATAAACTTTAACAAAATCAGATTTGCAGTTGTGAGTGAGCCGTTTGTTTCTTAAATTTGCAGGCAATTTGCATTTAATGATGTCTCACAAACGAACGGCTCACTCACAACTGCAAACTGGTTTTCATCGTTCACTTAAAAGAGCTGTTCAAAAGACTTGACTCGTTCATGAATGCCACATCTCTACTGAAAAACCATCGCAAAAGTAGATCAACAAAACAAAACCTCTTTTTAGGAGTAGAAGAAGATAATATGAAGATAGTAGAAGATAAAGGGGTAAGAAATGAGTCACAACAAGCACACAGGACCGTTTGGAAGAGTTTATCTGATAACTATAGGCGGAGGCAGGCTAGCTATACCTGTTGACTCCCAGTGTTTGAGCTAAGCTAACTAGCGGTGGGCAAGCTTTGGCCGTCTCCTCCTTGTTACTGGACGCACAGTTTAAAGAATGGTGTCTATCTGCTTGTCATGAACTCGGGAGTGAGGCAAGATACAAAAACAACAAAAATGTTGGAGCATTCCTTTAATCTATCAATATATCTTAAAAGCTTGATATATCCCTTACCCCTAATTTGACCCCTTTTGTGCTCACACAGTGGTTCAAGTTCCTGCTGCTAAGGAACACAGACCTTGCCAGAGCTTATCTGCTGCTCTCCAGCACTTTTCTCCTGTCTCCATGAATAAACAACAGTACTTAATCTGATTTGACTGCCTGCTCTTGTTTTAAAAAATGCATGGGGCCTTTATGAAGATGACAAAAAGTAAATCTTGATAAAGTTTGTCTGTTAAGAGAAGGAAAATAGGTCAGTGGTGATGAAACCTTCTATCATAAAATAATTTCACCACTGTCAACTCTTCCTCACCCTTGCAGAGGTATTATTGGTGACATGACATACCTGGCGTTTCCAAAAGCTGTTACAAAGACGCACTGCTGGAGAAAGGCTGCCATCGGCATTAACAACATTCCTAAATTGGCAGGTTTTGGTCCTGTGGGAAAAAAACGCCACAGCATTTGTCTCCTTATTGTTAGCACACACTACTTCAGATTGCTGACAGTGCTAGCAGTGGCATTATACAATAATAAACACAGCTTTAATCCCACTAAACATAGCTTCTGCTGCTCTCCACATTGTGCTATGAGCAAAATATGGACAATACCTCATGTAAACACCAGGTGGGGCCATAGTGATGCCAAATCGCATGGCTGCAGCCTCAAACTCAGGAGAAATACCAGGATCGACAAACTTCTGGTAACCTGTATGCAAGAAAAATTAAAACTGGTCAAAACAATAGACAAATAATAACACATATTACACACTTAAGTAAAAACAGTCTTAACACCCCACCACCACCTTTTAAATTATACACAAAGGAAAAATGAGGCAACAAAAGCAGCTTTTCAGTAAAAAGGAAAAGTGACTGAGGTGACATTGCTCATGCTGAAAGAGATTTTCTTGAACTTTCTTCGGCTGCGGCTGCTTATTCAGCAGAGGACGTAGACTCAGAGTGATGCCTTGCTGACGGAGCACATACTTGTCAAACGCCAACAACCATAGCTCACCTCACCATGGCTTGTGGTCACCAGTGCATTACCTGTTCTCCTCCAGTTGTACGCACTCTGGATGATTCTTACCTGGATAAGGAGGAAGCTTTTTGTCTCCAAGATACGCAGGCAGCCATTCGTAGAGAGCAATATTCTGTGTGGAAAAACACAGAGGAAAAGAGCATGTATTTTAAAAATGAACATGGTAATAAAAAAAATGTAAAAGGAAGTGTGCTTACAAAACATGATAATTTTATTAGAATATCACTTGGATATATACATTGTAAAAAAAAATAGTTTCCTACATTTTACATGAACTGAAAAACAAAAATACATCAGCTGCCTGTGATGTGACAAGGTTGCATTGTTCTTTACACATCTTTTCCTATACAATGCCCTAATTAAGCCTTTTTATGGGGAACTCAAGGGTTGTTTTAGTGGAAGAATAACAAGGAATACATGAGTTAAATGAAAAATGTAGGAATAGTAAGAGTTCAGCCATTTACCATTATTATCCAGCATTCATCATACAATGATGCAGGCCCCACTTTCAGGATGAATTATTAATTTACTTGATGTGTTTCTGAAATATGATTGTACAATTTTATGGTCTGGGCATCCAAAGATTTATCACTATCATGAGTTCTTATTTTAGTCACTTTGTCTCTGCCTGCCTCATCTCTCTTTCCTCATCTCTCTTAACAAAATAAATAAATAAGTGAATAAAATAAAAAAGGAAGAGAATGGCAGTGATTTTCTCTATTGTAGAATGTCTTGATATAACTTTTGTTATAATTTGGTGCTGTACAATTAAAGATCGATTGCTTGATTTAAATTTTTAAACAAGAACAAATGCAAAGTAAGTAACCTAACACACAATAGCACTTTTAGCTAAAGCTTATTTGAAATACCCAATCCGTCTCTAAAAACATCAAACTATACAACAACTGCATAGTAGATATACTACAGACTACACAATACAATAGATAAAATAGCAGAAAAAAAAGAATAAACACTACTTTCATAAATGTTATAAGTGAAGGTTAAAGCCATTTTTGGTAATACAACATGGCAACTGACTTCAAAGTCACCTCTACAAAATTTTCATTCCTTTCTCAAAGCTCTTACTTCTTCTGTAGAAGACTGTCTTTATAGTGTGACCTGATAAAGTAAGTGCTCACGGCTGTGTCAACTGCATATTTTACATTATTAAAGACAATCAGACTGATGACATCAAAGTCCAAAACAAACTTTTTAGTCCTAGTCAACAACTTGTTTGTAACAGTCCTTTGAAAGACACACTTCATAATTCACTAGCTGGACATTTTCAGCTGTATTTTCTGTCATAGGAAAAATATGGTAATATGTTATGGTTGCATTTACCTTATTTCAAGCATTAATTGGAAAGTTTTTTTAAAATCCCACGAACTACACAAATCTCCTGTTTACACGACTCCGTTTTCGGCCAAAGTCGAAGAGTTTTGATTGCGTTTTAGCCTCACGTTTACATGAGACCAGTGCCTGGAGTGCTTGAATCCGCAAACTTTTGAAACCAGGGTCCAAGGCGGAGAGTTTTAAAAACGCATCGCCAAACGGTCTCATGTAAACATAATTTATCGTTTCAGGGGAAAACGCTGACGTCTACGCATGCGCAGTACTCTTTCACTTGAAGGCTGCACGCGCATACCAGGAACAACAACAACTTCGGCTGTCAACTGAGTAACATGTGTGCTGCTTATCGTGCTCGGTTTGTTATCCAGACAAAACTATCCAGACAGATTTGTTGTCCAGACAAGAAACTCCTGCGTCTTTGTGCGTCCACTCGCCATTGTTGTTTGTGAAAATTTTTTCTTCTTCGTACGTGTGTTGTGACAGCACTGTTTCTCTGCAAACCTACATCCCCATCTACTGGACTGGCATGCACGCTACAGCGTTTTCGGTCGTTCTCGAATCTCCGTCTGAATGCAGATCGTTTTTGAAGACGCATAGGAAAAACCTTTGCGTTTCAGGTGAGAGTGTCTCCGTGTAAACAGGGCCAAATAATGGCGCTAGCTTTTTTTTCTGACTCATAACTGCACCACTTCATGATTGCCTGATAAAAGTCAAAATGCCCTGTCTGCTGATGTGCAGCACAATTAAAACTTAGCCACAACTTGGATTCATGGGTTGTGACATGACCTAAGGCGTTTGATTTAAGGGCTGTTCATCACCGCTTGTGGCTTCATCTTCTATTCCAAGTTCAGCTTACACAAACTACATTATTACTGGGAATATTTTAGAAACTATTTCTCTATAGAGCAGATAAATGGCCAGCTATCATGTGTTTGTGTTAGGCAGGAGAGGTATTGTAAAGGAGAAACCTTACAAATGACAGAAGGAAGAGATAATGCATTCCTGAATTTATAAACTACAATCCTCTGGTGATCATGCATCATGATTCTTTCCAGAGTGAAACTTAAATCAGCACCTGCTCACTGGAGGATTACATGGAGGCATTTTCCTCTACCTGGAGTGCGGCCACAACGGTCTTCCTGGCGTTTTGAAACAACCTCTCGTCTGACCACTCTGGGTGTTCCTCATGAAGCTTGGTGGCGACATAATTGTGGTAACGAAACCAGATAATCCCCTCTGCTGCTGTGAACAAGTTCTCATTGGCCCAGGCGTTTCCCAACACTGGGGACAGAAGAAGGCACAAATAACAGGGAATTCTGCCAGACTCACATTGAATTGTCATCACTTTGGATAAAACATAATGGTCAGAGAACAAATCGAAGATAAATGTTTAATAAAATGCAGGTTGTGCCCTTATTTCAAACAACCCATTAAAAGTACCAATGAGGATCTTTAACCACTAATGAGTTAATTACGTTTTCAAGATGTGACAATAGAGAGGTGACAACAGAAGCCTATCCACCTCCCTTCCAGATAATAGAAACAGACCTAACAAACACCACTAACAAAACACTCACTGTACGACACAAAACACTCACTGCAAGACACCTGGACTGCGTCGTTTTTGTTAGCGAGAGAGGGATTTGCTGTGGTGAGCATTACAAGCTGTTAAGACAATAATGAGCGAGTTAAAACGCACGTCAGTCAGGCTAGGTTTGACTCAACACTGACCTGAGAGGAATAATGTCTGCTAGAAATTCTTGTTGTTTGATTTTGGACACTTGCAAAATGGACTGAGCAGATGTTGGCAAACACAGTAAGACAACAGGTCAGATATCTGATTGTTTACAGTCATGGTTCAGCTCAACATAAAGGAATTCAAGTCTAACATTGAAGAGACAGAACAGAAATCTTTGAGTAAAGATCATTTAACTGTATGTTGGCAGGTGAGTAGGGATGTACAATACTAGAATATTGTCAATAATCAATATGCTGATGTTTCCAAATTCTTATTTGAAACTGATATGCAGTTTACTTCGTACACAAATCGACTGTAAGTATACTAAGTCTTAATTGTACTAGAATTTAGCTGTGACTCTTATTGTGAAAATCTCTATGTTTTGAAATCAAACATCAAACAAGACAAACAATTAATTCTACCATAAAATATAAAATAGACATGTATTTATGAAAAACAAATAATTCATTTGGCTTCCAAGTACAGTTTATTCAAAACATATATTGAACAGTAAGGGAAAAATAATTTTCATTTGTCTTAATAGGGTGAGGCTCCACCACTGTGCTTCACCAGGCAGCGCCGTGATGCTCCACTCAGATTCACTCACTCAGACGCTGACTTGCTTATTTGAATTTAGGAGTCTTTTCATAATGTTTTTCAACTTATCATTAATCTATCATTCTAGTTTAATGTATTAAATTCACAGATTTAAAGAGAAAAGAGCTTTGAAAGTGACCACGCCTCCCCATTCCTCACTCACAAATCATTGTGTGCACACCGGCAGTGAGGGGCGTAAAAGTGCCCTCATTTTCAAAACACTTCTTCTTGAAGATTTTAAAATTATCCTAAAAGTAAGTACAGAAGTTTACAGATTAGTAAATACACCTTGCAGCTTTTGTTATAAAAGGTTCCTTTATTCAAAGTGGAGAGGCGAAGTTGAGGTGGGCAGACTCAAGTGTGTAATGTATGTGGGGGGCTGCACTGTAAGAGCTACTCTGAGCTCTGTAGTGCCGCAGACAAAAGTGTGACCCCTTTTCATTTATCATTTGAAGGTATTTCTCCTATCAAATTTCAGCAGGGTGGTTCCCTGAAAAAAATGCTTCAAATAAGAAAAAGAAAAAACACATTGTTCTCACAAGCAAAAAACTGAATTAGCTGGACTGAAGATTAATGGATAAGAATGGAAATAGAAAAACAGTTCTGCAGAGATAGACCTGATGGACCTGCTTGTAGCTGCTTCTACAAAAACATATGCATACATTCTGCCAATAGCTACGGTCAAATCACTGGCTGTAATCATCTTCAGAAATGTTTGTATTTGACAATACACATGTATAATGTCATGTATATGTAAGTTTTGTTGTATTGCTTTGTGTAATCCCAGACGGATTATGTTGTTACAGATCCTTATAAAAGACACAGTTGATATTCTTTCTGTAAGACAGTTATCTTGAGTAAATACCACAGTGCTTACTTAAGGTTAAGCCTTAGCCAAACTTCTCTCATTATCTACACATAACCATCCTATCATAAGCACTTTACTCATGCTATTAGCAGAAATATTCTTCATTTGGGTGGAAGGTGGGCCTGGTGAGAGGCTAAGAATTTCACACTAAGCTTTATCCTTTAGGTTTATTTTTGTTGTGATTCTGCTCTTTTGATGGTATTCATCAGCAGTTTGTTCTGTAAAGTCTTTTTTAAGACAGTTTTTGTCCTTTATTGATAGTGGACTGACAGTGGGTAGACTCAGAAAGGGAGAAAGAAAGAAGGAGAGACACAGCAAATAGGTTTCCAGTTGGAATTGAACCTGGGCTGCCTGTAAAAGGCAAGAGCCACAGTGTATGGTAAGTGCATGGTTGCTAACTACTCTATCATACAAGCATCCCCTGTGTTCAGTCTTTTAGATATTATCACATGCATATTGAAATGCTTTACAAGATGTCCTGTAACTAGAGGAGATGAGGCACAATTGTGGAGTTTTATGGTCTTTGAGTTATATTTCTTCAACAAAGATGGGCAGCTACGTTCACATTATGTTTTCCACTGTCAGAGGGCCACACCAGACTCTTCAATATGCTCATAATTTAACACCTTTATTACTTAAATGAACAAAAAGAACAAATACAGCTTTTATAGAAATAAACTACACAAATATTCATATTATAAATTAAAAAGCAAACAGTAAACTACTGAATGAGCTAAACATAAGCATTCAAGCTAATCCAAACTACTTTTGGTGCAATGAATGCAATATTTATCATATTTTTTGGCTGTTGTATTTAACTTACAGTTCTTTTTATTCATTCAAATACTTTATGTGATGCCGATACAAGATTATAAAAGAAAAGTTAAAAGTCAATTACACGTCACATTTCTTGCAAAGAACTAAACGCATTCCACAAACCAAATATTATTATGTAATATGTTTAACCGTCATATTTTCACAGCAGATCACTTAATTGTTTTCTTCAAGTTTACAATTTATTAATATCTGAAACTGACTTGTCAGGTGCATGAAGTAATTAAGAGGACCTTGTGTGATCCCTGGGCAGCATTTTGTCCATCCTCGTTAGACAAAAACCCTAGAGAGCTGAAGTGCAGGACAACATGAGCTGCAAACAGCTGCAGAAAACGTTGATGCAAAGGCATAAGAAGCTTTATTTTTATCATGAGAGACTGAACCAAGTGTTAGTGAGCATGCCTCCCTTGTGCAGATGGTGATTATATCCACATTTTTAAAAAGAAAAACAGCTGTAAATGTACCTGGGCAACCCACTCAAGCTTCATGTATGTATGCATGGGACATCCCGGTACTTACTGCAACCAGAAATCTGCAGATTAGAGCTGAAATATGAAGTATCTGTCTTACTGTAAAGGCCATTTGGTCCATTTTCGCCAGTGACAGGGTCAGCAATGCTCCACATGAAACTGCGCTTTGTTCCCTCATTTGGCATGTTTGGCTGGGAGCCTGAGGTCAAGAGTCCTCCAGAGAAACTTCTCAGGGAGTCAGACCAAGACGTAGAGGGGCCATAGATGGAGCTACCGTCTATCCATGCTGTCACTGAATTCACCTGCGTGTATTTATATGAACAAATTGCTTTTAAGGACATCTCAGTTAAGAATTCAAATATTTTTTTACTCATTGAGAGGTAAAAATGATCACCTGTCTGCGAGGGTTCCCAGGACTCTGGCCGGAGTCTTTGTCCCACAATCCCCTCTGGAAAGGCAGCAGGACTTTTCCAGTGCCAGCGGGATCAAACACTGGGTCACCTTCTGGGACTGGGATGTTCATGAACTCAGGGGGACATCCAGGGGTTCTTGAGTCAAATACTTCAAAAGCAACATGGTAACCTAAGAGGAAGAAATGAATTATTATACAATATTATAAATATTAACCATCATTGAGAAGGAAGGTCCAAATAAATATCTTAACATATTTTCAATAATAAACACAAAACTGTTATTGTTTATTTGTAAATATGTTCCTACTGAAGAAGCTGCATTTCTCTTGTATCTATATGCAAACTTTTCCACCTCCTCAAACTATAACAGCTTTTTAACTGGCAATACTTACAGTCGTATTGCTCAGAATTCACTGCATTTCCACTTAGTTTTTTTTTCAGTTTAGGTGAAATTTCAATTTTCACGTAAAAATCCATAACAAATGAGCCCTGCATTTCCAAAAGCTGACACCACAACCTGTACATAAACCACCTCTAGATAAGCCATTTGAAATATTCAACCGCAGTAGCCTGGTTTCAACCTGTAGAGGGCAGTCGCTATGCATTCAAAGCCTTAAGAGAGTGGTGAGGAGTTAAGTTAGAAATTAGCACTTACTGTTCCCACAACGAAGTATATGGGATTTAAGCTTTTTGACCAAAAGCCTGAAAAAAGGCCTGCAGTGAATGCATAAATACAAGATTTGAATGCTTCATTTTGTAACATGAAATGCACCCAATATTTCCACTTTTCAATTTCAAAGGGTCATTGTATTTAAAAAAAAAAGGTTGCTAACATACTAAGAAAAACAACAAAAATGGCCTAATACAATCATTCCTGATCATTTTTTAATAAACAATAATGCAAACACCATAGTCAAACCTAGCAGAAAGAGATGGCATTTGGGGGTGCCCATCATGACAGAGCATGACCCATGATCACTGTTTGGCTCTGCTAGTTAGTGGACGCAATGAATATTATGCATTTTTTTCCAAATAAACAGTGACTAAAAGTTAGAGGAAGGTGGTGGGAAAAGCAACGGCCACAGAGGGAAGTCAGTTCAGGCCCAACAGAGGAAGAAAATGTCTTGGCAGAGGTTGCTAGCTTCAACACCAGAGCTGATAATGTGGTCACCACTGCCACTTCTCATACTTACTTTGACCTAACAAGATACAGGTCCAAGAGGGTAAGGGCTACCTGAACAACTTTCCTGCACCCTTGCCTTTTCCCCAGGCAAAAAAAGATCATTTAACACCTCCTGGTACCGGCCCAGAAACTGGTATGTGGTTGAGCTAGACACAGCAGTTTGCTATACTCGCAGGATGTTTTTCCGGAGGAGGTGGACTCTTGCCTACGGACTCAGTCTTCACTACTACTGGACTTTGTGACTGGTAGCATGGAGTTGAAGCCCTACGGTGTGAAGCCTTGGCTATTTTAATATTGTCAAAACATGGGACCAGAGAGCAGACAGAAGCTTTATTATTTTATTTGTAATTAATTGTTTTGTGGTTGGCAGCCTGGTTTTACGCAGCAGTAATGTTGCATATGTGGTTTAAGTGAATAAATGAGTCTGATGGTGGAGACTCATGCTGCAATTTTAGCTGAAGTCTAATAAAGTTTATACTGATTTTCAATGGTTATGTTCCAATGCATTCATGTTGACAGAAGCCTGGCATTAGTGCATGTCAAGTGCAAGGGAAGAAGCATGAGACCTGTCTTCTGGAGACACTCCAGTGCAGATGATGAGGACAGCTTAAGCATGGCATATGCTTATAGACACTTTCAAAGCTCCACGTTTGATCCCTATTGCTCCTGTACAGGTAGCTGTAGCACCAGGTCTCCATCTAAAGGGTCTGATTAATGGAAGTCAGCTGAGGTCTGCTCAGACAGACCAAGCATTAACTGTTTAACCTGGGGGCAAGAGTATTCCCCAAACAGTTCCTCTTTTCTTCTGGGACATGTACGATGCCTACTCCTCTTTGCACACAAACAACTCTCACCTCTTGAACTTGTAGTCTTAAGTACTTATAATTAATAATTAGTCAGCTGAAAAAGCTTCTATCATAACTCAATAATCAGTGTTTTGCTCTTCTGCTTTTCATTGTTGACAGTTCATCTGTCTTGCTTTTTTTTTTTTTTTTCTTGCTTTTTTTTTTCTTTTTTTTTGCTTTCTTATCTTTTTTGTGAGCCCACCTAAGTCTTTCTGGACAAAAGGTCCAATATCTCTTAGGTGACCTTTCTCCATAAGGCCAGTGACGCTTGGCAGTGCTAGAGTCGGATTTATGATTAGGCCTGAATTTTGTCCTCAAATCCTGATCACCATGACAGCACCTGTTACATTTTAGTGACCAACCTGGCACACCTATGGATACTTAAAGCCTACCCACAAATTTGTTTTTCCTTCCAGGTCTGGCCACAGCCATGGGCACCAGCTTGATAAGATCCGAAAGACAATACTCAATGAGACGTTATAATGCAGAGTTATATGCTGGCAAAGCCATAGACTGAAAAAGAATTGGACGAAGCCATGTCATGGGAGCCTTTGGAGTGCTTTTGATGCCCTCTAATGGACGCTGCCTTACTGCATGTGCTATTTTAACTGAACTTTAGCTCCATCTTATCGACAGATATAAAGACTGTGTTGAAGCAGGATTTATGGCCAATAGCAAAGTCGATTTCCAAAACTGAAAATCCTCCATTAAAGAAAAACAGTTGCAGTATAAAAAAAAAATCACCTCCTCACAGTAAGAGCACACAGATGTGTTATAGTTTTAGACTAAAGTCATTTATTTGAACCAGGCTGTAAAGATGTGTATTAAGGTAGTAAACAACATTTTTGCCCAACATACAATCATGGTGTCATTTTTCTGCAGCCAGTCCAAAGTGGACACTCTGGGTACTACAGCTTTTGGCACTTCGGCATGGGCCTCCATTCACAGACCCGGAGGTTGCTGCCTGGTCAAACTGTCATGTTGTATTTCAATGATAGCTTAATGGCATCTTTTCACCCTTGATATCCCTTAAAGGGATAGTTCAGTTTTTTTTGAAGTGGGGTTGTATGATCTCCATATGGCCACTTAGTACAAAAGATGCAGTAGAAAGTTATGTCCTCTCCCTCAGTAAGCCACAATTTGTAGAAGTTTGTGACGCAGAACCAGCTGCAAACAGGGAAGTATTGTACTAACCGGCTCATGTCATATATCAATACCTGACGTGAGTCGGTTAGTTCCAGATAAACTTTATTTTTCCGAAAAGTTAATGCACTCAAAAAAAATTCTAGGTAGCTTACTCTTAAACTGTGGTATTATTTTTTCATGGGATTTTTTGTAGGCAGATAAAATACCCTTGGTATTTGGTAAAATACTTCCCTGTTTGTGGCTGGTTCTGCATCACAAACTTTTTACGAGTTGTGGCTTACTAAGGGAGAGGAGAAAACTTTCTACTAATGTACTTAGTGGCCATATGGAGCTCATAAAACCACACTCCAAAAAAACTGAACTGTCCCTTTAAGCCTGAAAACTTATGGAAGTTAGGTTATTTTATGAAGATTATCATTAAGAGCAAAGTGTGTAAGTTTCATGATTTTTTGTTTGCTGCATATGTTATTATCAGCAACGATCCTCGAACATAGTGAATAATCCCATAGGCTTTCAGTCAAAGGAAGCAGTGCCATACTAACTTCCACGTTGGTCCACAACAAAATGTCTTCCCTGCACCACTATATTATAATTTAAACACAAATGTAGAGGTTTGGGCTGGAGTTTACCAAAAGCCCTGCTGATAAAAAGTAGAAAATAAATAAATAAATAAAACGTTTTATGTACCTGCAGTTACCTTTAAACTTTTTTGGGGGGGGGGGATAAGCATTATTCTAGTAGGCCTACTCTGTGAAAATATCATCTTGTATCTACAAACAGCGATTTTAGGTTCACACCTTTGACATTTATTTCGACAAAAACCTTTATCAGACTTAAATGGGAGAACAGTTTTTCATATTTACCAAAGAAAAGAGAGAGCACGGTCCTGTTTCGCGTTGACGGCCGCCCGGAAGGTCCAGCGGTCAGCTTCCTGCTCAGCGTGCGAGGGGTTCGGCACCTGCGGCTCGTGCATAGGCTGGTAAACCCCGTCAGAGTACTGCGCAGGCACGAGGCGGACAAGGTGGGAACCTGCGCGAGCACGGAGACAGCGCGTCGGTAAGGCGCGCGGCAGGTAAGGAGGGAAATGAACCCACACAGTTTGTAACTTACCGACAGCTCCACGTCTCGGGTTCCCTAAACTGTTGTACCAGCCGTCAAAGCGAGGCACTTCCCAGGTGATTTGGGCGCGTGAACCTGTTGAAAATACCTGAGTTTGACCCTGAAGACTTTTGTAATAAAGAAAAATGAAGGACAACCTTTTTCTACTTACGTCCGCTCACACAGAGTACCAAGACAAGAGCTGCACAGGTACTCCAAACCCGCTTACGCAAATCCATTGAGGCGAGAGATGCTGCTCAGCTCAGCCTGCGGAGCAATGAAGGACTCTGGGACGACAGGAAAAGGCGACTCCCCTTAATTTATTTACTTCAGAGTTACATGGGCTGCACAGGAGTGATAAAAAGTTAAACCTAATTCTGCCTGCTTGTCTTTCTGGTCAAACTATACACTCCTCTAGTGTTCTTTAAGCTCCTGTATGTCGGCTCTAGACACCTGCCTCTCCATTTATCAAACCAGAAGATGGAATGGTGGAAACTTACCCTCTCAAAAAGTTGATGTGGAAATGCTGCAAGAGGACACCTGTGAAGGTGAGGGTTGTGGCAATACTGAAACCAGTAAAAGTTGCAGAGCTCAATCGAACATGCATGTGACTTGTCTTGTCCAAATGGGACTGGTCATCATGTTCGTGGATGACACCTACTTTTTCCACAGCATTCAGGGTGACACATCCTACTCCTCCTCCTGGGTGACCCACAGAGGGCTGATGGTATAAAAGAAGTGTATGGGTCCTCAGAGCTCACTCTGCATTCAGGTCTTCCTCTTCCTACTTTGCAGGTATGGCAGATCTCTCACCTTTTCTTTGTTTTATCAGATACTTTATCTGACACCATGCTAGGTCTTCCTGTCTGGGATACACGCACTTATTTATTTTCATATCGATTTTTTGCATATATGCAGTTTGTAATTTGTCTTATTCTCATCAGTCATGTGGTTAGAATACTATTAATAATTTACTTAACTAGATTTTTAAAAGTAGTTCTCTTTGCTTATCATTTAGTTTGTTTAGGTTTTTCCTTTCTATATCTTAAATCAAAACAAAACACAATAATTTACTGCTATTAACTACAGCTGACATGTTTTTCAGGCAATGAGCCACTGCCTTAACCACACTCCTCAGTTTGCAACTCTTATTTTTACATTTAGCCCAGATTTTTTTCATATTTCAACTTTTCTAGATTGTCTTTGTTTACGATGATATAATACTGTCTTCTACATGTCAATGCACAACAGGAATTCCCCGTGTTTTTGTACTTGTGTAGTAACAATGAAGGAATAAAGGGGAGCAGAGGAGTGGATAGATGGATATTAGAGCAATAAATACTTCATTGATCCTGAAGGAAATCAGAGTTTCAACTGTTGTGTTCACACTTGAAGCAAAAGCAAGGTTGTTTTGTGGGTTTGCAGTAGAGCTGGGCAATCAATCATATTTTAATCAATATTACAATTACTGCTTTTCACAGTTATGAAAACACAGTAATCAAGATTTAAAGATTACCGTGCCACATGTTATGTTGAGTTTTTTTCTTTTTCATCATTATTTTTAGCAGTATTTGAGATATTTGTATATTTCTATATATTGTACAATCTTTAATGTTAAAAATGATAGTGTCAAATGCATATATGTACAGTGCTCAGCATAAATGAGTACACCCCTTCAGATTTGTCAGAAAACCTTTAGTTTCCTTTCAAAATCAAAATTTTCTATGGCATACTAAGCCACAAAATACTCCCCCAAATGTGGGCCATTGATTGCAAACACGATTTTTTTTAAGTTGCACACAAAAAAGTATTTTTCTCAATTTAAGATCAGGTTGCAAAAATGAGTACACCCCAATCAAAGGGATGGGAGCTTAATTTTAGTTATCATAATACCCTTATTTTCATCTTGTGGAAAAAAAAATGTTCTGTCAAACTCAGCTTTGCCAAAACTTTGGAAATAGTTCTTTTGTTCATTTGTGTACTCATTTATGCTGGGCACTGTTTAACGAAAGCATGTGGTGCATGTTTTAAGATCAGTGAGTGAGTGTGTCATAATTCTGATCTCAATATCTTTTCAAATAATCAAGATTATGATTTTTGCCATAATCTACAGCCCTAGTTCTCATCCAGATCATGGTTATCTGAGGTTCTTTTAAAATTTTATCTGGACTTGTTTAAGTTATTTCAGTTCTAAAAGTCTGATAATAATTGCAGAAGCCTTTGGAGAAGGTAAACTTCATTAAAAAACTTCAACAAGTCCACTTAAAAAAAAAACCCTAGAAGGATAAGGCAAGATGGTTCTCAGCAAAAATACAGAAAAATATACTCACATTAAAATTTTGTAGCAAAAGGTACAAAAATACAAACGTCTGTGCATTAACTAAAATGGTTAATAATAATACTGTTTTGTGTATAGCACTTTTAAAAGCAAAGGTCTACAAAGTGCTCTGACAAACAGACAGGGACATACAGGAGAAAAGCACAAGAGTTTAATCAAAAAAGGATCTAACCAACATAAAGTTTATTCTAAATCCAAGAACCCTCAGATGATACAAACATGATATAGATAATGGATGGATATATGGATAGTTTTACTGGGACCAATGACATAACTGATACTCATACCAATGAGTATTTATTGAGACCACTATCAATACTTTTTAAATTATTTACTGCCTTTTGTCAGAAGATGCAATGATGCATTTATTCCTCTCCTAAAAATTAATTTCCTTAATCCTCCCACCACAACAAACATCCTTTTCTTCTGTGTGCTATTTGAACGAGCTATCATCACATCTTATTTCTCTTGGCCTCATATTTACTCTACTGAGCCAGTCTGAAACACATCGTGATCTTATTCTGCACCACCTCATTTGAATGAGTTATTTGCTTTTATCATTACACTATAAACACAGATTTCAACACTACATTTTTTAAGCATACAGAACTTGTTAAAAGTTCTGGAGCTCTCACCACATGTGCTCCGAGTTGATGAGAAGGATGTTTACCCCACAACAACAGCAGCCATTATTATATTATATTACGCAGCTCACATTTAGGAGAACTTGATGCCAGCTAACAGCTCAGCCCCTCATATTTTAGTCTTGTCTGGTTAATGAAAAGTAAGCAGAAGTTTTTCAGAGTTTTGCCATCTTGTTTTATTTCTACATTTATGGTCTTCTTTGTCAACGGAAAAGCTGGTCAGCATTCATTTAGTCATACTTTTCACTGACAAAGTTAGCTGGTTGGATAAACTTGATTGAAGTTGTTTAACATTTGCTTTCCAAGAAACACCCATTACAACAGCTACACAATACCAGGGAATTTAAGATGGCATTACATAAGTGAGACATTGTTGTGTTTACAGTTCCCATCTCTTATCAGGTGTAAGAAACACAAGCTGCTATCTCTGCATCGGGAGGAAACGGAGAACCTCACCACTAAAACACTGTCCTCTCTGTCATGCCATCAGGTCCCAGCTGTGTGTGTTTGATCCGGATCTAAGATGACTTTCAACATTGACATTTACCCATTCTACCCTTCACAAAGATCCACCTTTATCTTCAGCGGCCGCTTGCTCACCATTATCTTGGTCTTCCTCATGTTAGCAGTCATGCTGCTTCTCATCCTGCCGGGGATCAGGGGGAAGTCGGTGAGTTCAGGCTTTCAGATTCAGGGTGCTTGATAACTTGTGCTTGAATTTATTTTATTAACCATTTATTTTATAAATGTTGCCCAAAATGAATTTGATTTGACTCTGTTTTCCTATCAGAGGCTGTTCTGGATGTGCAGAATAATCATCAGTTTGTTCATTGGCGTGGTGATTGTTGGTGAGTTTTTGCTTCGACTGTTGGAGATATCGAAATTATCTGTGTGATATTGGATGAAAGCTTTAAAGAAGATTACATCATACAATACATTAAAGTTTTGCATATATCAGCATTGGCATTATTGGAATATTAAATATTGTTAAAAAATCAAATATTTGCTGTGCATCCCCACAGCTCATAGATTTTCAGTTTCTTGTCTCATCATTCAGCTTTTATTTCTTTTGTTTCTACTGCAGTGCTCAACTTTACGTATGACTGGGCTGAGGCCAGAATGACCACTAATACCACTTACAAGTCTTTCAGCAATGCCGTGGTCAACGCTGATATTGGGTTACACGTTGGACTGTACGGCATAAATGTCACACTGAAGGGTGAGTCACTGTTCCTTCTGTCATTTATACATTTATTAGTGAAAGAGCAGCTACTGGCAGATCTAGAATGATTTGATTTAGATGTTTGTTTTAAGCTCCTGTTAGGACTGTCATAACTGTTCATAAGGTAGACTTAAATTAATAATGATATATCTTTGAGCTGCAAAAGCAAACCAGACCTTCACCAATGAAGTTTCTCTACAGTGAAATTTAAAACACATAAAACAACTATCTAAGGTACAAATGATGACAAATGGATAAAAATCATGCTGCAAAAACAGCTTTCAGTGAGGGTAACAGCTGATTGTTAAAACAGTTAAAGATCACATTTTTTTCATTGCTTACACACATACAGGAACACACCTTTGTCCATGGTTGCACCACAGCTAATACAAAACTGATTTTTCAACACAAGCTTTAAAAATCCTTGGAAAATATTTAAAAAAAAATGTTATTTAAAATACAAGCAAAGATGATACAGTTTGTCTCTTCATGAATTTGCCCATGTCCTTTCTCAGGGAATCCTATCGTACAGTTGAATGAAACCATTGACTACAACGAGATGTTCAGCTGGCATGACACAATCGAGGAAGAGTATGAAGAAGCTCTGGAAAAAGGTCTACCCAACCCCATCCTCTATATCGCTGAGAAATTCACCCTGAGCAGCCCGTGCAGACTTATCTATCAGTACAGATACTCAGGAAGATATGCCTCTGCAACCCTCTGGTAACCAAACAAACTCACAAACTATATATTCATATTCAATCAGTTTTATTTTGTCCCATAAATGTTATTTTTGTTTCATGTAAACTTTTGCTAAAGACTGGAGAACAACAGTCCAGTCACTGAAAATAATAACAATAGACATGAGCACATTACACAGTATGAACAGATTTATTCAGACAAACAGATACATATTCAAGTGTCTGATGATAAATGTCCTACTTTTCCTGTTTCACTTCCTTTCAAGAGGAAAAGTCACTTCGTCCATTTTGCAGATCAGTGATCATTTTGGCATGCATTTCAGAATTACATCAACATATGCATCATTTTCCTCGTAATCCAAATGTGGATCCAGGATTTTTTATTGTTTGTATTAACAGTGTGAGATAATGCAGTTTTCCACATTTCATTACCACATGACATGACCATGACCATTTTCAGTGACTCACTGGACAATGTTGGAAATGCCTTTGTGGAGGTTTGTTCTGGAGTAAAATGAGAAATAAGAAATCAGGTCTAAAACCAGTGTTTAGTTTTTTGTCAGTTTGACTTAAAAAAAAAAAAAAAAATCTTTATGGTCACAGTCTGCATTTTGCTAAAATTAGCAAGCTATATTAGTAATTAGTTTGTTTTCAAAAGAATAATTGACAAATTATTTTTGGTCTGAGATGGTCATTTTTGTGAGGCTGTATTTTTTTGTTTCCTTGTTTGATTTAAAGTGTTGCAGACAAACATTTTAACAAAAATGCCCCAAAGTCTTTAAAATACTATGGACAATACAAAGATGTTAGAATCTTGAAAATAACATTGATAAAGATGTAAACTAAGATGCAAATAGATTTTAAAAATAAAGACATGTCTAGAGATAAGACAGATATTTAATCAAGGTAGTTTAAGATTGTAACATTTAAATATTAATTTTTCGAAACATTTATTTGTTAATACAAAAATCTTTTTGATGTGTGTGTGTGGGGAGGTTTATCCCACATTACATTCTTACAGTGAAATTCACTCTTCCATATGAAGACTAACAGACCTGGAGCACTTGTGTATTTATTGTTGTTGGTTTGTTTGTCTGTTTGTTTGTGCTCAAAATAACTTGAAAAGCTATGGATGGATTTGGATGAAATTTTCAGGAAATGTGTGGAATGGGATAAGGAACAAATGATTAGATTTGGGGACTGATTCGGATCACCATCTGGATCCAGGAACTTTTTAAAGGATTCTTTAACATTGCGAGATAGGACCATTTTTGGCATTTGTGCATATAACTCCACAAAAAAATGGTCAGGGCTGACTGAAGCTGCTTGACGGAGGTCTGTGCCCCCTGAGTCCTTTTCTAGTTTTTTTTTAACCTTTATTTGGCCAGGTCAGTCCCACTGAGATCAGATATCTCCATTCCAAGGGAGGCCTGACCAAGAATGGCAGCAGCACTCAACAATAAACAGTAAAATCAAAAATAAAGCATCAGTTAAAACAGCTTCACATTGAAAACCTGTATTCCATTTTTAACCAAAGATATAAAAGCATTTAAGGAAGTTAAGCCTTGCATTTTACGTCACTTAAAGATATACAATTGTGACAATGTATATGCTATGTAGTATTTCTCAGTAGGTTAGTTTTTATTGGTATAACACCTTTATTAATTTTCCTTTATAAATACATCTTATATTAGTACCATCATCAGCACTTTCCCATGTTTGGCTAAAAGTGGAGACATTTCATTCCTAACAAACGCCATAAACTTTTTTGTCTCTTAAAACATCTTAAATATCTTAGGTTTTAAACGCCCAACAGGCCACTCTAACATCTCTGTTTTATTTGCACATTGTTCATTCTGGTTACCATGACGGAGGGTGGTCTGTTGTTCAAAAAATAAATCTAAGATTAAAAGGGTTTGATTCTTTCACAGGACGGCGTTTTGCAGCTGGGCTCTCGCCAATATTCTCTTCTCCATGCCGGTTATTCTGTACGCTGGATACATGATGATAGCGACCGCTGCCTTCATCTTCTTCTCCATGGCCTCTTTCTCCACCATCAGGAACGCGCCTGAGTGTGTTTTCTCCTTTGGAGCTGAAGCCTTTGAAACCGAGTACAGCCACTCATTCTGGCTGGCATTGGCTACAGGTAAAGAGAAGAAGCTGCTTTCTGATTTCGTGAACCTACATTTTTGCAAAGCTCCCTAGAAGATGCAATAACTCCCAACCGGAATGATTTTCAGGCTTGCTGTGCTCCATCATTGGGATTCTTGTGGTGCTCCTTAACTTAATGATGCCGGATAAGATGAGAGAGGTTTTCAGTTTTGGGGAAGACCTTTATGAAGCTGAAGATGTGTCTTACGGGGAGGGCTACTTAAATGCTGTTTTCCTCGATAAAGTGACGAGTTCACCTCTAACATTAAAGTAAAGGTAGGTTGGTGAAACTAAAGGACTTGCACAGTTTCATTTACAAGCTGCAGAGTGTTTTTTTTCCATTTTTCATTTTTTCATTCATGACTTTATTGGAAATGTAACTTTTTTAGACCCAAATTGTCCACATCAGAGCACTCACAGATTTCAAGATGTCACTTTGAAACAGGATGCACACTCACACAGAGCCGTGCCCTTCGTTGGCGATATTATATGGCACCCCCCTTCGTTGGCAATTTACATACACTTACAAAAAGAAATAGCATTGTTTTTACCATTGTCTTTGACTTTTAAGACATTTCACCCAATTTACATGCTTAACAAATTACAAATGAATATTTAAAAAAATCCGAACTACAATATAAATACCCTTACCACAAAATATAAATCTTGTAAATAAGTAAATAAATAGTAACTTATTTTTTATTATCATTTGTAGTAATCTTAATTGGGCATTGCTTTACATTTGAATCAATGTTAGCTTTTCCATTTTAAGTGTTAATAGTATTAACTAGTTTTGATATAATTATATTGAAGGTTAATTTTTTTCCCAATATTGTGGCGCTCCCTGGGGGCCATCGTGCTCTTTGCCTTTGCCTAATGGGCCAGCCAGCCCTGCTCACACACACCTACCATAAATGTGTCTTTAGCCTGTGATTTGTGAGAGTGGACTTTTGGAATTTTGGAATATGAGTTTATTGTTGCACTAGCTTAGTGGTTCTCAGTTACTTTGAATAATGCAGGATTAATGCAGATCAAAAGGTGTCAACCCAGCTGTTCTATCCTATCACAAGGTCCCGTACAATAATGCATGAGTGACATAAAATGTTTCATATATATTTTCTGGGATACCAAACAATATCTGAAAATAATCAAAGCCTAAGTTTTTTTTTTTTTTTTAGATTTAAGGTTAAGGACTTTAACTATATCTATATATACCCCTATATACCCCTAATTTTAGAATCCTTCCCATGACTTTCAGAGCCCTTCATTGTCGGGTCCCACAATATTTATCACAACTCATTAACCAAACTCATCTATTGTTCCTTTACTAATTGGGTGCTTTTGAAGCCTTAGTACCTAAACTCTGAACGTCTCTGCCCCTGTTGTTAGGAAACAATGACTCTGCTAAGTCTTAAAAAAAGCAGTTAATAAAGTGTTTGTTTCATCTGGCATGTGGGTAACCATGTGCACCCAGTCTGCTTACTGTAATGATTTGTGTTTTTTATGCTTGATCTTTGATGGATTTATGCTGTTATTTGTTTCTGGTTTTAATCTGGATTATTGTTCTTTTTAATCATAAAGTACATTATGATCATTGTGAACAGTGGTATATAAATTTATTACCTTATTCATTATCTCTACTGTTAAATGAGAAACTGTTTTGTTTTCTTGTTTCAGGACAACTTATAAACCCAACAAGGTTTCCCTCTTGGAGCTTCTGCGGCCAAAATTTGAAGATAATTCTGCTAAATGTGCTGGGGATGTCTTACATTTATATCATGTAAAGCCTGTAAATCTTGGGTGTTTTGTATAATTTAATGTAAATAGTGTTTGTAAAGTGAACTGTCACAAAGCTTGTAAATTATCTTGTACAGGATGCGTACAATTTGTAAATATACTGACTGGATTAAATGTTTCAATTCGTCATTGTTTTACCTCCTGAATGTTTGTTGTTGCCATCTTTTTAAAAAGCCCATATTTTTCCTCAGTTCAGGTTCATATATTGTATTTTGATGACTGCTAAAGTATGTATGTATTAGCTCTTTAAAACCTCCAGTTTCACAAACTGAGTACCCCTGATCAAGCTGTATTCTCTCTCTTTCTGAGACACTCTGATGGGGCTCCTGTCACTTTAAAGGGGCCATGTCCTCTAAAATCAATGTTATTTGCTTTTAATGTTGTTACAAGTTTCTTGGGGAGCAGAAGAACATGAAACCTTTCACTAAACTCTGTTTTTTTGCTAAAAAAAAAAAAGGCTCCCTGAAACGCTACATTTTTTTACCTCCTGGGGATCATTATGTACCAGGATCATGTTAAAAGATCCAAGTCTCATCACCTGTAATCATTCCTAAAAAATGTGGGTTTTCCTTCAATATGTTCCAAAATGTCTCCAGAAATTTGGTCACGCTTTTCCTTTTGATCAGGAGTCAGAAGTTTTGGGACGTGTTTGCACTGCACACACTTAAGTCATACTGTCATGTAAAATTTGACCTGTCTCTTTATCGATAGAGACCATTTCTGCTCTCACTCTTAAAGTGAGTCAACAATTATTTTGAACTATTTGTTCAATTTGTTAAATGTTTCGAAAGTTTATAATGTGCATGGGTGCTCAGACATTCGTCTTGAACATCCTTTCTGCTTTTGTGCCACTCAAACCCCATACACCTCAGCTAATATACAAAAGAGTTCAGCTACTATTTAGTTCAATTTAACAAACAATTTCGAGCTAAAGTGTTCCTTAACTTTTACGCTAATTTTCCTAACACCTAAGAGAAAATGTGGACTTCAATCAGTAGCTAGCAGAGAACTATAGACGTCACTTATTGGAAACTTACAACAGTTGTGCGTGAATCTCCAGCCTTTAATATTTAACACTCAGTTTGACTGTGAACCACATGGTTTTATACTTATGAGTGTAGTCTCAATTTTTTAACAGTCAAACTTCATACAAGCTCTTTCAGTAAAACCTAGAAATAAAATTCAACACAACAAAGATTGAGCAGTGAGATTGTATTCTTACAGTGTTGTAACATTACATTCATTCAGTAATGTATGTTGATACATTCTTGTACTGTATGTCTCAGTAAAGGTAATGATCCCCATACTGCAAATCTTTGAAAACTAGGTGTGTCTTTGGCCTTCAGCATCACCATAATACATTAAGTTTAGTGCTTTTAACAGCATATTTTAGCTTCTTTTTAATACTTACTGTAATAGATTATCATGTCAGATTGATAATTAATCCCCCGTCAGTAATTCTTTAATGTAACATGCATATACTGTAGGAGTAATATGGCCTTTCCAACCAAATCCTTGAGTAATCCAAAGTATTTACAGTAGATACATTTTTAACCCCATACACATTATAAAAATGACTAAATAAAAAATAAATGTACTAATTTATCTCTTCATAAGAAAATAATCGTGACCTTAAAGCTACTTCTCTTCAACAGCAGACACTCACACACAGTACTACAGAGTATTCACATTGTAAGGCCATTATGACGATGTGATTCAAGAGAAAACCTGAAAATGAGAACTGGATGTTCTTTACAGCACTGCAACAGGAGGCCGAAAAAATAAAATGATAGAAAAATAAATTCTCCTGGCTCCCACTGTCCGTCATCTGTCTGTCACCTCCACGCAGCCAGACATGCAGAACTACAGCGGGCTGATCCATGCAGGGTCTCTTAGATGTAGATAGGCGTCTCCTGTCCAGTCAGCAGTCTGAACATCACAGCGGGCATCGTCTTCATGTTGATCTGAGGGGCAGTGATGAGAGGAGACAAGAGAATTATACTGTCAGCTTGAAGAGTCTGTTTATAGAGGCTGGGTCATGATCACGTCACATAAATTGAGGCCTTATTTACATTCTGTCCTCAAGACATTGAGCAGACCCTTTACACATTACTGAGGAGCAAGTGGCTTTTATTTCTATGATACACAGAGAGACAACGGTAAACAAACGCTGCATTACCACCAGGAGGTTCAGTTCATTTTTGTCCAGGATGGTACACGATTAAACGTATATCTACTGTTAAATAAAAGGCATGAAAGGCGCAACCCTACCAAGTAAGGGTATGGTTGGTTTTGGAAACTCAAATAAGATCAGCATTTATTGTAGCAAACTGCGTAACGGAAAGACTAATATTCAACCTCTCAATGTGCTCACAGCAGTTGTAATAGTTAAGTCATGGAGCCTCTAAAACACTGATGGTCAACTTTGGTGAAGAAGTGGGCCACGAAAATACAATTCTCATTAACGAAGGGACAAAATTCTTTAAATTGCAGGAAAGATCCAACAAGACGTAAATATTTCATGACTAAAGAAAAACGGACATGTGGCTTTTGAGACACAATAAGTCAACATGTACAGAGCAACATGTACTTAAGCTTGAATATAAATCATAATGGCACTTTTGACAAGCTGGATGTATTAATAAAGCCATTTAAGTTTCCTTTTGAGTGCAGTGAGTACATTACTTACCAAATAAATATGAATTTATGACATTTATAGGTTCTTCAAATGCATGAATAAGTTCTTCCAAAAAAAGGGAAAAAATCAGTTTATATCTTCTTAAGTTCAATAGAAAAACAGACCAAAGAAAGCACTTAAGAGATTATTATTCATAGCTGACAATGTTGATTTATCAAGTTCTAATGGTTTTATCTGTGTGCATATATAGAAATAGAACTGAAATCTTTTATTGTTTATTCTTTTTTTTGTGTTCACTTCGTTAAGAACAAAAATTAACCATTGACATTGGGCAAACAAACTGCACTGACTTCATATACAGAATTCATATAGAATTATAACTCATTTAAATCACACTCAAATTTGTGGGTGTCACAAAAAAAGTAAACACCACCCCGATATTGTTTGGTTTTATGCAGCAGGTTAGCTTGGCTTGACCTCACCAAAACAGCGTGCTTTGCTTTGTTTGCAATTTTCTTTGCTGTCGTTTCACTAATCCAAAGACTGTGTTTCTAAATGACGTTAGAGATGCTAGTATTTAGATCTTGTTAGCTTAAATCAGAACGAGGCTAGCTTTTTCTATCTTTGTGCTTTGTTGACCTGCTGCTTGGCTGCTTCTAGCACAGAAGAAGCTAGAAGCGGCCAAGCTTCTAGTTAGCTTTTTTTAATACAGAGCAACTATGCAATAAAACTTACATTGGGTGATGGTCTAAAAAATTTGTTAAGCACTGTATGTTTAATTACTTTGAATCGACCTTTTTTTGAATAGACACAATCTCAAACTATTGTACTATATCTATGAAATGCCTGGACAGTATGGTGATTTTTTTAGGTGTGTTTTGCCACCCTGTGGCCGTACGACTTCTTACCTCACCCACTGAAACAGAAAGAGTTTGAACAATCTTCTCATGTGCCATGGCAACAACACTCTGACCATTTATTTCAATGATTCTGTGTCCAACACGAACACCGCCACGCTCAGCTATGCCCCCTCGCATCAGACTGCAGATCTGAAGATGAGAAAAACACATTATATGAAGCAGCGCAAGACCTGAAGAGGCAATCATTCCTTTAAAAACAATCTTTTCACTTGTTTCTTTCTGGTCATTTTGAGTCTAAACCAAAACTTACAATCCCATTCTGCACACTGAAGCCAAGCTGGAACTTAAGATCAGGTCTCTTGATGAGGACGGTGGTGACAGGAGGGCAGCTCACGATACTCAGCTTTACCTTCACCTGATTCTTCAGACCCTGCAGGTTGTAAAAAAAGACACACAGGTTTGTAAGTTACAGTGCAGGAAACCTTCCCGGCTGAAGGTGCACTGAGGCATAAGACCTTCATAATAAATACATGATACAGTAGGAGGCATGCGCTGACCCCACAGCCTGTGCTACATAACCAAAGCAAAATGGTCACTTGATCTACTGCTGAGGAAGGTCAGGATAACAACAAAAACATGCTCTCATAAACAACATTTTTTCAGTGTCACTCTTTAATTAATGAAAAAATGTCTTGAATTTACTTCAGGATCAAGGCCCCCCATAATGAGGGGATACAGTAGAAAGATTTCTAAGGCCATGAAGGGGCCGATAAAGCTTTAAAAAATGCTCCTTCCTAAATTCAAGGATTTATAACCAAACTTTACTTTTAACCCAAGAACTCATATTTCTTATCAAAGACACAAAAATACACTTTAATTTATGACTGTTTCGGTAAAATGTAGCCTGTTTCAAAGCATAACCCCCTTTTCCCTTAAATGTAAGTATTGTTTTTTTAGTATCATTTTATGAGGTCAGTTGAGTTTAACCATTGGGCCCTTAAAGGGATATGCCAACATTTTCTTTGTTTTCATGTCTTGCCTCACTCCTGGGTCCATGACAACTGGATGGCATCATTCTTTCGACTGTGCACCCAGTAACAAGAAAGAGACAGACAAAGCTCACCCACCTCTACTAGCTCAAACACTGGGAGTCAACGGGTATACTAGCCTGCCTCTGCCCACAGCCATCAGATAAAGTCTTCAGCTACCGTGTTATGTTACGTTATCTTCTACTATCAGCGTATTATCTTCTTCTAGTCCCAAACAGAGGCTTTGTTTTGTTGACCTACTTCCACAGTGGTTGCGCTAGAGATGTGACGTCGCGAACGAGTCGAGTCTTTTGAACAGCTCTTTTAAGTGAATGATGAGAACCGATTCACAGTTGTGAGTGAGCCGATCGTTTGCAAGCCATTCTTAAATTTGCAGGCAATTTGCAGAGCTAGTGCCTACCTCTATTAGCCAGAGGTAGGCACTAGTGCTTCTGATCTGTTTTACAGATTAACATAATTAAATCACATCTGGGAAGGGCCCCTCCTGGTTCTTTTATGGGCCCAGCCTTTTTTTCTGCAGCATTTTCAGGGATCGCTAATTATCTAACTACCTCCACCAAGGAGGTTATGTTTGGGACAGCGTGTAGTGATCAGGGTGATCTCCACGGGTCAGAAGGGTTGAAAACATGACTCAAAGCAGCTCATTACCGTCGCACTGCACGTTTAATGTTTGCAGGGGAGCTCAGACATTCTTCATGAGGTCATATTAGCACACTTTTGTGAAGGTAAAGCAAATAAAAGGTTCAAGAGTCACAAGTTATAAACAAGCGTCCTTACGTCGGTGTGCGTCATCATAGTAACCATAAGCATTTAAAGACACAGTACTCAGAGAGGCGATCATCACAAGCGTTTGTTAGTTTGTTAATATGTGAACAGGATCATTTAATACAATATGAAGAGAACTAAATTAAATTTTCAGAATCTACCAAAAATGAGCCAAGGACAAATTAATGAGATTTTGGTGGTGATCCAAATCCGGATGCAGATACAGGAATGCTTTAAAGGATTTGTTAACTTTGCAAGATGGAGCAGTTTTCCACATTTTTACAAATGACTCAACAAATTCTCAACAGATTTCAATGACATTTTCAGGGAATGTTGATCATGGCACAAGGAACAAGTGATTAGATTTTGTTGATGATCTGAACCCGGTCCAGGAATTCTTTCAAGGATTTGGTAACAGTTCAAGACAGGACAGTTTTCCACATTTTTGACAATAACAAACCCAACAATGCTGGAAATGCCTTAGTGGAGGTTTGTGCAATCAGAGAACTTCTAGTTTCTTATTGGGCCACCGTTGTTGACAGGCTTGCTTACTTCCTGCTTTTGGCTAATCCAAACCATGCCCCTTGCCACTGCCTCTATCCCCTTAAGGACGCTGATTGGACAGTCATTCTCTGACCAAGACCAAGTGAATCAGCACGATGGATCTACTTGATGACAGACATTGAATCTAGTGAATCAAGCTGCTTTGCTAGGTCATATATTTCCCAAAAACGACTGAAAACAACAACAAATCTAACAAAGTCAATGAACCTCTACATAAGCTGAAACATGATGCATTTTCACCAGGTAGCACTGGCTTGACTTGCCTCCGTTTTTTGATTTCTATTTTTGACAGCACCTGGTCTTTTGTACCTTTTTCACCTCAAGCACAGTTCCAGAGAGCTGAGTCAGTACTAAAATGGGACATGGAGACACTGTCCACTGTTGAATAGTAAGTCAGTATTGGCATTACGACATTATGAAGGGGTAGCCAGCATGGAACCAAAAATGCCCCCCATCATTAACTTCATACTTCTGTATGACTTCCCAAAGTATCATGCCAAGGCAGACCAAGTTTTAGCTTCACTGGAAAATGAATGGGTTGGCTCTGTACCTTGATGATGCCCTGACAGGTAGCGAGTGGCAGCCCAACCAGGCTGGTGTCATTGATGGACATAATCTGGTCACCAACACTGAGCTTTCCAGAACGAGCAGCAGGACCGCTGTTCAGCATGCTGGCCAGGATGACGGTGGGCAGGATGGAGCCCCAACCGGACTCCACGATCACCACACCGAGGATCTCTCCTTTCTGCTTTTCCACATACAGCTGGAACCCAAATAGGACATTTTAGATTTCTGAAAAGTTTGTGGGACTGTAGTGAAGCCTTTTGCGTTTATGAAACTCATCACTCTTCATCGTCAGTTAATTCACAGAAGAATAAAAACTGTCGAACCTCTTTACAGTTGTCTGAGTTTGAAAAATGGACGAGGTCGTCGTGATACATTTCCTGGGAGTTGATGATGTCACTGTATTGTTTCTGGCTCAGGTCGGTTGGGTTGATGCCATTTGCTCGCAGGAACTCTCTGTAGGCCACGCTAAAAGCCTGACCGATGGACTGTGCGATGAGCTGCGCCTGTGGGATGGAGAGAAATTGAGGGAAACCACTCAACAGGAAGGCTCTCCCAGCTGACAACAGCGAGGAAGGAAAGAGGAAACTTTACTCTTTTATTGCATCAGAAAACTACAGATGGGAAAACAGAAAAATGCTCATGAGTTTAACGAACACTTACATCCTCAGATTCAAAGACATAGCAGATCATCCTGTACTGATTCTTCCCTTCACTGGACGAGTCAGCAGATTCAGAGAAATCCTCTGAAGAGGACTGAGACATGCGCTGACGTGCCATCAGAACCACAATACTGCCGATGTCAGCGATGTAGGAGATGGTCCGCAGGGCGCTGTCCATCATTGTCTCCTATTTAGTGCAAAATGGTGTCAGCCAGTGTTAAATGAGCCTAGTTAACTGACACAGGGGTGGAAAACTTGGTTTACCAGAAGGGCCACGTCAATTTATCATCACACTCAAATGGCAAAATTGTTAATAGTTGAAGGCTGATCTCAGTTTGACTATCACTGCACTACAACAGCAAAACATCAAACATTAGCAAGAGTTTTGGTTCAATTTCAAGTCAAAAAACTTTACTAGACTTGTTGTGAGAGTCAACACTGTGGCATATCCTGCAAAACATCACACAGGCAATCACTGTACCTCAATTTAAGGCACTCAACAAGTTAAAATATACTTGTTTCACTGGCAGAAATTTTTCTGAAAATTTCAAGAAATTCAAGGCCTTATTTTAGCCTTCTGTCTCAATCATCTGGACTTGTCAAATGAATGGTGATTAGAAAAACTAATTTAGATATTTCTGACTTAAATTAGACAAACACACCTGCTGAGAAATTATGTTTTTTTATTTCCCCTAAATCTGTGTTAATTATTTTATATGCTAAATGAAAACATAATTTTATGATTCTCAAAGCTGATGGAGACTGGCCTCAGGGAGCCCAGACCCCAGGTTTGAAATCCATTGTCTACAGGGCCACATACAGTGTGAAGGTGGGGGTCACTATTTCCCCACCCATGCATATAATATATCGTTGCTGTCAGGCCAAAAATTCTTATCTCCAAAAGTGTTTATTTCTCAGGTAACGAATAAAATGCTTTGTTGCTGAATGAGGGAATATTGTTTCTTCATAACTAGGAAATGTTTTTTGTACTTTCAATTGGTTTCATACATATACAATCCTCTTACCAACAGAAAAGTTGATTTATATCATTTAAAAAAAATAAAGAAAAGAAAAACCCAGACAATCTTGAAAATGGAGATAAAAGGTTTTGACCTGACAGAGGCGACATTCAACAGAGAAGCAGAAGAAGAAGATCTGACCTGTGTGTCAGCGTTTAGCACTTTGACGGCTTTTGTGGAGATAAACAGGTCCACTTCTGTCATCATCTGAGAGTCTTCATCTTGACTCTGTAAAAAAATAGAAATAAATAAATAAATAAAAATCATGAATATAATAAAAAGGTTCAATCTAACTTTTCATGTTTGTGTTTCTAAATTTCACAATAAAAAAATATGGACAAGCATGGCTGGATGGGTAGGTGGAAGGAAAATGGATGGATAGAGTATTGGGAGGATGTATGGGTTGATGGATGGATGCTTAGACCTTCTTGTTTTGTCTTTTTTTGTTTTGCTGTTTAAAACGTATCAAAGCTCAATACTATTAATCATTAAAACCACAATTAAGTGATCGTTAAAAATCAGCTTAAAAAGTACAAATAGGCTACACAAAAACCTGCTCAAGTACTAGAACATGTGTAAAGTGAATTTGTTACTCTCCACATTTATATATCACATGGATAAAAAGGAATGATATTCTATAAATGATAACTTATATTATCTCATATAATAGAAAAGAAAAATGCACAAGATAATAAACAAAATTAAGCCCTGTATTGAAATATTCAGTTGCACCTCAGAACAGAACTGTCATGGGAAGTAGGGCTTTTAAGGCCGACAGCAGCTCCACCATGTGGTCAGAAACTATACTGCTGCATAGCTTAAACAACACGAGTACAGTCAGTACTGCAGATACACATAAATGCCCCATTAATTTGTTGAAATTCAGAAATGAATGTAATTAACAATACTTTTCTATTAAAGCAACAGAGAAAAACTTCATCTTTACCAAGCCTTCATCTTTGATGGGTAATGTTTGAGAGGAAGCTGTATAATAAAATAAAATCCTAGATCTAAACCACCATCCAATTCACCAAAATGCAGATTACCTTGATACGACTGACAGCTTCATGGGCCTGGGACATGCGGACAGACTTTGATGGATTCTTATCAGACAACACCTCAGTGCAACCAAGGTAGTTTGCAGCAAAGATGATCCCATCAATAAGATCCTCTGGCTCACAGGGACCTGGAACTGAGCAGTAATTAAAGGGGGTAATGTCATGCAATAAATAAGTGGAGCTAAAAGTGTACAAATAAAATGAGAATATATTTACCGTCCTCAAAGCTGGGGAAAGCAGCAGCCTCCTGGGTCTTCTTAGAAATAAGTTTACATGATTAGTTTGACTGAAAACATGAATGAAACTAAATAACTAATAAAACTAATAATAATGAAATCTTCACTGCACTTATCAAAACAATGTAACAAAAAATTAAGTACACGTCTTTAGCAAAATCTTTCCAAAAATATCTCCTCAAACATCTTTAATTCCATATACAAATGACATAAACTAAATTAGCTGGCAAACGTAACTGTGCGCTCCATCTACCTTGGGTCCCAGTTTAACATGTTCCAAGTATGAGCCTTTAAAGTTGGGGCCCTGAAGACTGTATAACTTCCCAGTAAAAAATTCTGACCAGAGGGGGCATTCCCTGTGACGTATATAATTTGTGACAACTACCATGATAAAATTAAACACTAACCTGGCACACCATATAAACCATTTAATTTATTTCAGTTGTCCATCCGGGCTACAGCCAAAAGAAAGTGTTTGGGAAGAGCAGAACCTTTCAAAAGTATATTTGGCAGGTGATTGGATGATCGTTCTGTCAATCGCATTCATTACACACCAATCAGATAATGCAGGCGGGAGCTACTGCAGCGGTGTAAAATGCAAAATGTGAGCCACCACGTCGAACAAACTATCGGAAATTAAATAAAAATATCCTTTCTATTGATAATTGCTTTTGGTGTTGTTGTTTGTTTTTCATTTAAAGGCAGTTCAGATCTGATAAAACTGCTCCTGAAGCTGTTAGCATCTATGCTAATCTCTGTATGTGAAGTCACTTCCTGCTGTGGTCTTGCTTGGCTCCCACCACTTCCTGCTTTAAAGGACGCTGATTGGCCTGTGCTGCTTTGGGCCTCTCATTATAGTTGACTGATTACAGACATTAAATCAGGCAGATACAGCTTGCCCCTTAAAGTGCCCCATTTGAAGGCTATTCTTTACTTATCTTTACTTATGGCTGGCAATCTCAACCTTACATTCAGCATTTTATTTGATAAAAATAAGATTTTTATCTTGAATAAATGAATAACAGAGCTAAACTGTGCTGTTGCTGAATATAAGAAAAAAATATACATGATTTGACCAATGGTTGGATAAAGGCAACAATATGTAAATAAACAAAGTGCTGATTTACCAAATCAAATTCCTTGTATGTGCAAATGTACCTGGCAACAAATGCCAATTCTGATTCTGATCCTGAATTTTAAATAAATCATTGAAGACACAGAAGGGCCTGGAGGAAGGATAGTGATGTAGTAGCATTGTTTGATATGGAGTTTCCTATATAGTAGGAAAAAAATGGGCTTTTCAAATGCAGGAGTCAGTTAAAAGTACTTCCATGCATAGGTAAATAGAAACAAAAGAAGTAACAAACATAGAGAAAGACTGTTTCTGTATGAAGATGTATTTCACCTGTGAGTTGCTCTCCTCTGCAGGGACAGGCTCTGCACACTGAGGCCTCTGTGGCTGCTCCGGCACCTCCTCAGGTATCACAGCAGCAGTGGTCACCGGCTTCTCAACCTGTTGTATGCAAATATCAGCTGAAAGTAAGCTTAAATCACTGGGAGACTTTGAATTCCCTGGTGTAGAAACAGACCGAAAGTACAATAGATACTTCTTTACCATTAATGAAAACTGAAGTGACCAACAACAGTAAGACTACCATTTGTTATATATCTGTATATTTTCTGCCTAAAATGCAGCAGCAAATGAAGCAGTTTGCTGCAAGTTTCCCAAAGTACCCTTAATTTGATTTTTCATTTTCCACTGGATGCTGGTGTTCCTGTGCGCAGAGACGCACAGTATTTGGTGTCAGCCCTGGTAGCATTTCCAAACTTAGGACCAAGTTATACAAGACTGGTGAAGACCTGGAAGTGGGTGTTCTAGGAAGACAACATCAAGAAGACCTGATCATCTCTTACATGTGAAAAATGTAACTCAAATGATGGTATGTTGTTGCACTTATTTTGGAGCATGCCCATTAATTTATCAGTTTTGGTCAAGTATATTAGTCTTTTTCTCTGGGGTTTATTAAAGGACTCTCTCTGTTGCTGCTTTTTTGTGTATCCTAAACACTGAGATTATTTGAACTTTTCTTTTTTTTACTGTTTTTTTTTTTTTTTTTTTCAAACTTTGCAATTTTGTTTTAAAGAACATCCTGGTCTATAATGTTCCCTGAACAAACAGGATTTAGGAATACCTTGTAATTACAAGTACAGCTTCTTTCATCAGTCATATCTTTCTGCCTCCCTTCTTGTTCTGTTTTGTTTTTACGTCAAGCAGTTTTTAAAATAATATTGTACAAGAAGTTCTAACTTGCCACATGCTTCATATGACATATTTTCACAACAAAAAAAGATAATTAAAAAAACTGAAGGTTTTATGAGCTGTGTTGTAGTTCTTAAGGAACCCCTTGAGGAACACATGAAGAAGCTCATCTGCAGGAAAACTTTGATCAGAATCTTCTTTATTTGACTTTGAGACGTCTTGATTGTGCAGAAACCTGAGTAAACCTGATCCACAGGGGATGAGTGTAAACAAAAACCTGCCTTATTTGTTACCTGCTGGGGCTTCACTGGCTGTCTCTGCTTCTCCTCAGGAGGCTCCCTCTGTTGCTCTGCTGTGTGAAGAGAGGCCGGTGATGGTTTGATAACCCTGGTGTCGCTTTCTCGGCTGTTTGAGGACACGGCAGGGGGACAGGGTTTGGGAACAGGAGGAGGCTCTCTGCCGAGCGGGGCCTTCTGGGTGTCTGTGGGTGACTGAGCACTGGACTGACGAGGAGGTGCAGGAGGGAGCTGTTTACTGGAGCTGGAGCGAGTTTTGGTGCGAACGGCAGCTTTTTTACAATCCTTTGAGGAAGTCTTTGGTCGCTGCTCGGCAATGTTTGTGGAGCATTCTCTAATTCCAGAGGCAACATGCTCCATGCTCTCTCCTGCTCCCCTCCTTCCTCGTCCTTTCCCTTGCCTTTCTCTCTCCTTTGCTCCAACATTAGGAGGATCACACTTCTTACCAGCTCCTGGAGTACTATGGTGTCTTGCAACTCGGGGGTCGTCCTCCTTTCCTCTTTCATCCAGCCCCTTTTTAATCCTCTCATTCTCATTGTCCTGGTAAACTAGAGTCTGCCTTTGAAAGCTCTCCTCAGGCACTTCTAAGTCCTCGATAAACTTGGCTCCATCCAAAACCTCCTCTATCTCATCTCCATCACTGAAGAAGAACCTGTTCTCCTGCCCTTTGACCACATCTCTACCTGCTTCATCTATAGCAGCAGGGGCACAATGTGACCTGAAGTGATGGCTTGTCTTGTGACCTTTAACATCTAATTGTGGTCCCTCACATACTTCCGTGCCGTGACAAGGCCTTTGGGTGAACTGGTCACTGCTGTTCTCATTGATATCCTCACCTAACCCATGTTTTGTGTACCCTCCACCTTCAGGAGAGTACTGCTTGTAGTACCTCATGTCCACCACACCCTCTCTGTTCAGATGCAGCACCTCATCGTAGTCCTGCTCCACGTCAGAGCCCACATTGTCGTACTCGGAGCAGGTGTCCTCCATGTCCTCAGGACTGGGGTCACAGCTCATGTAATACTGCTTCTCAGGGACAGGAGGAGTCAGCTGCTCATTGTTACCATCCTTCAAGGTGCTTGGCGGTTGTTCGGACGCCTCAGTCACCAGACCTCGCCGCTCCTCTTGGCTCTGTTCGATGTGTCCTGGACCAGGGCACGGTGGAGGGCTGGGGGCCAATATTTTGGAGATGGTTCCTGGCCTTTTTCCATGAGCCATAACTGGCCCTTTAAGCCCACTGCCCTCAACCCTGCGGATAATAATAGAGGAGCAGAAATCAAACATATGAGATACTCACAGTATGCTCTCTAAGAGGTTTACCTGGATATCCTTACACATCGATACCGTCTGCTGTCTCCAAATGTTTCTATTTTTGTCCCTAAGATGCATTTCTTATGCACTATCAAAGAAACAGCTTCTCATTTTTACATTTTTTTTATTTAACTTATACTGTTATTTTAAGGAGATTGTTTATTTTCTCTCAATTTCTGAAACTATTTCACAACTTTTACCTCATGCCAATAATTCCACATGTCTAGAAAAGTCTGTGCCGCCACAGTAAACATGAAAGCACAGCTCCTGGAGTTAAGCTATAGCCATTTCATGAAAGAGGTGTTGTCACACACGGATAATAAGGCCCTAGGATACATTTCCTATGCACTAACAAAGAAACAGCTTGTCATTTTTAAATGTTCTAAATTTTAACTGATAGTGTATCTTACTGTCATTTTAGGGAGTTAATTTATTTTCTCTCAATTTCTAAAACTATTTCATAACTTTTTCCTCATGCCAATAATGCATAATGTATCTATTGCTGCCCATTTCTCTTGAATATTTCCTGTCTGTCTGGTCTTTAAACAAACACAAACATATAAGAAAAATCCCTCCTCTCTATCTCTGTTTCTCTTTACTTTCCGCTGGTGCTCATACAGCTTGTTATGAAAATTTCCCCTGATGATGTCAGTAGGGGATATGCCACCTCCCCCCATATGGGACACACTTCTTGGCAAGTCTGTGCAACCACAGTAAACATAAAAGCACAGCCCTGGAGAGCTAAGCTATAGCCATTTCTTGAGAGGGGTGTTGTCCGGCACAACAATAAGTATTTACAGAAAAACATCCTGTTCTTATGAGGGCTGAAACATGTCACAAGTAATCAAGTCAAAGCATCACCTGAGGAACTGAACTGGAAGTTTCTTAAGACATCAAAATTAGCCATTAAAAGATTTTTTAATCATGAAAAGAGCACCAACCACACCCCTACTTTAAAGACCTGATCACATTTGTTCAATCTTCCAATGTCCTGCAGAACAGACAAGCAGGTTGAGTCAGATATGTAGCATTTTGATGCTAAATCTTCTCTACTCTGAGCATATCCTCAAGTATAAACCAATCAGCAAAACATTAATATCATGGGGTTATTGTGAATGCCTGATTTATGATCCATGACTTATGTCATTTGAGGAGTCTAAATGTGGAAAAGCATCTAAATAGCCTCTCTTAATGGATGTTTGCCTTGGACTACGGCACATATCACATCCTCTTTTCTGCATATGAACATATAATGTCATTGCCAGATAAGAATCCAAACATGTTTAGAAAATCTTTTTTTTTTATTCTGTTTGTTCTTGAGTGTGAAAACTAAAGCAGGGATGGGCAATATGGACTATTACAAGGGCCACAATAAAGGGCCAAAATGTTACAAATAAAAGATACCTGTAATTTATCAAAACTTAACAAATGTAACAAATGCTTAGCTTTTATCAAAGCTAATTCTTTCAAGTTAAAAACCAACCAGCAATGCTAAATTTTAAATAAAAGTTCTCCCAGGGAACAAACCTCTGCCAAGACATTTCCAACAGTGTAAACTTAAGTTGGGAAACATTATATTACCGACAGTATTTGGTGTTTTGCAGATAACTACGATCCGTTCATCCTTTCAAAATGAAACACCCTCCTTTCCCAAGCTTTCAAGAAAGGGCAAAGTAATTCATGACTTTTGTTTCTCTAGGGCCAGACACTAAATGATCTATGGTCCTGTAACAGTCACTGGCCTGATGGTTAAAGACCTCTTGATCAGAATATGAAAAAATATGTACAGAAGAATTTAGTTATTTTTGCAAATCATTTCATACATGAACAAACCTCTGCCAAGGCATTCCCAACATTGTTGACTGAGTTATTGCCAAAGGGGTGGAAAACTGCCCCACCTTGCTCTTTTAACAATTCCTTGAAAACATTGCTGGATCCACATCCATGTTCCAATTTACACCAAAATCTTGTCTTTTCTCTTGTACATGACTAAAATTTCATCAAAATGTCATAGAAATCCATTCATAGCTTTTAGAGTTATTCTGTTTACAATTTAACAAACAAACTCTGGCAAAAAAAAAACCTACTTGGTGGAGGTAATAAGAGTACAAACACTTTTCGAAATAAAATTTGCTTTCATTCCATTTGTTCTTTATTTTGAGAAGTTGCTAAAGTATCTAGAATCTTAAAATAAAAACTTAACCCAACACAATATTGACAAATTTAAATTTGTTTCCTATTTCAGTAGACTCATAAAGTAGTCAATGATGATTTTTGCATTTTGAACTGTTTGCCAGACACACAAAATGAACATAAACATAACATCTATGATAGGAAGCAATGAGTGAAGAGATTCCTAATCTTACATTTACAGCTATGCATGACTGATGAGCTATATATTTTACCACATGGCCGTTGGCCACCAGAGCATTGCCACCCTCAACAGACTCAGTCTCTGTACACCCAAGCTCCCAGCTGTGACAGTGCCAGTGCCACCTATCCTGGCACAAGGCCTCTCATGAGCATCCTAAGCCAGCTATGCAGACTCATGTCAAGAGTCTGGACATCTCTGAGGTTATCAAACAGGAACCTTTGTCTGATTAGTCCCACAACATCTCAGGGAGGCCAGGCAGTGATCTCTAGCACCTAGAGCCGTGGTTCTAGGTTGCACTAACCACACAACATGTCAATCAGAAGACAACACTTCCACATGGCCACCACAGCCAAAACAGCATCTCCACCTTCAACAGACCCAGGCTCTGTACATGTGAGCTCTACGAAGTGACAATGCAGATTCAGAGAATAAACTATCTCCTGGCTTGCAGATCATATCACTATGTCAAGCCTCAGTTAAGCTCACACCATTTCTGTTAGAATTACAAGTTTCTCCCACAAATCCACCGTCATTACTCTTTAGATGGCCTGACTGGTGCCTGCCTCCTTTAAAGAAGCCATGTTTTACTCATTTAAATAAGTTTACCCTAATCCCAGATGCCCCCAGACATTTCTGGCCTAAAACCCACTCAAGTATTAGATTTTAGCACACTCATTCACCCCTCTGTTTCAGCGCTGCTCAGAACAGGTTGTTATACTGCATTTGTTGTCAGTATAAATCCTCATGAGCTTTTCCTGTGCCTTCTATGACAGTGGATGTGGCTTCAGTTTTACATTACTGTGCTCTAATGTTTACTGTGTCCAACACATGTACCTTGGTGCCTGCTTTAAGTCAACCAAACACTTTGCTCAGAGATATTCTCCCATCTACAGGAGGTGATAGAACCCTTGATGGCATGATCAACCCTTTATTGGTTCTCTGATTGGTTCACTGACCAACCAATCCAACCAGACATTTTTTGTGTTGGCAGACTCTGTTTTAATTAGGGATACATGATACTGGATTTTTGCCGATATCAGATGTACGTATATTTCTGAACTCATAATCAATACTGATATGGATACCAGTATGGTATGGACTTGTTTCTTTCAATGTGACAGTCTATTTGTGTAAGGAACTGATGTAAAACAAGAAAAACAACATTTAAGTCTTAAAATTAAACTCTTGGTTTTTAAATGTCTCCATGCAATGATGGTAAGGTGAAGCATTATGGTAGATTTGTGTATTTTGCTGATAAAACAGCCAATATATGGCCAATATATTACTAGAAAATAATGGAAAAAATTTAGATGTCACTCGATAGGGTTATTCAACTGTTTAGGCTGATACTGTTATTGTACTGTTAATGTCATGAATCCCTAGTTTTAATGGGTTGTGGTGAAATTGTTATCATAAATTTGATACCTCAGCACTGAACATCACAAAGAAAATGTACTTACAGTCAAAGGTAAGAGGAAACATTTTAATACTGACAGTATTTGGTGATTTAGGAATATCTAGGATCCGGCCATCCTTTCAAAATGAAACACTTCTTTCCCAGTAATCATAAAAGGGTAAAGAAATTAATTATTTTTGTTTCTCAAGGGCACCAAATGGTCTTTGGCCCTGTACCAGCCAGCAGCCGATGGTTGAGGACCACTGATCCAGAATTTGGAAAAATATGTTATGTATTTTAAAATTTCCGAGCAAAATAGACCTTACACAACCTATTTACACATATATGTTGGTATCTACACTGAAAATGAGCATTAAAAACCATTAAAAAAACAAGAATTTAGTTATCTTTGCAAATCATTTTTTTGAGAGAATAAATAATGAAATTCACAAGTATTAAATCTGATACAAAGCACAGAAAAAGAAACACTAATATTGTGCCCTCAGTCAGTAAATAAAGGTTACATCACTTCTCTAGCTCTTGATCTTTTGTGGATATCGTGACAAACACTGTAGTATGATACACGCCCAGTCCAAACATGTCAACACCCTCATCTAAACATCTTAGCTTGTGGCTAATCTGGGACAACAGAGCTGTTTGGGTGCAGCCATTTAGGGATGATTAAGGCTTTATGCCACAAACACAGTGAATCCAGATCGTTCAGTGTTGATTATGCGAATGAGATTATGGTATTATAGGGAAAACTAATCCCTACAGATCACCTCCAATAACACTCGGACCTAATCATGACCTCTCCATGGTGCTGAACAGCTAATTAAAAACAACAGGACTCATAATAGGCTTGAATGGAGCTTCAGCACTATTCACTGGAACATTTTACGCATTTCGCCCTGCCCCTGGCGTATTTCTGGTGCTATCTTATAAAGCTATTACGCTGAACTTTTGCCGCAGCTGCAGGAGTGGTTGTTGTGGTTGCTGTGGTTTCCTTACAAGTGGACGCCGCATTTCCATCCGGATAAATATCAACAGAATAATCGGGATTATGTCTATTTTTTTTCTGGCGCACATATCCTGCAGTAGTGGATCCGATTCTCTTCTACAATCGCTGTTTGTTTCTCCATCTGGAAGCATCACCACCCTGCTGCTGCATTTCACATCGACCTTGATTTGAAGCATGGAGACTGCACCATGCTGACATCCAGCTTATGGGCTGATGTTGAAGCAGACATCCAGCATTGTCCTCCTCAGCCCTGGACTCAGGAGCCGGATAGGCCTTTGTGCATCCTTCAAACCCTCTCCTACATTTTTCTCTCTGCAAAACGACCATGTGGGACTTACCAGCATCTGTACTGTCGCTGTCCCTCGCTGTGAAATGTCCGTGTGCTGATCAGATCAGATCGCTCTCCGTTATGGTGATTTTTGAATAAAAGCCGCACAGCAGCCCGGGAACATGTGTAGAGAAATATACACCCCCTATCATGTGCTCACTGCTCTGCTCCCCATCAAAATACAGAGAAATGCCTGGAGAGAATTAATCTGAACACATTTTAAATCTGAATAAAGATGGATTTAAAGACAGAATATATTAAACGCAATGTTATTGTATAGTTTAGAGCAGGGATGGGCAAATTAAGGGCCACATTAATGATATTTTGAGTTCTACAGGGTCAGCTTATTGTTATAAATTTAAGGAAACTATCAATTAAAAAATCAAGTTTGCCCGTAATTTAACAAATTGATAAATATTTAACATATAAAAGATTTTTTTTTTTTTTTTAAAATTTGCTCAAAACCAAACCATAAGTTAAAATTTAAGCCTATTAAAGGCACTTTTTTAGGGCAATCAGCAAGTACAGTGCTTAACAAATTTACAGGACTACCTGTCATAAAACAAGAAAAAAACATTTTTGATGTAGAAACTTGTTTGAAACTGAAAATGTTATTGTTATCGGACAAACATTTTAAACAGGAATGAGGAAATTAATGAATCTGTTTATGCTCGAATCTCTGCCACTCTCTGAGAATTTAGAAATTAATCAAACAACAATCAAACATCTAAAACAAATGTAGGAATGCAAGTAAATATTTGAAATTTGAAATCTTAATCAGGAAATAATAATAAGCTTTACAATTTTCTCTGTTTTATCTTTGTAAAATAGTACATAAAAAAAAACATGGATAACAATAATAATTATATTTTAGCATTAAAAATATCATTTTGGTTGAAGAGCTTTTTCATACTGGCCTACTAACCATTACAGAAACATTAAAAAAAGGATTTTGGTAATTACCAATGCTGTTCTTTTAGGGCAGCTGTGGCATAAACCTTACACTGGGTGGTGGTCAAATGAATTTGCTAAGCACTGTATATGCTGTTATTTGTGAAGTTAGTAGTTTGTCCTTTATTTTACAAGCGAGTCCTACTGAAAATAAAATAACTTCTTTACAAAAGTAATCTGGTCAAGGCAGCGGTCATACAAATTCTTGTTATTGGTGGTGCATTTTGTTTATTTGGCTTACTTTTTCTTTTTCCAAAACATGATAATGCTCCACAAAAGACCTTTATATAAACTATCACAGCAAATAAAAGCAAATAATTTCTTGTTGGAATGAAATAAAAATCTTTTAAAGCCTTTTGCCCATGAACATGGTGTCATAAAAGGCAAATCAGACTAGATACTTTTTTCATCATAACGGTTGCCATTTTTTGACATGTAGAACTGACTGGAGGGCTGCAAAAAGTGAAGAGTCACCTGTTGCCTGATTTAGGGGTTTTCAAACTGCACCACTCCAAGGACACATATTTTTCATCAGCCTCAGGCAGGGATGAACTGGAAAAATATATTTTATAAATTTCTTACATATTTATCAAAAGTTAAACTTGCAACTTCTTAATCCTTTTTCCTTTAAAAACGTACAATTGTTGATCTTTTTATTCATTATTTTAACTCAAATTGAAACAATGGTGAACTGATGTTTTACTAATAATGAAAATGAATGTCTTTTTTTAAGAAAAAAAAAAAACAATACTATCATTGGTTCATTTCATTTTATTTATTTTAAATTGTCCATTTATTCCATTCTGAGGTGCCTGATTAGAAATCTATACAAATTTAGACTCATCTAAATGCTTTTAACATTAAAAGCATCAAACCATAAGTTTGTCTGATGATTAATTTCTTTTGTGTTTTTGTTTTTTCCTTAACAACAAAAAGTAATTTATCTATAGACTGAGTCATGTTCCCCTTTATATACTTATTGGTGCCCATTTGCTTGCACATGTAGCAAAAGGTACATGCAAGTGCTGTTAAACTGTAAAACGAGAAAGTTCTTCATGAAGCTCACTAAAAATGTAGGCAGATGCCCTACATGCACAAAACACAACAGAATTATTTCAAAACTATTTATATTAGAGGCATCTTAATGGTACTTAACTGGTGATCTGACAACCTTCCACTTTTGAATACAAACAATTTATTTATTTATTTATTTATTTTTATTCTTTTAGAGTAGTGACCTACATTTCCTTCTATACCTTTTGACACACTGTTGTTATGGATCTGGCAATAATTCAGAAATCTACGTTATTAAATAGCTAACAATGACCCAAATAAAGCTTGTTTAAAAACTAACAAACATGTGGATGGCTGTTGAGAACGAGCATATGTATAAAAATATCAGTGTTTTAGGTCTGTAATTTAAGTTATTTTTCCATTAAGCAGATCACTGTTTAGACTTGAAAACTGTAACATGGATTATCAATTCTTAATTGTATAACTGTTAACTATGTATTAAAATGCTTCTGTTATCACATTCATGTGCACTATATGAGAAAAATCATTCATTTGAATTATTAGCTTGTCAAAGTTAGTAATAATAAGGCATCTATGCAGTTTGGATCGATTGTTCTTGCCTTACAGGCATTTCCGCTTCACTGTGATCATGGGAATTTTAGTCTTTTTGGTGATATGAATCATGTGACTCAGCTCAGCAATTCGAGACGGTTCTTTCTATTCCCCAACGGCTCTTTATTTGACAAAGTCTTGACATCACGAAATCGGCCAAATTTAGCATCTATTATCAATCATGTACATGTGTTTTGATAGAATCATTCCCTAAATCCAACCAATGCAATGTAGTTCCCGAACTAACCCAATTTCATAATAAATAGGACATTATACATTAATGTTGTTATATTTCATCACGCAGCGTGCCTGTGGCAGATAGGTGCGGAGAAAATATATATTTCTTTTGTTTTCTGGAGCATGTAATCACACCAGAAAAAGGTAAACAACAGAAAAGAGCCGCCTCTCATCTTCATATGAACGAATTAGCTTTTTGTAGCGGCTCGTTCACCTACGGCACATTACTGCTCTGCTAGTTGAGCCTGGAGAGCGGGGTTGTTGTCCTTCTGCCTCAGTGTTGCCGAATGGGCTGCCGGGTGTTTTAGCTTGTGTTTTGTCCCGCTATCACTGTCTTTTATTCATGCTGGGAGCGTTTTATAACAAGTGCGTGAGTTTCTAATATTAATAAACGGATAGCAGTACTAGTGTGTTGGTTAATAAGTAACGTTAGTTAAGTTAGCTGAACTGTGCTAAAGCTAAGCTCTAGCATTCGTATTCTCTTCTGTCAACGAGATCCGCTTTGAGCATGCAGCGAAGTAAAACCGCTAGAAGACGCAAGGGTTTTCTTTGAGATCTTTTGTCAGGAGTCATGACTGACAAAGCTAATAAAGCCTCACCCAAGCGAAGGTTATCCCTGAACAAGAGCAAAGGTAACTCCAAGACTGGACCATCTTCCAATGCTACTCCCACCACTCCCATCACCCAGTTTTTCAGCAGCCAGCCTCCTCCTCGGCTGGCCTGCCCCCTGTGTGGCCAGCTGGTACCAAGATTCAAGATCAATGAGCACATTGATTTACAATGTCAGAACTTCGAGAGAGGAGACAGCAGTGCAGCCTCAGCAAGCAATAGTGTTGTGCCAGGCATCCAGCTGTCACCCAGAAGGAATCCCCCAAAGTCCCCAGAGCTGAATCCAAACAAGGAAGAGGAGATAAAGGAAACCAATACCAGCCCTTATTTTAAAAAGAATAACTGTCAGCGGGAACCCCAGGAGCTGAACTATAATCGTGTGGTCAGGACGCTTGACCTGGGAAGTCTTGCCTCAAAGTTATCCAAGAAACGTCAAACAGAACCTGGGAGGACAGTGAAAGAAGATAAACATTCACAATCATTACCTGAAAAGGAGATAAGTTCCCCTGAGATACTCAGCGTCTCACAGAAGGAGAATCTGATTCATAGTCCAGAAAACAAAAAAGATTGTGTGGCATTTATTGACCTGACAGACACTGGCTCAGAGACTCCAGAAGCAGAGGGCAATCTGTCATGTTCAGAGGAAGGACGCAAAGCCAGTGGATCAAAATCACTCCAAAAACTGTTCACTGCAAAGCTGAACTCCTCTGCCTCCAAACCTGCAAAGAAAAGGACCTCAGCTGCTCAATGGTTTGCCTCCAGAAAGAGAGCAAAGTATGGCAGAACAGATAGAGAGCAGGGTAAGGATGTTTCTGGTGAAATGGAAGAAGAGACAACAGAGACAGACTCGCCTCTTACAAGTGATCCTCCTCTGAAGTCCGAGGAAACATCCCTGGAAAGTGCTGCAGTGATCAATAGTGATTCACAAGCAGAACCTGGTGCTGTTAACACAAAAACTGACCAGGCTGACGGGGCTTCCCCCCCCACTCGGCTTCCCTACTACCTGCGTAATTTCCGCACCGTGCTGGAGGCTGTCCTGGAGAACGAGGACGACAGGAACCTGTTTGACCAGCAGGATATGTCAGCCGTGCATGATTTTGAAAAGCTATCAGGTATGCAGAAATGATATCAAATAGGAATGTAACGGTGTGGACATTTCATATCACAGTTATTGTGACCAAAATTATCATTATTATCATGATCAAAATGTACAAAAAGTGCTTAAACACCCACTTCAACAACATTTTATTTAGTTAAATAGTAATGTGAATTTAAGAACGATCTGCAGTGGTCAGAACCTGACCCTCTTCACCTCTCTAGTTCCTCGCTGAGGTCTTTCTCAACAATCCAGCCAGGCTGCTCCCCCCTGATGCTGCTGTGGGGATGTTTGTGGTTCTTCCCTGCCTCCCTTTCTGGACACTTTTTTTCTGCAGACAGGGTAACCGTCTGTAATTAGTCTCCCCTCAGCATCCTTGTAAAATCCAAAATACGACCAGACTTCAGACTTTGTCCGTTTCAAGGGGAACAAACTCTCCGCTACAGTGTCCATGCGGGCACCACTGCCATACTTTCCCTTTCAGAGGCCAAACATTGCAAACTGTGCTTGTGCACCTGCATCCAAGGGACTACTGCTGCTTTGCCACAGAGCAGACACATATTTCTGGCTTTTCCAGGCAATGAGCAGCATCACTGTGAGTTGTTGACAAAGTGAGGTAATCAAACATGGTTTTAACGGTAATACTAACCATCAGAAATTTTACAACGGTATATCATTTTATCAGTAACCGTTACATTCCTAATATCAAACAGTCACTTCTGTTAGATGTAAGTAAGGTGTAATCACTCACATGTGTTTGTCCTCTCAAAGTAATGGGTCAGAAGCTGTACGTGAGGCTCTTCCAGAGGAAACTGAAGTGGCTTCAGATCAACAAACTGGATTATGAAGAGATAGCCAGTGATCTGGGACCTGTCGCTCAGGAGCTGGTTCAAGCTGGTTTTCTACAGTCAGGTAAAAGATAATTTATACTCCTCTATAAAGGATTGAAAATGTTATTATGATTGATTATTTCTCCCTTTAATAATACCAATTGATATTGTATTTATATTGTTTGAAACTCTGATTGCAACCTTACTTTTACAAGGAGTAACAAGGCTTATGGTTCCTCAGTGAAGCAAGGGTGAGGAACTGGTCTTCTTGGGTCTGTCTTTGACTTCACCACTCTCACAGAATTTGGTCCCAAGTTTGTAAATGGCACCAGCGCTGACTCTAAATGCTGTCACTTTGCGTACAGGAACACAAGCTTCCAGTTGCAGGAGATTTTGGCACTTTTTTTTTGGCACCATCCACAAACTTAGCTGTGTTGCTCATCCCATGTATGAACGATCCTCACAAGTTGTACCTTGTGGTGAAGGTGACTAATAAGGCTTTCCAACGATATAACATACAATACAAGATGATATTTTTAAAGGGAAGAAATAAAGTTCCAGATTTTTTAGGAGTATATTTTACACTTTGATAACAATATAGTGATACATTTCATTTGTTGGGGCCTTTCACAGCACTTAAGGCTGGAGTGGGCAACTGGCAGCCCTCTGCCTCACTCAATGTGGCCCACCAATCATTTCCAAAGAAAAACCCAAACTGTGAATATGAAGAAATAATAACTGCTAAATATGACTCACCATCAGAAAGCAGTACTACATAATGGTTAAATTATCATAGGTATAGATTGCTATAGTACATGTTTTGGTTTTTGCAAGTCATTAAAGAACTTACTTTGCTACTATTGTGTCCCTAAATATCTCTTATGAGGCATTAAATATAATATATAGTGTTAGTAAAAACTTTATTTGAAAACAATGTTAAAGGTAATATATTTGTGCTTTAAAAACTGGTAAACATTCATTCCTTAATTGCATTAAAGAGAAGCTTAAATTGGCTCTAGCTATGTGTCATTAAATCGTGAACGTTTAATTTTGTTTGATATTAGCTTTATATTTGCTATTTTTTGTTTATTTATATATTTATTTTTTCATCATTTATAGTGCCCAAAAATATATAAAAAACTAAAAATATTTTTATATGGCCCTCGTGGTAATCAAAGTTGCCCACCCCTGACTTAAGGTCACCTTAAAAAACGAAATTAAAAGCAAAACATAATTAAAAAAGTATATCAAAAGAACCAGTAAGAATAAATGGTGAGTAAAACATTGAGTAATATGGCCAAAATTAAATGACTAGACTGTTTATGCCAGCTTAGTATTATTTAATTAAGCAGATTAAAATGACAGGAACAGTGCACATTCATAACATTTCGGTTACGTTCAGTCATCATGGGTCATTTTTAACGGTTGTTCCTGGGCAGGTGAGTGACAAAATACCTGACAAACAGTTACATTAAAACAGATCAGCAGTGGATTCCTAGACTTATAACACTTAAAGTGAGTTCAACAGGCTAAAACAAAGGATCTGAATTATACAAATAGAAGCACATAAACACTTAAAAACCAGACAATACGATAAAAAAATGCACTAAAACAGAACAATCAGTGTAGGCCTGTGACGTCTAAGATTTAAAATGTTAGAAAACGACAACAGAACTTAGAACATGAAAAGTGAAGTTTAAAAAATACATAATCATTTACAGATTATGCTCACATACTTGACTGTTTTTAGATGGGCTTTTTGGGGGGATTTGAAAATGGAGAGAGTCTGTTTCAAATGTCTGGTGGGAGGGAGTTCCAGAGGGGGGAGCAGAGCAGCTAAAGGCTTGAGACCATTAGAAGGTTATCCAAACATCATTAACGTTTGAAATGTCGGTGTTTTCCTTACAGAGACAACACTTAAGTAGGTTATCCAGGTATATTGATGACCACCAAAGCATATTTACAACTTTTCTCTTTCAGTCTTAGTTTACTGCCATCTGCAAAGAGAGGATGTGTATGTGAGAGAATCTGCTGTTAAATTCTGCCTGTCAGTCCTGAGGCTGGTCAGACTGGGAATTAATTCAGTCTTAGTCACCCAATTTGAATGTCAATGTTTGTATTCACTCTCTAACATTCAGCCTCTTCTTACATTAGTCTGCTAAAGTAATGAGATTATCAGCATCAAAATGGACTTTTTCTATTTTGTCATGTTTCTCCAATGCCTGAAACCAAAGTCAAACAAAGGATTTAACTTAAAGTAGCAAAACCAGTCTTTTAACACATTATACACGATAAAGATTGTCTTTGTTAGGCCGTAAAAAGTTTTAAAAGTCTAATTTCTATCACTGAGAGATTATGAATTTTACATGACACTTTGAATGACAGACTTCTCAATAATTAATTAAATTTACACTTGGTGTGCTTTTTTGTTTGGATTTGCTTCTGTTGGTGCTTTGATAGCAGTGGATAACGTTTGTCATCTCAAACCTCTAAAAACAGAAAAAGCAGACAAAATGCAGGGTCATGGAAATTTAGCATCATCATAAAAATATACACAGCAGCCGGCAGGTGCAAATAAACAGGAAATATGAGACGCTTGGAATTAAAACCACAGAAAAGCGGAGAGGTGTGAATGCTTCACAGGTACAGAGAAACAGTAGATTTGACTATTTTAGTCTTAAAAAGATTTGAGAAAGTATTAAGTAAGAATTTTAAAGTGTACAACTTCCCTGATTGTTTACTATTGAAGCTTTTTGAAGTAAATTGAAAGCAGGGTGAGATACTTTGTGGAAAATAGGGCCTCTACATGTACAGAAGAGAGTAAGCAGAGACTGTCATCCACAGGAGGTGCCAAAAACTCAATCTCAATCAATCAATCTTCATTTGAAAAGCGCCAATTCATAACAAGTGTTTTCTAAGGACACTTTACAAGAGGGCAGGCTGAAGACAAACTCTTCATTTTATGGATACACATCTATGCATAGATACATATATACATATATAAAATACACGTATACATATATATACAAATATGTACATCCAACACGCAACATGAATCCAATAGCCAATCATGAATCCCTCCATCATGGCGGCAAGAAAAAACCTCTGTTAAGCAGCAGGAAATCCTCAATGTGGATCCCAGTCTCATGATTAACAGCCATCCACACTATGCTGTGTTGGGTGAAACTCCACAAATTGAAAGTTCCTCACTGAAACTTTAAGTCTTAATTTTAATTTGTGTAGAGCACATTTGAATGTCTGTTATTCCGTATCAATACACTGCCACGTAAATATTATAACTTTTGTTAATCTTGTCTTTTTGCTCCTGTTTTGCCTTTGTAAATCAAAGAGAGCGACCTTCAGGACTTGGGTGAGGCTCTGGATCTCTTGCCTGCTCCTGAGCTCAAATCACTGGCCAAAACTTTTCGTCTGGGAAACTCTGGGACTCAGAAACAGCAGCTAGTGGATGGACTTCTCCGCCTCAGCAAACAAAAGTCCTTCTTCTCCCCAACCACTGCACAGAACAGTATTGGCACTGTCATCCTCAAAAGGTGTGATCACTGAGCTGATAAATTACGTTTTTCTTTCCTTAAAAGCCTCTTAAAAGTGTTGCACCCCTTTTCTTTTTACCCTGAAAGGGCAAGGCAGCTTGCAGGCTCCTGTGTGCGTCTGGGTCGGGGTCCTCGTGCCGTCTTCGCTCGCATCCTCCTGCTCTTCTCTCTGACAGACACCATGGATGAGGAGGAGATGGCAGCAGGAGGACAGAACCAGCTCTTCACCATCCTGCTGGTTAACTCCGGACGTTTGGCTTTCCCAGACTACAAAGTGCAGCGTGAAGCAAAGGTGTTCCAGGACAGAGACGATCTTATCAGGTGATTGTCAGGCAGGAAAGTTATTCGAGCTTTATTACATTTAATCTATGCAGGTCAGACAGGGATTAACTCTCATGCCTCCATCTATCACTAGATATGAAGCATCCATGCGAGCCCTGCTGGAGATCGTTTCAGCGATGCAGGGACTTCAGTGGGAGGAGGCCATGGAGCTTTATTCTGCTGCCAAAAGCACCTGGCTGGAGCTGAAGAACAGCCATGACCTCAGGTGAAATAGATCTTTAATTTGCCCTTTATTTTAAAAGAACCAGAGTCCTGAGGTAGGTCAGTAAAGAGAGATCATGCATCCATCAGAGAAGACTAATGCCCTCTTTAGGTGGGCATCTACGAGAGCGCTGACAAAACCAGGAAGGGTTGAGGAAGCAAATTTTGTGATTTCAGCACACTTTCCCTGTCAGACGCGGAAAAGGGGTGTGAACTTTTCTTTCTTGGGACAGTCCTATGAATTTCTGTGTATTGTCTGCAGACATACCTGGGAGTGTCAGAGGAATCAATAGGGAACTGAATCTCAACATTCTGATCATGTCAGGACAGTGCAGATACTCCTAGGATTACATCAGGAGTGGTAAAATCATGGACAAGGACAATCGGGATGGCTTTCAGACAAAGATTTAGCTTTGCTGACAACATGAGGATATAATGCCAGGTTATAAATTCTGGGCTTATTTTGAGGGGCACTACCTTTTCCTGATTCTTTGGCATGTTGACTCATACCTGTCTTGTCTACAGATGTCCTCAGCTGATCAGCACACTTGCTTTGATAGGTTCCTAGTTTTCCTGAAACCTTCTGCATGGCTTCTGTGTGGCTTCCTATTGTTCCTTGCAATTCCTGTCAGTTTCCTGGTTGCCTCTGCATTGACGTGTCATTATTACTTGGTTTCTTAAGAAGTTCAGCGTTCTTTCGCAAAGGTTTCCCAAACATTCTGGGAGCTGTCTGGTCAAGTCTGGACAAGTTGCTGAAGATTGTAAGGAATGTCATTTCTGCGTCCAAATTTTAGTCATGACCAAAATTTAGATGCGGAAATTTGAACCTCTCCTGAACATGCAGAAATGCAAGGGAGTGTTCAGGAACGACAAAAACAGTAACATGAATATTTCATGAATATGCAGACAAGCTGCTGAATGCATGGGGAATTACTACATTTGTCTTCTGCGTCTTGTCCGTGCCCAAGTGGACGCCTGGTCTATGGAGACATGTCCCTCATCCTTCACCTCCCTTCTACCCTGCCTTCCACATGCCACATGCCGCTTCTGTGCTATTTCACCCGAAAGTGTCTGTGAGTGTCTGTAAGGGAGAGAAAACTAGAGACAGTTTAAGGGTCCATGCCCGACAGGGCCTATAAAAACTGATCACATGCATCTCTAAGTTTATACGATTGTTGTCATTTTTTATATGTTAGACCACAGGATGTCTTTGGATTGGAAAGTCTGTTGGTTATCTTCATTTGTGCTCTTGCAACAGCACTTCCTTTTAGTCCAGGTTGACCTTCACCCTGCAAAGCAACTGGATCCACCAGATTCCATGTTTGTCTTTAGGAAGACGCAGACGCTGATGCATGTGTCCCAGAGAATGACTGACCAATCAGTGTCCTTGGAGGAGAATGAGGCAGTAGCTGCAGGGGTGGTTTATATGTGTTAAGTGCCTCTGCTCCTCACTTAAATTAAATCAAGAACTGTTTTTGAGGGCAGAGCACAAGCTGTGCCTTAGAGAGAGAGAATGTGCTCCATATACTCCACATGTAAAACCTTTGGAAAAAGATGAGCAGTAGCATGTCAGAGTACTTGTTTGTCTTAAGGGTCATGCTGTCATTATCCAGGGAGTCAAAAATATGCTTGTGATTCAAAATGCAAATAATTGCCAGACATTATGTTATATATTTATTCCTCTGAGGTTTACTTAAAAAAGCTGCATATTAAGAACAAGCTTTGGTGTTAAGGCTAAAGATACAAAGCTAAGAACAACAAACCAAAAGAGATTTTGACTTTTGTCTGATTTTAGGAAGTCATTTCTCCATCATGTTTGCATAGGGTATTTTAGAACTTTGCTTTATGAACACCTTGACTGCTCTGTGTTAAGCCTTCAACATCATTGTTTTGCACAGTCACCAGGAGCAGCTGCCTGTGTTCCTGCGCAGTTTCACCACAGGATGGGCGTACACTCGCATTTTATCCAGAGGGGTTGAGATCCTGCAAAGGTTACGCCGCTATGAGGTTATTTCATTCATTCAAATGTATTTTTAAATGCGAAAATGTGCCCTAAATAAAGATTGACTTTGTTATTGTTTCATACAGGAAGCAGTAGAGGAGCTACAGTTCTTACTGTCGCAGTCGGCTTACTGTCCTGATAATAGAGGGCGATGGTGGGACAGATTAGCGCTGAACCTTCACCAGCACCTGAAAAAACCTGAGCAAGTAAGCACACTGCAAAACTTAACATATAAACAAGGGTGTTTGTCCAATTTCACACTGGGAATCAGCCATGTTCACCAGACAGGCCCAGATTAACATCTTGTATCATTATAGAAAAAGGAAATTAAGTCTAAATTGCTTCTAATATGTCAAAATGTTTTTTAGTGCAGGAAGCAAATTCATTTTTGACTGTCTTGAAATTGACCAATTTAGATATAGACATCTTATTTTTAGAAATGCATGTGGATTATTCTTGCTGCACTGACATTTCTTTTTGCTTATTGCAAGATATTCAGCCCTTTTTTGCTTTTTATACCTTAAAAAAAGATGTTTTTCTGGACTCAGCAGGAATAAGTGATGTGGAAAATGTGAATTGAAACATTTTGTATCACAAATAAGCCAAATACACCTGTTATGGTTTAAGTCCGTGCAATGCAGGGGTTTCTTTGGAGTCAAAATGCATTGCAAAATGCATTGATTTTCTCTGTGCTCGCTAATAGCTTTTCATGACTTTCTGGTTGCTTCCAGGCCATTAATGCCATCAGAAATGGGCTGTCAGACCCTCTGGTGAGAACTGGACATAAACTCGCTCTTCATCAGAGAGCTGTCAGGATGAAAGAGTCTGCCAGCTTCAAGAAACATCGCTTGCAACTGAGAGAACTGCCCACCGTTCATGTCCAAGATGTCAGACATGTGAGTTTGGAACATTATGTCTGAACTCAAGATTGTTGGATATCTTCAAAAAGACTTATATTTTTACTTTTTGCTACAGGTTACTATCCGTGGGCAGCTGTTCCCTCATGAAGGAGGTACGGGGAAATCAAGGTTTCTTATACCAGCAGATGATGAAGGAGACGAGGGTGCTAATGCTACTGTTATATGCTCTGTGGAGGAGCTGTCTTTAGCACATTATCGCCAACAAGGTTTTGACCAAGGTGAGTTCATTTCTTTATTCTAAAGAAAGTGTTTCAGTATCCTTATATCAACTTTTGATTGTCATTGTCATTGCCCTAGGGATCCATGGGGAGGGCTCAACTTTCTCAACATTGTTTGGTCTTCTGATGTGGGACATCGTTTTTATGGAGGGTGTTCCTGACGTTTTCAGAAATCCATATCAGGTAAGCTCTTCTTAACCTTAATTTACCGAATGTTTCTGTGTGTTTTCATAATTTAACACCCCACCCCCCCCCCCACTTTCCTCAGACATGTCCTCTGGATCTTCACACTGACTGTTTCTATGAGAACAGAAAAGAAGCGATAGATTCTCGTGTGCAGTTAATTAGCGAGGCGTCCTCAAAAACTCTGCAAGACATGTTGGAAGATGTCTGGACCACCCAGGAGGGTAAAGTGTGTGCACTGGTCAACTGGGAGCGTTTCTCATCGCTTCAACAGGCACAGGTATTTTCTCCTTTTCAATGCGCAGTTGGTGCCATAACACCTGGAAAAGGTTTTACTCTTCAGAACAGAGGACATTTCAGTTCAACCTTTATTTTAATGATTGTTTCATTTTGACTTGTTATTGATGCTTTAGTTTTAAGTGGTGTTGAGCTGGACTATATAATATTAAAGAGCGAGGAAATTTGAACTATTTCAATGCAGTAGTCTAAAACAATACTTCCACTGACTACACTTGCTATAAAAATAGCTGAGTGGTTAACCCTTTATGTACATGATAACTAAATCTAAAAAAGGAACAGATGCTTCTCTGTGTTCTCCATATCTTCAACTTTTTTTTGAATACTATGAATAAACTATGGTTTTGTTTTCATGTGTTACTAAAGCTTCTGTAATGTCACCTGTATTAATGTTTTGACAACCTTTTTGCAGTCATTGGTTTCATGCCTGAGTGGAGCCTTCTTAGGAGGGGTAATAGCAAGAATGTCAAAAGACTACAGACACTGTCGTGGAGGTTTACCTGACTTAGTGGTGTGGAACACTTCTAACAACACCTACAAGGTTAGATTATGTCAGTGTAACCAGAGATTTTCTGCATCAGTAAACTGTTCTTGTTCAGTGTGAGATGAAATGATTTTTTGTTGCAGCTGGTGGAGGTGAAGGGGCCCAGTGACCGACTGTCTCAGAAGCAGCAGATCTGGTTGGATGAGCTGCAGAAACTGGGGGCTGATGTGGAGGTGTGTCACGTGGAGGCTACCGGAGCCAAAGGAGCTCGTCTGGAATAAACAGACTGGGAAAATATGACTGATTGACTTTGCTGCTACTTAATAAGAGTATGGTTAATACACAAACATTTGCATATGCAACAGCTGAAAATATCATTGAATGTTTTTTTTTTCTGAATCTGCTAATCTTGAACTGATGCTGACTTTTATCTAAAACAACAGAAGAATCTATACATCATAATTTCAACTCTGCAGGACTTCTGGGAATGTCATTGCTGAGTGACTGAGTCCTCTACATTTCTTGTGAACACGTGCTTTGTGAAGATGAGGACTCTCAGGATCAGAAAAAGCTTGCTTACAGATCATTAGAGCTGATGCATGAGAAGCAGTGATCAAACACCAAAGTGTTGGTGTTTTCCTTTGGAACGCCATGTTCTCTTGATCTTCGGTTGCCAAGCAACAAAAACTCACAATAGGTTGGCTGTTCATGAATTGTGTGATAACTCTACGAGTTTATTTTGCCAGTAATTACTTCAGTAATTAACCTATAAATATGCACTACTGTAGAGCAAAAAATACCTGTTGGGTATAAGTTCAAGCTTTTAATAAATGATTTTGCCCATTATAAACTTTGTTGTTTTTTCATTGATTACAATCAATACATTTAAGTGAATGTGGAATTGGCTCTTAGAGTTTTAAGTGTTGCACACATCATCTTTTATAACACTGCTTATGCAGTCTGTCTGACCAATTGGATAACCCTAAATCATTCAGCTCCACTCAACCAAAAAGTGCTATGAAAGGCAGCATATTGTTTAACATAATTTTACACTGGTACCAGATCTTCCCAAAGTATATCTGTAAGGGTCCTTACCTAAAAATATTCTCCGATATAGGATATGGAAGGCCTGCAGAGCCCTCTGTTTCAGTCCGCATAGAACAGGCTGTGCATGATGCTGACTTGTTACATTGACATTACAAGCTCCCTTTACAAATATACTTTCACCTTCCAATCATAAGCACCCTTTAAATCACTTGAGTGGGTGCTTGCTAAACAATGTCCTCCTTTGTTGGTCCCATATACCTCCTTTTCAATAAGTGCACATTGGTCTCAGATGTCACTGGAACACATTTTGAAAGTTTCCTGAAAAAAAAATCCTCTTAGATATTGGATTTTGGCCTGCTTATGGAGCCCTCTGTTTCAACCCTTCTCAGAACAGGCTGTTGTGGTGTAAACGGTGAATTATAAATTACCCATCCCTCATGAGAAGTAGATATGGCTTTGGCTCTCCAGGCTGTGCTCTAATGTTTACTGTGGCAGTACAGACTGTCCCTTCCATCAACTATATTTGTAAAAGAGTCATTTTTTTAGCTTGACAGCTGTTAGGGGAACAGATTTTAAAAGCAATGTAACAATATAAATATTTAGGTCTAACTAACGTACAGCTGCCTCAATTGTCCCCTTCTATCCAAGTGCCTGCTGAGTTCCAGCCAAATCAGACAATTACCAACCAACTTCCAGCCACTGGATGTGCCCCACACTTCTCTGGGGGTGTTCCTAAATTCCACCTTTAACACACATTTATTAATCTAAAGTTTTTGTTTCCAATTTTGTGTATGTTTTAGCCTAAGATCAGTCCGTATCACTCATACTGCTGCCAGCCACACAAGGCAATAGAAGTACTTTTTCTTCTGCATGAGGCTGTTATGATTTCAATCCCTTGGGTAAACACTGGCTAATAATGGCTGTCATGTCAGATCAAACATGAAGTCAATCTTTGAGGCCTATTCAACATTCCTGTTGTGCTGGTGGAGTATGACATTTCTCGACAACCCTGCCTAATTGTAGATGAATTTCAAACGTACACCAATATAGTTGTAGATAGGTAGCTTGTTGAACTTGGGGAAAATTTTGGCCTAATGGAGTTTGGCGATGCTGAATATTGTACAAACATATTGCAAAATCACTCAATGGATGCCATATAAAATGCTTGTGTCTGCAATTTCACCACTTGCAGTAGCGCCTGGTCTTAGTATTCTGACACCATGCCTAGAGGATGGCTGTCCCCAGAAGGGTGCGTCAAGTCGTACAGAGGAGTCCAGTCATGAGGAGGAAGCAGCTGGAGCCAACAGAGATGAAGGCAGCTGTAACAGAGGGTAGTGGTGGTAAGCACATGTCAACTCTTTCTGGTGTTTACAAGCATCTTGGATCAAACATTGGAAATTTTTAAGCAAATTTGTACATACCTGATGGACATCCGCTTTGCCCAACTGATGTAAACTCAATTCTGCATGGCCTGACCTAGCTCAAAGTAGCTTAACATATCCCTCTACGTAGGCAAATGTTAACCAAAATGTCAGTGTGTGAGTGCGGATTAACAAAACTGTTTTAACTGCAATTTTTTGAGGGGTTGCACTGATGGTTACAGAGATGTAATAACAAAAATATACCCTCCAAACTACAACATTTTACAACATATTGTAAATATTTCAAAAGCTTAAGGTTAAAACATCTCTTAATACCTTTTCATGAAGGCATGGTCGTGTGTGAGTGTGTTATCAGTGGTTTCTTGGGAATCAGAATGGTTCCAGAGTAAGACACACACACACATGCTCTGGTTAATTAAAACAAGCTTACATTCACAAGTGATACAATAACACATGCCCATATTTAGAGACGTGTTTTGCTACCTGTTGGCTTTTCTCAAGGTCGGTTCTATCTGAGCTGAATGTCTGCCTTTGTGGCTGACTGCTGATATGAAGATGCAGTCACCAGGGAGTCAGAACTAGGCGAGATCAAGAATCAGAAGACCAGCTTGTGATACAAATTATTGTATAGCGTGATGTCTCTGCCCAGGATCCCTAAAAGGATCTCTGCAACTGTTATTCGGGCCTCTTTCTGATACTACATTTCCTGCGTGAGATGGATGGCCCAGAGAGAGACCTCAGCTGAGTAACTTTATTTGTGATCTGATTATTCAATAAATGGACAAATATGTGGTCTTGTCCAACTTTAACTTTCATTGCCCTCTTCCTGTTCAATTATATTTTGGATACAGCTTATCTTCTAGCTTACATTATCAGAATTTTATGATATTCTTGGGGCTAGATGGAAAGATGTTTGTGTGAGGGAGTGGGGGGTTATGTAGTCCCCAGGCTGTCAGTTCATGATCACTGAAATAGAGGGAGGGTAGTTATCCTGCTAAGAGATCATTCACTGTATTGAATAATATGGTATGTAGATTCCAGCTGTCTGATGGAGGGTTTGAGAAATGATTATAAAGTTGATGCCCAACTCTCACATTGTAATAAGTTGCCTTTTGAACCAAGTCAGAAATTACAAATTATTGGTCATAACTGTTTTTAGTGGGCAAATATTTATGCATTCCCCTCATTACATTACACCCAGTGTGTTTGTTGCTGTGCATGGGCGTGCAGTAATGTATGCAGGCCTTTATCATGGATGCATTTGGGGGAAGGGATGCCCAAGCTGTGCGGCGTCTGACGTCACGACGCTGGTGAGAGGAGGCGATGAGAGGAGGAAGGTGCAATAAACACACAGGGCGTCTGCGCCTATCTAAGTAGGACAATAAAGTGAAAACGGCATCAATGCTCTAACAATGGATTTGGCAGATATGCTCCTTCTGAAAGTTTTTCTCCTCGTGTACTTACTTAACGACACCCAAGGTGAGTGAGGCTTTTTCAGTGAAAACCGTTCAAGTTCTGTTGAATTCATGAAGCAGCGGCAGAAAGGCTGATAGCCGTGGAGCTAACAGAAGGGATCAGCAGCGGGGCCTGCTTGTTATGAAGAGGACTGCACCCTTTTTGCCGTATTAGTTCAAGCTTACCAATCATACAAGGCTCAAAAAGGGACTTCTACTCGTACAGACCATTAAAACAATCATATATTGCGGAGTTATTTCCATGTGCTGTCACCGTCGTTATTGTCAGCGTTGGCTCGGTTTTGTTGTTATCGTGCGTGTAGCGCCGACAGCCATTGTTATGAGAGGACGGGGATACCGACTGTGGTAACGGACCGTTAGCTTTGGCTAGCTAACGCTTTAGCAGCTAACATAACGGTTTTAATAAAAAATGGACCAACTTGTCATTTCTGTTGCGTTACTGGAACATAGTGTGCCTTTTAAAAAAATATATAAGTTTTTAGGTTCAATAGAACATTTTTGTGTCCGTGTTGGTGACAGTCGGTGCCGTTTTTTAGGCTGTAGTTTTTTCTTTTCGTTAAGCTAAGTAGCATTTATTCTTTAGTTGTTACATCTAAGATACTTGTATAAAAGCTGTCCAGATATTTCGGCTTTGAAAGCACTGTGATGTATTATATCATGCACATATGGCATTATTAATCTGCTCAATGCCTCCTGGACGTTAAGTCTGATACCCGATTAAAATATTTTTGCGTTGAATTAAGTGTAAGGCTTGTATCATGTCAGGTAATTAGTTTGAAACAGTAACACACAATATTATAACTCGTATGTCGCAAAATGCTAATGGCTAATGTACTTAGATTTCCAAAGCAGGTGAAGTTAATAACGATGTTTATACAGATATAAACGTATTGTCTACACCGTAAACAATTCGAAGTATCTCTTACACTAGATCTGCTTTTTTATTATTGTGGCTGTCAGTTTTATTTTCAAACAGAAAAACAACATTTGATTCAGAATAGTAGATGAATTCTTTGTCTAATATGAACATTCAGTTGCATTAAACTAAGTGTGAACTCAAGTAGAGAATTCCTTTGGTCAGTATCTTGTATGCCATTATTTCCTTACTTGTTATGATGGACACCAATAAGGAAAAATGCAATAAATGTGTATTTGGATTACACTTACATTATGGAAAGTGTGTTTCAGCAATAACAGGGATATCAAGTGTCGTTTGCCTTTTAAAGAGCTACAGACAGATCTCACTAGCTTATGACAATAAAGCACCTTATTTTTATGGGGCTTGTATTTTTAGGTTGGAGCTGTTTCCCCTGATTGACACCAGATTTGCTGAAACTCCTTAAACTCGATGCTAACATATAAGGCAAATATACTGGTAGCAGTGTTAACATTCACCAATCATATTGGTTACATGAGACATCCCTATCTAAATTTATTTTTGACTGTATCAGTAAAATGAAGAATTATTTGCCTTTTTTTTAAATAAACAACACCATAACAGTCTACTCACAAACAGTAAGCTATGTAGAGCACTGAGTAAAAATCCACATCATGATGTTTAATCTTTAAAAGTGAAATTAATTCCTCTAATTAAGCAACAGGCTTGCAGGGCAGCTCTCTGAGGTAATCCTCACAAACTGCTTGAAAAACAAACACATTGTTTCCTAGTGCAATGCTTACACCTAGAAATTAAGGCACTATAAAGCCAACAGATAAAGAAAAAACCTTCCACTTTTTCTACTTTACATTCCCCAAGTGTAGTACATTCTGCCTCCCTTTGTAATTGTTTTGTATTGCTGTACATATTCACAGATTTTTTTTATGTATGATGATTCATTTAATCAATTTTTGTTGCCATTTTGTGCTGAGAAAACTATCATAATGATAACTGACGATTAGGTGAGATAATGTGAGAAAATCAATGTGCTGCACAATAACATTTTATAAAGGTTGCAGTAACAGTTTAATCTGTGCTAAGTTGTTTAAAGATGAAAAATGCACATTACAGGGACAGTGACCCAACCAATGCTATTTTTATGTTTTATCTAAAAGTTTGGTTGCAACGTATTTTTCTAATCCTAAAAAAATTGCAAAAACTTTTACTCTTCACTAAATTAGCACAAAGTAAGCTGTATTACCAGTCATTTAATGACATCAAGAGGTGTGAAAGCAGGCCTCCAGTAACTACGCTTAACTATAATGGTGGGCCTTCTTTGTATGTTAAACTTGTTTAAATAAAGTCAGGCTGTTGATGTGTTTATTGCAAAGGCTGTTATTGTAATACTGACGAGATTGCAATGAATGCACAGCCCCGTTATAGATATAATCTTGATGATGTTGGTATCCTCATATATTTGCTATAAAAGTTAATCATTGGTATCAGCAGAAAACGTAATTTCTGCCGGTATTTACTGCCTGTATCATAGCCTTATGGTTCAATGTTATGTTTATGGAAATCTGTTTGGAAAATAACAAAGTTAAAGGGATGGTTCAGTACTTTTAAAATGTTGTTTAGGGTGAATTTCAGTGGTAAATTCATTAGCCAAGGTGGTTTGGATCAGCTCTGCTCCTGTAAGGAGAGAAACTGCTTGGAAGTTAGGCTATACATTGCTGCAAATGGGGCCAAGAGCTCAGTGTAAATTACTGAATTTTTAGATGACAGAAAACTTAATAAATCAGCTGTTTGGTTGTTGATGGTACTGAGCACATTTACAATGCTTTATCTTTTCTGCTAGCAAGCCACTTCATTTTGGTAATACATCAGCACACTGCATAGCCTACATTGTCCATCTTGGGTGACTTAAAACCGGACCAGAGGAGCTTGCTAGCACAAAAGTAAACTGTTGATAATGTGTTGAGAACTGTGAACAATCATCCCAGCACTGGATTTTTTCTTTCTTCCAAAATTCAGAAGAAAGTGGAGCCATGGCCCCACTTTCATCAGGGTATAACCTAACATGTGAGCTGTTTTTTCCTCACAGGTGGAGAGCTTATCAAAATGACTGTGGCTAATGGATTTACTATGGACCTTAAAGGCCTTTACACACCTAGAACTATGTGAATAAATGTCACAAAAATTTTGTTGGCAACTTTTGACGCACCTTTCTTTTACACGAAGTGTATGTGTTGCGTAATTTTGTATATTTTGTGTACATTCTAAAAATAATCCTGCTGCAGAAGTCAGAACAGACTTGGCATTAAAATTATGTAACCTGGTGCTCATTCTAATGAAACAGAACTAAATGGGTCCATCTGGTTCTGTAAGGGAGAGGAGAACTTGAAGAGTTTTGCCGTTAAATTCAGGAGCTCAGTCTTTACCACAGCCACTCCAGGACCTACTGTTCAAAATGGTAGAAGCTACACACTCACCATCGCCATTCTGCTGCTCCAACATAGTCTTACTCATACATTAACTTTATCGTCATTATCCTTGTAATTTTTATGGCTTTGGTCAAATAAAATGGGCTGCTGAGACAAAAACACACGATCAAGCAGGCCACCATGTTAAATGTTTGACTGACTGATATGTGCCAACAACAAGTGCTTTCAAAGGTCAGAGACGGGTTGACCAGAGAGAACTTTAGGAGAATTGATCATAGTCTGAAAAAAGATTGCCACTATCTTGCCTGGTGACATTATACCACAATTTTTTGAGGTTGCTTTGACTGGCTGTAGATTTGAAAATATATAAATACATGCTAGTTATTCACTCAAAAACATAATGTCTGGTGTGCAGAGGCCTTCAGCTTAATACAACCCTACTTAAAATGCGCAACTATCCCTTTACTTTCAATTTGGAAGTATGAGCTCAAATAAAACAAGTCAAATTTTCTGTTAGCCATTTGTTGCAGAGCTGTTTTTAGTTTTAAAGTCAGACAAAGCTTAGTTTTGCAGTTGCTGTTAAAAACATTTTGCATATGCTGTAGGTGTCATTTTATAAGACTGGTTTTACATGGTGGGTATTGGTTAAAACCCCTCTATCTTGTATTCCTTCATGTCTGTTTATAATGCATCCCTCTTGAAATTTTAACTCTAGCAGTCATAACTTTTCCTTTCAATTTTAATTAGTAAAACATTTTCAAATGCAGATGATGATATTCTAGTTTAAATCTTGAAGTGTCTTGGTGTTAATTTTTGATTATTTCTGTTGATATCAGATCATTCAAATGATCACTGTGAGGTGTTGTCATTTGTTTAGACCTCTTACAAATCAATTTCCAAACAGTTGTTGTGTTTTTTTATAGTCACCCCTCTAAAATATTTAATGTTGCCACTTAAATATTTCATAATTCACATGAACAAGAAACTAACAGAGGATTGGTCTACTTTACCATTTATGTGCATACTTAGACTGAATCATGTAACTTATGGCTCACTAGTCATGCATAATTATGCGTCAGACAGAAGTAATGACTGTATTTACTGTCAGAACTCTCCACGGACTCACGTGTTACGTGGGGAAAGGGTTATATTTTCAGATACGCCCAGAATAGTGTGTAAACATCAAACAAATCCATTTCAGAGGGCCCTTAATTGTTTCAACCAAATCACTGTTTTCATGGGTGTCTCTGAGTGTGAAGCAGTTGGTGAAATGGGTTGAGGTGCTTGAGAATGTTTTTCTCCAAGCCCACCACCCACTCTTCTGGTCGCTAAATAATAATGCTGTGACGCTGGGGGCTGTGTTGTTGAGCACTGCTCCAGAACTGGCATCCATTTGACTTAAATGGATTTAGCTGAATTTTAAAACACAGACTCTGCTGGTATGCTGTCAGTGTCTATTAATCCTGCCTGTCAGATATCTGCCATGATCATCCATTTTTGAGAGCTGGAGTTGCACTTAAAGTGCACCAAACCAGAGTTATTTATGCTGATAAACTTAGCTGTTATACTCCATCGTTGTGTAAAAGACTTTAAACAAGTATATTATCTTTCTGTTCATCTGCCATCTGCTAAGAATAGTGAGAGTGACAGATGAGCAGTGAGACAAGAGTTGCTAAAGCTTTGTCACGTGGCTCTTTTTGTTCACCAAGTGTTTAGAAATGGCTTTTGTATTATCATTTTCTAGTTTTTCTGTCACCTTCTATGTCTTGGCAGTATAGACCAAAATAAGTGCCCCCACACGTCTTAGCTGAATGGTAATTGATGATAGAAGGCTTAAAAAAAGAAGTTTTCTATCAGTCAACCACATCAATGATAGTGTAGTCAGCAAATCCCTAAACAATAGTCCAAATAAAATTAATTGCACTAAAATTCCAAACAAGACACAGATGAACAGCCAGTACCTGCCTGTAGTCATACAATTTCTTAAAATATGTTAACATCAATATAGTCCATTTTTTGTATTTATTGCTCTATTCAGCAGCACTACATTCTTTACAAGTCTAATTGTGTTTGCTCCTACATGTTTTATTTAATATTACATACTCACAGCAGGTGGGCTGCTATTTTGAAGGCTTATTATCAATGACGTAACATGTCCTAACAATAATACTAGAGTGCTGAAGTTCAAGATAATATTGGCAACCAGCAGCTGCAAAGGAAATATGGAAATAGAAGTGCTCATAGAGCACAAACCTCCACCAAGGCATTTCTGACTTTGCTAGCTGAGTTGTTAGCAAAAATGAGGAAAACTGCCCTATCTGAAAAATACGGTTACAAATTCTTTAAAAAAACAGATCTGCATCCAGATGCACATCGCCACCAGATCATTATTCTTTCTTGTGCCATGGACAGCATTACCGTTGAGAATCTTATGAATTATTAGTGAAAAATGTGGAAAACTGTGTATCTCAGACTGTTAAAAGATCCTTTTAAAAAATCCCTGGATCCATATTCCTCTTCAGATCATCAAAATCTAATCACTCATACCTTGTGCCATGACCAACATTCCCTAAAAAGTCAAGATCCCTTGAGAACTTCATGAGCTATCTTGCTCACAGACAGTTCATTTCAAAAATATTTACAATGAATGGACAAACAAAAATCATAACTTCCTTGGCACAGGTAACAATAGCATGAGAAACTGAATTTTTCACGAGATGTTGCATTGCAGGCAATGCATTAACAGAAGGAAATGGAAAGTGAACATCTCTCTTGTGCAGTTGCCAGGGATAGGATTTGATCATATTTTATTAATACCTATGCTGTTATCAGTTCTACTTATTATCCCTTCATGAATTCCTGTGGATCTCTGCGTTAAAAAAGTTGTTGATGCAGCCTTGCTTGAAATTACACAGTCCTAGACTCTGGGAGTTTTGTACAGAACATCATTTTGCTTAAAAAAAGCCACAATTTTGGCCACTTCTGTTTCCTTTGCAGTAACTCTAACACAGTAACACTCAAAAATAAGATACAAAAAACTCCCTCCAATCCATGCAAGATTGGATGATATAAACAGATACAGACTGAAAAGGTCAAATGAAACGCTATTGTTCATGGTAGGAGACATCACATGAGATGTGCAGCTCACACTGGCAGTTTGAAAGCTCTGACCTGATATGCTGTTTGCCAAAATAAATTAAACTACAAAGCACTCAGAGAGCGCAAACCTCCGCCAAGGTAACTCCCATATTGCTGTTACATCAATAAGCAATAGTTCCATGATAAAGTTACCTTCATGATTCCTTGACCCTGAAAACCCACACCTAGCCCTAGGAATCATGTCGATATCATTTTTAGTTAGACGGTTATTGATAAAAAAAAATGATGGTTCGCTAATGGCGGTTATCTGGATCACCACCAAAATCTAGTCATTTTTAAGTTAGGTCATTTACAACATCTCCTGAGAATTTCAGCAAAATCTGTCCAGTAGTTTTTGCGTAATCCTGACAACAAACAAACAAACATACACCAGCAAAAACATAACCTCCTTGGTCCTCAGTCCTGTCACTGCTACTGAACATGTTAATATGAATGATGTTTGGATACACATGTTGTATTTAATTCTGATTTTACAGTGGTACACATTACATTGAGTTGCACTTTTCTTTAATCTGGTAATAAGAGTTTGTAATAAGAGTTCTCTGTTCTTTCCACTCAGGTCACTATAGAAATCCTCTGAACAAGTACATCCTTCACTATGAGGGCCTGTCCTACGACACAGAGCTCGTGCACAGCAAGCATCAGAGAGCCAAGAGGGCGCTCTCCCATGAAGACTCATTCCTTCATTTAGATTTTCATGCTCATGGAAGGTTTGTCTGTTTTTATTATCAGTCACACATATTGAAGATATACTTCAGTATTTTTGAAGGGGGGTTGTAGATTGATGTTAACAATAAACAGTGTTTCTGTGTCATTAATGAATAATTGGTTTTATGTGTATGAAAACATTTTGACGGTTAATAAACTTTTTATTCAAACATCTACAAAACAGCCCCACAGTGCACAACCATGTCTCACTGATATTGTAACTAACTTCATCCTGTATTTCCTTAATCATTTTACAATTTTAAGCCGTAATCTTTGGTTGAAGATTTTTTTATTTCAATAGTCAGATTTAGAAAGAAAATGATTAAGTTCTCTTTTCACATAAAAATGATATCATTTGAATGGTGTATAAAGTTTTGATTATTAACACAGCCCACTGTAATACTCTTTTCACTGTTTTATTATTAGTCACTGATCGATCAAATCATGTACCAGAGGTTACTGCTTCACCCTTTAGCTTCAATTTCCCTGATTCAGGTGAAATAATTATCAGATAATGAACTACAGCCACTGCTTCTCTTAAATATTGTTTTAAATCTTCTGCCTGCCCTCCTCTCCCCCCTCATTCCTCAGTGAACAGTATCTGTGAATGTGACAAGTTTTTGTCATGTGTTATGTCCACTAAATATCAACAGGCCAGTTACTCTATTTTTGTCCTGTCTGACTGCTACTAAGTCTCTTTAAACACACATGATGAGGATTTGTCACGTGTCCCACCTTAACCAAGGTATAACACTGGAGTATCAATTAAGTCTGTATTTATCAACGGAAACAATCCCCTCAAGCACGAGGCAGAGGAGAGAGAGAGAAGAGGTTGAACAGCATGTGCAGCAGAGATATGGATAGTGCGGATGTTTGAATCCGCTACAGACAGAGAGGTGCACTATAGGAAAAGACAGAGGTGTAGATGAGCTGTATTTCTCCTCTTTAGAACACTTAACATCCAAAATGCCCACATTAGCATGTGTGCAAGTGCTGTATTAGCTTGTGTGGATGTGTGGCTGTATGTGTGTGTTGGCGATGGGGGCAGCAGCAGTCAGTCTACCGTAGACAACAGCCTTCAGCAGGTGCTTATCGTTCCACATAAGTCATGAAAGGGCTTATATGCATGTGTCTAAGACCGGTAAAAAAGACCTGCTATGCATGTTGGGGCTGCCTGGTAACCAATCAGGACTGAGCATGCCAAAATCGGTTAATTCCAGTCCAAACATGTCATATCATTGTGCATTACTAGGGAAGACATAGTGATTTTGATCAGCTCTGCCACTTTAAGAAATAACTGGTGTAGAAATGAATCTATACATCATGGCCAATGCAGTCATAAGCTCTGTAATTTACTAAATTTCAGGTGAAAACAAAAAAAACAGTATCTGGGTGATTGTTCATGGTTCTGAAGACATTTACATTTTCCTTTTTGTTTTGGCACTTCTTTATCTCATTGTTTAGCCTTTGTGTCCTTGCGCCTGACGTGAAGTAGAGCCAAAACAAAGGGGCTTGCAAGCATAAAAGCACTGTAAATATCTTCAGGACTGAAAAATTACATCAGCACTGATGTTTTAGTTTACTCATGCTTAAAACTGAATAAATTACACAGAGTTCTTGTCCATTGTGCAGCAATGTATAGCCTAACACCCATGCTGCTAAAACTCTAGAAAGAAACTTTGTCTGAGTCTCATTCTATTTCTGTGTCCTGTCATCTGTTTTATTTGCCTGTCTGCAATATGTTCTCAAAGCTCATCTCGATGCCTACATTGTTTTTGGATAAAAATAGAGGGCAGCTGAAGCAGAGATTCGTGGAGTGATTGAAAGTTATTTATATGTAATCCTGTTTTTATGAGTCATAGACATGATCAGGGGCTTCCCACTGGCATTGTGGTGATGTTGGATTGAAGAGTGGGCTTTACATCCACCAGTCTTTGTGTGCATTTTCAATTTACACACAAAAAGACCAAGTGGTAATGCTACAAACATGAAAGAATCCTGAAATATCACTAAATCATAAATTGGGACTTCTTGTGGTGTTAAAGTGAATGAACAATGAGGTGCAGGAAATTACTGCAAACTCTGTGTCATCTCTGAATGAACACACTCAAATAAACACACAGGGCTGTTAGAAGAATTTCCCCAGAAGGACATATGTGTAGAAAAATGTGTTCCAATGACATCAGAAAAGAACACACTTAAATTATTAAAGTGACACCAGAAGACTAACAAGAAAACAGAACAGTTCACACAAAATCTCCTTAAACACCTTGGACATTTTGTTCACTTTCTGATCAGTTTTCAGACGGATAACTTTTTAAATTCTCCATCATTCTGTTTATCTCTTCTGTCCCTTACAAGTCACCAAGACCACAATTAAGGTTGAGCATTGTCTGTCTTTTCTCCAGTACAGGTGCTAAATTAGAACTTCTAAAACAATGTCAGAAGGTGTATGGCTCCTGAATCAATATATCCGAGAGATAAAGGGGCATTATTAGTATCTCTCCTTGTTGCTGCTCAAATGCTAATTCTCCTGTTACCGTACGACTGAGGGCAGTATTGGACAGATTACTGAGTAGAGAAGGCAGAGCCGGTTTAGCATCTTTGGCTCTGATAGTCAGGGAATGATACATCAAGGAAACTCTGATATCTATGTTGTGAGTTGGTATGAAAGTATTAGATATGTTGCTATCGGGACCTCATCTCCTGCCTTAATGCACTGTGGCAGTCGAGCAAGCATTGATGTCATCGTGCTGCTAAAGTGAAGAAGATTAGCCTGCAATAATGACACTGACAAGTGGGAATACTCACCCATTAAATTTTGTGAAATTAGATGGTTCCAACAAAGGGATGACGTTTTCTGAACAGGGATAAAGGCCACTATTACCACAAACAACAGAGAATGAAGAGGCTGTTGGGTAATCAGCCTCAGCAGGATTGAGAGCTGACTTTAAAGTGTTGCTTAAGTGGCTTTAAGTACACACTAGTGGAGAGATCAGACAGAGGATTCATAACGGTGTGCTTCTGTCTGCTTCTGCTGTCCTCATGCGCTGTAAAGTTAGTGAATTTCAGCTTTTCACTCGTACTCAGTTTGGTATCCAACAGTCTTTTATTTTGAAGGGTAAAAATAGAAGTTTTGTGCTTTTGCACTATCAAAGATTTCAGAGCAGTCATCATACTGTCTTGATCAAACTACGGGCTTTGGATGTTTATTTTTCTGTCAAGGGAGAGCTAAATCCCCAATTAATTTACCCTCATTTGTTTTTTCATTAGTGTAGTTTTTTGAGTACTGATGAGTAGGCATGCAATTACTAGTCGGTGTAGTGTACAGATTCTGTAACATTAATTGTCAATGATAGATTTAAGCATCAGTCATTAAATTATGTCATCCTGGGTTTTTTGTGCAATGTTCCGTCATAACATTGTTTCCTGGAGCAGGTTTATCTGTAGAGTGAGTCATCCTACTCCTCTGACTATCTTTGTTCAGAGCAGCGTCAGCAAACAGCGACAGCAGAGTGACAGGAAAGCAGCAGATCATAGCAGTAGGCACTGTTATTCCACATTGTCCTAAAACGTGTACATTTCCGATCCAAATCTCAAGACCAGTTGAAAAATTGCAAGAATTTGCATTTTGCATTTATGGATCTTAAGAAGGTTCTAAACAGAGCTTCAAAATGCAAAAGGAAGAAATGGGAGCGAGAGATGAAAAATTTTAAACTAAACAGTTAAACTGGAATAGGCAGTTCATCAGCTGATCAAAAGTTTAAGACCATAACTCGAAAAGAAAAAAACAATAACCCCCTTAAACAGAAATAAAAGTGTCAATAAAGGACTCAGGAATGAGTAGCTCCACTGTTCTTGTTGATCAAACCAAAAATTGGCACCCTCTCCACTGTGCCATGTTGGAAACATCTCTGGTGGGATCTCCTTGTCATGCCAGTAACATTAGAACCCATCAGGACTGTCAAGGCTACATTTTTTTTTTTTGTCAGAGAATAAAACTTTCTTCCATCTTTCAGTGTCCTATGTTTGGTGCTCTTTTGCAAAGTCCAAATGGGTGATTTTGTGGCGTTGAAGGAGATGAGGCCTTTGAAGACGTTATTTTGTTTTTTAAGCCGGCTGATGGTTATTGGACTGCAGTCGGCACCAGTAACTGCCTTTATCTGGGACGAGGATCATCCCGTGTCTTGATGGACAGCCAATTGAATCCCCCAGCTCAGCACTGGTGAAATTTTTTTGGGGTCTACCACTTGACTTTTTTATTCCATAACCCTCAGGATCTTTAAAGAAGTTTAAAATGACTGTCTTACTGTGTCCACTATCAGCAGCGATGGAGTATTGCGAGAGGCTTTGCTGATACAGCTTAACAGTCCGACTGCATTCAAAGACTGAAAGCTTTTTTGCCTTTGCCATCAGGAGGTCATGACAGTGTGAATACCTGACAGAAAATGACATGGAATCCACATTTTTGCACAGATTTTTGCTTTTAAAGGCTGTGGTCTTTTGATTAGCTGTAATAAATTGCCTGCTCAAATTTTTTGACTCTCTTTTTGTTCTTTTTGCATTTTGAAGCTCTACTCAGAACCTTCTTAAGATCCAACATTGCCAAATGCAAATTCTCACAAATTACAACTGGTCTTAAGATTTTGACAGGGAATGTAATCCTTGGGAGTATTTCATCATCTACACTGCAAATAAAGGAGTTAGCCCATTTCACACTGGACGCAATTTGTTTGTTTATATTTGCAGTCATGTCAGCTCTGACAAGTGCTGCCACAACTTTTACACTGGTAACACGAATGTCCTGCGTCAACCCAATAATGAGCTCCTATTGAAAGTTTAGGAAGAACCAGAGTAAATCTCCCCACAAAGAACCTGATTCATTGCATAACTGACCTGGGAAACCTGCAGAATAAAAGCATTCTGATGACCATGGGAGTTTCTCCACCCACAGAGGATGCATTGACGTTTTGACTCCGAGAGACACAGACAGGAAGAGTAAAATGACATTTTCTGTCTTTTCAGTGACATATTCTACCACTGTTGACATACATAGCAGCTGGATTAAGCCAAATATGGCTCCCTGTTTGTCATTTTCGGTCTGTTTTGGCCCAAAAACATGTGAAGCATATGAAAAAAAACCCACATCATCATCATTTCCTGAGATATTTGAGCCGAGTCTGAGACGCCCAGCTATCGCTTGATAGCATACTTGTCGAAATGAAAATATGCATGCACTGCTGCTGTCAGGCAAGTGAAATGCATCCAGGGTGAAACGGGTCTGAAACATCCTTTCATCAGTCCCCATTGTTGTCAGAATGCTCAATGGAGACTTGTTTGTCTGTATGTAGGCACCCTTTGTCCAGTAAAGCAGTGGACATTTGGTTTGGCCTTATAGCAGTTTTGATCAATTGTGAAGTTGTCATCACACCCCAGTGGTTGTTCCTCTGATATTCTTCCTCTCACAACAGGCCAGGTGACACACAATAGCCATTGTGTTTAGTGTATGTTATTTAACCCTGTGCTGGATCACATGTTTGTGTCCAATTGGTAACTTGGTGGGAACCCCCTCCAGGTAAAGATGACAAATGAATTCATACAGGAAAAGCCTCTGATGGTCTTTCACCCAGCATTTTGAAGTGTTGTTGTTGTTTGATGGAAAATCTCAACACTCTCTATGACAAAGTCAAGACCATCTGGCTTGGAACTTGGCAGAGGCTGTTTATGTCCTGCCTGTAGCAGGGCCTGCTGTTCCCAAACACTGATGTTACTTAAAAGGGAAGGGAACGATAAGAGCCGGGCAAGCAAACACACGGACGGAAGATGTCTGTTCCTTTGAAAAGCCAGAATCTGTCAGCTGCTCTTCCTCTGAATTCATGACAAAGCCACAGACACAACTGCAAGTTCTTACGTTAATTTGCTGCTCCACATCCACCCCCTGCTCTATGCTTTTGTGTATGAGCGTGTTCCCAGATAGAATTTCAATGTGCCAATACCTGTTTCCCCCTGAGATTATGTCAAAACAGAATCCAACTGTGCTTCAGTAAGCTCTGTACGCATTCACAGCCAGATTTGTGTGCTATTTTAACAAGTTTGACCATATTTATGCTGTTAAAACTTACACAGTTGTCAGTTTTCTTGCACTTAATTAAACTTAGTATCTCACACACATCAGAAGCATACAATAAGAGCACTGTGTAGGTGTTACATGAAACCCGAGGTTTTACTGTAGCATCTTTGTTTCTCTGCCATATGCTAACACAACACAAAACAGCATTGTTCCAAGATGTCCTGATTTTTTTGTTCTCTCCCTTGCTAGATAATGACTGCAGTTCTCTGTGTGCAACAGAAACCTTTTAGATTTTTCTCCCTCTGCCAAACCATGCCCTTCCTTTCTCATTCCCCTTTCATTTGCATTTCCTTTTTCTCAATTGCTTGGCCTCTATTGCTTACCTCCCAAAGTGAAGTAAATTCATCTGCACAGTCGATTCCATAGGAGCAAACTCTGTGACATGAATAATAACAGCGGTTTTGGGACATAAAGAGGAGCAATCTCTCAAAATGGAGACCCCTGTGTACCGCATCATAACAAGAGCTCTTTATTTATGTAATTTTTCAGACTAATACTGATTCAGATTCCAAATGTAAATTCATTGATAATTTTGCATCTTACGCATCAGATATTTGAGATAAAATGTTTTTGTCTGTAATTTAAACAGCCTCTTTGCACAAATATAGCTTTTCAGATGCTTTCGGTGCATTATTTAAAAAAAAAATATATATATATCCACACAGCCTTGTAAGAAAACATTCAACACCATTATTTACTGACAATAACTTGTCGTGCAGACTATAAGCTCAGTTATGCTTTCCTCAAGGATGTGTGGGCAACTGCCGGGGCATCATGATGCAGAAAGGTTTGGATTATTGATGCTCTGTATGGCTCTGACATTCCCACAAACAGATATACTCCCAAACTGTAGGGGTCAGTGTCCTCAAAAAGTCACATCTATAGCATGGTTTGCAGGAAATCAACAAAGGAGAAAGTATGTTGTTACCAGTTATGCCAAAGAAGAAGAAGAGGAAAGTTTGTTGATGGAATGGAGAACCATAAAGAGGAGTAGCTGTGTTTACTTTTGTGATAGTGTTTCTTCATTAAAGAGTCATTCAGATGTTTATATTTCCTCATTTGTGTAACAGTAGTTCCTCAAAGCACACTGTTTCCTCTATTGGCTGATGACAAATAACAAATCAGTGCATTACCAGTCTTGTTGAGGTATGTTAAAATTCTGGGCTTGAGTGTGTTTGAGGTGAAAATCAGCTGCACAGACCTTCATGGTGGGAGTGTTTCTAAATGTGTGACGTCACGCTTGCTGTGCGGGCACTCGTGAACTTGCATCAAGCATAAAACAGGTTTAATGGGATTTCCTTTGTTTTCATGTCTTCCCTCACTCCTGAGTCTGTTAAGCAGATAGACATCATTCTTTCCCCTGTGTGTGCCATTCTGAAATGCAAATTGCCTGCAAATTTAAGAATGGTTGCCAACGAATGGCTCAATCACGACTGCAAATCGGTTCTCACAGCTTAAAAGAGACATTCAAAAACCTCAACTCGTTCGCACACATCTCATCACATCCCTAGCTCAAACCACCGTGGAAGTAAGTCAACAAAACAAAGACTCTGTTTATGAGTAGAAGATAATACGATGATAGTAGAAGATAACGTAACATAACATAACATGGTAAAAAAAAAAAACATGGCCCAACAAGCACACAGAGTTGCTGAAGAGTTTATCTGATGATTGTAGACAGAGGCAGGCTAACGCTACCCATTGACTCCCAGTGTTTGAGCTAAGCTAATTAGCCTTGGGCAAGCTCTGCCTGTCTCTTTCTTGTTACACCCACAGTCGAAAGAATGGTGGCTATCTGCTTTTCATGGATTCAGGAGTAAGGCAAGACATGAAAACAAAGAAAATGTTGGCGTATCCCGTTAAGGCTGTCACATTGCCAGAATTGCAAACTTGGGTAAAATACTGTGAAAAAAATTAAATCATTCCATTCCTGTTTGATACCCTTGCAAAATATGGTATTAGAATATAAAATAGACCCTGAGAAGAGATGTTTTCTGATTTTAATAACTGCAGTAGTTTTATAAAGGTAAGCTTATTGATCACTGATCACCCTTTAGCCTAGATTAGTGTTAATAAGCTCTTGTTGCCTCCACTCATCATGCTCCTCTCCCCTAGAGTTCACCTCAAACACACCTCCTCCCCGCTGTGTTTGTGAGAGAGAGATCTTTAAGAAAACTCTTGCTATTCTAAGGTTTGAAGTTTGTTGCTGGTCATCCTGGTTATCGACATGAAACAACGTGGTGTATCGAAACAAAGCAGAGCAGTATGCAGTGCGATGCGTGGGAGTCAGGCGCTGCAAACTTAACGCATGGGACAAACAGCGGTCATCTGCTAGTTTTCTGATCTCCAACACGGAAAAATAAAAAACTGTAGCACTGATTTGACGGAAAATATACCAGGGTGGGCCACTGATATAAAGCGTGCATGGGGAGAACTGCATCATCAACTGCTTCCCCCTTCTCTATGTTCAAGCTGCAAGAGCACAGGTGTATATTCCCTAAAACCAGATGTGTTTCTATCACTCTTCCCTCTGCATCCCCCTCATGGAAGTTATCACCCAAAAAACTTCTATGTTTCTCTTTTTCAACTAAACCTACTTTCAGAGCCTGACTTGTCATGTCTCGTAGTTTGCTTCATCTCCTTCTGCTCACATCACTGCTCCGACCTCCAAACCCAGCATGTGACAGGTTGCACAGAAACAGGTAGAAGATCGATTGCCTTCTCCACCTGCTGTTCATTTGTGCTGCGCTGGGCTTAGAATTCTGATTCTAAATGTGTTTTTTGAAGCATTGTTTCCTTTACAGTACTACATCATATGGTTTTAAAAGTGTGGTATAATAACATTGTCACAGTATCAGTTTTTTTTGACAGCCTCCATGCAGAATTAAGTTTAATGTTCTTCTGAGGTTATTGCAGGCTTAGACCTATGCAGAAGCCAGTGCATGCAGCCTGATGTGCATCTCAAGTGTAACAACAAATTTAAATGATGCACACTATATACACTTTGACATGTATATAACTCATATCAAAGTTTAAAATTATGATGCAGGGACACAACCACAGCACAGGTCACAGCTTGATGACTGTTTTTTGTCACCTCTTCAGACAGTATCACAAGTATAACAAGTTTTAGACACAAAGAGTGAATTAACTCGTTGACATTATTCCCAAATAAGATCGAACATTATTTCATAATTTATGTGTAAAATGTTTTGAAATGATTTCATTTATTTCATGATTTAATTTTGCCAGTATGTATGAGTTTGAGATGTTAGCTGCTAATAAGTGTTTGCAGCCTGGAAGAACACCTACATCCACTCAGTGGGACTTTATTTTGGTCTTGCTGAAGGTGATTAGCATTACTTGTAACACGTGGACCTAACTGTGAAGGAGCATTGTGAACTGTGAAAAGAAAGTGCAAACTAAAGGATTTTCAATCTTAGTAGGACACTGTTCCCATTTTAGCTGCAGCAGCTGCAAATCAATGTTGTTCAGCGTTGATTAGCGCACAATCAAGGATATCTTGGTAGTTGCAAAGCATTTATTTGAACCTCTTATGGTAATTGAATATGTCTTTAACCTCTGGTCTGCTGCTGCAGCCTATGTGCTTCAAGATACCACATGTTGTGTGCTCATGCTACGTTCCATTTACATTGGAACTGGGAAGAAAGAGGTGGGAATGACGTCATCTCCGAGTTATCGGTGTTCCAGTTACAAAGTCGGAAAAACGTGCCAATCTACCAGGCTATTGTTGGCTGTTGTGTTAGCCGTTGTTAGCACGCCCTGCGTTGTAGGTCGCACATACCACAGGAAGAATGTAAATAACACAATAGCAGCATTTCCATAAGTATAAGTCAAACAATATACGGCTGATTTAGTGTTTTAAACATGAGTCAGACGTGCTCATAAACACATTATTACAGGAGCTTAATAACTGTTTACACTAGGGGCAGCCATCTTGGATTGTCAACTCGGGGGTGGTGAGGATCCCCTGACTTCCCTAGTAGGAAATTCCGACCTCGGGGGGGCATTCCAGTTGAAATTTCCCACTCGGAACTCAGAAATCCTGACTTCCCAGTACCTCTGGAATGCACCATCAGATATGGTCTTCTGCGTACTGTGGTTGTAGGCCTGGGCGGTATAACAGCCAAATAAACTGATCTGAATTTGTTGATGTGGATTATTTAAAGAAATGATGAATGATGATGAAATCAAGTCTTTTTTAATTCCATTGACCTTCTCTGCTGCTTGTTTTACCCCCACCCTCAGGCTCCTTCTTCCTTACATTTTCACCTCCGGCAGAGACACAACAACAACATGTTGGAAGTTGCATTGTTTGAAAATAGAAATACTGAAAAATGTTCACTTTTCATTTTTTGGTTTTGATAGTAGAGCTTGACATTTTTGACCAGGTGCTTTTTTTGGCTTGTTTTTCATTTTCTGTGATTTAGCAATGATGGCAGAGTTCATGTGAATATTTTATGGAAATATTGCAGCTTCTGAGCAATTTGAAAGCCTTGGTCAGATACAGATATATTATGTGGGCTGTATCTGTGATCACTGTCAACCTATTAACGTGTGTGTGTGTGTGTGTGCTGGATGGCTCACAGTTTTATCTCTTTGGTTTCAGGCATTTTAATTTACGAATGAAGAGGGATACCAAGCTGTTTGCCCAAGATTTAAAGGTGGAAGTTTCAGGACAGGAGGTTCCATTTGATACCTCTCATATCTACACTGGAGAAATCTATGGTACGTTTTTTTTCTCTCTTCGATAAAGTTTGTAAATGTATAATGTGATCTCAAAGCATTTTTAAACCCTAACACTTCAGTATCCTACTATCCACTGACACCTTCAATTTACATCCGCAGGTGAGAAGGGTACTCTCACTCATGGTGCCATTGTAGATGGTAAGTTTGAGGGCTTCATTCAGAGCTACCATGGCACCTACTACGTGGAGCCGACTGAGAGGTACCTGGAGAATAAAGATGTGCCCTTCCACTCAGTCATCTATCACGAAGATGACATACGTGAGTCCCCTGCAGCCACACAAACACTATGACAAGCTATTTTCTTGTAATCACAAAATATGCGTGTATATGTAAATGTGTGATCGGGTAAGCACAGGGATAGGGCGGCTGAGCTGATGGAGGCAGGCTGGTGCGATCACCCTCCAGGGAGCACAGATACCCGCGGTGCTCATTAGCTGAGTAACATGATCTTTCTCTGCGGCTACGGGCCAATTTTAACAGACTTTATAATGTTGGTGCTGCTTGTGAGCACTGAGCCTCCTTCACTACACTGGCATCCCCTGATTTGAAGTCATCCGTGTACATATAGTACATGGCTGAGGGGCAAATTAAACACATGTGAGGAGAATTTCTAATGAGAACGGCAGCAAAATAATGGCTCACATTGCGTAGCTAAGGCTCAAGTGTTCTGCAAGTACATCCTTTAGCTGATCGTGAATAGAGCCAGAAATAGAGTGACTCAGGGGGTTAAGCAGCTATCATTGTCTTCCATAATCCTGACAGTGTTGTGTCTGCCTTCTCTCACTCAGACTACCCGCACAAGTACGGTCCAGAGGGAGGCTGTGCTGATAGTTCAGTGTTTGAAAAGATGAAGAAGTACCAGGCCTCAGCTGTCGAGGAGCCACCCAAGGTGAACTCATGCACACACACAGAAAAACCATGTAGTGTTCTTGGTATGAAGTCAGGGTTAGATTTTAGCGTGAGTAATCTATTTGTGAATTTTTAGGTTGCAACGGTTTATTAGAATAGATTTTACAAACCTTAAGTTAACCACCAGAGAAGTAAGTCAGTGGAAAGCAGTTTGATGCTGTTATCTTGTTTGTTGCTTTTGCTAAAGGTTTCATAGTACTGAACTTAATAGATAATGTCAGTTTATGCAGAAATCTACGGTGGCCAGCAAGGGCAAATGGCCTACAACAGCTGTGTGCTTTTTGAGTAGTCTAATAAAAAAGTCCACAGTAATCCGAGTAATCTACTTTTAAAGAACATGAAATACTTGCATGCTCAGAAATTCTTACGAACTTCGAGGTACAGTAGAATAATTTTCTTCCATAAATACCTGATGAAAATGGTATCATATTAAAGAGGACATTCTGTACTACACGTGCAAGCAGTATGAAGTACTTTTACTGTGTTTTTTTTAATCCATTTTCAAAATGCATGAAATACTACCTTGTTCATTCATTCTCACTTAATTTGATGTGTAATAAAACACTTACATTCCTTTATTCCCCATTAATTAGGAGGTCCTCTTTACAATAATACCAGTTTCATCAGGTACTAATGAAAGAAAATAATTTCATTTCATTTTAATATCTGCTCAAACAGTTCAAAATAAGCCATGTCATGCATTCATCGACCTTTGTTTTGTACAGTATTATTACACATTCTGTTCATTCATGTTGGAAAAAGAGGCATCTTTGAGTCAACGTTAAGGCGAGACTCCTGTATTTCACACTTTTACAAGGAAAAAAGGAACATGATTAAGTCTCACAGCCTGCTTGGCATCCCTCTCTTGCTCATTGGCACAGAGGATTTACCGCAAAGGTTCAAACATCTGAAGACTTCAAATTTAGGAGCTGCTGAGTTGACTATGGAAAACGAAGCGGCTTACCTTCATCCTGCAAAAAGTATAGACTTTCCACATTTGGTCTTTACTTTTCATTATTCTGTCCGAAGTTGCTACACATTTTCAAAATTTAATATTGAGAGTTTTTCAAAAATTGGAAACGAAGACTGTTAAAAATGGCAAAGTCTCTGAACTTTACATGCACACATATGGATATACAATATACTGTATGTATGTATACACCTATAAGGCATAACATGTTTTGAGCACTGACAGGTGACGTAGATGACTGTGATTATCTCTTCATCATAGTATATGTTAGTGGGTGGGATGTATTAGGCAGCAAGTGAACTTTTTGTCCTTAAAGTTGATGAGTTAAAAGCAGTAAAAATGGGCACATTGTAAGTTTAACACAGGTCAAAGTGTGACGGCTAGACGACTGAGCCAGAGCATCTCCAAAGCTGCAGCTCTTGTGGGGTGCTCCCAGTCTACAGTGGTCAGTATCTATCAAAAGTGGTCTAAGGCAGGAACAGTGGTTAACTGGTCACAGTTTGTTGTGTCTGGGCCTGTATAGCTGCTGACCAGTCAGGGTGACAGGTGGCCGTAATGTTGTGCCTGATCTGTGTATATATGTATACATAAAATGGAGGGTTTTTTGAGTTCTGACATTTTTTTGAATTTGTTCCAAAGTTCGTAAAGCCAAAGAAAGCCTTGATTTTTGTGGTTGTAAAGAAATGTGTGGATTTGTGGCAGTCTCAGTCACTGAGCTGCCATGACAGACGCAGTTTGTTTATGGTGGCAATGGAAACAAAACAGGAACTTCCCTGTGCAATATCAGTTTCTTCATTCTGCTGTTCTGTGTCTGCATCTTATTCATGTTTCATTTTCTTGTGATGGACCATAATAAGTTTCTAGCTGTGGTCAGTTTTGTTTATGAATTTGCCTTATAACATTTCACACCATCCCCAAAGCCTGTAACAGAATGGCAAAGCTGGACTTTTCCCAGTTAATGAGATGCATGATAAGAGTGTGACATCATTGATTTGCAAGGCATGCAGAACAGAGTGGAGTGAATGGATAAGAGAAAAGATTAATGATATTGATTCCTTCAGCTACTTGTTATCTATTCTCGACTGGAATTTGTTTTCGATTCCCATCCCTACCCCTGACCATCTTCACTGTTTATCTGTTGTTTTAAATTTAGGACTCTCTTTTATTAAAACTGCACTCCATAAGGTGTGTTTACTAAACAGTAAACTAACTCTCTTTTTCACTGAAAAATTTCAAGCAGTATAAAGTAGACTAAACTACACTCCTAACACCGTGCTCATTCTGTGGATTTCAAACATGAATCGTTACAAAAAATGAAGCCAAAATTTGTTCTACTGATCACTTTATGTGAAAAAGATTTCTCTCACATCAGCAGGCTTTTTAGGTACTTAGCAAGCTTCAAAGAACTGCAAGTCTTTTTTTCCCCAAGGAATAAAAAAACTCAAAATCATCTTTACAGCTTGATGACTCAATTGTGTCTTGTAACACGAGACAAATAGAAAAAGAAACACATTGTATTTAGGGTGCGAGGTTTGAGTGCCCAACATTTTTATGGGATTATAGTTCCACAGAACGCATCTGAAAAAAACTCTTAACACCTAAGTCTACACCAAGCTTTAATCTTCTGATGTAAAGGTTCAAACTGCTCTTCATTGTGTTAATTCTCTTTGCATTTTGCTAAGAAAATATTAAACTTACAAGGGAACGTGCACAAGCAGAAATGTCACTTTTTCTTTCATAGCAGTGTCATTTGTGTAGATTGTAATTTTGTATTTGCACATGTGAACATGAAGAGTAGTAGTTGCTACTTGTCAGTGGCTAATGGGGATCCAGATAAACAGATTAATAATATAGGATCTGGGAATTAATCACATTAGACAAACAGTGTTGACACAAAGAGTAACTGCCAATATTGTGAAACCATCCAAGTACCAAAATATACAGTGTTTCTTGGTTAATGAAGAAGTCTTTTCTTGTCATTATATTAAGTTGAATATAGAAAATATCTGATTTTTTGGATGAATGAAAACAAACCAAATAATGAGAAATATAAAACATATTTATTAATAAGATCAGTTATGTATTGTTACACTTCTAAAGTTGATACGCAGTTCGTCACAGAAGCAGTACTGTTATGTTATATCTTTCAGATGTATGCACTCAACTGTTGAAAGGAGGATTTATTTGAATATATTAAAAGGACACTCTTTTATCTTGGTAACAGTCAAGTATTTTAAAAAGGGCATCAAAATATTTTTCCAATGCACCAGTTACATCCTGATATAGGCATAGCATGGCTGTGGAAAGAAAGCTTTGAAAGAGCACTCTTTTGGCTGTTGCACTTTTTCCGATGTTGCAGCTCGCACCTCATTGAAAGACACGTCTGGGTGCAGGTTTTACTTTCATTTAGGGAAATAACTCACAAGTAGAATCTGATGTAATGGGTGGTCTGTTTTATCTCTTGATACACCCAGCACTGGTCCCATGTGTTTTTAAAGCACACAGAGATTAAAAACTGCAAGTCAGAAAAAACATCAGAAGCTGGTTATTATTTATTTTGGACTCAATAGCATTCAAAGAAGCATATTTAAAGTCTGCTGCCAGGGGCCACTTAATCAAACAATACGAAAGATAAGGATGATTTATTTCACCTTTTATGCATCGTGCTTGTCAATACACCTGAGGACTGTAAATTTTCACTTTGCTTTTCAAAGTAAAAGCTTGATTTGTTTTAAAAATGATGAGTAATCACACTTTCACAATTTCTGAATTTGTTTCTGGAGCAGTTATTAAGCTATTAAAGTGTGTTGTAAAATGTCACAGCTGTCTTTCGCTTTCACAGCCAGTGTTAGAAGGGTTTTATTTGCCCTTTTGTGTGTGTTTTTGCCTGACACTTTCACATGATAGAGTACTTTTCTGTGCAACACAAAAGTCTGCAGCATCCGGATTTGCTTGAGATCAAATAGCTGGCTTGAGATCAAAAAGGGTGAATTTTGGAGTACAGAGCCAAAAAAAGATGAGCATCATTTGACTGCAACGCAATTATTGCAAAATAGAAAAACTGGACATCTGATAGGGCAGAGGATGGAAACTTTATAGCACTCATTTGGCCACTGAGTGAGGCATGAATGAGGAAATGCTCTTCTGATGAGTCAGAGGAGGATGTACGTGTTAGGCTTCACACATAGCCCTCTGCTTCAGTTCAGAACTAAATGAAGCAAGCATTGAGGCTATTGTGTAGTTTTGGTGAAGTACAAATCAGCCTTTAGACCTACCAGTGTGACATCCTACTGCTGTTACATTGGTAGTTAAAGCCCATTCGGGTGGCAAGCCCAGTGCAGAGCGCATGAGGTAGAAAGATTGTCGAGCCATTGAAAACATGGTGTTAAAGCTTGCTGGACAGAACAATTACCACAGAGTATTCTGGTCCAACAATCTGAGCAAACTGGGGGGCCTTAAAGTGACTGGCGCTCTAATGGAGGGTCTCAGGCAGAGTAAGGAAGAACAGAAGTGGACCAGGGGTACTAGGCTTGCCCAGACTGGCAGATCAAACATTTTAAGATTTATTAGAAAACATACATTGCAAGTAAAACCTTTAATGTATTTGAACAAAGATGGGACAAAACAAGCATGTTGAAAAGGTGCATGTCCCATTAGAACTCAAGCTTAAACATATTTTATTTCACTCCTCTTCCCAGTGATGATATACAAATTAGATTTTTTTTCCTTGAGATTTCTATGAATTAACTTACGAGAAAAAGTAGCATTATTATGAGTGTAAAGGAACTCTAATTCAGGTGAAATTGAAATGAAATAACCGAAATTCACTTATTATCACAGGACAATGTCTGTTCCAGGTGCACGTTCGCAACCCATTTAACTTAATCAGAGACCCCCTTTTGGCTCTAGGCCCATTAGTTGAGAATCACTGATTTAAAACATAAGGATGTGGGTGATATTTATCGTCTGAGATATGCCTCTCATACTCTACCTCCTGCTCTGACTTTTATAGTAAGAATGATAATAAGGAGAAAGACTGTTATAAAACCACCAGGACAAGACATATTCACTTAGAATAACACAAATGATGCATTTCTCTTACCCTTGCAGTGCAGCTGGCTCTTCCTGGTTCCATGTCTTTAATCACGCAGATCCATCTTACAAAGCTCCAAAGCAGGACAGCTGCACTCAGTCTGCAGGGGGAAGTGGCAGGGGCTACAAGTGTGACAACGGCCAGAAATGGCTGCAAACCTCACATGAAGATTAGCATAGATGCTACGTGCTTTAGTAGCAGTTTTATCAGAGCTGCACAATATATTGAATATATTATATATATATTAATATATATTAAACTGAGGACAAAGAATAACAACAAGCATTTCTCCATGGAAAACTTATTTTCGCCCCTCTCCATATAGGTATTAGCAAGAGTTTGTTGAATAAATTAGCAAGTGTTATTAGTAGCACCCGCCTACAATCATCTGATTGGCCTTTAGTGAATGTGATTGACAGAACAAACATCTTTTTGCCTTCCAGATGTGTTTTTAAGAGGGTCTGCTCTCCCAAAACATTTCCTATGTTGCCCAGATTGACCGTTGAAATGTATTCTGTATAACATTACTGAATTGTCTATCTGCCTTGTCAGGTTATATTTTTCCAGCCCTAAAGAAAACTGCTGAAATTGTCTGAAATAAAGAAAGCATGTGACTAGAAGAATACAAACAACAAATGTTTTGTCATTATTGTATTTATATATGCAAAATGTATGTTCATAATACCTATAATACCTCCAGCATGTAATTTATAAGAAATGTCAAGATTAGATTTTTTTGTCGTACCTAATTTTACTAAACTTTCAGTTCTTTGGTGGTCAATGTTTTCTACTTTGCTCTCTACTGTTCTCCTCTCCCCTCTATCATGGCCTTGTGTGCTTCATATGGAGTACATGTTCTTCAGCTGCATTTAAAGGAACTAGCTGTATCTAAAAAAAACTGCTGCCTAAAAATACCGGGCATGATTTATTTAGCCACTGTTTGGTAGGATATGCTATGTATATGTTTTATTTAACCGTCTATTTCCTCCTCTCCATCCCTGTCGCTGCGCACAGCAGGAACTCCATGCAGAGACTGACTCTAATGAACCCGTGCTGCTGAGGAAAAAGAGGATGGCTCAGGCGGAGAAAAACACCTGCCAGCTTTTTATTCAGACCGACCACCTCTTCTACAAGTACTACAAGACCAGAGAGGCTGTCATCTCCCAGGTAACACACAGCCAGTTATTCACCTGACACATCCTCCAGCTGGGCTTTAGGGATTAGATTTACACTTCAGCGGGGAGGATTTGTGTGTGGTGTTGGAGGAGAGGAGTATTTTTAACCAGCAGTAGCATCTAAGTGTAATGGCTAATTAGTAGTGGAATAATAAGGTCTCTATTCAGTGTGAGAAGTGAGTCATAACACTTGAAAATATAACTTGTGGTGTGATGTAATGTGTGGTAAAACTTGTAAAGCTCCGCTAAATGGTGAGAGCCTTAAATGAGATTTTAAAACTTGTGTTTATAAAATGTCTTGAAATAGGGGCGTCCTGATCAGGTTTTCTGTCTGCCAATGCAATCACCTCAGAGTAAGATCTGAGAATGATCATATTCTGTGTTTCATTAACAGCTGATTTAGCCGTGGGACAGTCTACATAGCTTTGTGATATGCTTGCCCCCCCCCCCCCCCCCCCCCCACAGGTGGCAGCATTAACTTAAACCAAAAACAATGAAGGTTTACTGAATCAGCCTAGGTGAATGTGCATGTATGAACACAAACGCCAGGGTTTTTACCCTTGCTAAGCCCTTTTTCTCAATGCAAATGAAAATTTCCTGATGTGCTTTAGGCCCCGTTTACAGGGCAACAGTATCACCAGAAACGGAAAGGTTTTTCCCTTGTGTTTTGAAACGCACAGATGCATGTTCACACGCATCTGTGAAAACGATTGAAAACACAGCAGAGGGCATGCCATCCCATTAGTTGGGGATGTCATTTGTAGCGTCCTTGGCAAATATAGCAAATGCGTCTCCACTGGTCAGACTATTGACACTGCAAATCCACATTTTGTTGGAGGAGCGATAACAATCCTAGCACAGTTAGCAGCACACATGTCGCCCGGTAGTCGGCCATAACTGCTGTTGTTTTCCCTAGGCGTGCGCTACCTTTAAAGAGTATTGCACATGTATCTCGCATCCCTGACAACGGTGATTCCTGATTACACAGAGACAACAATGAAAACTCTCCGTTTTCGGGCCCTCACACTTAAGCCTCAAAGCAGGAAGTTTTTCTGATGCTTGCATGTCTGTAAGGAGAGGTAGAAATTCTTGAGACTGCAGGGTGATTTTGGGGTTAAGTCAGGGTGAAAACCCCAAGTCTTTTATTTCAGACATGAAGTTCACTTGGGCAAATGTAGAAAGTGTTGGTGTTTTTATGGAAGTGTGAATAGTGTTCTCCCTCTCCCACCCATATGAGATACAGGTGTGAATTTGAAAGTGAGTAAATGTTCCTGGTAGGCTACCCTGACATGTACAAGGAAATTTCAGGGTAACATGTTTGAAAAAGGCTTTTTGTTCGAGTCTCCCAAAGAGCAATGAAACAAGTATCCTACAGTAAAGACAACAGACTTACATAATCTGATAATTCATCTGTTAAAATGGTTTAATGTGAAGTGTTAACAGAAGAAATGATCACCCTATTCCTCAGACTTAATGGTACAAAAAGCCTAACAAATAACAAGTCCCCAAACATTAAGTCAGTTTTACTATGCAGCTGATGAACTATTTTATATTTCTAAGACAACAAAAAAAATCCCTTTTTTTCATAAAAGCTTAATTTCCTATTGTTTAATTACATTTGACATCATAATATTTAATTTATGTTTGCCAGTCGTTATTTTATCATCCTGTCCTTGAACACATAACAGTGTTAACAATCCTGCCATAAACACATCACTGTGTAATATTGTGTCTCCTCAATTAGTGGGATTAGGTTTTATCCTGCCAAATTTAAGCACAGATTTCAACATTGGAATTGGAGTATTATTACCCAAGAGACTAAAAGCAAACTTATAGATTTTTCTGCTGCTGAATAACAGAACAGCATCACTTTATTGTAATGCAAATTGTCAAATAAAGATTGGTTCTATCTACTGGAAACATTTTGTTATTTCTTGTTCAAAGTCTCACATTTTAAGTGCCATTTTAAAATAGACTTGTCTGAATACTAGGGATGCTAACTGGCTTCGGTTCAACATCGGTATGGCCGATATCAGCCATTTTTACAAACACTGGCCATCAGCAAATTTATGTGGGGTGAACCAATATCAGTTTTTAGTTGTTTTTTTTATGTCATGCCAATTAAATGCTGACATATGGTGTACGTATCTGCTGATTTAGAGATTAATCTTTATTTAGGGCAGTAAAAATTAGCTGCTCTGTGATCAAACATGATCAGACATGAGAAAAATACCAGCACCGTGGGAGAATTATGCCAAAAGAAGCAATTAGAAAAACATCTGTATTTTCGCATTTGGCCCTTACTTTCAGATTGGTGCATCTCTACTGAATATTTTATCAAATTAACACTATGTCATTACTGGAGTTATTTATTTATTTGTTGCATTGTTTTGTTTTTTTCAGATCTCCAGTCACGTCAAAGCCATTGATGCCATCTATCAGGGCACAGACTTCATGGGTATTAGAAACATCAGCTTCATGGTAAAAAGGATCAGGGTGAGTGTTGTGGTGATATATAATAATAATAAAATAAATCTCTATATAAAATTAAATATAATTACATCAAAGGTTTGACGGGTTCTCTTCTCAAAGCTCATCATCCTCAATCTCCTCTTGTGCAGATAAACACCACCAATGATGAGAGGGACAGGTCCAACCCTTTCCGCTTTGCCAACATCGGGGTGGAGAAGTTCCTGGAGCTGAACTCAGAGCAGAATCACGACGACTATTGTTTGGCTTATGTTTTCACAGACAGAGACTTTGATGACGGGGTGTTGGGTCTTGCCTGGGTCGGAGCCCCTTCAGGTACGACAGTAGAAACAGTTTAAATATCATCTTTGGTCAACCAGTGATGCTGATATTTAGAGCGTTAAAAATATTTTCTAATAGCAAGCACTGCTGAGATCTTTTTATAAATTGTGGAAGGATGTTTCCAATGCCAGTGATGAAAATAATCTGAATAATTTTCACAAGAGGATGTTAAAATTTTGTCTTGAAGTGAAGTTTTTTGACATATGCATTCCAGTTGACAAAATCTAGTGGAATACATTAAATTGCCTTTTTTTAGGGGTGAAACTTTTCCCACTTTGAAGCTATGATTTGAAAGAAAGTATGCTACAGCTTTTGCTTTTTTTGCTTTTTCAGGGAGCTCCGGGGGCATCTGTGAAAAAAGCAAGCTGTACTCTGATGGAAAGAAGAAGTCTCTGAACACTGGTATAATCACTGTACAGAACTACGCCTCCCACGTACCTCCTAAAGTCTCCCATATCACTTTTGCACATGAAGTAGGACACAACTTTGGCTCCCCGGTGAGTTCCTTAGACGTGCCATATTTCATGTGTGGCAAGGAGGAATTTATTAGCCTTCTGAACTTTGTCCCTTATTCGTTTAAATTGGGATTTAAAAAAAAAAATTCTATCTCACTCTCAGCATGACTCTGGATCTGAGTGCACCCCCGGAGAAGCAAAGAGCCAAGACAAAAAGGAGAAGGGCAATTATATCATGTATGCAAGAGCCACATCTGGAGACAAACTCAACAACAACAAGTTCTCCATTTGTAGTGTGCGCAACATCAGCCAGGTGCTGGAGAAGAAGAGGGGCAACTGTTTTGTGGGTATGTTCAAGCTCTTTTTTGTTATCTTTCCTTTAATGTAGTCTTAATTGTCAGTCTCTATTTTCTTTTAGATTGAACCTTCAGTGTAGTTCTGATATTTTGTTTTTGGTGTCCTGATTAGTGTGTGAAAGATGTCAACCTCAGTGCTTTAATCAATACAGCACATACAAAAAATGCTCCAACTAATTGGCTGTTTCAATCTTAAAAAATAATCAGTGTTTTTTAGTTCAGTGTAAAGCTTGGCTAATGATGGCTTTTGCTCATTATTTTTAGTCTGTCACTCCTAATTAATCAGCGACTTAACAAATGCATTTTTATTTTACTTGGGTGAGCCAGTTGATCACCAAGTTAACAAAAAAAAAAGAGTGTCATCTGTCATTGTTTTAACTTATGATCAAAATATCATGCTTATAGAAAGAATCCGATGTAAAAGATGCACTATTTGTCTTTCCATTCATCCAACAAAAAATGTTTCATCATAAGCACAACAGCAGCTGCTAGTGCACTGCACACGGCCTCGCCCCCACTCATTGCTTATTTCAAGGAGCCAGCATGCTGAGCTACAATTCTTTACTTTAAATATTATAATGTCTTTATAACTCTTTTTCCACAGTTAGGCTTTTGCTTCAGCTCCCTTTTTCCCCCATTATGGACTCCATTGGGATTCATACATGGTACTGTTTTTGTATGAACTTCAGCAAGGTTCCAGACAAGCTAACAAATACTGAAGCTGCGTTTCCAATGACTGGTCTAGATTAGTTCAGTGAAGTTCAGTAAAGTTTGTAGCAGTAAATCCTGACCTCACTTTCATTTCCACTGTCAGCTTTGACCTAACTTGAGGGCAGGGATGTGAGCCAGGAAGAGGGGGTCATGCTAGCTACGCAATTGCGTAACAACACAGCAGTGCAACACAGTGAAACCTCTGAAGTACAAATCACTCTGCATCCACAGTTTATTTGAACATTATGCAGTATGTATTTTAGGGCCTGTTTACATGAGTTTTCGTTGCATTTGCTCCTTCTGTTTACACGAGAACGCTGCCCGGAGTGCCTGAATCTGCAAACTTTTGAAAACAGGGTCCAGAGTGAAGTTTTGAAAATGTTTTCGTTGTCGTCACCGTGTTAACAGAAATTGCTGTTGTCAGGGAAAACAGGGATGCTACGCACCCGCGTCTAGGAACAAAGACAACAATAACAGCTATGGCAGACTACTGAGCAACATGTGTGCTGCTTACTGTGCTCAGTTTGTTATTTCTCCTCCAACAGAATGTGGATTTGCCACGTCAATACTCTGACCAGCAGAGACGCATTTGTTTTATTTGCCAAGGACACTACAAAGTTACATCGCCAACTACTGGCCTAGCATGCACGCGACCATGTTTTCAATCGTTCTCGTGGGATCGTGTGAACGTGCGAACGTGCATTGTTATCACACTGTCTCTGTGTGAGCGTGAAACGCTTTTGAAAACGCAAAGGAAAACCTTTCCGTGTCTGGTGACAATGTTGTCGTGTTAGCTTGAGCTGCTGTGGCATGAGAATTTACAGTTTTTTTCTAACCCCTCAATAGACTGCTACACTTTTAGCTACACTCTTTAGAGCAGTCTGTTTGGTGCGCACTGCATCCCTTCAGAGGGGTGCCAAGTAGTACTAAATAGGACAGCACAAGTCAGTTATTGGGGCAGCTTTTCTCCTCAGTTTGGGGTGGAACCCCCTGTAATTACTTACCATACCAAGCCGAACTGAACCAACCTGCTTGTTCAAAATGTAGCGTAGATGTAATGTAAAGACACTGCATGGTGAGATAGTATGGTCACCACATTTGAATTATCACAAAAGGCAAGGGCATAAGCCCTGAAAACTGCCTGCAGCTTATGCAAAATACAAGTTTCATTTCAAAGATACTTTTAGCTGCTCTGCTCTCGCTGGCTTGGTGCCTTACCAGCACTTGGTTTTTTTTTATTTGTTTGTGTTAGATAATGAAACCTAGGTTTTAATACCCTCATACACTTTGTTTTCGCTCACCATACAGGATGATATTTCATTGCTTAATTCTTTGTGTTGGTTTTTAAAGGTGTATACTAAATGAGAGATTTATTATGATAAATGTGTCGCAACATAATCAGAGTATAAAGCACAAGATTCGTGAGCCAGACTCCATGTTTGTTTTTCTTTTCTCAGAGTCTGGCCAGCCCATCTGTGGTAACGGCCTGGTGGAGCCAGGAGAGGAGTGTGACTGTGGATACAGTGATCAGTGCAGAGACCAGTGCTGCTATGACGCCAACCAGGGAGACAACAAGTGCAAGTTAAAGCCCAATAAAGTCTGCAGGTAAATGGACCTCTCTTTTTCCTTCTTTGATTGCTGTTTGCTTAGATTAATCTTGATTTAGGATGACTGGGTCGTTTGTGATTATTTTTTGAACACTTCTCTCTCCCTTCAGCCCAAGTCAGGGTCCTTGTTGTACAGCCGAGTGCACCTATAAGGGCCGCAACGAGAAGTGCAGGGAGGACTCCGAGTGTGCACACCAGGGTATGTGTAATGGAGTGAGCGCCCAGTGCCCAGCATCTGAACCAAAGGCCAACTTCACCGCCTGCCATGGAGAGACTCAAGTCTGCCTCAATGGAGTAAGTGTCCCAAGACTTCACACCTTGAGGAACCGGTTGTTATAGCAACTTTATATTCATAGCAGTCAGTGTCTGATCTGGCCTGTCCTCTTGCTCCTCCCCCGCAGGGCTGCTCCGGCTCCATCTGTGAGAAGTACGGACTTGAGGCGTGTACGTGTGCCAGCCAAGATGGCAAAGATGAGACTGAGCTGTGTCATGTATGCTGCATGGAGAAGAGTGAGTCATTCACCTTTTCTTTCCTCCACCTCGGTGAATCACTATCAGAGGAGATGTGTTTTATATTCTGTTGATCTTCATCTCTACAGTGAATCCAAATACGTGCAGCAGCACAGGGTCAGAGCGCCTGGCTCGTTTCTTCAATAAGAAAGTCACCACACTGCCAGCCGGCTCGCCCTGCAACGACTTCAAGGGCTACTGTGACGTGTTCATGAAGTGCCGACTGGTGGACGCAGACGGACCACTGGCCAGGCTGAAGAAAGCAATCTTTAACCCAGAGCTCTACGAGAACATCGCAGAGTGGATTGTCGTACGTATCAGCTTCCTGTTCGTACATAAGTCAGTTATCAGTGGTCATCTTTTTTGATGGATTGTGTTTGATTCATGTTGTATGATCTCCTCCAGGCTCACTGGTGGGCAGTGTTGTTGATGGGTATTGCTCTCATCATGCTTATGGCCGGCTTTATTAAGATCTGCAGTGTACATACTCCGAGCAGTAACCCCAAACTTCCACCTCCAAAACCACTACCAGGTAAGTCCACAGATTTACAAAAGGAACCAGTTATACCACAGAAGCTCATAAAAATGTTGTCAGTGCGTGACGGGTTCATCACCCACAGTTCAATATAAATTTGTAATTTACCTTTTTTTGGCTAGTTTCCACACATTATATTTGTCTTCAGTCAGTTCTGCCTTTGTTTGCGCCTGAGTCAGTGGGCAGAGATGAGAAAACTGCTTAGAAGTAACCAGTGTTAATTTTGTTGAGTAATTATTTTCATCATAGTTTTCGTCAACAACCTTTTTTCCCCTGACAAAAACTAGGCTATAACTAAAAAAACAAGTGCACATGGACTAAAACTAAATCTAAATTAATTGACATTTTCGTCAACGGATAAAAACTAGACGAAAATGTTTGACAGAGACTTAATCCAACCAGACCTAATTTCGTCATGTAGAAAGAGGGGCAAGTTGGGAATCACAGCTACTTTGGTTGTGTGGAAAGGTTGAATGAGTTAAGAGGGACATCCAATCACAACTGCCTTAGCTTCATGGTGATGGGATCCAAGTGTAAAACATGACTACAGAAATTCAAGGAAACATAAAAAAATGACTTACACTTTACTTTATATCCTTAAGAAAATAAATTTCACTTTTATACAACTTAATTTTTCAAGGGCCAAGCCAAAGTTTAAATTTTCTGTCTTGAAATCATAATTGAACACATGTTGTTCTATCCTTCATCTAATAGTTGTTTCACAGAGATAACAAAAACACTTAATCCTGCTGATATCAGTGTGGATTTTAACAAAGCAGTTTCCTCGAGTGGATGACAGAGCAGCAGCAGCAGCAGATAAGTTGACAGGTTTGTTTTGCAACCCAAAGATGCTCCATGGAGTATTAACCACAAGTGATCGGATCAGTGACTGAAGGCATTGATTCTAATAAGCTGATCATGTTGTTTTAGTAAATTTTTGCTGATAATGATCGGCTCCTGTTCAGTCATTCAGGTTTACTTTCAGTGACAAGGCAATTCAAAGTGCTTCACACAAAACATGAACAAAAGAAAAACACGTCAGAATAAAAGACTTATCAAAAGAAACAATGAAACAATTTAAAAAAACAAGAAACTGAGCTATAACAAAAGCTGAAATGTTTTTTTTTTTATAAAATCAAAACTCTAAATGAAATCATTTCAAAAGTTACAGTGCAGTGTTGTAACTAAAATATTTTATCCAATAAGAAAAACTGTGATAGTTATAGTGCAGCGTTGTTATAATTATATAATAAACTTTATAAGCTCCTTTTGCTTTATCCTGAAATTAAGCTAACTTTTCGCATTCACACTTTAGTAGTAATTAAAAGAAAACGTAATATGAACAAATCTCTCAATCAAGGTTTCTTTAGACTAAATTGACTCATTATTAGGCTGCTGTTGCCTCCGCTTCAGAACAAACCCTGTGGTAAAAGAAAAATCAGACTGTATAGGTCTTAATGTCCTCCAGAGATTTTACCCTGTGTCAAAGTGCCGGCTCCATGGACGAAGCTCGTTCTCCTTTTATTTTACATTTTCCCAACTTTCACGAAGATGATGCAAGTTGATGTCATGTGTCTCCCTCAAACTGTTTCATGTTTTTCTGTGTACATGAGAGCGCTCCACTTTCATCAGCTCCTTTTTTGAAGCCTCCAAATTGATATTTTCCAGTCTGTCGCCGTCACGCTGTGAGAGATGCCTCTAATAAAAATGTTTGCAGAGCGTCACTTAAGTCCTAATCAAGTTTGGAGTAAACCCTCAGTCTGCCTTTAACTGGCTTAATTATCCGCCTTCTTCTTTCCAGGCACTTTGAAGAGGCGGCGAGCGCAGCAGCACGCCAGCTCCCAGGTGCAGCACCAGTCCCAGCACCCGCACCCCCACCAGCACGGAGGACACGGCGGGCATGGAGGACACGGCGGGCACGGCGGCCAGCGGCAAGCCCAGAGGCAGCCTCAGCGGCAGGCGCAGCCCCAGAGGCACCACCGCCAGCCCCGAGAGAACTATCAGATGGGCCAGATGAGACGCTGAGACCCTGCATCCCGCCCTCCTCAGTCCCCCCCCCCTCCAATGCCTTGGCTCCTCCTTGTGCCTACAGTGGGAAACAAAAAGCGTCACTCCATCCAAAGAAAAGCCTGACATGGTTGTTAGTCATCATCATATCATGCTCCATGGACCGACAATTACAGAAAAAGAGAAAACAATATCTAACAACTGGATCGGCTCTTTGTGGAGTGGACTCGACCATCAGCCATTTCCAAATGCAGTGTGATCAAGCATCTTTTTCCACCTCTTCTTCTTTTTATTTTCTTTTAAGGAGTGCCAAGGAGTTAAGGAATCATCTGTAGCTTTAGTACATTCTGTGATGTGTTTCTTTTGTTTTATTGCAACGTCTTCTTTGAGTGACACGCCCGTGGCTGCTGGTGAATTGTTCCGTGCTTTTTTAAGTTATCTTTCTTTTCACCATTCTAGCCAGGAATGAGAGACACTCGGTGGGGATTCGCGGCACTTTTTTTTTTTTTTTTGTGATCTACACATGTCAAAACGGCAAAAGACACAGGCTCCGGTCTCTTCGTGCAGACAGTCCTCTGCATGTGACTGTACATATTTAGTGTATCATAAGTGAAAACAAACTATTTCTTCTACTGTAAATGTGTAATTCTTCACTTTGATTCTTTGTTTTTTTTTTGTTTTTTTTTTTTGGTTAGTGCTCTCAGGACTCTTAACACATGTATTGAAGGAATGGTGATTGTGATGAGTTCCTTGGACGGCGTTAAAGGATTGGACGCCATCAAGCTCTCGTCCAATTAGGTGGATCTCTGTCACTATCATTAGATTGCTAGATTTGATGATCACCATATCCCACTTTTTCAGGCCTTTTTTCTTCAAGGTCCATTTTTCATCTTTTTTTTTTTACGTCTTTCTAACATCATGTTTCTCTCATGTTGTGTAACAGGCTAGATGATCAAGGGAAGGAATTGTGGGAACAGAAAGGGAAGGAGATCATCTAGTTTGGTACACCTTTTTACTGTCTTTATGGATTTTTGTTTTTGATAATGAAGAATGAATAACCACTAACTGAAGCTGATGAAGTAAGTCTACCTGTTGGGATTGATGAAGCTGAGGGAAAGTGAAGGCTGCTGTGGCTTAGTTTATCATGTTACAGAGTTGGTTTACATGAGTGTTGAAATAAATCTAAAAACAACTCCAGTGTGTGGATGTACAAAAAAATGTAAGATTAAATCATTCTATTATTCTTCAGATAGCGAATCTAAGAACTTTTCAATGTGGGCATGCAGACACATTTATTAAATGTGACTATTAATTGACCAAGGTCTGTAATATTTGTATGTCACTCAACACTTATTTCCTTTGACAGCTGTTATTGTTAGTCTTAAAGCGCGTGGGGGGAGCAGCATTGTCACAGTATTCACACATTCCTTGCTGTGTTCACTATTTTTCACAGGAGACAAACTGCTGTAAGTTTGATTTACTTTTATTCTGAAAGAACTCACCTGCAGTTACATCCTGGTCAGATTTCATAATTGTCCCCTCCAGAGCTCATGAGTTGCGGCCGTCAGTTCGAGTTTACATCAGAGACTTTGTCCCGTTGATCTTCCTGGACAGGTTTTTAGCTTCTGGAGCCACTGTAGATGGAAGATGTGAAGACAGGATGTGGTTGTCTTTTTGTGGGGCTGTTTGACCTCAGGTGTTTGCCCCTCTTGCTCAGCTCAGGGTGAGCGATGCTTTTAGAAGCGATGAAATAGGGCTAAACGATATCTTGTTTTTCCACTGCGACTGCAATAGTCACATTGCAGGACATGTTCATCATGTCCTTAAGCATGTCATGCGGCCACTTCAGCAGTTCCTTAATGGAAACCTGAAGTGCTAGTAGTTTGGCAGATAGCCGATGAAATTCTGTCTAATATCAGCCTCAGTTGTCAGAGAGCTGGAAACTATAATTACAGACTGAGTGTGTCATGTATTCGTGTTTAACGGCACTGCTCCAGCTACATACACACCAACATGACGTGCAAGGTAGACACTCAATCATGCATGTTAGTCTTTAGTGAGTGTATCTCTTATGCCGTTAGTTCCACATACCAATGCTTGTTCTTGCTTGGAGCGAGTCTACAGTCCTAAATCACAGGATCACGCTGCTGTGATTGTGTGTTTATCAGCTGCAGGTTCGTACTTGTGAGCGTTGTTGATGTTAAAGTAACACAGTTACTAAAAGCGCTCAGAGAGTACAACCCTCCACCAAGGCGTTTATTCATTTAGTTATTTGTGAAAATGTCAAACTGCCTTATCTTTCAAGACATTCAGATAATTCTTGGATCACCACAAAAATCCTATCACTTCTTCCATTTTCTATGACCAGCATTTTCCAAAACATTTCATCAGAATCCATGGATAACTTTGAGTTATCTTGCACACAAACAAGTAAAGAGATACAGACAGATGCAACAAACAGATTATTTGTAAAGATCAACCTATAAATACTTTTAACTTTCCTCCTTTTCTTTTTCTTTGTTTGTCCGCACTGCTGTCAGAGGAAAGGAAGGAGAGCACAAAGAGAGCCTTGACCCAAACTGAGGACAGAACTGATGCATGTTGCTCTATTGATGTCATTTCAATTTGCCGTTTACATGTGCTGATCTCTCCTATTCTAAACACATAGATTTAAAACTGGGATGTGCAACTAAAGTCATGACACGGGCCACGAAAATACTGTTGTCTTTCCCTGACGACCATATTGTTAATAATTTTAGGAAATATCCAACAAGACATTTACAAATTTTTAGCTTTCTTAGATCACAGTATATAAATATCTATCCGCTAGTTTTAATTTTAAATGCAGTGAACTTGAAACAGGCATCAAGCCTGTTTTGGTGTTGTGAAAAAAGTTACATTTCAGTTATTGACTGTGATTTCTTTACTATTTTTTTTAACAAATGTGCGCATAATGTTTTACTAAAGTAGTGCTAGAGGCAGATACATCCAATTATATTCATAAATTTAGAGTAAAAGTAACTGGAAACAAGAATTAAAGTTTATTATTCACAAATGCTGGCGGTAAATGATGGAAATATGAAATAATACTTTGATTAAACATGTTATTAAAGTTTGGGCTTTGTGCATGTTATAGTAGTCAAAACTCCTCTGATTTTCTGCAATGCAGATTTGTACATTTGTTTTCTTTATGTTTTCCTTTAAGATGTGATTTAAGGTGGCGGGCCACGCACAGGCTGCTAGTTGCCCATCCCTTATTTACAAGTTGAAAAGGGGCAAAAGCAAGATATCTCCACCAAAAGGATATCCTTAAAACCAACATTATTTTAATATGGAAAGGTTCCCATACTTTTTTTGTCAAGATGAGAAATACTGAATGTTGCAGAGCAATGGTTGTTGTTGTTGCTCCATAAAACTTTGTCTGTTTGACCACCAAACTAAATGGTCATGTGCTTATAAAACTTGCATTGATTTGACATAAAGATTAGACTGTCAGGGATGGCACAGAGAAATTAATTTGTTAGGGGAGCACAATATTGGAGTTTTTGCTGATATCAAATACACAGATATTTCCATACTCATCAGAGATAACAGTATTTTTCGTCAAGACCACAAAGTCTTTAGAAAAAAAACAAAATTTTACTCTTGAAAAAAATGAAAACCTTGATTTTTAAATGTATCCATGCAGCAATACGGTGAATTAGGGTACATTTGCGTATTTTGCAGATGTCACAGCCGATATAACAGAAACTTGTATATGTCAGATATGTATGGCTGATATATTTGTTGTAAACATCGGCATAAACCTGCCAATACCGATATTGTACTAATTATATGGTGCATCCCAAAATAAAATAAAATTATCAAACCAAAATTGGATTTATGAGCAAAAAGGTTAAAACATACATTTGTCTCTTGCAGTTTCCATACCATACCATCTTCTTCCACTTATCCATTGTCGGGTCGCGGGGGCAGCAGCCAAAATAGAGAAGCCCAGACGTCCCTCTCCCTGGCCACTTTGCCTAGCTCTTCCCTGAGAGACATAGTCCCTCCAGCATGTCCTGGGTCTTCCTCCAGGTCTCCTACCAGTAGGATGTGCCCTGAACACCTCACCAGAAAGGTGTCTTGCTGTTTCCTTTTGTCACAATTTCTAAGTTGCAAAAGGAAAACATTGCTGTCAAAACGTTCCAGTATCGTTCAGCTCTATTATGACAACACAAAGTGAAGGATCTGATATCCTGGTCAGGATGTCCCTGTGTTTGTTTACAGTGCAAACATTTCACCCACAAGAGACGTTTGGTGCAGGCATTAAAAACTTTGAATATTCAGAAAGGATGCATTTGTATGTGCGTGTGTGCTCTGGTTAATTTGATCCTGCTCTCATTATTTCTGATCCTGAATGCCTGCAGTTCTGATCTCAGCTTCTGTCTAACAACGCTGTCCTGATGGTCGTTTCAGTCTCACATGTGCTCTGGAAGGGATTTTCAATCTAAAGCATCTCACAGTCAGCAGTTTATCTCACACGGCAGATGAATCAGGCAGGTCAGGGGTTGCTAAAACTTCTCGTGTCTGTACAAAAAGGAGCTCTTTTTAAAATATGATCTCCCAGGCCCGATCACTCGCCTGGAAGAAATTTACATGTAAACTTGTACAGTACTTCGAAAAATTTGCATTTCATTTGAAGATGAAAAATTACATTTTGATACATCTGTTCCATTTTTTGTATTCTAATTCCAGAGTAAGTTGTTCAAAGATGTTCATATGTGACAAACTTTCCTTTCTGCTAAGTTATTTATGTTCTTCTATGTGCTAGTTGAAAAATGGAGTTTGCTTATGATACTTTCTCTCCACCATCGTCTATGAGAAAAACACTTCAGGGTGATGGAGTTAATGTTACATTCTCATTTTTTTTTGTCCTCGTTTTCCTGTGGCATGGTTTGGGTAGAAGAGCAGAAGAATAATGCCTGTAAATTTTACTTTCTTTTTAATTTCGTAGTCTTGGTAAAGAAAAAAATGTTTTTAGATAAACGTGCACTGAAAATGTCCAAATTGAGTTGAAATGTCGTAGGTGATGTAGGCCGAAAGAACACAAGATTAAAAAGTAATACTACTGTCTGATTTTAATGTTCACTGTGTTTTATACAGTATCGGAAATTTTTGTTCACTTTGAACATTTTTACTAAAAAAAAAAAAGATTTCAAATTGTATTGTGCAAAGAGATGTAATTTTTGGAGTACTTGAAATGCATTAATTAAAAGACTGGTTCAAAATAAAATAGACCCCTGTTTACTGTCTGTACAGTGTGCTCTTTATCACTTCTTCTGTTCCTGTAGGATAGTTATGTGAAGGCTAAGAAGTATGACTTGGCTTGTAAAGCTGTTATAAGGTTAAAATACCTGATAATGTGACATTCGCGAACGAGTTGAGTCTTTTGAACAGCTCTTTTAAGTGAGCGATGAGAACCGATTCGCAGTTGTGAGTGAGTGTTTTGAGCCATTCTTAAATGTGCAGGTAATTTGCATCTAAGAATGGCTCACAAGCGAACGACTCACTTAAGACTGTCAATCAGTTCTCATCGTTCACTTAAAAGAGCTGTTCAAAAGACTCGACTTGTTCACGAACGTAACATCTCCAGCAAACCACAGCCGAAGTAGGTCAACAAAACAAAGCCTCTGTTTACGAGGAGAAGAAAGTAACATGATGATAGTAGAAGATAACGCAACATAATGCGGGAAAAAAACGAGTCACAACAGGCACACAGGATTGTTACAGTTGCTGAAGAGTTTATCTGATGACTGTAGGCTGAGGCAGGCTAGCATACCCATTGACTCCCAGTGTTTGAACTAAGCTAACTAGCGGTGGGCAATTTTTGGCCATCTCTTCTTTGTTACTGCACACACAGTCGAAAGAATGGTGGTTATCTGCTTGTCATGGACTCGGGAGTGAGGCAAGACACAAAAACAAAGAAAATGTTGGGCTATCCCTTTCAGTTCTGTTTTAAAATTTGTATTATATTTACTCTTATAACTTTTGATACATCAATCAGGCATCATTACAGCATAAATACTCTAATAGTCCAGGTTGTCCAGTAAAAAAAAATATGCCTTTAAGTTGATTTTGCGTGGAAAGGCTGAAAAACCCAGGCAGAACAATAATAGCCGATGAAGGCATGGAGTTGAAAGGGTTAAGTGTCAACAGCTGGATGCAGTTGTGAGGCCTCAGCAGCAGAGGGAGCAGCTGCTGCAGGACAAACATCACCACACACACCTCCCTCACTACACCTCCACTTATCAATGAACTTTTCCTCCATTATTAGAAAGCCTGATGATGTAACAATTGTAGGAAAAGTGTGTGTCAGGTCCTGCAGCACATGCGGTGCAATGTGGCCCAGTATTGATTTACAATAAGCTGCACTCCTCGTTGTGACATGACCGAGCAGAGTCACACACAACAGGAGTTTGGGTTCAATATTTCCTACATCATAATACCCATGGGGAATCGCAGGTTATAGTGCGTTAATCCATCCTGCTGCATAAACAGTCTCCATTGAAAGGAGCTGTTTTTGACCACAGAGCTGATCTGTTGATCGAGTGTGAGAGCAGGGGTTTAAACAAAGGGGGGCAACAGAAAGAGGCCGAGGGGCCGAGAGGACTGTGGATACAGGGATGGGAAACTGGGGCTACCACGAGTACCACATCAGTGTTGGCATCAGTAAAGCCAAAATTAATGAACCAAGATATAGAATTACAGCCAGTTAAAGGTAGTTTTTCATTCATTGAACTAGTGTATATTGTTTCTTCTAGATTAATTTGTCTTAACTTAAATTTGACTATGAGTCCTACTAAGAATTAAATTCATTTTACAAAAGTCACATGTTCATAGGAGTAGTTCTAAAAATTCTTCCTACTGACAGTCATTTGAGTATTTATCTTACTTTTAACACCCAAAATAATTAATAATGCTGAATAAAAACCCCCGAAAGAAACTATTATGGAAATTTATGTGAACTAAAACTTTAAAGTCAGTTAAACATAGTTTTTCATTCACTGAACTAATGACCGAAAGTCCTACTAAGAATTTAATTAATTATAAAAAAAAGTCACATGGTCACAACTTTTCTCTTCTTCCTACTGACAGTCCTTTGAGTTAATTTATCTCACTTTTTACACCCAAAATAAGTAATAATGCTTCATAAAAAAAACCCTTACACAAAGTGTTATAGAAATGTGCATATACTTATACCTTAAAAAACAAAATAAAAACAGTAGTTAAAGACTGCTGTGGAAATATTTTCCATTTTCATGTTGAAATGCATTTTGCAGACTAACAGATTTGTTTTTATCTTTGACAGGTTAGTTTGTTTTTTTGAAGCGGGGTTTCCAGTTGTTACAAATAAATTATTAATACGGTTATTTAAAATAAAATAATAATAATAATAAAAGAGGAAGTGATTATCTTGCTTTAATTGGAAGTTTTAGTTATATTCCGATAAATAAAACAATAAAGCCAAATTTAATGAGTCAGGTAAAGGTAGTTTTTATTTAGTAAACTAGTGTATATTGTTTCTTGCTTCTTCTTGATTAGTTAATTTGTTTTAACTTAATTTTGACCAAAAGTCCTACTAAGAATTACATTTATTATTAACAGTTCTCCTTTCTGACATTTGTTTGTGTTCATTTTCCTCACTTTATACACTGAAAATAATTAATAATGCTTTATAAAAGACCCTTACGGAAACTATTATAGAAGTTACATATACCAATACCTTAAAAAATTAAAATAAAAACAGTTATAAAGACTGCTGTGGAAATATTTTTCCATTTTTCATGTTGAACTGCATTTTGCCTGGGGTGCTGGGGTAGCATAACAGACTAACAAGTCATGGCAGATTTTTTTTTTTTTTTATCTTTAAAGGGTTAGTTTTGTTTTTTGTTTTTTAAAGTGGGGTTGCTTGAGGCACTTGTTAATATGAATATTAGTAAAACAACCTGGGATCATTGTCCCTGGTGGGAGACGTCCCACTGAAAGCCTTGAAATTAGCCCACATGTAGGTTAAAACTGCTCAACAATACGATACAGAAAGATTTTTTACAGTGTTTAACTTTGCATCTACAAAGCCCCGTTTAGAACTTTAGTATGTTCCAGTGTGGGGCAGTCAGAGGAAACCACAAACACTAACTTCACTGAAACTGAACTAAAAATGAGAGATTTTGACTTCAGTAAGGACAACGTGCAGTTAGTTGTGGGTACGAGAGGATAACTTTCTGAAAAGGAGTGCTCAGAGGAAGAGCTTTTGCAGACCGAGTCACAAGTAGAAAGAAGGATGGAGAACAGAGGAGTGGGACAGATCACAGGTTACCAGGTGAAACAGATGCATGAACTGTGAGCCACTTTGCACATTTTACTCATTTAGACAGAAGAATGAACTGATTTGATTTTTGGGAGTTTTAAGTCAAAGGTCATCAGGTGTCACGTTCATCTTATTCTTGCAAAGGTGATATGACAAAATGGATTGTTCTTTTACCTCTAAGTTTTGCCCAAATGTCCATTCTGACTATTATTCTGTTTGAAATGGGTAAAGTGAAACATCCTTGGCCATCTCTAAACCTGACAGGCCTTGAATTGTAAAAAATGGATGGATGAAGATAACACTCTGTAATCAGAGTCTGCACTAAAATGTGTTTCAAAACAGTGAGAACACAGCCTGAGCTATGAGAAGGTTTTATCAGTCCTGAAATACATGAACCAACCGTCTCAGAAAATGTCCTTTTCTCCCCTCTCTTCTGGCCAGTGTCATCCAGTGCCTTCAACAATTTCCTATCAGGGAGGACAGTATCACAAATCCAGCTCCACATCTAGAGGACCAGCTCTGTGCAAGGAGCTGACGTCACAGCTGATAAGTGAGGAGCACCTTTTGTCTCGGGTTGCTCTGACAATGACAGAGCACGATTGTAAAGTGGCCCCAGCCTGCAGACTGGACTGAGAGCGAGCTGACACATCACTCTGAAAAACAGCTGACCCTACAGACGGACAGATGGACAAAGAATGGGGATACAGTGGAAGGAAAAAAACCCTGTTCATTGTCCAGCAATACAGAAGGACTCCTAAATACATACATTCTCACTGTTTTATTATTTTATCAATTTATCAATTTTTTGGCTGTTATTTGAATATTACACAAAATGTTTGGCCAACGTTGGCCTCACATTTTGATGAAGTTTGTAGTTTATTTCAGTTTGTGCCAAATTCATTCAACCAAAAACATCTACAAAGATGTTACATCAAAACTACAGATCATTACAAAAAATAAAGATTCTTACCTTAAAGAAATATTTCATTATTTTTGAAGTAGGGTTGAATATGGTTCATTTTAATAGTTGATATGAACCCTAAGTCCAATGAAGCTGCAACACTGAGAAAAGCCTAAATAAAAGCAATGATTTGCAAATCATTTTCAACCAATGTTCAGTTGAATACACAAAGAAGACAAGCTATGTCATGTTCAATGTGGTAAACTTAATATGAAACAGGTGAATTTCATGATTGGGTGTGAGCGGGACATTCCTGAAAGGCTCAGTTGTTCACAAGAAAGTATGGGGTGAGGTTCACCACTTTGTGAACAACTGTGTGAGTAAATAGTTCAATAGTTTAAGAACAATGTTTCTCAATGTACAGTTGCAAAGGAATTGGGGGATTTCATAATCTACAGTCCATAATATCATCAAAGGTTTAGAAAATCCTGAGAAAATTTTGCAAGGCCAAAACCAACATTGAATGCTTGTGACCTTCAATCCCTCGGGCAGCACTGCATTAAAACCAGTATCATTCTGTGAAGGATTCATTCGGGATTCTGTAAAGGACTTCAGAAAAGCATTGTCAGTAAAAACAGTTTGTTGCTTCATCTACAAGGGCAAATCAAAAGTCCACCATGCAAAGCCAAAGCCATGAATCAACAACACCCAGAAACGCCACCAGCTTCTCTGGACCCCAAAGTCCTCTGAGATTAATTGGCTCAATGTAGAAAAGTGTGCTGTGGTCTGACGAGTCCACATTTCAAATTGTTTTTGGAAATCATAGATGTTGTGTCCTCTGGGCTAAAGAGGAAAAGGACCATCCAGATTGTTATCAAGAGCAAGCATCTGTGATGATATGGGAGTGTGTTAGTGCCCATGGCATGGGTAACCTGCACACTTGTGAAGGCACCATCAGTGCTGAAATATACAAACAGGTTTAGGAGAAACCTGCTTATTTCAGCAAGACAAAGCCAAGACACATTCTGCACATGTTGCAACAGCGTGGCTTCGTAGTAAAAGAATGCAAGGACTGGACTGGCCTGCCAATCCTAGACAGTCCAGATCTGTTGCCCATTGAAAATGTGTGACAGGGCAAACTATGACAATGGAGACCCCAGACTGTTGAACAAATGAAGTCGTGCAGCAAGCAAGAATGAGAAAGAATCCCACCTACAAAGCTTCAAGAGTTAGAGTCCTCAGAGCCCATATACTTACTTAGTGTTGTTAAAGGAAATGTGGTGTAACACAGAGGTAAACATACCCTGTCCCAGCTTTTTGGAACACGTCACAGGCATCAAATTTAAATTGAGTGAATATTTGGGAAAAAAATGAAGTTAATCAGTCCAAACATTAAATATCTTGTCTTTGTAGTGTAGTCAACTGAATATAAATTGAAAAAGATTTGTAACTCATTGTTTTCTGTTTTTAAATAGACACTTTGTTCAACATCCCAACTTCATTGGAATTGGGGTTTTGTACATTACACGTCCCAAAGGGACAAATTTAAAAGGTCCCCTGGCAGGGTCTCAGGGTGGGGGTGCATTCATACAAGGCCATGTTTCCTTTTTCATCTCTCACACACAGCAGACAGTTCAAAGTCTGTTTAATCATGAAAATGGGTGGGTCTAGGCACAAGTATCCAAAAATGGTGGCTAAAGGAAAAATAAGGTAGGCCTGCAAATAAATGCACAAGGAGCAGGAAGACAAAGTTAACAGTGAAACACATCAGGAAGAAGAGATTCTGAAAGAGAAGCATAAGCAAGAAACAAACTTAACAGGAAGTACAAGACTAGAAACACCAAGAACAAAAACCAGCTAAAAGGATCTTAGCAAGACTGAAGACATGACTGAAGTCTGCACTGAGGACAGCAGCAAAGAGGATGTCCGAAACTTAACTGTATTTTGTGGCTTAATTTGGTTGCATTGGTCAAACATAGGCCTCCTTCTCTCTGAAGCTGTTTACAATGAGAGATGAGAGGAACAGTGCTCGCCTGTCCCATCCATGCCAAGTCCAGTAGAGAATCATCTAATAGTCTCTAAGATGATTCCAAAGGGTTCTGTCTCTCATACTTCTAAATATGACACACAGGCCTGTAATCTGGGATCTTACTGACCCAGAGGCTATTTGAGAGCTATGTGGTCAACTCATGTGGATTAAGCTTGTATGAAAGATCATCTGCAGCAAGAAAAAAAAAGTATTTATTATGCTTCGCTGGCAGTACAGGGAGTTATATTGTTATCATTAAATCTTGTTTTCCCTTTTCCTTAATCCCAAAAACCTACGGGGAGCTTAAGAAGTCAGAACAGCATTCCTCATATTGAATTGTTTTGGTGAGTCTTTATTTTAGAGACAAATACAAAAGTCCATAGATATCCGTCTTCCTGTATCATTCAGATCCTGTTCAGCTGTTAAGTAAGAGCTGACTCACATGCACCCTCATATCATTGAGCACACGGTCAGTCTGTACATGTGGATTTCCTCTCCAGGCTCCATGAACACAATCATGCAACGTATGCAGAGCCTGAAGTGAACCATAGTGTGATGTGTTCTCAGGCTGGTGTCAGATACTCATGTCCTGTGGCAAGGCGTTTTTGGTAGACAATGAGTGCAAGGCTTGGGCATGACTAAAACAACTTACATCAAGTAAAATGAGGAAGGGGTGCCGATTTGGGTAACTGGTTTGCAACTGTGTGTTCATTAGAAATTGAGGCTCTCATCTCACGTGTGCGGCCCAGGTTCAGTGGAAAGGCTATGGAAGAAATTAATTTTACAGGTCATACTGAGCACAGCAAGGTGGTTATTCTACACCAGGAAGGTCTACATCAGGCAAGCATCAAAGCAGACTGGGGTCTCAACATGTGCCAATCAAGCTTTTTTGAGAATAAAACATGATTGAGAGTCCTGGAGAAACTGGTCAGGCAGGAAAATTTAGTGCATCTAAGGGCCGTTTACTACCACAATGAAACCTGAGAGTTTGCACCTTCTGTTTGCACAAGGACGGTGCCCAGAGTGTCTGAATCCACAAACTTTTGAAACTGGGGTCCAGAGTGAAAAGCTTTGAAAGTTTTCGTTGTTGTCTCCGAGTAAACAGGAATTGCTGTCATCAGGGAAAATGGGGACGTGCAGTGTTTGCGCTGTGCTCTTTCAGATAAAGGTAGTGCGCACACCTAGGAACAACAATAACAGCTATGGGCAACTACCGAGCAACATGAGTGTTGCTAACTGTGCTCGTTTGTTATCGCTCCTCCAACAAAATGTAGATTTGCTGCATTAGTAATCTGACCAGCAGAGATGCATAATATTTGCGGAAGACACTATAAACTTACATGGCATGCACACTACCACGTTCTCAGTCATTCTCTCGTATCCATGTGGAGCACTTTTCAAAACGCGAAGGAAAAACCTTTCCATTTCTGGTGACAACGTTGTCGTGTAAACCTACCCTAAGATGCATCATGCTTATTTCTTTTTGAAATCAGATGTCCAGCAGTGCCAACAGCTTGAACTGGCCGAAACAAGAGGACCCAGACACAGGTTTATACTGTCCAGTAAAGTCTGGCCTGAGGTGGTCTTCAGGGAAGAATTGCAGGCAAAAAGTCATACCTCAGATGTCATAGTGAGACCAAATGGGTCAACTATGCTTGAAAACATAGGGGCTGGGGTGCAGAAACATTGCTGCAAGTGATCTGGGCTGATTGATTCTCAAGTTGAATTGGTTTTGATTCCCATTCTTATTCACACCACAGCAAGTCTTTATCTCTCCTCCACAGTCTTTAATTCTCCTCATCCTGACCTGTTTGACACCTTACAGGTTCATAATCAAAAGTCTGTTGACGACTGTATACATATGATTAATTCTTCCTCTTTATTAAAAACTATTGTGAATCGTTATATATATACATACATACACATATTCTATATATGTGGGCAAAGACTTCCCCATAAAACTGGATTTGAGTTTGCTGAGCTCATCAGGAGTTATTGATGTCACCTGTAGCTGCTCCTCAGGTGAGAGCTGATGATCATCAGCTGGGCTGTGAGGTTCTGAAGGAGGCTTGTGCCGCCCAGTCAGTGGGAACATTTATCACTGGAGAGGCAACACCAACAGTTATTCCCTGATTTGTTTTTGTGCAGTTGGAAAAAACAAGAAAAAAAGAAAAAGGCTTTAGCAATTGTGTGGGAAATCAAATCAAACTTTTTTTTGTTTCATTCTGTCTTTTACCTCTACCCGTTTTTTATTACTCCATCTTTTATTCCAGGTCCAATTCATGTTTTTCCATCATTTTGATACGTTTAGAGAGTGTTAGTGAACGAAATGACACTGTCACCTATAAGAAATTAATGATTCCTTTTTACTCTTAAACTTCTTTTGTAAGTTTCCCAAATTGTGACCTGGTCTTATAAAACTTAGGGCGGAGGTTTTTATTTTATTTTTTACACAAAGCACACTAAAGACCTAACCAAAACCTCAAGGAACATTATAAGTATATTGTGTACATAGTGTTTGTATTAATAAAATTCATATAAAATGATTTTTTAATTATTATTCTCCAACATAATGTCTAACCTGCACATTGCCCTTTATAGCTGAAGTAAAACATTTCTCATTAAATTGATATTTATAGAAACTTTAATGTAGACAAAACAACACTCAGTAAAATACAAATATTAATGAACAAGAGGCTTTTAAATAAAAGTGAAGTAAAAACAAAAGAAATGAACAAAGCAACATTAGCTTCAGAACAAAGGAAAATACCTAAAGGAGAATTTCTAACTATAGATTCAGTGTTGTCATGGAAATTGAGCTAAACAAAGGAGCATGCCCTCTTATTCTATATTACAGTATTTACAGTGATGTGGTGAATCACAGAGATTGAGACATCCATGTTTTTTGAAGCCTTCATGGAAATGCAGTCCTGCTTTTTTTTTCTCTGTTTTACTCTGCTAGCGAGTAGTTCCTTTTTGTCAAGACATTGACATAATTTTGTCATTTTAGGATAACAATGCATGTTTTTTTAAAACAAGAACATATCTCGATGACTGAAATAAACGTTTTAATGGGAAAACAGTAATGTTGCCGCAAAAAAATTATATAAATAAGTCAAGCTCTTAAGAAAACAACAGAACTGACTCAACATCATTTATAAATTCAGTTGTAGGGGTGTTTATTCTGGGCTTCAACACTCGTGAAACATATGAGCTACTTTTTTAAAAAATGACTGATTTTGACAAAAACAGAGAGTTATTTTTGCTCCTTTTTTAAATAAAACATAGCACTGAAAAGTTGTGCCTGAAGTGTGAACTTGGTTATTTAAATGTTTCTTAATTTATCAGCCACTCTTGTATTTTACTTTTTATGTTTTATGTTAGCATTAATGCAGATGGAAGTTTATCTCTGAAAAAATACAGTGCCTAAAAAAATATTAGACAATATGTCATAAAAAAGAGAAAACAAATATTTCAAGAACTCTTTTAAAAACTTGTTTAAAACTGAAAATGTTCAGGTTTATGGACAAACATTTTGAACAGGAATGAATGTGCCTTTTTATTCCCAGTTTGAGCAGCTCACTGGGCTTATCTGAGAAGTCAGAAATTACTGGGCTTAACATTTAATTACTAAAACTATTTTTTCTGTTCAGGTGATGCATGTAAATATTTAGAATTTGTCATCTTTACCAAGAAACAATATGTGCTTTAATGTTTATTTATTTAATTATTTGTTTATTGTAAAACAGGAAATTGGAAAATTCATGGATAACAATGATAATTATATTTCAGCATTAAAAAAATTATTCCAATTAAAGAGCTTCTACATACTGGTGTATTTATCATTGCAGAAACATAAAAAATGATTTTGGTAAATCCAGCTGATTTTAAATTAGGCGTTAAGCTGGGTGCTGGTCTAATAAATTTATTGAACACTGTATTTCAGCCAATTTAGGGGCTTTTTAAGAGCCCATATATTTTGCCTTAACTTGAATTCATACATTTAATTTCTAACAGCGGTGCTTATGACTTTCACTACTGGTTGAATGTACCCTAAAATGGCTGATAGGTGTGTTAGTATAAAATGTATCATGATTTCAGTCCTGTGAAAATAGTTTTAATAGGTTTGGGGGTTGCATTAATAGTTTTAAGGATGTAAAGAAGAGAAAGATGCCCTCACACAATGACATATTTTTCCTGGTGTGTCCTCGTGTTGCTCTGGACCCACCAGTTGATGACCACTTCCTTACAAGAGCCTCCCCTTACATACAGTAGCTGTGTGTGGTGTTTGTGCCCTGATTCCCATTTTTAACAGCCCTGGAGGTGAAAGTCTTTTTTAACTCATGGTGATCATCTCGTATTTATCCTTCAGACTGCTGTCATCATCTTCTTCCTCTTCTTCCTCCTCCTCCTCCTCTTCCTCCACATGAGGTTTCTCTGGTTCGTTATGGTGGGGACGTGGGTGATGAAGCTCAATCAGCAGGAAGTAGATGACGGCTGCTAGCACGCCCCCCACCATGGGCCCGGCCACGGGGATCCACCACCAGTACTCCCCGGTGCTGTGAGAGTAAAAACACACGAGGGAAGAGAGTTCGATGTTTGTCTGTCAGAGTCACATGCAGCTGTCACCGAGGCTGCCGTAGTTCACCAACAACAATATCAGTGGATCATTCACAAACATCGATTACATCTGTTTACTGCATGTGAGGTTATATAACAACACAGTCCATCAGCAGCTACACATCTGCAGTAATAGATCTGATAAACATACCAACAAACAAAAGCTCATACAGTAGGGGTGTCCCAACAATGGCCCTTCCTCATTTTCCGTTATCCTTCAACAAGCTCCAAAAGCTATACTTAAGGCTATGTCCACATGTAGGTGGATATTCTTAAACACAAAGGTTTATCTCCTCCTTTAAATAACCCCATCCACATGGGTGCCTTTAAAAAATCAAGATGAAAACGCTTAAATATAAATGCTGTTTATTACCTTTTAACTATGTCCATAATATGCATATTTTTTCCAATTTCCAAGTTATATTTCATATCTGCTCCTACCACCATGTCCAAATGGTGTTACAGTTTAACTTGTAGCTATATTACCTGGTGACAGCAGGCATGTTGAGTAAATATTTCTTTGTTTGTATTTCATTTTAAGACATATGTGATAAATCTTCATTCAGTCCTGTGATCAGACAATTCCTGGGTACTTCTGTTAGTTCCGACAACTGTTATATAACCACGGCAACCACAGAGCAGCAACACGAGTCAACGCGGTCTCTTGTGAAACAATAACACCTAATTTTGTCTAAATTGTCAGCAGTGTTTGTGTAAAGAAAATGTATATATCTACAATCACTATGATTATACATGTATTATGATCCTTTTATATGCCCCTGTGAAAAGCCTTCATGCTGAAACTAGAAAACAGAAACAAGAAATCAAGGCAGAATATCTTGTCTCTGATAAGAGAAGACTGCGCTGTCACATCAGCAGAAGAACTCACAGTTTCTGAGTGAGGAAATTGACCACTGTTGTGACACGCGTTTGTGTAACTCTGAACTGCATTATTACTGGTTGATGCTTGTTTCTGGACAAACGCCCACTTGTGTTGCACTGCATATAAGTTTGAAGAGATGCTATGGATATTTAGTGCGAGAGGAAGTTGAGTTGTAAACTGCTCCACTCCTTGTGCAAGTAAAAGACTAAAAAGCTCCTCCTCCTGTCATTTTTTTTTCCATCTGGGCTGTCAGTCAGGGGCACTGTGGGAAATTTTGCTGACAGTTTGTATCGTCGGAGTGTTTTTAATGCAGCATCATAGTGAAGGAGTGACAGGAAGTCTGTGTTTGCATGTAAATCACCCAGTTATCAACACTCTAAAATGACAACGGATTAACAATGTCCACAGCAACACGTAAACAGCAGAGAGGATGTTGCATAGTGTGCCATTACCCTGTGGAGAGGTCGGTGTAGAGTGTGATGTTTCATGGCCATAATGCTGCCACATGAAGACACACAAAACTGTTTTCAGATAAATTCACTTTGGTCAGAATTTTCATAAAAATATGCATTTCCAGTGTTCTAAAGCCCTGTTGACATGTGGACAGAAAGCCTAACACACAGAAAAACCTCTGTTTTTAAAAATACCAACCTATATGTGGACGTCGGCTGATTATGGAACATGAAGCTTTTACTTAACTGATGAATATAAACAATTGGATCATGGAACAAAACATCACCACTTGCTCTGTGCTGTCTGCTACTATATCAAGGTTTAAAAAGCATATTGTGCATTTCATTTTTGCCATTTCATCATCTTAAAACACCAACACTCCTTCTAAGTTTGTAAGGGCTTTGTGCAGTTTGTTCTGGTTTTGAATCAAGTGTAGAAATGAGCCGTCTGCCCTCTAAGCTGCATTATTGTTACTGCAGGGACTGATCACATGGTAGCAAGGACCAACACTACTCCAACACACTGATATACTAAAGTTGAGGTTTATCAAAGTCGCACTGTCATGCCTGTGTTTTTTTTTTTTCTCATGAGGCCTTTGATGAAAAGTTTGGACACCTCTGCCATAAAGACCGTATAATACCATATTTGCCTTTATTTGATTTAACCTTACCCTTGCAGTGCAGATGGATCAGCCTGATTTAATATCTGTAATCAGGCAGATCCATCTGCAAAGCTCCAATCTACAACAACTGGGCCGTCTTGTTTTGGGCCATTCACCATCAGCGTCCTTTAGAGCAGGAAGAGGAGGGGGCTATGAGCAAGACGACTGCAGATCTGGACCGCAGTTCTTTGTTAAATGTAAAACAAATACCAAAACTACAAACTTCTCTATAGAAAATATATTTTTGCTCCACTTTTGACATGTTTTGGTGAGAGTTTGTTCTGTCCTTACACCACGGCAGTAGCACCCGCCTACTTTATCATCTGATTGGCCCATAATGAATGTTATTGACAGAACCATTGCCGATCACCTGACAGATATGCAAATTGAACGGATCTGCCCATTCCCAAACACTTTCTGTGGGCTCTTTCCCAGATGGTCTAGTGAAGTATAAAGAATGGTTCATGTGTGTCAGGTTAATTCAGTCTAGCTGCAAAGGGAAAATGGGTGACTAAACCTTAGAGGAAAATAACTCAACCAAAAAGATCAACCTTGTTCTGTCCCTCATGTTGTGCAGTTACCTGAACACCTCCATCCCCCATCCTGCTACAGCTGTGAAAAGTCGTGGACCCAGGTCTCGTGCGGGGTTCAGGGGGTACCCACAGTTCAGCCCCATGGACACTCCGATGGCCATGATGATCAGCCCGATAGCCAGAGGCTCCACACCTTTAGGAGCTCCAATGTTCCCTCCATCGATGATCGCCAAGATACACAGGACCAGCATGCCTGTCCCCACAACCTGAGGGAGGAAAGACCTTTAAGACCTTGTGTTTGGTAAACTAAGTTGCCATTTAAAATCTACATTCAAATATAGGCAGTACAGAACTTCAAATATAAGAGGGCCATCAGTCCTTTATACTGTATTCTTAAACTCAATTATCTTGACTTAAATTTTGCATGAACATAATTGTTTGAAAACTAGAAAAATCGGAAGTGAATCATTGCTCCTCAGAAATCTAACAGTAAGAACAAACATTGGAGTAAGAAATTGTTTTCACATATTTCCAGATCCTCTAACAATCATAATTTAGTTGAAGGAAATAAATTTGTTGATAAAAAAAATTATCCATGATTCCTCAGAAAACTGGGTCAACTGGTAAATATCAAAATTTTGCTCTCTGTGATGTTCTCATACGAAAAATATATATATATATATTGCAGACATGAAAGAAATTTTTTGATGCCCAGGATGACCCTTAACAGGCGAGCCAACCATCTGGTTGACCAACATATCTGCTTCGCGATTGGGTAATTTGAAAAGTAAAACCTGAAATGTTGCTAAATGAAGAGGAAGGAAAACAATTTTACCAACAAATAATTTGTTGCAAATGTATTTCTTAGTTTGGAAGTCAAAGGGTTAAAGAGAGAGATAATGCTGCTTGTGCACAGGAGGCATCAAGGTCAATGAAAAACCAAAAGTTCCTTACGGGAGCTTTACACCTCTTTGAAAAAGTTCAAGTTTGCAGTTGTGTGTTTTTGAGGATCAATGTGGAATCTTGTTTCTTATATTTTATTCGATGTTTAGTAATTAACGTGTTAAACAGATTTTGACATACCTTAAAAATGATCTTATGCAATTTAAATAAGTGTAAAATAGACTAAAAGAATGATTAAAGGCTTCTGTCCACTCTATATTCTCATTTTAAACACCTCACCATCACTGCATAAGATTAAATTACATTAGTCATTTTAAGTCTTCTGGTTTAGTTTATATTCAATCAATCAATCAATCAATCTTTATTTGTATAGCGCCAATTCATAACAAGTGTTATCTCAAGACACTTTACAATAGAGCACAAAGCTCTTCATATTATGGATACACATATATGCATAGATACATATATACATATAAAAATACACATATACATATATATACAAATATATACATCCAACACCCAACATGAATCCATATAGCCAATCATGAATCCCTCCATCATGGCGGCAAGAAAAAACCTTCTGTTAAGCAGCAGGAAATCTTGAATGTGGACCCCAGTCTCATGATGAACAGCAAATCCACACGATGCTGTGTTGGGTGTGTGGGCAAAGGGAGGGAGGTAAGTGGAGACAAGCGGACTAAAGTAAGAACTAAAGCTAGTGACAGATCAATGGACCAATCATAGACCTGTCGTCGTCAAATTTGTTTCTGCTGCAAACAAATTTATTAGAGGAGGGTCCTCATGTCTGTGTGGTTGTGGTGAAAATTTTATAGAAGTATAATCAATAAAAGTCTTACTGGAAGTAAGAATTTATGGTAGTGATGAACTCATGGGTGCCCAGACCACAAGTGCATCCCTACCATATTTGTCTCCGTTAAGTATAAATGTATTAATGGTAGACCTCTTGAGATGTGACACCTCATTCTCAGGAGGGATCTCATGTCCATGTGGAGCTAGAGATAGTTACTATAGATGTATCAACCATGGATAGAAAGATCATGTTAATATCAACATTAACAGCTATTATATTGGCGCCTTTATTACCTTCACCCAGGAGGTTAGGTTTTACCAGCGTTTATCTTCTTTGTGTACAAGTTAAGTTAAAAAGTCCTCAATGGATTTTATTGACATTTCCTGGGAATGATGGTAATGGCACAATGAGAGAGATTAGATTTTGGTGATCCAAATCCAGACATGGATCCAGGGTTTGTTTGTTTTTTAAGTATATGTTAACATTGCAAGAGTGGGGAGCAGTTTCTACATTGTCTATAATAACACTTCTACAGAACTATTACTCTCTTTGATGATGTTGTCCTCTTAAAAAGTTTTGATTTAAAACAAATCTCTGGATGCTGTGGATCATTAATCAGGCTTTAAAGTGTCTGTATGACACCAGACATCAAAAATAACCACTGAGTAATAGTCAGTCTCTGCGGTAATTTTTCTTTTTTTTTTTAAGTGATAAATATGCTTCAGTTTAATTTTAGTCTGTTTTACAACCGGAATTAAACTCCTGTAGACAGCTTCAGGTAGATTGTCTGTAAAGCAGTCAATCTGTAGTGGGCAGTGTTCAGAAGTTACTCAAAATGTAAGTTATTGTGAAGGTTAAAGAAGTTACTGTCATTACTTATTGAAATGTAAGATAATTACTTCATGTTTTGTGCAAGTGATCATTAAAACAATCCATGGAGTAGATTCAATAGCTAAGTGACTAAAGCTACTTTTATTAGTAACTGGAATATTAATAGTGTTTAGGGGCTCTGATTCTCTACGTTTCTACTGACACGTGAAGTACATTCGATAAAATAATACAGGAACCTCTTACTGTCCAACACCGGGCTTCAGTGGCTAAGTCTGGTAGCAATCAAAACGTTGTTCTGGACTAGCTCTGGCTGTCACATGTCTTTGTGTCATTGGGCATTGACCCAAAGCTGCTCCCACTGCATGAACAAACATAGAAACTTAAACTATCAGTGAGTGAATGTGAGAGTGAATGGGCGTGAATGGGTATTTCTAAGGTAATTAGTTGACAGTATTATTCTTTTGACCTGTTTTGATTTCTAATATACTGCACCAGTTCTGCCTACAGAGGGACCTTTTGGGTGGGTGCCCTCGTTGGTCAAAGCTGAACAATTTTTCTCTGCTGGTCTTTACTGTCTTTTGCATGTTTAAATAATTTTCTGATAAGTAAGCTCATCCTTTCTTTTACCAAATCACATGCAATTTTTAACAAATATTTGGCATGGATGGATTTAAAGAGAGCCTTTTCTAAAGGATGTTGTTGCCTCATCAGGCATCTACCATTGTTTAGATCTAAAATGGTCGGCTGTATATACACCAGTGCCACCAATATGATGGGATGTAAAGCTGAGAGGAGCAGTCACTATAACATACTGCACATGACTTGATGCTATTAATAATCTCCCCAAAACATTTCCAACATCTCAACAAAACATTTTAACAGCTGTTCTCCTTCACTTGGTTACAATATTGCAAAAGAAAATGATGAAACGTTGTTCAAAGTACCATTTTACGTGCTTGTTTAAGAGGAAAAACTCCATAATGAAAGATAACAAGTGATCAAAGTAGGAGGGCAGTATGAGCTACAGGCTGTAGGTCTGTACTTCACAACTATCACCATAAGCTCAAGACCCAACTACAGTATTACAGCTTGGTTATAGCTAGCAGGAGTTTCATACTGTGTACTGTAAAAGCAGAAAATGCTTCCAAGTTGAAAGTAGATTTACTAAACACAGAAAAACAGCCCCCCTCTCCACTTCTGTCAAACAGACTGCATCTTCTATACTTGTAACTTAAAATTTAGATTTAACTTTATTAAATCTCTGCATTGATGGTATCGACTCTGTTCATGCAGGGTGATCAGTGGAGATTTCATTTTGTCCATAACCATAAAACTCTCATTAGAAGCTTTACTCAAAAACACACCAAAGTGACTTATCTAATTGTCCTACCGGCTGTGATTTCAGCAGTTTAAAGCTTACACAAATGTTACCTTTGCGTCACTGCACCCACTAAAAAGACAGAGAGTGGTGTTGGGTATAGATCTGACCTCTCAGAGGAAACAGGAAATGGGTCATTAGATCCAAAACTGAACCAAAGAGGGGGTGTTTCTCTGACTGAAAGGGGGCAATCAATTCTGCATTAGCTACAATTGCCAGACTTTACAGAGGTTAGAGCCCTAAATGGGAGAGGGGGTGGGACAATAGAGGGAGGGTCACCATGAGGTCACAGCCGTAAAAGCTCACCTGATCAATGAAGCCGCCCAGGACTGACAGGTGTCTGGCAGGATAAGAAGCAAATATATGACCTGTTGCATTGATTCCTGTCACTGAAAGGATCCCACTGGTGAAGTCCATGAAAGCATCTGAGAAGAGGACAAGTGAGGAGTGTAAGAGGATCGACCTTAAACTTTAAAGATCACAACACTGAAAGATTTTTATTCAGACAGCTGGGAGATGACTCCAGAAACTGATTGTTGGATCTAAGTGTCAGTCATTTTAGATAAAGTCTCTGAGTTATTGTAAATATATTATTGTATTTTTTTCATTCAAATACATAAAACAAAAACACATACTGGAAGAGGTCTACACAGACAAGTTCGTTCATCCATCCTCCTGTACACACAATCTTATTTCAGATATCTAAAGACGTTTTGAGGGAATTTTCTCTAAACTTGGAGCAAACATCCTCTCAAGGTTAAAAAATTAACTGATTAGCTTATGAAAGTTGAAGGTCAAAGGCCAAAATCCTTGCTCTTTATTTATCATTTGCTTCTGATTGAAATATCTCAAACAAATTCAAAGAAATGTTCAGTGGCTAAGGGAGGTTTAGATTTTTGTCCATCAAAATTAGATATAGAATCAGAGGGTGGACCAGAAAATTTCATATCACTTGGCAACTTTTTATATCATTTGTCAAAATAATGTCACCTGGCAATCCAAACGTGTAATGCACACTTGTTTATGTGTCTGAGCATTTATGTTTATATGTAAGCATTTTTATTATTATTGTTTTCATTTATTTATCTATTGTTATTATTATTACTGTTACCATATTCATATTTCTTCCCTTTTTATCATTATTTATCCTATTATTTTTAGTTTAATAATTATTATTACTATTGATTTATTTACCTGATTTATTTGTATTATTATTTTTATTTATTTATTCATTTAATTTATTTATTTTATATACAGTTTAGTTTTACATTTATAACATGGTCTTGCTGTTAATTTAGAGTTGGGGAGTTACTGATATTGTAATTGTTTTTGGTATGTGTTACTTGAAAACAAATAAAAATACCCTTTTCAGAAAAACAAATCCAATGGAATTTCGGTGAACTTTGTCAACTCTGTCTCATGGACTGGTCAGATTTTGAAGGTCATGGAGCAAAGGCTAAGTTCATGGAGCATCCTGATCATCTTTTGCTTGTGAATGCAATCTTGTTAATACAACATCAAGAGTACTTCAAGTGACTTTCTTGAAACTTTTCACAAATGTGAACTCTGAAACAAGAATGAACTAAATAGATTTTGTGGGTCATCAGTCAAAGGTCAAGGTCAGGAAACCTTCTGACCTTTTTCTTGTAGGTGCAATGTTTAAGAAATTGTTTTATATAATCAAACTTAGTAAAAATATCTACTTTTGCTCAAGGATGAATTTATTACAGTCTTAATGTCATGAGATAAAGGTGTCAGGGTCATGGGGTTTAATGATCGTCCTCTGTTTGCAGAAAGTAATACTCGTGTATAATAATTTAAGGGATTTTCCTCCGTCTTTGCACAAAAGTCCTCTCTGACAAAGGGATGATCTGGTTGTATTTTCAAACTGTTTGATCAGTGGTTGAGTGCATGGAGCCTCTTGATCATCCTCTGCTTGTGGAGCACAAAATGTCAAGAATAATTGAAGGTAGTTTTTATCAGACTTTGTACAAATGTCCATTCTTCTGTGAGCCTGACCTGATTAGTTTCCAGAGGTCGTGAAGACTTAGATCGCTCTCACTTAAGGATGCACTTGTTGGATTTAGATGGACATGCAACAAAAGTAAAGGTCATAGGAGCTCATTATCATTCTTTCTTCTACAAGTGATCTGATGAAAAATAATTTGCGATATCAACTGTCTCAAGAGCACTTCAAACATTTTCCTCAAACTTTGCCCAAATGTTCACTTTCACTCAAGAATAAAGTGATAACACTCTAAAGGTTGTGGAGCAAAGGTCAAGGTCATGGAGCCTCAAGGCTATCCTGTACAACTTAATATGTAAAGAAGGGTTTAAGAGACTTTCATTGAACTTTGAGAGTATGTCTTCTGCTGCTCAAGAGTAATCTGATTAATCCCTTAAAGCCTGTTGTACCATATTTGATACATACTTTTATGCTACCTCTATCTAATCAATATGATCAACAGATTACTAAAAACAACATCTGAATACAATAAGATAAACAATAAAAATGTCCCCAAGTGGATCATCAGATGCCAAAAACACCTAATGTATCAAATAAGATACAAAACATTTATATGTTAAATTTTATGGAAATTTGGATTTTTTTTTTTAGTATTTCAGTAGAAAATGAAATAAACATTTCAGCTAAAAAAAAAAAAAAATTCTGGCTATAATTTGTATTTTCAGGCTTCTAAGGGTTACATTTTTAAAGTGCATGGGTCAAACGTCAAGGTAGTGGATCCAGGTGTTTATCTCTTGTTTGTGAACACTTTCTCAAGAATATTTGAAGATATTTTTTCAAATTTTGCACAAATGTCCATCAGTTGCATTCTGAAGGTCGTGAAAGACATCATGTACCTCATGATCAGACTTTGCTTGGCAGCAAAAATTTGTAAATGTAATCCTGTGACCTCAATGCCCATGACCACTAATTTTCTTAATCCTTTGCACAAATGTACATCATGAATTAAGGATGTAATGATTACATTTGGAGATCAAAGGTCAGAGGCTCAAGGTAAGGGAGCCTGGTCTTGCTTGTGGATGCAACTTTGCAAAGGGACGACTCCTACTCCAGAATAAATCTGATTAGATTTGAAAGGTGACAGGGTGACACAGCAGCCTCACCGCAAGAAGATTGCTGGTTCAGGCCTTTCTCTCTGGAGTTTGCATGTTCTCCTTGTTCCTGCATGGGTTCTCTCCGGGCACTCTGGTTTCCTCCCACAGACCAAAACATGCTTGTGTTCGGTTAATTGGCGAGTGTAAATTGCCCTTTGGTATGAGTGTGAGCGTGAGAGGTTGTCTGTCTTTCAATGTGGCCCTGTGATTGGCTGGCGACAGGTTCACGGTGTACCCCAACTCCCACCCAATTTCAGTTTGGACAGGTTCCAGGCCCCAGAAATGGATTAACAGTATAGATGATGGATGGATGTAGATTTTAAAGGTCTTAGGACAAAGGTCAAGGTCATAAGGTCTCATGGTCATCCTTTGCTTATGATATGCAATCTGTTATGAACAATTTAAGGGAATTTGATCAATCTTTGCAGGAAAAAAAAAACCTTAACAGATTTTTAAACTCATTGGTAATCGGTCAAGTTTATGAGGCCTCATGATCATCCTTTGGTTTCAAACACTACCTTGTGAACAGTGTCACAGAAATGTATTAAGGAATTATCTTCAAATTTTGCACAAACGTCCACTCTTTTATAAGTATGAACTGGTCTGATTTAAGAGGTCATGGATCAAAGATAAAGGTCATGAAGCCTTGTGACAAACCTTTGCTTGTGAGCTTAAAAGGATGTGCTTTAAATTTTGCACCAATATGCACAATAGCCCAAGAATGAACTGATTACAATGTCAAAGGCCAAGGGTCAGATGCTCATTCATTTCTAACAAGATTTCCATGCACACAGCTCTTCATCTTGAGCACCACTTCTCTTGTATCCCTTGCTGAGGAATAAAAGTGCCGGGCGGTGTTTTTAGTCAGTCATATTTTTCATAGATGAAATGATCACTTACAGTTTTGGGGTTAAAGGTTTAAAATGTGAGATCACAGTCAGCTGTATGACTTAAAGCATGCATGATGTTGCTGAGTATAGCCTTTTTTTTACCATAGTATAACCCAAAGACTGCAGCAGCTCCAGCAAAGGCACCGAGAAACTGAGCGATGACGTAGAAGGGAAACTTCCAGATCTTCAGTTTTCCAAGAATCACCATGGCCAGGGACACAGCGGGGTTCACGTGGCCCCCTGAGACAGAGGACAAAGCATGGAGAGTGAGGGAGGGGTGCAGTGGGTGGGGGTGTCTGGCGTGATGCCCTCTCCATCATTAGTGAGGGTGTCACATTTACGAGGGCCAGCAGAGGGGGAGAAAAGCCCGAGGCGGTGCTCGGTTTTGTTATGTATTTTCACAATAAAAGCAGCAGAATAATGGTCACCTATTAGAAATTCAACCAAAAACAAAAGATGTTTTATTCTGTTCCCTCTTTTCATCCAGCTGTGCTCACATCCTCCCATTTTTAACTTTTTTACACTGGAAAAAGATGTTGGGCTTGTTTAAATAAAATTATTTAAGCCATCAGAATACTAAGCTAACAAGTGACAAATTTATGCTTACTCTAAAAACTTAAGTTGAGAAAAACATAATTAATCACAATTCATATCAAAGCCTTCATAACTATACGGCAGTGATATTTAACTGGCATCCTAGGGCCACATCAGGCCCCCCAATAGCTTCACATCTGGCCCTCAGAATATTATCAGATCTTTAAAATGTGAGTGGTAAAATTTTGTTGTGGTTTTAAGGAAACGTTTTGTTGTTTTGCCCCCACAGGTGTTTACACAACCCTCAAAACAAATGCAACTGAAACCGTTTTATCAGGAATGACCTCAAGTTTGATCTGTTTCTCAGACATCCACCATCAGGCAATAATAGCCAGTTACAACCATGAGTGTGCACATTTTAGGGTCAAACCCAGTGATAGAAAACATTAGAGCCTCAGAATGAATTAGCCAAGATATCTCAATGAGCTTCAGGTTGTTGTGTGTATGATAGGAGCTCATCTCACTATTAAAGAAAAGATGCATTAAAATCACAAAAATGAAAAAATTAAATCAAAAATATGTGAACTAAATCAAAAATAGATATCTGCCCTCTGCAGTATATGCCAAGAAAAAAAGAGCCCTTGCACAGCTGTAGTCGATGATCCCCGGTGTACGGTGTTTCCCACTGAAGTGCTGAAGTTAAGATGATGGAGGTGGGTCGGGGGTGTTGTCATGCTGCATTCACGTTAAATAAAGTAATTTTTCCTTCCATAGAGTGGTGCAGGAATTAGTCTAAAAATGCAGAAGTGAGCTAGCATATTTAGCTCTTGCTGGTACCTGAGGCTGGAAGTATTTGTGATGTGAAATACTGGTTTTGGAGAAATTCTTAGAAAAGGGATTTTAATGTTTAATAGAAATAAATAAAAAAGTCTGATGTTGCCTACTTTTGAATCTTAAACTGTTGTGTGTTTGAAGCAATGATGCTTGCAAACTGCTAATACAGACTACAAAAAAGGCTAAAGGGGGGCCTGAGGTGGGGGTGTTGTTAAGATTACACATGTCATTGAAGCTAAACTGTTCTATACTCAAAAATAAACAATATTTTGTTTTATTTGGTGTTTTTCAGTGCAATGCTGGTTTAGATTGAGGGGGCTCTTATTTAAGTGGCAGCCTTAACTGTTGAGAGCTGCGTGAAACACTGCTTTTGCCCTGAAGTGTGAAACACAATGACAAATAAAAAACACAACAAAAATTAAAAAAAAGAAACTTGCAAAAGAAAAACAAAAACAAAAGAATACATCAAAAGTCACTAAAAATTACAACAACTAAAAAAAAAAACACAACAAATAAGACTTGGATACAGTAACTTACTAAAAACACAACAACAAATAAAAACACAATAACAAATTAAAAAACATAAAACAAAAAAATAACAACACATTAAAAAACAGGGAAAATTTTGAAAATAAGATAGAAAATGATTATAAAACACAACAGCAACTGATAAAACATAACAAATAAATTAGGATTAGAAATAAATTAAAATAATAAATAAATAAAATGCCACAAATAACAAACACAAGGAAGAAAATAATTATAGTATAATTGTTCTGTATGTTTTTAATTTCTGTTTCTTTAAATTTGTTGTTTTAATTTGTTGAAGCATTGCTTTAAATCTGTTGTTATTCCAGTTGTTGATGTAATTTCATTTGTTTCAGGAGAAATTTTAATTGTTGCTTTTTTTTAATTTGTTGTTGTGTTTTTCAGATTAACATCTTTTTAAATTTGTTTTTGTGATATTTGGGTGTCATTTTGTTCTTAAATTTTAGTGTTTTTTTTAATAATAATTTTGTTTTAATTTTTTGTTGTGCTTTTCAAATATGCAGTTGTGTTTTCTTATTTCTTTTTGTGTTTTACACTTCAAAGCCACAGTATTACTACTTATGACTTTCATGGCTTCTAGTCAATAAAACATTGCCAACAGTCCTTTGAATAAAAAAGGGTAAAAAGAAACAACCACAAAATTTAAAATACAGTAACAACAACCATCAGAATCAGAGCCAGCCACCTGATGAATGCTGATATAGAGCCCTGGTTTACAGTCGATCATCTGCACTGTATGGACATGGCTTAATTAAAGAAGTTAAATATCATGTTCACATTAAACAAACGAGCTGTGGTGCTGTGTGGACTCAGTCTGGTGTCTGTCACAGAGACAAGTGTGCAGCCTGTGATCGATGCAGTTAGCAGGACATTCAACGCCCGGGGAAATGTACGACCCTGCAGAGGCTGTGCACTCACTAACAAATCAATGCTCAGTACACAATCCCTGGATGTGGACGCAGAGCTGGCACGTTCCTGTTGACTCTGGAGCCGAGGAGGTGGCACATGGCCGGACATGAAGTCATAAAGCTACATTATTACAGGCTGAGAGGCCGAGGAGAAACATTTCATTATAATGCTTACAGGCGAGCCGCGTCAGGATGTTTATGTGCTCAGGCGCTGGTTATTTGTATTAACTATGAATTATTTTAATGTGGAGGGGCTACAGAGTATTACAGTAGATTAAACAGAGGAAGGAAGCTATGAACAAACATAACTTTATTTTGTAGGATGCCATTGTACTGCTGCCCGTCTAAGGCAGGACACTCTTGTAAATGAGCTTATTATTCTCAACAAGGCCTTCCTGGTTTAAGGTTTCAATCAAATAAATGAGAAAAGAATTTCATAAGAACATTGATTCCATTAAAAGGGATTCATAGACCTTTTCAGAGGTTTATTTCAAGCACCTTCCAAAATTGTGTTTTGTAATAGCAGAGTATTTAAGGAAGACAAACTTGAAAGCAAAGAGTTTTATGTTTCCCAGTGTCTCCTGAAAGTAGAGTTTGCATCCCATTTAACCTGGTTGAGTCTATATCAAACCATCCCCCAAACGGGAACTTGGTATGATTACAATTTCAGGCACTTTCAAGCACCTCCCTGGAAATCAAAGCATATTCAAAGCAATGAAATATGTACTAAACTTCAAGCATTTCTAAGGATGTAGCACCCTATGAACCCTTAATAAAGCTGATGTGAGGCGGAAACTTGAAGAGCTCCAAAAGCACAAACCTCCTCCAAGGCATTTCCAAAACAGTCAGGCAGGTTGTTGTCAAAAATGTGGAGAACTGCTGTATGTCGCACTTTCAACAAATCAATGAAAAACTCTGGATCCACATCCAGTTTCGCATCACCACCAAAACTGAATCACTTCTACCTCATGCCATGTCCAACATTCCCTGGAATTTCATTAAAATCTGTTCAGAGCTTTCTGAGTTTTCCTTCTAACAGAAAAACAAACAAACAGATGTCTGCAAAAACACATTCTCCTTGGCTGAGGTAATCTATCCTGATATCTAATTATGAAACACAAAATCAAACAAAACCATCAACAACGAGATTGCCTTTTTTTTGTTCAATATCATGGACCACATTATTAACATGATGAATTTGACAATCATATTTCAGTTTTTTGAAATGTTTAACATCTTCCATTGATTTTGGGGAACTTCTTGGGGGATCTGCCTTTATGCCTGGGCTAAAGCAAAAATAGGGCACAGCTGACATAAATTAACAGCATTGGTAATTTAATGATAATTTCAATGCTTAAATATAATTATTATTGTTATCCATTAGATTTTAAATGTACTGTTTTACAAAAGAATAAACAGTAAAGCACACTATTACTTCTTGATTAAGATGTCAAATTATGGTTATTTATTTGCATTCCTGAACCAAAAAAAAAGTTTTCTTGGTTGCATGTAATACTTGATTAATTTCTGACTTCTCAGAGAGGTCCAGTGCGTTGGCTCAGATTTCAGTATTAAAATCAGAATTCAGTATGAAATTCCTCATTCTTCTTCAAAATGTTTGTCTAATAACAACAACATTATCAGTTTTTGAATGATTTGTAAAATATTTGTTTTCTCTTTTTGATGACCGGTGGTCTAATACTTTTTAAGCTCTGTACATAGTTGTTAAAAAACAGCAGGAAAAATAGGCGTATACTGACAGACTGGTACTAATACTGGTCGTTGTGTGGCACGGTTCGCTCATGGGAGTTTGACTTTAGTGAACTAAAATGATCAGATGCTCAAATCTAAACTCTAAAATCCACATTTACATCCTTTACCTGACACTCCACCAGCCACATACGCTGCCATCATGAGTCCCACAGAGAAGCCGATGTGAATAGTGAGAGGTTCACCCAGAGTGTTTCTACTGAGGACGGTCTGAGCGACGGAGCCGCAGCCAAACAGCTGAACAACAGAGAAACAGGACAAGTTGAACTCTTCAGTCTCATTGCAAAGAAAACATTAAAAAGACATATCTAAACATGGCAAATAAGACTTAGAATCTGAGTTAATACAATTTTTCACAAAAAAACACAAAAGTTATACTTACCACCAAAACAAATGTCCCCAGAAATTCAGCCAAAAATTCCTTGAGTATTCCATGTTTGAGAGCACAGTGCTGCCTCATGCTTTTCTTATGATTCTTTTCCATTTATTAAAGCTGATAAAAACAAGCAGACGTCCAGCAGCAGCAGCAGTGCAAAGCCTCTAGGACTGATCAGAGCTCTCATGACAGATCTCCACCTCGTACCCGGCCTGCAGCCATTCAGCACAAACCATTGATCCATCTGCACTGCATCACACTCCTCTACACCCTCATACACTCAGAAAGTTTGATCCCACTGTGACAAATGCACTCAGTTATTTCCTGGATTTGCAAAAGCATAAACTATTGTTTATATTTAATTTGTTTATTTATTAGTTTAATATTTGAAGTTTGCATCATTTTAACTCACACTGCAGAGAAATAACTTAACAGAAAAACAATAAAGCACATGTAGTGAGCCAGTTTGGCCTTTGCATTGTAAAAACAAGGTGTAGTTACATGTATTGCCACAAGGGGTCAGCCTAGGCAAGCTGCCAAGCTGTTCACAACATTATGAGATCACACCTGAGTTATTAATGATGTTACAAAGATTTCAGACATCGTTGATCCTTCATATTTAACCCAACTTTACAAAACAGAGTCCAGGACTGATGGTTTGGGAGTGTTTTGTCTCAAGAGTCAGATCCAAAGTCATCATCGTCCCTCAGATCGTCCTCCAGAGTTCTGCTGAGAGGAGGGGATTTCCTCTTTCGCCTGTAATGTAGAAAGAAAAGATGGCAAGATTTAATCAAACAATAGATGTGTTGCACTAAAAGGTCTAATAATTAACTTTATGTCTTTATGTTAGATTTATGTCTTTGAGAAGCACTCCCCATACAGTGCAACAAATATTTTCAATATTTTTCAAAGCCAGAGGAATCCTTGTTTTTTACAGTCAAAGTTTGCAGTGGTCTCCATAGGTTTGTTGCCAAAGTTAACACAGAGCTCTATACAGTTTCAATTTTGTCTTAAATTGTTTGTCAGTTACCTCTTCTCCATGATAAGACAAGACAATATCCAGCCAAAAAATAAAACTTTGGACATTTTGTTCACTATCGGTCACTCAGAAAGTGATGTTGGGTCCAGAGGGTAAACCAGATAAGAGCCACTGCTTCAAAGACTCGTGCCAACATCATCTCAGAGCCATAAAAAGATCTGACCAAACAAACAAAAGGTGCACTATCCTTGTAAATTAAATGTGATGCATGAAGGAAGTAAAACTCCTTGAGCTGAGCAGTCACCTCATCTCATTCCTCAGTGCGCTCAGTTGGCCGTGAAGCTGCTCGTTGGCCTCGATCTGTTCGTCCAGTTCTCTCTGCAGCTTCTTCTTCGAGTGCTCCAGACGCTCAATCTCCTCCTCCGCCTCGTCCATCTGCCTCTTTGCCGTCTTCAGCCTCTGAGTCAGCTGCAGAGTTCATAGAAGTGACAAATTGAATCATGAGTCAACCCTGCTGCTCCTATATGAAACGTGATAACTGTTTTTTTTTCTCAAAGGTTATTCTACCTGGTCACTCTGGCTCTGAAGGTTGACGCGCTCTTCATCTGCGTGCATCTTCATCTCCTTCACTTTTCGCTCCAGTCTGCGGTTTGCTTGTTGCAGGCTGTTGTTGTCTCTGTGGGCAACAGCAGCAAGAGATCACATCACTACTGAAGCTTCCTGTAACTCAACACCTGCCCAGTTTGTTTTCAGACCAGAGACACTCTCACTCTTACAACCACGGGGAAAGTGACACCAGGGGATCACTGTTTGTAAGAAACTCACCAGTGAAGCCACTATCCACAGGACTGTGCCTGAACTGGGAAATACAAACGCATCATACATTCATGCCAGCTGTTATTATCAAATACCAGCTCACCTCTCTTCTCCCTGTAACCTCTCCTCCAGTTCCTGGATGCGGGTGTTGAGTTTGGAGACGAGTGAGTCCTGGTTGGTCCTCATTGATCCCTCTAGATGAGTCACTCGGCCTTTCAGGTCTTTATTCTGACACAAAAAATGTAGCAAAAATTGTTGCTAAGAACAATAAGGAGGCATTCTGGGTGAATGTAAGTGGCAATACATTATGAATATTTCATGAAGGTGAGTATTAGTAGCAACATCCTACAGCAGGGGTGGGCTACTCGTGGCCTGGGGACCACATGTGGCCCTCCAGTCAATTTCAAGTTTCGAAAACTGCATCCATAAGATTAAAAGAATCTGTCATAACATATTCAAGTTTGGTTTGCCACTATGACACCATGTATTAAGGCAAAATGCAGTAAAACATACAAAATCGAGAGCAAATCTTTTATAGTTTTTAAAACCTGTGTTTCTATCATTGTCTATGGAAAATTAGCTATTCTAAATTGCTTTGATGGTTTCTGTAAAGGCCTTTTATGAAGCATTATTAGGGATGCATAATATTATCGTTATGATATCGGTATTTGTCGATATCAGCCCAAAAAGTGAAGTATCGGTATCGGCTGAAATTTTTGCAGATATTTACAGTCAATATATCGGCCATATATCGGATGGAATATTGGAAAATTACACAAATGTACAATATTGATGCACCTTCTCATTACTGCATTTTATAAAATCATAAAATTTCCATTCATATTCTGCTCTTTGTTGACTCTGATAAGATGAGATATCAAATTGTCAGTCTGTTTGCACCATGTCAAAACTTCTTGAATGATTTAAGTGCACCAGAAGTTTTCCTTTAGTCATAATAAATTCATTTCAGGTAAAAAGTAATTCAAATAAACTTAAATATCCATCAATAATCAAGACTTTTACAGCTGCTACCTTGGCCAGGTTACTATTGTAAAATATGTTTTTATTTACCGGATTTTCTGACAAAATTTGGATAAAATGGTCAAACCAATGAAAATGAAACCGTAAGTTGAAAAAGCACCATTAATTGGCATTAACTCCAAACTTAACACATTAAATTTAGCTTGACTGTTTATGAGCATGAACATTTAAACATAAAGTCTGATAAAAGATATATATTTATTGTTTAATTGCAAGTACCCTTTTATTTTTAACTTGTAACTTTAAGGTGGCCGTCATGGTGACCAAAGTTGCCCATCTCTGTCCTACAGTGTAGAAAATTGAGGCAAAAGTAGCAAAAAGCTGCAGTTCCTTCAGTGTCCACCTGAGGCTGACTTAAACCACAAAAGAATATCCATTAAGTCCCGTTTTAAAATGCTGTTCTTTGGAGCAAAAAAGCAACATATTACAGCCTATTTCCAAATATGGACTTGACCCCTTATAGTTCATACTTTTATTTGAAAACATGTAGGATAGCATTTTTTATTTGTGCTTCAAAGATATGCCACAGCCTACACTGCAGATCAGCATAGCCCCTCAATGCTAAGGGTTGCCCTGAACCAGGGAGTGACATCCCTGAGACAGCATCTATGTTTTATTTGGTCTTTTCTCAGTACCTGCCTCTCCAGGCTCGTCTTGTCACACTCCAGGTCCTGTCTGATGGCTCTTTCCTGCATCAGCTCGTTCCTCATCTGATCCATCTGAACACAGATAAAGAGGGAAACATGGCTGTTAAAAGGAAGCAGCTATGGAAAATACAATTTACAGAAAACTGAGATGCCTTAAATTTTTAACAATTTCAGTCCGGCAACTCCAGTGTATTTGTTTAAAACATCCACAGCAGAACAGAGTTTGGTGTCTAGAACCCCATCAGCCCTAACAGACCATTTTTATAACAGGTGAACAGGTTAAATGGAAACAGGCGAATGTCATGATTGGGTTAAAAGGAGCATCACTAAAAGGCTTGGTTGTTCACAAGCAAGGATGGGTGAAGTTCACCACTTTGGGAACAACTGTGTGAGCAAATAGTCTGTCAATTTAAGAACTTTTTCAACACACAATTGCAGGTAATTTAAGGATTAGTCAATGATATAATCAACAGATTCAGAGAATCCCAACAAATCTCTGCATGCAAGCAAAATGCTCAGAAAACCATCACTGAATGCCAGTGACCTTGGGTCCCTCAGGCAGCACTGCATTAAAACCAACATTCTGCAAAGGCTATTACCACCTGGGCTCGGGAACCCTTCTGAAAACCAGTTTAAGCAGTTCGTCGCTACATCTACGAGAAGAAGTTAAAACTCTACCATGCAAAGCAAAAACCATAAATCAACAACACTGTTGGCCTCTATGAGTTCATCTGAGATGGACTAAAACAAGTGGAAAAGTGTGCTGTGGTCTGACATCTACATTTTACATTGCTTTGGAAATCATGGACGTTGTGTCCTCTGCGCACAAGAGGAAAAGGACCATCCACTTGTTATCAGCACAGTTCAAAGTTCAAAAGCCAGCATCTGTAATAGTGTGGGTTGTGTTAGTGCCCATGGGTAACTTGCTCATCTATGAAGACATCATTTATGCTGAAAGGTACATACAGGTTTTGAAGCAACATATGCTGCCATCCAAGCAATATCGTTTCCAGGGGCGTCCCTGCTTATTTCAGCAAGACAATGCAAGACACATTCTGCACCTGTTACAACAGCATGGCTTCAGAGTAAAAGATTGTGGTACTAGACTGGCCTGTACCTGTCCATCACTGAAAATATGTGGTGCATTATGAAGCCAAAAATACCACAATGAAGCAAGAATATGAAAGAATTCCACCTACAAAACTTCAATAATGAGTTTCAGTTTCAGTTCCCAAATGTTTATTGAGTGTTGTTAATGGGAAAGGTGATGCACCACGGTGGTAATAATACTGCTGTCCCAGCTTTTGTGGAACATGTTGCAGGCATCAAATTTAAACTGAGTGAGTATTTGCAAAAAAAAAACAAGTTTATCAGGTTGAACATTAAAAAGTCTTTGTAGAGTACTGAGTAGACTTGGTCAAAAAGCATTTGTGAATCATTGTATTGTGTTTTTATTTATGTTTTGCACAATGTCCCAACTTAATTGGAATTGGGGTTTGTATTTAAAAGCTCCCTTTAAGATTGTCAATCAGTAATAACTCAAAGCATGTAGTCATAGCTTTTTGAGCTTACCATGGTAAGACACGTGAGAACAGAGGAACTCATTTGTTGTTGCCAGCCTCAAACCTTCAAGGTAAATATGGGCTTATGCTTTAAATGACTGCCTTCATATCCACTGTTTCTTATTTTAAATGAAGGACACCGCTTGCTCTCAATGACTTTCAGGTTTAATGAAAGTTTTCTGATTACATGAGAGGAAATGCAGTCTGGTCTGAGCAGCAACATCAGATCTAAAGGCCCCCTAATAACATCCAGAGGCCCGGAGCAGGGTGCAGTGTGAATAGCTGCTTACAATAGTTGGCTGTTTTTTTGTCTATGCACTGCAACCAAAACAGTGTTTTGTGTCAATTAGTCTGCACCACTTTGCTGCCATGAATGGTGGCCTACTTTTCACCAGCACAGAGAGGATGTGAGGCTCCTGTGACGGCTTCAGATATGAAGAAACGTAACTGTAGTCAGAGAGGTTTAGTCATATTTTCAGGGCTCAGAGTGTAGAAACCAAAACAAGTCTTGTCTCACAGCCGGGCTGGGAAACACCGATCAGCAGCTTTCAGCGTCCAATGGGAAATCTGAGTGCTGGGGCTGAAATCTGTTTATAATGAAAACAGATGTAGGGTTGGGTGATTCTGACTCAGAGTCAGGGTATAATTCTGTCACTGTGAATGTTAGAAAATAAAAAATAAGAAGATTTGTGGAGGATGAAAAACAAACAGAGTAAGGGATTAAACCTGCCTGCTCTTTGGTTTTGTCTAATCGCTCCATCAGGCGGTCAGCGCTGCTCCGCTCGTCATTAAGATCCTCATCTAGTTGATTGATCCGATTCTGAGAAGAGAGAAGCAAAAGTTGTGTGTCAAACCATATTTCAGTCCCATATTTGTTGCACAATACGCCTTATTTGTAAGAAAATATGACATGATCAGTCTTTCCCCTGATGCTGAAATGGGAAAACAGACTATAACTGACTGTAAATTAAAGAAGAAAGGAGGAAAAACACATCAGTAAAACCTACGGCAGTGTAAGATTTATGGTGCTTTTGGATGGATGTGGGTGTCTAAAGACAGAAGACAGAGCCAAAGAGGACTCCTGAGAACACCCAGACTGGTTGGATAACTTTTGTACAGTAAACAGGAGTTTCCTCGGTCGATTCGCAGAGTCAACACTGAGCACACACTGCTATCACTGTCTGATGTTTTGTCATCAGCAGGACAAACACTGCTGAGCTGGTAGACAGTGTTGGCTCTTTTCAGCACCCTCATAGTTCACAGGAACAAGAGAGGGCAAATACAGGCGAAGGAGAGGATAAACAATCTTCTGCATGTGATAATAAAGTTCCAAGTAATTAGCCGTTCTTAAGTGCAGATCTTTCATAAATAAACCAACAGGTGTATTATGAAGACATGGATAAGTGCTGTTGTCATCTTAAGACCTTTAAACACCACTTAAGGAGGATTCTTCTACGTGAACTTTAACAACCCTGCAGTCATGGATGTTACATGAAAAAGGCATTTTATGGCTGTTTTGCAGATGCCAAGTAGCAATAATCTGCAAGCAAAAAAAAAATTTTGATCTGAAAACAAATACAGAACATTATATAAATCCCACAATGCACTGCAACAGCTGTCATGCAGGACCTGTGCACCAGACCCTCCTCCCACTGCTTTCATATTGCTGTGATCAGTGGTCAGCAGATAAATACACTGGTCAGTGCTTTTGGGACAGTGACTTTAAAGCTTGCCTGAAAATAAATATGTTGTTCATAATCATTTTCTGATTAAAGCAGTCGGTTTTAAGACTGTTCAATAAATCCTCTTTGGCCCTAATCTTAGACTATATTTTACATTTTGGCCTCTTCTGTGATTGAGTTTGTCACCCCTGGTGAGGACCTCTGAAAACTGATTCAGTTTGATTCAAACACTTTCATTGGTCCTTAAGGGGAAATTAAAAGTTATACAAAAATCTGACAAAGATATCCTGAACTGATCTGAGATATAAATGCTGTGTTTTTATTATTTTGCCTGTTGGGATGTTCTTTCCTCTTCATTATGTACTTTACTACGTTAACATGTTATATAGATTTTTACTGATGAAATCATGTCACTTCAAATAATCACTTCAATTTACAAAACTAAAGTCTTGATCATCATTTATTGATATCTTGCTCTCCTTCCTATTTATATTTTCATGTATGTATTTACCTTTATCAATCGTTTTGAATATTTATTAGCACTCATTATTTAGGTTATCTGTCTTTGTACTGATGCAAGACTTGAAACTCCTCTCTCTAACTTTCTCACATTTCACAGACTGGAATCAAAGAGTTTGTGGATATACAACCATCAATCTGTCAGCCCATCCAGGCATTCACCCATCTTTCTTTCTGTCTTTCCATCCATCCATCCATCCATCCAATCATCTGTCTATCTGTCTGTTGGTCCAACCTTTCATCCAGCTATGAATCTTTCACTTTGCCTGTTTGTCCATTCATCCATCCATTTATCTATCCATCCAGTCTGTTAGTTCGTCTGTTGATTCATCCCATCTGTCATTCATCCATCCAGCTATCAAAGAATTCATCTATCTGTCATTTGGTTGGCCCATCCATCTGTCTGTCTATCTTCCAGCTGTCTGTAAATCCAACTATCTAAGGAAGCATCCATCTTGCTGTCTATAATCAATCTGTCTATTTCAATTCATCCATCCAACTATCACTAAATCCATACATACATATGACCATTCATCCATCTATCTATCTATCTGTCTGTTTAGCTGACTTGTTTTCAAGGATGCTTGCATCTTATTTCTCTACTTGTTGTGAATCAAAAACACAAGTTGTTTAAATTCTGCATTACAAACTGAGGGAAGCCAGGGGCAGAATGTTTCAACAAAGATGCCACAGAGTTAATCAAAGAACATTCTTAGATCATGTACTCTAAAAATATGACCTAGATTGCACTCACAAAGCTCAAACTTATTCTCTGTTCGAGGTTACCCACATGATGCAATGCATAATTCAAACCATAATGTCCTCTAAATGATGGTCCCCCGGGTTGTTGTTTACCTCCATGAGCTTGACCTGCCGCTCCCTCTCCCCCACTGTGGCTGCGTTCCTCTCCTCCAGCTCCTCCACCCTCTGCTCCAGCTGCCGGCCCCTCAGCTGGGCCTCCTGCAGCTCCCCCAAACACCTCTGCAGGTCCTCCTCCAGAGGAAGCAGCTGGACAAAGAGCAGAGCGCAGAACAAACACAGACTGTCAGATAAGGTGTAACATGCATGAGGCATGACCTGCTGGATAAAAGACACTGAGAATCATTTCAATCTGTTTGCACCTTGAAGCTACTTTTATGTGTCTGTTTAAATCACACCTCAAAAATGAACCCCAACATCCCTCTGGAGCCTCGTCAGATGAAAAATATTCAAACAAAGAGCCGTTACTCGTTTTCAAACTGGTGTGATCTTTGTTATTATTGATGACAGATCTGATAAATCAGGGCAACAGCGAGCACCACACCTCTTCCTGCAGCTTTTTGGCTGCCTGTCGGGATTTCTCCAGCTCTGTTCCTTTTTCCTGCAGCTGTCTCCGCAGCTCGTCCAGCTCCCTCTGACTCTTCTCTCTGGCCTCGTCGACCTGGCTCTGGAGCACATCTGTAGACGCCTCGCACTCCTCCATGATGCTGTTCATCTGAGCACAGACATAAACAAAGAGCCCCACAGTGAGATAAGTGAACCACTCTGGGTGTAAAGTTGTAATCTACTTATAAAGACTGTACAAGAACATGAAGTATCAACTGTACATGCCTTTGAAAAACCAACAAGCAAAGCCAGGAGCTTGGAGTAAATGTGAAGAGATATCTCCTGAACGCACTGGGGAGTTCTACCAAACTTCAAGTGAATGTCCAACATGATGAGCAGGGATGAAATGATATTAGTTTGAGGTACAAGGTCCACGTGTAAACTGTTCAATCTTTGCTGGTAGAACACAAGACATTAAGAAAACTTTAAGGGACTACCTTTCAATTTTGCACAAATGTCTGCTCTGACTTAACCTTTAAAGCCTGAAAACACAAACTATAGCCAGAAAATTCTATTTTTTTGGAGCTGAAAGGTTAATTTCACTTTCTGCTTGAATCCAAAAAAATCAAAATTTCCAAAAAAATTTAACATATCTATTTTTTGTATCTCATTTGATACATTAGGTGTTTTTGGCAACTGATAATCCACTTGAGGACATTTTTTATCATTTATCTGATTGTATTCAGATTTTTTTTAGTAATTTGTTGATCATATTGATTAGATAGAGGTATCACAAAAGTATGCATCAAATTTAAGGGGTTAACGTTGTGCCAGTTAGAATAGGTTAAAGACTAAAGGTCAACGTCAAAGAAGCCTTATGTCCATCTGTTGCTTGTGAACAAGAAACCTCAAGATAGCTTTCAGGAATTCCTTTAGATTATTCACAAATTTCCAACTAAACTCAAGAATGAACTTATTCGAATTAAGAAGTCAAAGGTCAACAATTATAGCCATGAAGCCCGTGGTAACCTCTTTCTTGTAAATGGGACATTTTCAAAACAATTTCTATCAAACTTTACGGTTAAGTTCACTCTGGCTCAATGATAACCGGGTGAAATTTTAGAGGTCAAAAGTGAAAAGTCAAGGTCATTTTGCTCCATGTTTATCCCTGCTTGTGAAACAGATACAGTACCTCAATAATGATTTAATGAAAGTCACTTTGCACTTTCCACATCACAGGTGGGCAACTGGCGGTTCCCCAACACCTTAATGCAGCCAGCCAGATGTTATGTGTCAAACTAATTTTACAAATAGTTTTTATTTCTTTTGGGAGCTGTATGATCACCATACTTGCAATTTTGGGGCCCTACATTACCGCCCTATATCCATTAACTGAGCAGTTGCACCTGTGGTCACTCTGACTGTAGCCAAATATATTAGCATGGCTTAAGCCGCTATTTAATATTTTGTTTAAAGACTGATTAACAATAATTGGCGATAAACTTATTCCTCACTGATTCAAAGCTTTTGTTTAATCTGTGTTTCTTACCATGAGCCAAGGTTGTACCAAAATATATTTCAAACAACAAATCAAAATATAGGAAAACATGTATATATGTTATTTAGAGAGTGAACATTTGGCTTCAAAGTATGAAAAATAGCAATATACTCAAGAAATAGAGCTACTGGAAACGGTCTCAGCTACTGGCTGAGACCGTTTCTGATAAACTCCTTTTTGTGCAACACTAAAGGAATTTGTAACAATTAAAATATTAATTTGACTAAAACAAAACTTAGTAACTGGTAAATGCTTTATAACTTGCATTAAAAAAGACTGTATTGGATTCTGTTGCAAGGGTCGAGGCAATTGGGTCTCATGGTCAGGGTTTGGACAAATGTCGACCCTTAACCAAGGATGAACCGTGGGCTATTTGACTTCAGAGGTCAAGGACATGAGGCCCTTGCTAATAAGATTTTAATGAAACACGTCCCTACAAAGCCACCTTATTTCATCCTCTTGACTCACCAGTTTACCTCCATTGTCCAGTGTTTAATTCCTCACAGATATGATGGCATGAAACTTCAACGTAGCGGCTCTAGTTCTTCAAGTTGTACGAATTAAGAAGCATGATTTTACATCCATTTTTCATTTTTTGGGGGGCATAAATTCTCGTGAACCCCACTCACCTTTCTCTGCAGCTGCTCCACAGTCCTGTCCTGCAGCCTCCTCTCGTCCTCCAGCTCAGTTTTCATCCTCCACAGCTCCTCTGTTTGTTTTCTCTCCTCCTTCAGCTTCTCCTTTAGCTCTCTGTGCTCATAGTTTAGCTTGGTTAGCTTACTCTAGAAGAAATATAAACAAAGAAAGGAGAGACTGTGAGCTGCAAAAAGGAGAAAGGGATTCAGGGAAAGAAGTGACAGTAACAAACTTTGCATCAGGACTCTACCTGCACATCCTCTAAGCGAGCAAGCAGCGACTGGTTTGACTGACAGATCTCCTCCTCATTCCTCCTCACATCTCTCAGCGCCTCCTCCAGCTGCTGCTTTTCCCTCTGTAGGACATGATTTTACACAGAAAATGTCAAAAACAGATCACATCAGTAAGGAACAAGTAAGCATAATCGTTTTTTCACTTCTCACCTCCAGCTGCTTTGCTCTCTGCTCCAGCAGCCTCTCTGTGGTCTTACACTCCTGAATAGCCAGACTCAGCTGATCCACCTTGTTACTCTGATCCTGCACCTTTCCTCTCAGCTGATCCCTCTCCTGGCTCAGCTCCTTCAGCTGCACCTTAGCTGCACCCTTCTCCTCCTCCACCTCCACCTTTCTCTGACCCAGCCGAGCATTACTCTGGAAGGCAGGATGGAGTTATTAAAGATGAAGATGAAGAGCTAAAAGATTTCGTACTAACATTTTGTACCAAAAAGAAAAAGCAGGCATTTCTCTTCTGTTACCTCTTTGGCCTGCTCCAAATCCTTTAGCAGCTTTTCAATCTCACTTTCGTATTCCTCCTTCAGAGCAGCCATGTAGCTATCGTGAGTCTCCACCTCCTCTTTGAGCGCCCCCTTCAGGGCACTCAGCTCCCTCTCTCTGTGGTGCAGCACCTCCTCCTGCTCCTCCTTTGCTTGTAGCATCTCCTGGAAATCTAGTCGCAGCAGGGCCATGTCCTGAAACACAAATCAAGAATGAAACAGAATATTATGACGTTGAGTTTTCCACCTGCTGTTGATTTGTGAATCTTTCCTCACTCATGTGGTTTCATTTACCTTCAGAAGAACCTCTTTCTCGGTGTTTATAGCCTCGGCCTTCTTGGCATGGTCCAACTCATCGTGCATCTCAGAGAGCTGCTGCTGGAGGTCTTTCATCTCCGTCTTTGCTCTTTCTCTCTCTGCCTTCATCTGGGACAGCCTGATAGCAAACAAAAATGTGCAGAAAGACAGATACAGTATATTATTTAACATCAAGGGAAGATGGCTACTGCTAAGTGGAAGAATCTTTAAGGAACTAGATAACAATGAGGCATGTGCACACTTAATCCAAATGGTATTTGACTCTTCCTCCGGTCAGATGACCTTCATCGGATCATCACAGTTCACTAAGCTGACCTCAAAGTATGAGCAGAGCTCAGTCAAAGGATGTGAAACACAAAGTTGAGCATTTGGTTGATCACAGGTTCACTGTAAAGCTGGGATTATCCAAACATTTTCATTGCATCCTCATGCATCCCAACAATTAACTTTGAATGGATAAGCTTTTATTTTTATTAATAAATAGTTGAACAGTTTTAAAGAGTGATTATTAGTTTTCTTTTGAAATAGTTAAACGAACAGACTGAAAACCATCCTAATGAGGCCATGATGGGTTCAGCCCTGAGAGTGTCTTGTCTCCCTCTCCCTCTCTATTTCTAATTAGCCCCTGTCTTGGGCTGAAACATCTTTAGGTATTAACTTCCCAAACTGACTTACTAAAAATCCATCAATGGTCATACAAGTAAGACATTTCCAGACATGGAAATACTACAAGTGTCCCAAGAGCACAAACCTCTGCCAAGGTATTTCTATCACTGTTAGCTGAGTTATTATCAAATATGCAGAAAACTGGTCTATCACACAATGTTAACTGATCAAACACTGGCAAAAACACCTTGGTGGAGGTGGTGAACATCTCTAAACACTTTATTGCCATTACCACTTTCTCATATGAACTGATAGAAATGTAAAAGTATTGCATCATCGGACAATGCTTCTGCTTTCACACCGAAGTTTTTGCACCTCTGTAATGGTTTCATTCGTCAACAATGGATGCTGCTGCATGGCTATTGTGCAAGCCCTAGGTTTTCCTTCAACTAAAGCTAATTTAATAATTGCTCAGCTTTTGACATACAGTACAGACAAATATAAATTCACCCTCTAGGTAAAAGAGAGCATAAGTGATTGTAGAAAACTATATTTCTAAGCTTTTGCTAATAGGTAGAAGGTAAAAAACAAACTTGGTCCATCTTTCTTCTGAAGGCAAGAAAAAGAGGTAAAGGAGTAACAGCCAAATGAGTCAAAATAAGCCTAGCTCACTGGTAGACATTGCTCAAGAATAAGGGTCTGTTTACATGGCAACTATAACAGTCGAAAACAAAGAGTTTTCGTTGCATTTCATTGCGCATTTCCGAGAACGGTGCCCTGAATGCCTGAATCCGCAAACTTTTGAAACCAGGGTCCAGAGTGAAAAGTTTTGAAAATGTTTTGTTTTTTGTCTCCTTGTACACAGGAATCTCCGTTGTCAGGGAAAACAGGGACGTGCGGCGTATGCGCAGTACTCTTTCAGATAAAGGCAGTGCACACACCTAGGAACAACAACAGCAACAGTTATGGCCGACTACCGAGCAACATGTGTGCTGCTAACTGTGCTCGGTTTGTTATCTCTCTTGAAAGAAAATGTGGATTTGCTGCGTCAATACTTTGACCAGCAGAGACGCATTTGTTATATTCGCCATGGACACTACAAACTTACATCACCAACTACTGGCCTGGCATGCACGCTACCATGTTTTCCGTCGTTCTCACAGATCTGTTTGAACATGCATCGCTATCACACTGTCTTCATGAGAACGCGAAGCACTTTTGAAAACGCAAAGGAAAAGCCTGTCTGTTTCTGTTGACAACGTTGTCATGTGAACAGGTCCTAAGTCAGTGACTAATTTTACACAATCAGCCTGACAATCAGCAGGGTAACAAAGGGAACTTTTTTCTTTATCATATCACTTATTAAATCTGTTATTTTTGTGTTTGGGTTATTTACATTGTTCGGGTATGTTTGTTAGGTACTTTTTCTTTTTCAGGACATTTCTTCGATTCTTGTTGTTGGATAGCTTCTTTTGCGGTTTAAATTCTTATGCTCTGCCTTTTACATTTTTACATTTGCTTCAAAAGTACCTTGTAAACCTGTTCTTTGAAAGCACCTTTAAAAAAATTCCTATATTTTTCCAAATTCAGGTCAGATCAGCACAAGTTGGGTTGTCACCTCTGCGATTCATAATGAATGACGACTTATCTGCACTACCAGAACCCTCCTTTATTCAAAGTTCTACACGTGTGATGAGGTCTTAGGACGCAGAGCGCAAGCCCTACACCCCGAGGCTCCAGAGACAAGGGACTCCAACACCTTTCAGCTGCATTACAAACTGCCTAACTGGAAATTGTTGGTTTAAAATGATGCAATTCTCTCACAAGCCTCTCTCTTTGACTTTCAGATTTTTTTAATATTAGATCACATCTGTTTTATTTCAAACTGTTTTAACTGACTGCAGAGGTCAGATCCTCACTCTTTTTTTGTGGACTGAAGTGCCTCCTCAATCTCAGCCAGTCTGTCTCTGAGTTTGCAGAGCTCTTCCTGACTTTTGGCCAACTCTTCCTGGAGTTTCTTCTTCTCCGTCCTGGCCTTTTCACAAGCTATGGCGAGAGTCTTTTCATTCTGCGCAACACAACGACATACAGAGAAGGAAGAACGTCACTCACAGGAGCAGGAAGTGTTTCAGAGATGAATCACTAGGGTCAGAACAGTACCTTAATCTCAGTTTCCAGTTTTTGCTTTAATTCATACACCTCTTTCTCCAGTCCAGCCTGTTTCTCCTGCAAATGCTTCACCTCAGACTCAGGGTCCTGCAAATGGGAGGAAAATTAAATCAGTTCTAGAGTCAGATGCACACATTCATTGTCATGCCCTGACAAACATTTCATCCCAACGCACCTTCTTCTCCAGCTCCTCCATGTTAACAGCCGTCTTCCACTTGATCTTGTTGACCCTTTCTAGCAGCAGGTTGACCTTCCTCTGAGTGGTGGCGTCATCATCAGTCGTCCTGAGAAACAAATCAAAGATTAAAAAAACAGCAAAGAAATCAAGGAACAATATTGATAAGTGAGGCAGTCCGGGATGTTTCAGTGGTGCGTAATTAAGAGTTAGGAGAAAAACTAGACCTGTCACAGATAAGCAGTGACCCCTGAACATGTTCATCCACATATTTCTTAAAAGTTTCCGTGTGAAGAAGTTATTTTATCAGGGGAAACAAGAACATGCCCTGCATTCCTGACTGCAGAGTGAGCACACACAGCTGGAGCAGCACCTCCTTATCTGACCACACTACATGATCACAACCGCAGCCTAATCACCTAAAGGTGGCTGTAGGGTGAAACCAAGTAAACAGTGTCAAGGAAAGTATTTACTTTGTTTGGACATTTGTTGAAAGTGCAAATGCAAACTAATTTGTAGAACAGTTAAAAAGAATTTTTTCAACAATTTCAGAGAAAGTTCACGGAAAAGGATCTTCAGATTCTTATACTTGTGTATCAGACATGACAACAGACTATAAAAATGTGTATTGCTTTTTTGATGGTCGGACCACTCAAAGCACCCCTTTAAGTGCTCAGAACCTCCTCTGGGTACAGAGGTTTTTAGTGTTAAGGTGCAAAACAAACTGGAAAAAAAAAGTTTTGTTTCTGCTTCCATCATAAAGCTGGACAGGCTTTCGCAACATTTTGCACTCATATTTTTTACTTAATTATTTACATTTTAAGTCTTTCATTTGTTCTTACTCAAAAAGTTGTTTTGTTATTTGTTTCACCAGTTGACATTTCTCTGTCTTTTATACCATGACAAGAGGAACCTTGAACAGGGTTCCTGCAGAACACTAAAAAGTCCTAAAACATCTGTCTGTCCCTCAGAGGCAAAGCCACCTCAGATATGAAGCTACAGCTGGCTGGATTTGTTGCTTACCATTAAGCTTTTACTATTTAGGAAACACTAAAAAAGCATTTAGCCTCTATATTAAAGAGGAACACAGTGCTATCATTTATTGACAATTTTAATTGACTTTTAAATAATCTCCATATATTATTTATTGTACTAATGGGACTTTTCTACTCTTGCTTTTATTGATGTCCATTGTGTGTGCAAAGGGATAACGATTCACCTGTACTGTAAACCAAATTACCTATGGGTACAAATAAAATTACTTCACCTTAATCCCATCTTTCTACTGCCGCATCTGCTGAGCAGTTTATAGGGAGAAATGAGCCTGTGCTGATGGACACAATGGTATGTGACACTAATTTGTCCCTTACAGCTCTACTTGCTACTAAGCATCCAGTTCTCTAGAGCAGTGGTTTCTGACCTTTAATCCTTTGAGCGCTCCCTAGTTTTACCTACTGTTATATTGTTGTGCAAAATAAATATTATAAATTGTTTTCATGAAAAAGATTATGATAAAATGGGCTTACATGCATATTCTTGTACAAATTACCTTCAAAGAAAGAATCTCCTTTCTGCTTTAGCATCCTTTGAGCCAAATTATGGTAACCAAATTCTGTCAACCTCAAAGTTGGCAGCCTTGTGTCCCCCTTGAGACACTCTGGTGCTCCCCCTGGGGGTCCCACACCCCAGGTTGGGAACCAAGGCCCTAGAGCAACTGCACTGACATCTTCCATGTAACGTGCTTGAGTACAAATGGATCATGTGTCCACCTCTCCAAAAGAACTTGAGTGAGTCTTGCCATTTAAATCTTATCAGAAATGCAAGTAATCATATTTTCCTAAGTATGTGGGTAACATTAATTTGTCAGGGTTGAGCAGCTCTTACCCATCCTGCAGATAGGTGTACAATATCTGCCTTGCCGTGTCCTCAGTCGGGTCCACAGAAAGTTCTTGCTGTCCTTTCAGAAGATCAGGAGTCACCTGGTTAGGAAATATGCAGCAATAAATACTTCCATTATGAATGAATATGGAACCCTGGTGCTGATCTCTTTACCTGTGCATCTCTCTCATCAGAGTCATCCGTCTGGTCGCTACATGAGGTGGAGACTGAAGGTTTCTCCCCTCTGTAAAGGAGTTTTGCTGCCTGTGGAGGGATCGTCTCTTTTCCATTTTGAACCCTGAGCAGTGTGCTGGGCTTGTTCTCCTCCTTCCTGCTACCCAAAAAGGATTCCCCTCCGAGGAGACGAGCTCTGGCGGACCCTGGAGGATATATCCCGCCTGGGGTCTCACTCCTGATGCCCTTCAGAGAGGAGGTTCTACTGGAGGTAGAGGAGGCTGAAGAAGATTCAGATGTTCGGCTGCTATCCACGCTGCGTGACCTTCGACACTGCTCTGGGTCCAACCGGTTCCTCGGGCCTCCTCTTCCCCTCCTCTGGCTGCTGTTGAACTGACTTATTAGCTTCCCTACAGATAAAATTGAGTCTGTGTCCACTGTGTTTGGGGACCTCGCAGGAAGCTGTCGACTTGAGGGGGCAGCTTTACTCTGGACCCCCTCCATCTGGTCTCCCTCTGGGCCTTCAGCTGGCAGAGGGATCCTTGGTTTGGCAGGCATTGTTGTCTCAAGAGGAGGACTGATATTTGGCTTCCCAGGTTGAGAACCCTTTAGAGGAACAACAAAGTTCAGGCTATTACTCTCAGGGTCATAAGGTTGAAGGATCTCCGGATGTTTCTGATAATGAAACCCGGAGGAGGCTGCAGTCTGCTGTGACTCAGGCGGAAGGTCCACAGACCTCCTCAGCACGCCCGGGTTGTACCCTGCCTGGTGAGTGATCACAGAGATATCCCGGTGAGTCTCCTGTGCAGAACTGTTCAGGACTACATAAGGTTGACCTTTTATCCCTTGGACTTGGATCCTGACTCCAAATATGCTCTCGTGGCTGGTTCTTGAGCTGTGCGGCTGCATGTAGCCTTGCTGTACCCTGACATCTGGAGAGCCTCCCAACCGCTGAGACTCCATCTTTGATTACCTGGTAAAAAAAACAAACGTGTTATCAATAGTGGTGGAAACATAATAATCATTTACTCATGTTGTTGTTAATGGACAGTTTTCATTGCAGTGAAACATTTTAATATCTTCAAATATCACATTTACTTTATTAATTTCTGGGATGTGCCAATTCATGACAAGTGTTTTCTCAAGACACTTTACAATAAACAGTAAAAATAACAAAATGATAAGCTGAACCAGTCAAAGGTTTAATGTTAGTTGTCATGAGTATCAAATTTCTGAAACAGTAATTGAGAGCTAAACTATATTTGTTTAAAATCTGACACAAAATGGACCGAATGCAGAATGTCCCAAAGGGATGGTCAGATGTTGAAATTGATAGTCAATAAAATGTATTGTAAAATAATACACCAACAATTCAGACAGGTCAGAAATGGGCCAAGGACCAATCAATTAGATTTTGGTCGGGATCCAAATCTGGATATGGATAAAGGAATGTTTTGAAGGATTTATTCACATTGCAAGGTTGGGCAGTTTTCCGTATTTTTGCTAATGTTGTAACCTAATAAGTTCTCAACAGATATGGATGACACTTTCTGAAAATGTTGGTCATGGCACAAGGGACAAGTGATTCAGTTTTTATGGTGATCTTAAGCCAGATAACCTGATGCACCTGATGGATTGTTCAATAAATTTCACTAATCCATCTAGGAAAGAGCTCAATGAAACTTTTTGAAAATGGGCAAAACCTTTCAAAACCATATCCAGCAGTGAACTGGACGATCGTTCTGACAATGACACAAATTTATTGGAAAGGACCCCCTGTGAACCCTCCCTTTCTACTCACTGGAAGGATTATGTGTCTTTTGGTGAACACTTCTTTGTTGCCCCTCATTATTCTAGTTAAACAGCAGTTTGGTAAACTGGCTGTCATGATCCTGCTGTTTATCTTAGTTAAGTTACCCATTTTGTGTTCATGTTTTGTGTCTTGTCTTGCACTTCCCGTTTTACTTTGAAAATTCACCTGTCTTTCCTTGTTTCTGTAGGTTTTGCTTCCTGTCTGGTGTGTCAAACCTGATCCCCGATTGTTCCTTCCCAGCTGTGTCTGATCACCCCCAATCACCTCATGTATTTAACCCTCATGGTCTTCCCCTGTCTTGTTGCCAGTTTGTTGCACTCTTTAGTCTTCATCCCAGCACTCATTCCTGTCATGTCTTGCCGGTAAAAACCCTTTTGTCTCAGATCTAGTCTTTAGCCTCACGTCTTGGATACCTTTGCCTTTCTCTGATAGATTTTCTGTGTACTGAACCTTGCCTGTTTGCAAGCATCTGATGTTGCTTTCACTGACATTTAACACAAACACAATTGCATCTACAAACAATTTAATGCTGGGGTTTCCACCTATGAACTGTGCTCCCACACCCCCTCGATAGCAGCATTTGCTCAAAAGCTTAATTATTTGGGTCAAAAGTAAATATTCACAACAATATTATACACAGAAACAAAAGACTGAGTGACTCATGACACTCCAGTTGTTGTAATTAAAGCATAGACACAGGAAAGTGTACTTAAACTGTTCAGAACTTTGAGAACTTTTTAGTTTGTTTGTTTAGTTCTACTTTTGAAGATTTGTCAAAAGCTACTCTAATTACACTGGAGTAAAATTTAATCAAAGTAACTGGATTTTTACTTGAATACAATATTTTTGCCCTCTGGTCACAAATGATACTAAATAAAAGTGATCTTGTATGGAGAGATGGATAAGTCAAGCTGTGGTTACTATTTACACAACATACGAGCGAGGTCAGAGCCACACAGGGACACAATGACAGGACACTCGCAGCTCCTCACAGCTGCACTCAGTAAAAGAGCGAATAAATGGAGACTGACAAGTGCCTGATAATGCAGTGCAATGAAAACAGCTCTTTCTGTGTGCTCATGACAGTGAACTATTGTACAACTGAGACAACTGCATGACGACTACAACTGAACGAGGTCTCCGAGGTGTCGTCACCCACTTCATGGTATGACCCTCTCGGAAAATGCTAATTGACAAAAGTGTTACTGTGAGACTGAAACCCAGAAGAGGTTATAAGTAGACAAAACAGCGTCCACTTAAGTGTAGTTAATACAGTTATTGGCAAAACAGATTGTTGCTTACGTATACTTGTCCAAAAAATAAATACTGGTTTAACCTTTTGTCTACATTATAATGACTTAATTGATGCTTGATAAAGTTTACTGGTGCTCTATGGATCAGTTTTAAGTCAAGGACAGCTTCTGAGCTGGCAAGCTGCTTACAAAGATTCTGTAATCATATCCTTTGGGTGTTAAAGAGTAAATCATACAGGCAAACCAAGTACAGGATTTTACACAACATGGCAACCCCAGGGGTGTTAGTGTTGGCAATGATATATGAAAGAGGAAAGAAAGGAAATTTCCATTTTCAAGAGGATAAAAGCAACATTGTCCGTACATAGCATTACTTTTACAGTTGATTGACCTGAAAAACATTGGTTCATCAATATAGCATAGTGTAATACTGGTTTATAAAACCTGGCAACCCAGAGAGGCTTCCCACTGTGTGTGGTGTAGAGAAATGGGAACTTCCCTTTTTGGTGAGAATCAAATCAACATCATCTGCATATAACATTACCTGAACAATAAATTTATCATTTTAACAATATATCAGTTTTTATTATTTTTATATTTTTTGTTGACGATATAATAGTTGAATAGGCTTTATGCTCTATACCAATGATCATCAACAGGCAGCCCGGGGCCACATCAGGCTCTCCACAGTTTCCAATCTGGGCCCCAGAATATCATCAGAATCAGAAAATGTGAGGCAGAAAAACCTGTCATACTGTTACGGGTATCTTTTTGTCATTACATCCCTAAAACTATGGGCACAAGCCCCAAAACAAAGGGGATTAAAACATCTTTATAAAGTAGGACTTCATGTTTCATCTGACAGCCATTTTAGTCAATATTTAACCAGGGGAATGAGTAAACTGAGAGTCAAATCCAGTGATGGAAAACATGACAGCCTCAGAAAGAAGAAGACAAAATTCTTTAATTGCTTCATTTTCCATTGCAGCAGTATGAGTGATAGGGACTGATCTCCCCTTTAGAGGCTAAGTCCTTGTACAGATGTAGTTTATGACCCCTACTCTATACAATCCAGGATGTGGAAAATTTCCCTCAGCATGGAAATCCCTTTGTTCTTTTTGTCTGTAAATCCAATTAAATTTGTCCAGTATCTGATTTTTTGACCGATATAGCCATTCAATGTACACTTTATGAACATTATTATCAACAATGTCTGCTCAATGTCTAATAGTCAGGCTTCCCCGACATGTTTAAGAGTAAACTACAGAGGCAAACACAGTGCAGCATTTCAAATAACCCGGAAACACCAAGAGTGTTATCTGAGGTAGTAAAAAGAAAATATCCATATTCGATATAATGGAAACAATATAATCTGCATAAACTCTTCATTTGATAAATTTGAAAAAAAAAAAGCTTTTGTTTGGTCCGTCCTGATAGTAGTTTGAACTAACTGGCAACCCAAGAGGATTTCCTAAATACAGCACTTGAGGTTTAGAAACAGAATTTCTCATTTTTAAGAGGATGAAAACAATATCGTCTGCATGTGACATAACTTTGGTAATTAAATGATAACTTGAAACATTTGCCAGTAATTATTATTCTTATTTTTCTCATTTTGGTTGATGAAATGGTGAACAAAGCTTTATGAAATTAGGATTAGATAGTGCAGTTTTCCAGATTTTTCTAATAAGTCAATAAGTTCTCAGTGGATTTTTGTGACCTTTTCAGGGAGGAAGAAGTTGCACATTTTTGCCAAGAACTCGCCTGACAGTGTTGGAAATGCCTTGGCAGGGGTCTGTGCTCTTGGAGCACTTCTAACTGATATGTGAAAATGACTGGCGGTCGCATTGAGTGAAGTGAGGGGCCACATGTGGCCCCTGGGCTTCCAGTTGCCCACCTATGCCTTAAATTAATGGCATTATTATAGCCTCATATAGTACTAGAAAGATTAAAAGTGAAAATTAAACCAAACACATCGGCAACGCAGACCCCCCCCCCCCCCCCCCCCCCCCCCCCCCCCCCCCCCCCCCCCCCCATTAAACCTTGTATCATTCCCTATAAAACTTATTACCTATAACCGACTACTTATCCTGTAGCCTACCTATACTAAAAAATGCTTAATTAGAAAGTGGTAAAGCTATCAGTGGTTAGGATAACAGGTTGGTTTAGTGAAACAAACACATATCTTACGTTTATTTAATTAAAGTTTCTCTCCTGTTGGGTTGTCAAATGAAGCGGATCTGCGTTTATCCGGTTTGACATGATGAACTTCACTTCACCTCACTGCTTCAACCACAACTTTAAACAAACGTCCACACAGTCAGGATAAGTACACAACATTATTGAATTAAGACGCATCACTACTGGGTCATAGCCTGTTATAACAGATACTCAATTCATTCGTTTAAGGAGAGAAAAACTCACAGATAAAGTGAAAACGAAAAGATCCTTAAAACCCATGAACGCACCGCTGAACAAAAACGACGCTTTAATAAACACAAAAGCGGCATTCTGAGTTTTACAAAAGAAAACATGAAGTTAACGACCAGAGCTGGGACTTACCGCGGCTCAGTCCAGACCTAAAGCTGAAGTGAGTCCTCCTCCTCCTCCTCCGCCCGGACAGAGAGGCGTTCACTGTCTGCTCTGCGTCAGAGCTTCATAACAAAAAACATCATTTAATGTCCACTGTTTAAAAATAATGACGATACGAGCGAAAGTAACGTGAATTGACTATAAAGATAACATGAACACTTAGGCTTATAAATGTGATAACTTTAATGACTCCAGGAGAAACGAGTGCAGCATGTGTTGAGTGAGTCTTTGCATGTAGGAAAGGGTAGTTAACTTTGAGTAGGGGAGACCAGGGTTGGTTGTTACACTTTTAGTTTTCCTCTAATTGACTCATGAATAACAAACAAACCTCAGTTTCAATGAAGAAGGAACATAGTGTGAAATGTAACTAAGAACAGAATTCAGTGATTTACCAATTATGTTTGACCTATTTTCCATTGAGTACTCTACAAAGACAAAATAGGCTAAAGTTCTAACCAATTCTTTTTTTGATTCATACGGAAGAGTATCAGGGCCATGTTAGATGGAGAAAATAATTTTGGGGAAGTCGAGGTTAAACTCCAAATTTTGGGATTAAAGTTGAAATGACAAGAATAAAGTTGAAATACACTTTTGTGATAAAAGTTGAAATGTCGAGAAAAAGTCGAAGTGTCGAGAAAAACAAAACGAAATGTCGAGAATATAGTCGAAATACATTGTATGTCCATTTTATTCTCGACTTTCGACTTTTTTTCTCAACATTTCAACTTTTATCTCATCATTTCCACTTTATCTCGAAATTTCGACGTTATTCTCGTCATTTCGACTTTAATCTCGACCTGCCGAAAATTATTTTTTCCATCTAAAATGGTCCTAATACTCTTCCATAGATTCATTTCAAACCTAAAAAAGAAAAGAAAAAGAAGCAATTAAACAGTTTAGTCAAGGCAACATAATGCATATGTACACTGGACAGCTGTATATGTCCAACAACTAAACCTATACATGTGAATACATACACATATATGTCACACAACACCCTGTTTGAGAAGGGACAGAATGAAGCTAAGAGCTTATCTCATCCTGTCCTTTCCTTACAAATCAGTTCCATTACGGAAACAAAAAAAAACTTTTTTTGTTATCGTGTTTTAATTTTAAATTGTTAAGATGAGGATTTATCCCAAAGTCATATAAAATCAAAATGACTTAAGGAATAAAACTTGCTAGTCAAAAAAGGCTCAAGCTGCATCCACTCAGGCTAAATCCATTTTCACTATTGATAGACATGTAATTCAAGGTAATCATTTTTTACCTCTACGTGTTTTCTTTGTAGAGGTACAAAAAATTTTTTTTTTTCTTTCAGTCCTATCATGTGTCTTGGCATTGTCTTGTTGAAATAAGCAGTGTCGTATCTGAAGAAGACATTGCTTGGAAAGCAGCATATGTTGTTCCAAAACCTGTATGTATCTTTCAGCTTTCACAGATGTGTAAGTTACTATCACAGATGCTAGCTTTTGAACTTGGCACTGAAAACAATCTGGATGGTCCTTTCCCTCTTTGCCTGGAGGACATGACACCCATGATTTCCAAAAACAGTTTAAAATGTGGAGTCGTCAGACCACAGCACACTTTTTCATGCTGTGTCAGTCAAACGTTTTTGGGTCTTGTTGATAAATGCGTTCTGCTTGGTAGAGTTTTAACCTGCATTTGTAGTTGTAGTGACAAACTGTGTTGACTGACAATTGTTTTCCAAAATGTTCCTGTGCCCATGTGGTAATATCTTTTACAGACTGATATAAGCTTTTAATGCAGTGCTGCCTGAGGGATCAAAGGTCACAGGTATTCAAAGTTTTCGGCCTTTTCTCTTACATGCAGAGATTTCTACATATTCTTTGGATCTTTTGATGATATTATGGATTGCAGATTTTAACATCCTTAAGTTCCTTGTAATTATACGTTGAGAGACGTTTTTTAACTGTTGGCCTATTTGCTCACGCAGTTGCTCAGAAGGTGGGGAACCTCGTCCTGTCTTTGCTTGTGAACAATTGAGCCATTCGGGGCTGCTCCATTTAAACATCATGATAATCCCTAGTGTCTAATTATTCTGTTCACTTGTGCAATGTTCCAAGCTGGTGTTTTTTAAGCATTTCTTTTCCACTGTGAAAATTCTCGTGAATGACTAAGTTAGTGTTACATGTGAGCAAGATGTGTGACAGCCATTCACTGGCCTCTTGACAAAGGTTTTATGCTAGCAACCTAATGACTTTAGCCAGGTAACTAAAACTAGGCTGAAAGTGAAGCTATGCTCTTTACTTTTTGATAAGTTTGATATTAATATTGAAACTTTTCTACCAAAATATAATCTATGTTAACATTAGCATAAGGGTTAGCATTAACTGAGTAATACAACTGGAGTTATACCCAAGTATCCGTAATAAGTCAAACCACACATTTTTTCTGAGAAGGCACCCAGTTTGAACTTTGAGTATTAAATAATGTGTGACATTTATAATGCTGGAGTAGGAATTAAAAGCTGTCTTTGAGTTAATTTTTCAAGGTTTTAAGTCTGAAAATGTGCAGTGTCTTTTGTGATTAGCATTTCTTTGGCGTTTCGACTCCATCGTGATATTTTGGTGTACTTCAGGGGTACTGAGGGCAAATGCAAGACAGGATCCCCCCCTTGGAGTCTAGACACTGGTGGTGGTGAGAAATGCAGTATATGAAGAGAAGTAGACTTGTTGGGACCATGATGTGGTGAACAGAGGTGCTGATGAGGTCTGCAGGGTTAGTTGAGGGGCCAGACTTCTGAGAAATGGACACTGATGAGACAACTAGAGGTGCCTGGGGTGGAGGAGGGTTGCCAAGATCACACAGTACGACACCAGGGGAGCAAAGACTTGGTTGTGACAGAAAGTGAGTGTACGTGTCATGTCGGTCAAGTTTTTCTTTTACTTTGTAGTCTCATGTCTCATGTCTTTTGTCTTTTTATTTTGAAAGCATTACCCCTTGTCTGTGTTTCAGGTCTGTTCCTGTTTGTCTTGCCTTGTCTCATCACACCTGCTACCTGATTGCTTCTTCCCCACCTGTTTCCTATCACCCTTCATTACCTGATGTATTTAACCTCATATTTCCCTCAGTCCTGTGCCAGATCATCATAATTCTCAGTCCTCTTTCCAGCACTTGTCTCAGTAATAGTCAAGTGGTGTATTACCTTAGCCTGCCTTTTGTGAACTCATCTTTTGCCAAGTGTTTTTGGATACCTTAGCCTCTCTTTAATTGCCTCACCGTGTACCGACCTCTGCCTGTTGAGGAATAAACCTTTTTGTCCTAGTCCTGCATTTGTGTCCTCCTTTTTCTGAGCCATTGTTCATGATAGTATGCTCCTGTTCAGCTGATGATTTGATTTACCTGTGCAGAAAGCAGGGAGAGGAAATGAATAAGAGGTAACTGAAATGACTGAATGAATATATAGGTCTTCCTGCTGAACCTTTGCTATAGCTTCATGCAGTACACATTATCATACAGTATAAATGCTGTTATAATCATGAAAAATCCAAGTAGTCATTGTAAATATTGCAGATCTCTTCAACAGCATTTGCTGCTTACTGGGCCATTTGTCCTTTCATAAACTGAAAACCAGCAAAGCCACCGGCCTGGAGTGCTGCTAAACTCTCCTGTCAGTCATACAACATACTGCCAAACACAATCAGCATGCTGACTTCAGCAGTTGTGTTTAGAAGACACTTTTGAATACAGTCCCTGAATCTCTGAGGAGAATATTTAGACTTCATGGCAGCAGTGAAGATATAAACCAACACAATCAGGCTAACATGTTCTTTTTCCTCTACTGTGAAGGTCATGCTCCCCACTGCTGCTTTAATGTAGGCTCCTTTGGGAGGGCTGAGCAGTAACCTGTCTTTTTTTCTGAATGAGGACGTGAACAGATAACAAACCATGTCTATCAACTTAGTTTGAAGGAGTATTAAGAAGATGGTAGGTTAGCTAATAAGGGGTTACTGTAAGCCGTTAATGATGCAAATATGCCATGGAGTACATTACGCAGCATACTGGTTTTCCTTTTCTTACTTCTAGGAGAAATGGGACAAATGTGAAGTGTGAAGTCCATCTGTGCAACATCAATGGAAAATGTCTGACAAGAGTAGAACCTCAGGAAAAACTGGAGGGCAATTGAACAGATGTTTTCTTTTTCTTTTGTTATATTCATTATAGACCAGCTAAAGGTTTGCACTCTCTTAAGCACATTTAAACCACTTTTGTACTTACTGCCTAATCAGCTGCCTTGCAAGGTTAGGTCCAAACTGTATTATGCTTCAATGTATACATTTATTAAGCACAATTTGTTTTAAAAACTTTAAGGTGGTATTTATCAACCTAAAGGTGGGAGTTTGTCCTAAGGCTAACATGCCGAGAACACTGATCTGCGGCCCTAAGATCTTGTCTGTGTAGAGAGCCCTACTTCATTGATATAACATGCTTAACTAGAAGTGTACAAACCTCTGCCATGACATTTCCAACATTCTCAGATGAGCTTTCAAAATGTGGGAAAACTGTTAAACTGTTACCAAATCCTTAAAGGGATATGCCAACTTTTTTTTTCTTTTCGTGTCTTGCCTCACTCCTGAGTCCGTGACAAACAGACTCCACTCTTTCGACTGTGTGTGCGGTAACAAGAAAGAGACGGGCAAAGCTTGCCCCCTGCTAATTAGCTTAGCTCAAACACTGGAAGTCAATGGTAGGTGTTAGCCTACCTCTGCCTACAGTCATCAGATAAACTCTTCAGCAAATCATGTGTGCTTGTTGCGACTCTATTTTTTTACTGCGTTATGTTACATTATTATATTCTTCTACTCGTAAACAGAGGCTTTATTTTGTTGACCTACTTCCACAGTGGTTTTAGCAAGAGATGTGACGTTAGTGAATGAATCGAGTCTTTTGAACGGCTCTTTTAAGTGAACAATGTGCCCATCTCTTTCTTGTTACTGCACGCAGATTAGAAAGACGGGTGTCTATCTGCTTGCCATGGACTGGGGAGTGAGGTATGACACAAAATTTTAAAAAAGTTGGCGTATCCCTTTAAAAGAATTTTCTAGATCCACATGACCGCAAAAATCTAATCAGGGATCCCTTGTGACATGACCAATATTCATAGAGAATGTCATCCAAATCTGTTCAGAATTCACTGAGTTTTGAGCCAAAATGTGGAAAACGGCACTAGTTGCAATGTTAACAATTCCTTGACCTGGATTTGGATCACCACCAAAATCTAATCGGCTGGTTCTTGGCCCTTTTCTGACCATCCTTAAAATGCAAATTCTGTTCCTGACTTGAACTTACAAGCGCTGGCAAAACATAGCTTCCTTGGCTAAGGTAACAAAAGATATGACACAAACTATTAGAAAAAATGACATTTATTGCTACATTATCATTTGACACATGCCTGTAGGCTACTTCAAACTGTACACATACTGTACATGTTATGATAGGATTATTCTGGTTATTTTTATTCAGCTGTGTGGAAACCAAACAAGACGTCCATTATTCTGTAATACTGTATTGCTCAGAGCATGAAATGTGTTCACGTCTAGTAAAACTGCACATAGAGGTTTTCTTTTGTAAAGTCAGAGTGACAAAAGTAAATATGGACATTATTAAAATCACAATATTTGTATAAAAGATAAGTTAGATAACTTAAAAAAACATTAATGTTCTATTAAAAACTCAAACATGCAAAGAGCTTCGACTACATAGGAAGAGCGATAATCGCACTGAGAAGACGAGGGACTCTGTCCACCAGCGTTTCATGAAATGTGACCTTGTTAACAGTGCTATAACACAGATTTGTAACAAATATACAAATAACAGCTGATGCCCATTTGTTCAAGAATGTTCTCGGAGATCTGTTCATTCACAGAATGGTCAAACTCCTGCTAAACTTACACACTCTCGCCCATGCACACGACAGGGGACTACTGAAATCCATTCTCTGAACACACAAACTTGGGAATGTCGGGGCTATGAGCTCAGAAATAAACATTTGTTTTTAAGGTGACATATGATGAAAATCCCACTTTTTAATATTTTTGTACACATATTTGAATATCCTGTGTATCTACTGACGCACTAAAGGTGAGATAGGCCAACCTAGTCTGTTGGTTTTTGGTCCATGTTTGTCTGAAAACATGAAATCTGTTGGTCTGTTTGGCCTCACTCCACCCTGTGCCCCCACCCATGGATCTCCAAATACAGAAGCACACAGTTGTACTCGTGTTGGCTGCCCTTGAAGAAGAGAGGGGCGGGCAGAGAAGAAGCTAATTTGCATTCATACCAAAGCTGAGTAAGCTTGCTCAAAGCTGGTTTATGAAGAGTCCAAAATGTTGTCTGATGATTAGTCCATATTATATTTTGACCAAAACACAGCACAGTTGTTTGATTCAGACCTCAGACGACTAGTTTTAAAGGGGATGTGATATGTCACCTTTAAGATTATTATAAACTGTAAAAGTCGGTCAAAAACAGATCTGGCTCTGTGAAAAGTCAAACTGCAGATGACACATCATCACTACTGGACTCCATCCTCTCAGATATAATCAAAGAGACAGATAATCAATAAATATACAAAATATATACAAAAACACCTGCAGCTTACAATGCATTTGTCAGTTATACAAGTAAAGTTTAGGCACAAAGTTAAAGTCCGTTTGGGAAAGTGAGGAGATGATTGTTCAACTGCATCACGATCATAGAAGTCGACCTCTCCGCTCTGGTCCATATCAGAAGAAACGCTGGACGTCTACAACAGCTCGATGCTCTTCACTCAACATCTAGAAGCCAAAGACACAGAGGATAAGGGAAAATACATAAGGCGTTTATCTTCAGAATAATAATATGAGCTCTTTATTTTTTGATATTTGTCCAGAGGAGTATAAATGTTAGGCATGGATTTAAAGAAAAGAGGAGAGGAAGATATTCTTTATAAAGTTAAATGTCAGGAATAAAGTCCAAATGACAAGATTAATGTTGACATACACTATTAAGGCTAAGGTCGAAACACAAAAGAGACAAGGTCAAAATATAAAGATCTAGAAGTGCTCTGAAAACACAAACCTCCGGCAAAGCATTTCCTACATTGTTAGCCAAGTTGGTAGTGAGAGAAAAGAAAACTGCCGTACTCTGGAATGTTAACAAAGTCTCAGAAAAATTTCCTGGATCCGCTTCTAGATTCAGATCACTACCAAATTTTATCCACTTCTCTGTTATACTATGAGCAACTTTCCCTAAAAATTTTAAGGACTTCTGAGTTGTAACTGAAAAAGTGGAAAACTGCCCTATCTTGCAATGTTAACAAATTCCTGGATCTAGTTTCAGCTTCAGCTTTTATAAACTTCGGCTTTATGTAATGACCGACATTCCCTTGAAATTTCATCAGAATCGGTTTAGAACTTTTTGAGTTATTACTGAGAATGTGGAAAACTGTTTAACCTTGCGCAACAGCTGGATCCATCTAATTCAATGTCTGTAATCAGGCAGATCCATCTTGCTAAGCTCTAATCTACAACGACTGGGAGTGGCTCAAAGCAGCACAGCCCAATCATAGAGTTTGTTTTACAAAGTCGCTCTGGTGAGTGGCTCTCCTGTAGCACAGTCGCGTTCGCCCACTAAATTATCTTGTGATTGATGGACTGATCACCCAATCATCTGCTGGATGTGCTTTTGAAAGGTTCTGCCCTCTCCAAACACTTTCTATGGGCTCTTTCCAAGATGGACTGGTGAAATAAATGGAACGGTCGATCTGGTGTGCCAGGTTAGCCCTATCTCACAATGTTAACAAACCCTTAAATACTGGATTCACATCTTCAAATCACCACCAAAATCTGATGAAACCTTCCTTGGGTCCTGACCAGCATTACCCGAAATTTTCATCAAGTTCCATTCATAAGTTTAACTAACTATATGACAAATGCTGGCAAAAACATAACCTCCTTGGTGGAGGTCAACGAGATTAAAATTGAAATGATAAATAAGGAGGAACTATATTTAACATTGTTCTTTACCTTTTTAATTTATTAGAATTGTATATCAACATTTCAAGCTGTTTTTTAACTTTCTGACTTTTGTTCTTCATCATTTTGACTTGTTCCTACTTACGCTGTCCTTTCTCTCCAAGAGTGTAATATAGGGTTTTCCTCCTTATTATTTCTTTCTCCCACCTGGCCCTATAACTCCTCTCAATCTTATAAATATCCACTGGTTCATGGGTAGTTTTGCACAAATCTAGCACCACATCATTAAATTGGACTAACACTTTACCAACCATAACAGATTGAACAGTTATCTCTAAACAGCTCTTCTACATACTTGATGCTGGTCCGATGTAGTCTTTCCCACAGGCTCAGAGGTTGCCCATGGGGTTTGCAGGGTCTGTTAGACTCGGGTGGAAAGCGAGGTGCATGGACTGTGGATCCGACATGACCGCAGACACCTTCTCTTCCTCTCTTCTTCGCAGACACGCTGCTTTTGGGTTCAAGTTCCTCTCTGAGGGATAACACAAACAATGGGTTGGCGTGTAACTAAATATAGATTCATGTCATTGAACAAAGAAATTGTTCGTTTTAATCCCCTGTGTGCCGTTAAGTGTTGCAAGAAACAAAGTCTCCTTTTTAAGTACTTACGAGCTTATTCATGGAGCAGTATCAGTAAGAGACACCTCATTGAGGTATATTTAAAGTGTGCTGAGAGGACTTTTAAATTATTTTCCAATTAAAGTTCTTATAATTATTTTACTGTTTCACTCCCTGTGTCTTTTGACAGTTAATGTGTTTACTGAAGACCACTGCTGTGAAAAAGACAAAAAAAAAAACAAAATCAAATTCTTCGTCTTGCTCTAACGGACACATAACCCCCACAAAAGTCTAAGGCAGTGGTTTTAAAACTTTTTTCACCAAAGGCAGACCAAAGACCTAGCCAAAATTTCAAAGCACATCACATTTATATTCATATTAACAAATCTTTAAAAAATGGGCTGCAGTATGTGATTATTTTGTAATAATGTTTACTTTTACCACTTAACAAAAGGAAAAAAACAGACAATTTGCAAATGAAATATTTAATAGTGGTTATATTTAGGTTTCTCACCAAAAACATTTTTTTCCCTCTCTCTTGATGTTACATTCATCGTGACAGAGATTTGTTAAAATTCAGTCTTTTTCCTGAGCTGGGGTTGAAATGATCAGAATGTAACTTTATGCCAGCTTGTAAAGCTGAACACTTCAACACTGTTATTATTTTAAAAGGACAGGATTTTAGAGTTACTTGTTACAATGCTGAGGCACAAAACTTTTTATGGTGCAAAAGTCTTTGTATGGATTTTGTTAACTTGGCAAATTGCATTTTTATACAGAAATTAAAGCAGACAATGTACCAAAAATGTAATAAGAAATATAAGCTGCAGTTCCCCAACACACCATTTTGGAACCACTGGTCTATGGTTTAAAATACAAAAAAATATATGAAGAATCATTTTGCTGATTCTTCATATATTTGTCAACATCAAGAATCATGTCTGTTTTGCTTTTGTAGGTAAAAACAAAAACTGTATTCATCTCAGTCTGTTTCATGACCAGCAAAAACACTCAGAGGAGTTCAGAGAATTAACAGATCCTGTGAAATCATCCACCTTCAGAAAACCTGGCCAGATTGTACATTTTGGTCAAATTTGCTTAGTGTATTTCCTTTTAAAATTGCTTTTTTTTTTATGTACATTCATTGTCCTGTTTTAATTTTGGAAGTCTCCTTAGTCTTGTCTGTGTAAAACAGGAGGCTGTTATTGTTGAAAAGGCCCCGTCTGAATTTGATTTATATGCATTTAAAAAAAAGAAAAAGAAAAATCTTTGCTTCAACAAATTCTGAATTTGTGATCCAACAGAGTTGGCCTGGTAAACAACAATATCATAAACATAGAGACTGATAAAACATTGAAAAGAGAAGTGGTATCAAGGTAGAGCCTTGTTGAACACCTGTCTCCCTGGAGTCTGGACCCACAGCTCGTCAAAGTAACTGACCTCTGACTTGTTGTTCCAGGCTGAGGATCACAGCCACGGCCTGGTGCAGCACCAGCAGCTTGGTCTGTGGCTTCTCGCTCTTCAGGTGCATCTGACACATGTGACCCAGCTCTTTAAACGCCTCATTGATGTCCCGCACACGCAGACGTTCACGAGCGTTGTTGGCCATCCGTCTCTCACGCTCACGTTCTGCTTTCTGCTCCGGGCTCAGGTCCTCGTCCTCATGGATGCTGAAATAAAGAGGCATGAGAGACTTGTTAGGAGAACTCTTTTTAAATGACAGAGTTTGGTATAATTAAATTCAACTTGATCTAAATGAGAGCTTCTCTTTATCCCACATGACACTGTGCACTTATAATGTGGATTTTACTGCCCTCTGCTGGTCACTCAGTCAACAGGATATTATTTTGTCTCCTAAGATGCCTGAAATTCCCTCATTTGTTCTGTGAAAAAGCTTACATGGTGGCTTCACTGACAATAACCTCATTGCATCAGTTGTCATTCATTAAAATGCATCTATAAGAGCTCTTGTCTTTTATAGAGCATGCTTCCTTCGTAAATTGAGAATTAATGGCCAAGAGATGCACTTTTAGGCACAATATGTACGTTTTTTTACTGATATGACTTATTTAAAAAAAGAAAAGACTGATGCTGCATTAAGAAAAAAATATATGTTTCAAAGCCTTGGAAATGTTTATTAATATAGTTGTAAGAGTCCAGGTAATTGTGCCAGCCACCATGACCGAGCTGCCATGACAAGACACACATGTTCATCATTGCCATGGAAAAAAATTGATAGATTTTTAAAGATTGCTACTGCTCATTGTTTTGTGCTGCTTAATGTCAATAAACCATTTTATTTTATGCCGTCTTTAGCACTTTTTGTCTCTCAAGCTCCCACTTACACTCCATCATCTCACCCCCTGACCCCTGTAACGGTGTAATCCAACCAGCACTTCAAGTGCAGGAAAGACATGCTGTCAGCTCCGCTCACCTCTGCTGCTAACTGTTTTTCATTGAGTAGTCTTTTCAACAGAAACTGCACTCCAGGAGGTGTATTTACCAAACAGTAAACCACCATTTAGGCTTCATGGATAAATTTCACACAGTGAGGGAGATAAGCTGTTGAAAGTGGCCTTTCTGTTTTGCAATGCAAGAGATACCTGGATGCTTTGCAGGGAGCTTGAAATCAGGAGGGCCACATTTAACTCCTTAACTATGATTGGCTTTTTGCTTGTCAGAGGCTGGACTTCAGTTTAAACAGTACAAACTGGTGCAGTAATGAGTCCTGAACCAAGGATATTGCCTAGCATTAGCAATCCAGCAGGGATGAAAGAGGGAATGAGTGTTCAGAAAAATGCCCAAGATACAAATTATGCAGGACACAATGATTTTTGCCCAACATTAATAACTTTCAAAATTACCCCACTGATAAATATGAAAGTGTTATCACATCTCACATAGAATTGTTGCTAACCAGTGCTAACTAGGACTTCAAAGTTTGTTCAAGACATAAAACATCATCATTTTTGATTGTCTTTAAAAACATGGGAAGACACACAACTGGTACTAACTTGATAAGATCACACTAAAAGGAAAGTATTAAACAGAAAGGGGTAAGAGCATGAAATAAACATTTAAAACTTGGAAGTGGAGATGTTGAGGCCAACCAGCCATGTTGAAGCCTGGCATTAGCTTTTTTCTTTTGCTCACTGCATTTACATTAGAAAAACAGTGAAAGCAGCAATCATTTGTGAGGGTTATCTTGCTGATGAGACATCTAAATGTCAAACTTTTTTACTAAACAGCTCACAGGTTTTCTGTCGAGCGAACCAGAATGATGCTAACTTCAAGGTTAGTCAACAAAATTACATCATCCCTGCCCCAGTCTATGTGGCTGTGTTACAACATGCTGTTAGCTTCCTTTGCATCTCAGAGTGGCACATTTACTGTTGTAAGAAATTAAAATTCATATCCTATTTCAGTCCTTAAATAATTAAACACAGTATGCTTGGTTCATGCCATGTTGAATTTGAATTTTTTAAGATGAAGTTAACATGATAATAAAGTTAAAAAAAAAACGAATGCAAGACCTCCTTATTTGAGTGAGCACATGCAACACTTTGTACTTGAGGCCAACCCTGAAGAAGTGAGCGCTCCAGTCAAAAAACAGTCTGTCACCACCCCTGCCTTTAACAGCTGCCCGTACACATTCTGTGAAATCAATTCATCAAGCCAAAATGGCAGCGTACTGTTCAGTAAATAAACCCTATGGAGATCATTTTTTAATTTGAAAAACCAGTACCAGTAAGAAGTGAAAGTTGGTGGAGTTGACTGCGTGTCTTTGCTTATATTTTGCTATTGTTTTGTTTAGGAGCCCTCTGGCAGCAGCATTGGCATATTTTGCATTTTAGTCACCTTTAAATGGTTTATTAAGAATGAAATAGGTTTTAGGTTTGATTTTAAAAAGGCCACTTGGAGAGCAGTTGCTAGAGGTTTACTCACATACTGTATGTCAACATAAAAAACTCTCAGCTTTATCCAGATCTGAATAAAAGGACATGCACTCAGAGGTCAGAGCTGACGTCATGAAAAGATCTGTCATAAAGTGACCTCTGCTTCTTCTGGCAGAACCATGTAAACTCCATCTACTCTGAGAGATCTGACAAGTTGATGATGTGCAGTAAACCCAAATAATCTTTTATCAATAATCATATCCATTGTAATTTAATCTTGTATCAGTCTGTTGTTTTAAACTTTTGAGCTCCAACTACATAATATTTTCCATATGAAGGACCAAAAATGTATAATGTAAAATTAAATTGTTGTTTTCACAAGTATTTTTATATTGTATAGGTGCAACAAGAGTCTGTGCTACGTTTTAATTTTCCTTCATGAATGAATTGTAATGTTTATTTGAATGAATCAGTTCAACAAACTTGATCAACCAGGTGAATTTGGGATATTTCATTATATTTCGTGCTTGATTTTTTATTTCAATTACTTTTGATCTTTTTATTTTAATATGTTTCACATTTTTTTGTCTCAATGTTGTTCAGTGTTGTCTTTTAATGCGCCTATTACCATAACATTTTTTTGTACCATTTAAAGCACTTCGAGTTTCTGTGCATACGACTAGTTCTCTGCAAATCATGTAACCTTGCCACAGGCAAAACTATGTGACTTTTTATACACGAAAAAACATGAATTTGACACATTTATTTTACCATTGGTGCCTTGACCTTTAAATGTTTTTGGATTTCTAGTCTTGCTTTTTGTTCTATCACTTAATTTACAATGGCTAAACGTCACATTCAGAAGAAAAATGAGGCGCAGCTAAAAGAGCTGGTCTGGACACAGATGCCCCTCACAGATGGTCTAACTGTATTTAATGTAAATGAAACCCGATGAAGTGGGCTGAACTCACCTTTAAATGATGGGGTTTTATTTTGAGGTCTGTTGGGTGTACCAGGAAGTGAGGTTTGGATGAGTCCGAGCAACTCATTTAGGGGTTTTGTTCATTTACAGAAGCCTATCCCTCTCCTGTAGAACAAAAATCTTTGACATATTGGGTAGTGATTTCTATTGTTGTAATTGAGCAGAATCAATTACCTGGCAATTGTTGCACTAAATGCTCACTTTTACATGAATGCGCACACAGCTTTGAGCAGAAAAGCTTGTATAAACAGAGAGAACTAAATACCAGCTTTGTTGTACTGAGACCCCTAAATTAAACTTTGTCATGCTGCTTTTCTCAAAGTCAGATTAAGTACTGTATCTTGATATACTGTACGTATTATCCTGCACAATGTACCTCTTCAATGTCAATAAATTGAATGAAATGTCAAACTTATTTCATTTTCTAGAAGGCAGAGTACAAAGCTTTGACTAATCAAACCACTGAGCATAAAAAGACAGGCAGATTTTAGCTACTTGATTTAAAACTAAATAATGTTCATCTTAATCTTTAAAGAAAGCAGGACAGTTTAGTTATTTACCTGTTGGCTGTGCCGTTCTCCCCTTGATTTTTCAGGTCACCCTCCTCGTCTGATCTCTGACTGTCTGAGCTGTGACTGTGGCTGGTGTGCATCATCTCCTCTCTCTCCATGCTCTCCATCTTCAGCTCCAGATTACCCTGAACTCCAAGACCTCCTGTGAGAAATTTAGTCCAGACAGTTAAAGGCTTAAAAGCTTCAGACAGTGAGTGAAGTAAGGCTGTGTTCACATTAAATGCCATGACGCTCAATTCTGATCAGACTTTTTTGTCTCTTCAGGTGACTTTTCAAAACCTGGCCTCCTGTTTGGACTTCATGGACTTGCACATGAAAATAGCCAAAACTGGATTTCAGGTTAATTGAGCTGTTCAAATGGCTGAACAAAAATCAGATCTGTGATCCTGGTTTTATTTGGCACTAACATCAGAACTGGACACTCGGGTAGAAGGTGATAGTCATTAGAGAGGTCACATTTTACTTTAAATCAGGACCATACTTTCAATTTTGAAAACCATTAAAGTATGTTCAGAATCCTGGATGTTCAAAAAAATGTCTAGTTTGCATATGTAGAGTAATCCTGAGAGTGCTGTATTCTCCATAGGCCTGACATGCTCTGTTAGAGCATTTTATACATGTGTCAGCCTGCTCTATTGTAAAGTGTCTTGAGATAACACTTGTTATGAATCGGCACTATAAAAATAAAGATTGATCGACAAATGATGTATGGGTTGTTATTTGCATAACATAAAGGCCAGTGAGTCCCACTGTAAGTCATACTGAAAACTTAATACTGTTATTTTTATTATAAATATCATAATTTATCAAAGACTTAAGATGCTCAGTGCAGTGAACTTGGTATACAAAGTCAAAAGTAGATGTTAATGCACAGTATCAATGGACACTGAGTCTAAAAAATCAGATTCAACAGACATCACAGTGTGAATGTGGACATAGAGGCAGAAAATCAAACTCAGGTCACTTTGGTTTGCAGTGTGAACGCAGCCTTGTTGAACATATCATCGGATATACAGGAGTTAAACTCGCCTTGCATTGGTTGCAGCGTGGGCCTCTGTCTTGGTGGGTAAGGGTGTCCATTTTGAGTGCGGCTCTGGAAGGCTGAGTGGTTGTTGTTCATGCTAATGGCTTCAACCTTTATGACAAACAAAGAATAGGATGAGAGGAGGGTACTATTCATGTGAACATAAAACAACAAGCCCGCTCAGTCAAACACAGTATACTTCTATTGACAGATCATTTACAAGCCAAACATCTGCCCCCTCTTCTGGCATCTCTCGCTCTACAGAATTAATTTAATCTCAGACCATCTTAATCTGTCCCTTAAAACTACTGTACACTCCCTAAACATACCACTAATTCTCTTCAGGAAATGACACACTTGTGACTGACAAACCATTTGGAAAAATAAAAGTGCGGGAATTTAATACCCCCCTCCCCCGAAGGATTAGTCTAAAAACCCCTTTCCCCTGCATATACTTCAACTCCAGCTGGGCCAAAATCCCCTGGTGTGCTGAAAGGGAAACACGCAGGACTGGGAGTACACGATGCAGGCGTCCCCCATCACCCCATAGAGGAATTAGAGTTCGCACATACTCTACGCTCTCCATACAAGGGCGACGCGTCACTGCGCTCTCCCATTGTGCTCAGTTTCCTATTTCAAGGACAACAACCTTTACATGAGGAAAACATGCAGACATAGCGGGCGGAAAATTCCAGAAACTGAATACCACAACACCCCGCACACACGCCACCCTGTCTGTGCTTAAATACTTCAAAGTAAGGGTTTGTTAACCATGGCTGGAGTGTGACAGGTGAGCGGCAGAGTGCTGGCAGACCCCGGTGAGCTCTGGTGGGTTTGGTTCAGGAGGCTGTGGATGTCTGTGAGCAGGCCGCCTGTGGGTCCCACAGCGTGATTCCTCAGGACGTGGATCACATCATCCAGTCTGTCCAGCCGATCCTCCACCTGAGACTGAAACACACACGTTTAAAATTAATTCAAGTATTTGATATTTAAGATAGACAGTTTTTCTTGTGTCTCTGTACTATGATACTGGAGCAACACAGCTGAAGAGTTTGCATTGAACCTGATTCAGATCCATTTTATTAGATTAGCCTAGCTTAACCCTTTCATGCATGAATTATTAAATCACAAAGGAATACTTTTTAAAACGTTTGCTTTTACTTTCAAACAAGTTCAAAATCATGTTCATTTTTTTCTTTCAATGTTATATTTTGAGGGAGTTATGCATCTGTCCACCACTGTGGACACCATGCATCAACAGTGTAAATGGTAATTTAGTGGAACTTAATAAAGATCCACAAACAAATGACTCTGACAAACATTTATGAAGAGAAAATAAAAGATATAGCAGCTTATGAAGTATATGTATAATTGCTGTGTAATCAAACTATTAACTTGTGAATAACACCAAAATTTAAAATAAATAATGCAAAATTATCTGAAATCTGCATACAGGCATAATATCCAATTTGCCCTTCGCCAGCTATTTTGGATTTATGATGCAATCTCTCGATAAATTTACCATCTGGTAGTTGGTCATGGTGCTGCAACCTAAAGGGTATGTACTGTAGTGGACACCATGCATGAAAGGGTGAAGCTCCCATGAACAACTTTTTGGTTGGTCAGAGCTGCTCTTGCTCTGGGGATCTGAAAGTAGGGTTTCTATTTCTTACAAAAACATCTCATTTTGCTGTCTTATGGATTTATTATGTTGCTAACTGAGAGTCTTTGAAATGAAAAATGTTAAAAGTGTAAGTCTTTCTTTGACATGTTCTCATAATAATACTATTTAAACATTTGGTCTAAGGTCTAAAAACTAGCACTCGGAGAGCACAAACCTCCACCAAGGTAGTTCACAAATTGCTGTTACATCTATAAGCAATAGTTCCATGATAAAGTTGCCATCATAATATGATTCACTGACCCGGAAAACCCAAACCTAGCACTAGGAATCATGTTGATATCATTATTAGTTGGACAGTTATTGAGTAAAAATGATCGTCCGCTAATGGCGGTTCTCTGGATCACCACCAAAATCAAATCATTTTTAAGTTGGACCATTAACAACATCTCCTGAAAATTTCAGCAAACTCTGTCCAGTAGGTTTTGCATAATCTTTCTAACAAACAAACAGACAAACAAACAAACAAACAAACATACACTGGCAAAAACCACTCTTGGTGGAGGTAACTATTAATTTCAGACTTTTATAGCTTGGTGCTACTTTTTCACACTGTATGAGCATGCTCTCCCAAAATCATCATGGCTCCCAAGATACTGCTTTTATCTAATCTTATAGCAACAACTTTTAAGCATATAAACAATTTCATAATAGCCTAAAAAATGAATTGGATAGGATATTATCTAACCTCATTATATAACAAATTAGAAAATCATAGATTAACACTTCCAAACTTACAAAATAATAACTTAGGTCTTGAAACCCCGATTTTCTTGTAACATCTGGCCCTCATAAGCTTTTAGTTTAAAGTAATTAGCTGCTCAAGTCAAACAGTAAGTTTGAATGTTAACTATAATTTTTAATTGCACTTATGAAGAAAGGAAGTTTCATTAAATGATGAGGTTAACAGTAGAGCCTTAATTTAACCATGGTGGCACATTAAGTCATGTAATTATTATAAAGTGGATATTTCATTGAAGTATCCTCCAATACAATGCTCATTTCCCAAAAATACATATCTACCCTGTTAAATCCATTAATTAGTCCTTATTAAATCAACATTTCCAGACAAAGAGGAGAGTGTTTTATGCTCTGTAAGAGGGAGGAGTCATTGAACAAAACATCCTCAGTCTCCACAATATCTGTCACAGAGCTCAAGTTTCCTCTCCATAACAGTCTCCATCTCTCAAACAGAAAACTCTGAGTTTGTCTCATTTCATGGTTAACATTCATATAATCTCAACTAAACCCGTTTTCTGAAACAGTCCTTCTGTGTTTTGAGAGTTTTATCCAATGGTGTTTTTTGTCACTGTCTTGTATATTTATGTTTAATATGTCTATAGATGTGCATGTGGTCAGACAGATGTTAAAAGAATGCTTTCCAGGATTTTTTTTAACTATTTAAATTAATGTTTGTGTTTTTAAAGTAGCTCATCTTACTTTCTGAAAGGCAAAACATTAACAGGGAGGTATGCTTAAGGACCCTCCTCATTTGGGCCAAGCCCCAGATGTTTGCCCTCTCTAACTCGACCCCAGTTTTTTTCAACATCTGCCTCAAAGCCTCATTCTCCATCCTATCACTTTATAAAATCTGTGCATATATATGTCAGTTTTTCTATAAAGTATATTGATTAATTTTAATTTGAGGTATTTGACATGAAATGAGATGTTTACCAGAGATATGAGAGAGGACTCATAGTGCGGTGAGACCGGCGTTTGAACTGAACTCCGGGGCCACATGTTTGTGCCTGAGAGGAGGAAGAAAACTTCAGTTCATCATGAGGGGATTGTAAAATAAAGATAATATACCAACGCTGACTCCACCCAGCGTGTGTGTCTCCTGTTTACCTGCAGGCTCAGCTGCATTCTGTAGTGGAGATGGCGACCTCACCGGTGTGGATGAACTTGACGGGAAGCTGCTGCTGGTGTGATCGGGGGAATAAATCTGCGAGCAGACGGAAAAAGAGAGAAAGAGAAGGACAGGGAGAGAGAGGAGGGGGAGGAGCGTGAGCAGGCCGTGGATCATTTTAAAAGCACAACTTGTCATTTCTGCGTAAGGTTTTACAGCTGCTGCCACCGCCTTTTGAGCGGGCTCGTAACCTGAAGTAAACTCATCAATTCTGGTCATTTTACAAGTCGGCAGCCGATAAAAAGTCAAGCAGCGCAGGAGTGGCCCTTTGTTAACATGCAGTGCTCCCCTTAAACTGTTTTCCTTTTGTATTAAACCACTGGGACTTTTGTTTTATGCTCTGGCTGGCTGTTAAGCTGAAGTGTAAAGTAACCAACTACCTTCTCTCATGTTACTGTAATTGAGTGAATTAGTTCACTTAGTGTCTGAGAACTGAGTAAAAAACAACAATAAAATTTAATGGATTTGAAAGAAAATCAGTTTTGTTAAGTTCATTTATCACATGAGTTTCACCTTTTTAGACCCTATGAGCACATTGATAATATTTCTGCATTAATAATATATGTCTGGTTCATTGTGAGAAATTAGCGGTAACATTGGTACTATAATGGAAGGTTATAAATTTAAAATTGTAGATAAAATACATAATAAAGATCACGATGAGTACAATGAAAAAAAATGGTTACATTTGCTTTGAATTCTGTGGCTTACTAAGTTAACTATTACTCATTGCATTTGAAATAAAATGTGTAAATATTTGTACAATCACCTCTGATAAAGTCAATATGTAGTTTATCGGATTAAATCAAGAACAATGCACAATAATTTCCCTCCCTGGCAGAATGGTTTGATTTAACAAAGCATTCTTAATGGCTAAAGTTACACATCTTTCCTCCGTACCTTATGGGTCAGTAACAAAATCGAACAGAGTTGAACCAATTTTGGAGATGGCAATTTATCTTTAATTTATGAAAAAAATGCTATAAATCTTTATTCATTTATATTAATCATAGAAAACTCTGATCAATATTTGTATATCTGAGTCTTTATTCATTTGATCAAATATATTGTGTTTATGCAAAGCTATGATGCTGAGAGTGTACAAATTACATTTTGAATTATGCAATCAATATCTAATTTCAGGCATATCAGGACAAGTTATCATCTGCTGTTGTGGTATTGGGTTAAAATGCTTTAATAACTGTTAACTGTGAACTATTTGAGTCATCCCACTCCAGCTGTTGTCCTTAATGCACAACTTAACAGAGTTTACTTAATATACTCAGCACTTAAACTACATTTAATATGATAACCTTTTTCTTTAACTTGACCCAGATTAACAGAGTCCTACTTCTACATAAACTTGAGTAAAATGTAATTGGAGTAACTTCATTTTTCCTTTACTCGGTCTAGACATAACAGGTCATAAATGAGACAGTCTAACGGGATTAAGATGTTGCATACTTACAGAGGCCAGAGCTTTGCCAAGGGTGTCGCCCGTCTGAGACCCTCCTGACACGTTTCCCTGACTCCCCGAGACTGCAAAAAATAATGTCAATAAATAAATCAAATATTTCAACAAAGAGCAGACAAACTTTGAATTAAAGAGATTTTCTGACATTTCCTCACCTGTTGAGTTCTCTGAGTTGTTCATCGACGGGTTGCGCGGTGCTGTGTTGTTTCGGTGAAACGTGGACATCGGTGGGAGACTCCTGTTCACATCAGCCACCATCACCGCATGAGGGGAGTAGTCCTAAGTAGAAAGCAAACACAAATAGCAAAACATATGCTTATTCCCCTTGGGGGGTTGAGAAAATGCTGTGCTGTCAACAGCCAAGGTCCTGGAGGTAAATCTCACCAGGTGACTGTGTGGTGGAGGCAGACTGCTGTAGCTCCCTGCCTGCGTTTGGTGGGTTGTGGCTACTCCCAGTGCACCTTCATAGCCCTGCTGGTTCAGCCCGTTTACAGCGTTCCAGATGTCAGGCGAATTGCTCGTACCCTCTAAAAAGGAGAGGGAAATGTTATAGCCAGAACTGGGACGGCATCTCAAGCAGCTAGACAAGTCATGAAGCTCCACAGTGGCCCCTGGAGAAAATATAAAACCTCATATTTGTACATAAAATAGGAGGTGAAAAGCATCCTTTATGTCACTAGTTTTATAGGAGAATCATGCTGGATGACCAATTTCAAACCTTATTAAAGTTTTTATTTAAGTTTAGATTAAAAAATGATTTTAGTGTTATCTTTATTCTAGTATTCTTGCTACACTTCTAACTCTTGAATGTGTTTTTGTCTCATTTGTTGTCAAAAAACATGCCCTCAAACTTATTCTAGCCATCACTAATCACATAAATCTAAATTAACATGCTACATCAGATTAACGAGGTTAGAAATGGGTTAGGAAACACTTAATTTACTAATCAAAAGCAATACAAGCCTTATTTCTTGCTTTTTACATTTTAAAATAGTATCCTCATCTGAACTTGTCAATAACATGTGGCTCTAATAAAGTTTATAATTTATAATGAAATGAAACTTGACACTTGCTTGAGCTCTTACAGGGAATTGTTTGGTTCTTGTAACACCAGGACTCAAACTTTTTAACATTTTTTTCTCAGCACACTGCAGCTAGTGCCCCCCTAAAAATATATGAAGTCTAGCTTGTATAATAGGATTTCTTTTATCTTGTATCATTAACTTGGCCATTAGTAACTTCGTAACTTATTAAATATATCTAATCGACTTTGCCATTATGTTCCAATGTCAAATTTGTCAAAAAATATCTCTATGCACTTCTCATAAACCTATAATCTTACAAAAAGATAAACAACTGACACTGAGAAATAAAAACTACAAAATTAGGTCTCTAATTATTATGAAAGTTAAAAAAATGCTACTGAGGTATGCAGAATTTACATGCTTGAATGCCTTGAAATAATATTTTACCAGGACTTTGGGGTTAATTAATTTGTCTTAATATTTGTGTGAAAACATATTGTGACCAGGAATTAGACAAAAAAATTGGTTTGATTTGAGCTTTTGCAGTGTTTTTCTATTTACCAAATCCCCAAGACTGAAATAACTCGCTCTCCATCGTCAACTTGGCGGCAGTCTTTGAGACTTGTTTGGTTCAGTATATTCATCCCATGAACTTTTAGTAGCACCTCTTCTACTGCATGATTAGCTTTCATTATTTCATAGATGATCCAATTCAATATTAAATAAAAAATACTCCCATGAAGAACTGCTGAATGATGCTGCATTTGTCCTTTTGGACAAAGTTTATATAAAGCAGCGACCTCCTTGCAGAGGAGCCTTGCAGAAGTGCCAAAAACTGCAGTTCTCCAAATGTCCACTAGAGGCTATCTGTAAAAGTGCTTAGAGTAATATATACATTCCCTGTCAAGATACTCATTTTGAATGTCGAAATAAACACGCTGACAGCCTGGATCAAAAAACTATAGGGGTTGGAATAGTTCATGTCTTTAAGGGCACACACTGTTTGGGGAGAATCCTTTTTCATAAATGCTTAGTTTTGAGTTTAAGAAGACGGCAAGCTATGCATAACTGGGGGCAGTGCAAAAACCGTACCATAGCTTACCAGCAAAGATACTTAGGATGCATGTAAACTCCATATCTTGTCTTATATTAGTTTTGATGATTTCTTATGTCGGTCAACGTTACCTAACATCTGCTGATGTGTGAGAGGGACTTCATGCATAAACGTAAACTGGTCGATCAAAAGTTGCAAACAAACTCTTGCACAATGTCAAACTTGCAAAATTATATTTTAAGGTGACATTTGGAAACAGAAACTTTGCCCAGAAAATATATCCTTTTGCCATAAATGTTAATGTTAAGAGTAAAATAATATATATTATTTCTGTCCCCTGGTGGGCCCCAAAGGTACTGCAGGTGGACCGAGCAAGGTCCATTATCATAAAATTAAGACCATATGCATGATTTTTAGGATTAAAATTTGGTTTTGTTTTTCTTTAAGTAAGTTAAACACCACTGAAAGATTGACCTCACAAGTTCCCTTCTTGTTATTGATTCTGAAATGTGCCTTTCTCTCAGGTCATGTACTGAAAAAATCTTCCTTGGCAAGTCAATGTCTTTGTTACTGAAATAATAACTTGGAGTTTAAGTCTCATGCTGATGTTTTTGGGGGGCCCAAGAATATTTTCATCTTTTAAATTGGGATCCTGCTTTCTTATGTTTAAGAAATCAGGTAAGAAGATGTATGGGTTGCTCCTCTGTTGAGTTACATCTTAAAGTTTAATTCAAATACAGGGACATAACATCCATTTGATGGCGAAATGTTAGCAGTATAAGTAAAAACAGACTTAATTCATGCCTGTATGTGTGCTCACAAACTCCATGCAAACCATTTTTAAGCCACTGGCCCATTTTTGACACCCCAGTCAAAGAAGTCTAGACATGCCCCTGTTAAATTTGTTTGACAAAACTCTCTTCCTGGCTGGTTTGGTCTCCTTTTTTAAACTTGCAGTGTATTTCCTCAGAGGCCACCATACTAAAGAGATTAAAAGCTGGACTAAAGCAAAGCAAAACATCACAGGAAATGCAACAGATCATGGGATTCATGAGCATTTTGAATGTTAAGCTTACCAAAGAAGGTGCTGGCGAACACATTGCTTGGGGTCTTGTTAGACAGATGTAAAGATGAGTTCTGGTTGATGTCGTCATTAGTGGGGGACTGCCCGTAAACCTGAGAACATGGGAAAACAAGTTTTCACTAGCACACTGTGTGCACAAGCGATGACTCTCAATGTGGTTGTATCACTCGAACCAAGCAGACACAAACAAACACAAATGTGCTGGAAACTGTGAGCACAAGCTGAAGCAACAGTATTACGAAAACAAAGCAGAGAGCTGATGCACACTTAGAGCTATTGCAGTAATCCATAAGCTGCAGATCCATGCACCTCCTCATCCGGATTTAGGAACCATTCACCATGAGAAATCCATGCCCTAATCATGATCAGGTTTGGCTGGCTTCAGAGGCCCGGGATACAATTCCCTCCAGAATAAAATTAAATTTCAGCAGGCCGTCTTGTCCTCAGATAACAGAGAGCTGAGTCTCACCCTAATGATCCCCTTCTGTAGGAAACAAAAACACTGTAAATCAAAACAGATCTCGCACATTAAAACCACAATACCTTTGGCAATTATTTTTCTCTTTTAATTACAAAGCACGAGGCTGGAAACACATGCACATATGCACACTAAACACACCAACACATGTTCCCTCACTCAAACGCACCACGAGGTCTGGGCTGCACCTGCACCTCCCTCGATCACTTTGATGTGCCCCAGGAAATGAAAATAAACCTCCCTGCGCAGCATCAATGGGGTGTCAGTTACCCGGACGACAAGTTCTGTAAAGCAGGCCATTAAAGACTCTCTTGAGTACGCTCGTGCAAGCACACTCAAAGGCTCTCACGTGCACTTAAGCTCACACACGCACGAGCACGCACACACACATGCAGCCTTGACCCTGGCTGGCATGAGTCCCATGGTGATTGTGGGCCAGGCCAAACAGAAGAGCCCCCGCCGACACCGGGCCCGTCTGAGCCGCCATGGGCAGCATATGGCGGAGGATAAAGCCAATTGTCCTCCTTACCATCAGCATAGCAGGCGACCCGTTAATAATGGTCACACCCCCCGCCCCAGCACGCCCTCTCTGGCCCCCGCTGGAGAGGGGGGCCGTCACCATGGCATCCTCTTTTAGCATTGCATTGATTTAGGAGCCATCAATCATGGCGTCACAAATGATACGGGACTTTTTCAGCAAATAAGAAAAGCAAATAAGAGGGGGGTTCGGGTACAACAAAATCTCTGTATTTGCTCGACATGATCACGTTTGTGAAACACTTTGGACAAACTCCAACTATTGAGCATTAATAAAAATACACAGCTTACAACCTAAAATCATGTAACAATTATCTGTTAATTATAAATGGCTGTATTATTGCATTTGTGTTAATTAAGACTTCCGCTATGATCTATAAAGGTCAAATTAAATTAAGTTTAAGACTTTTAAGGCCTTTTAAAGACCTGAAATGGAAAAGATAATACCACTTTTTGCGCTTCAGAACAAACAGGAATCATCAGATTTGTGGTATATAGAATTTCTGATTCTATGACTTACTAAAATGCTCATTTGTCCATATGAGAATGTTATTTCCCTAAAGGATGACAAGTCAGGGAGCTAAATATTCATCCAATAACAGGGCTTCAAGGCACATTGCTCTTCCAAATGAAAGACAGAGATAAGACATGAGGTGGTGTGCATATGCATATGGAAAAGGATTTTTTTAATGCTCATTGAACGAGTGTCACAAAGCTGAAACCAATTTTTCAGCTGTTTTTCTGAAGCAATCCTTAAAACAGAGTTGATAAAGAGGATCTTAAGACCTGATTTCTAAATCATAATTTTTTACATTTTTTTTATACCTGTTTAATGATATTTAATACTTCCACTGTAATCTTTACCACTTCCCTGACATTAACCCTTAATTAATGCTGTACTTTTGTTTTTATAAAGGACACTGTTAACACATATAAATGAATTGCTAATAGTATATAGATGATGATGATTTTGTATTTATTAATGTCTACCTAATGTTTTACTGATTCTTTACTTATATGTCAATAAAACATTTTCTGAGTATCCACAGCACTCTTCAATCATTTTCTGATCATTTAAAGGTTCTTAGTTACTAATGCCTATCTGATACTTAAAAGTGAGCTGTTAGTAAAGTTGTAACCAGTGTTTGTCTATGCCTCACTGATATGAAATATTTTGATCCTTACCTTCACTGCTACCCTAAAATAATGTTTTAATAATATACCAGAAAAAAATGTATTTATAGATGTTACAAAATGATATTCAATGCTCAATAGTACCAGCATTTTAAATTGATTTAAATGTTATCTAGGACACTGTAATTGCTTTAGTCAAGGGTTACTTTGAGGCTAGGTTGAGGGTAATATTATTAATTAAATATAAAGCATGTACGCCTGTATTTATGAATGACATTCAAAACATCAATTAAAACTTTTTTTTTTTTTTCAGTTTGTTGCATAAAAATTCACGCATACACTGGATTTGGGAAAGTCTAAAAACACCTGTTTTAAGTCTGCCCAGAACAGGCTGTGGATTAAGTTTTCCAACTCTGTGCTCTAATGTTTACAGTGGCTGCACAGCCCTGCCTTGACATCCTTATTCTCTGAACAAGCACGTAGCTCAGGTGTTTCCCTAATCTAGGGGAGGTGACATTTCCCTTGATGGCATTATTAGGGGAACAATTTTCAAACTTACTGTTTCAGCAAATATTTTCTGAAAGGTAACGAAACAAATGGAAAGGAGGGATTTTTTTATGAGGGGGGAGTAGACAGGACATCGACACAGTCTTTGGTAGAAAATAAATACATAAATATGATGAAGTATGCATATGGTATCTGTAAGTATTTGCTCATGCTTTACAAATACTGAACTAATGCTTTACAGATGTTTAAATTAAGTATTTTATACGTAGAGATTGGTATTGAAACTCCAAAGCATCCAACACTGAACAAACAGAATCACAAAAGAAAATTCTGATGCTTTGTTTAGATATTGTTCTTCAAATTTTAGAGCCAAAGATGTGGAGCCATCTTTGCATTCTCCACTCAATAAGCTGTCCAATTTTTCCTCTCACAAAATAAATGGACATTTCAGCAACAGAAACATTGGGCACAAAAACAGAATACCCCTATTTCCAATGAAAAGCACAGATTCAGAACTATCTAGCCATCTGCACCATTTTAATAGTTGGGATTAAGAGCCAATATGGTAAAAACCACTACGACACTTAATGCTATATATAACTGTGTTTATGAAAGATTGATGAATAATTAATAAATGCATCATAAATGGCCAGTTACATTTTTACAATTTTCAATAAATAATCAACTACTGCTTTACTGATGCACAATTAAATCATTTATAACTGTGTTTAGAATTGATCATTAAGAATCAATAAATACTTTAAAGATGATTGGTTAAGTATTGCTAATGTTACTTACACTTACTAGAGGCTAGTTAGCACAATAGCTAATAGAAAAGTGTTACCCATGCATGTTCTTTTTCCATCTGTTTGTTGCATATCATTCCCATTTTACATTGTTACAGAGCAGTGCGATAGAAAGCTGTTGAATTATCCTGCAGTCCCTTAATTTTTTAAATATTAATAACTGTAAACACTGTGGGAGAGGTAAAGAGTGTACACAAGGTTTGATGAACATGCTAGAAAAGGACCCAATCAAAAATTACATCCACTGAGATGGGACAGCATCACAAGGTCCATAGTTGGTCACCTCACAAAATCCATCTTTCGGGGTTTTCCATAATTTATCCATTTAGTCAAGAGTTGAACAAAAACATATTTCTGTTTATGCAAACAAAAAGCAGTCCTTATAAAAAATATATTAACAATACTGATCCACTCTTGTATTGTGAAGTGTTTGGCTTTATTGCAAGCAGAGCTGACAACGCCAAATAAATACAATCATCTGTGACTCTTGGCAGAAAATCAACATTTTCTAGAAGCATCTGAAATTTAACTTAAAGTAAAAATGTGCATAAACTTGCACAGATACTACCAACCCCCTCACTATTTTCCCTTTGTGGATGCACACAACATTATCATGCCCGATGAGTGAAATATCAACTTGCAATTCAGGCCCTATGCTGTGCTTCACCATGGCCAACTCCAGCCACATGCAACCAATTTTCTGCCTCTGTGATCCACGATGTCTGGATATGGTTAGTCTCACACAGATCAAAGCTGCCTTTGATAATGGCTGCAGCGGTGGAGGGACTGCTCCCAACATAGCGGGCTTAAATCAAATAGAAATAGCAGCAATCTGCTTCATGTCAAGATGTTTTTTCTCTCCACTGCTGCTGCCAGGCTTGACTGCATGGAGATCAACTAACAGGAAGTGGGGAGTCTGACTGGTGCATTTTTAGCGGGAGTTTGTCAACATGAAAGGACAAATGGCCAAGAGAGGTGTTGTAGTGAGATTTATAGATCATATGTGATGTGTTACTCCAAAACACAAAATCCTCTCTCCTGTTTCTCATTGACAACCATAAAAACAACCCGATGAATCAGCTTTCTGACCCCAAAATGACTGGTACAACACAGACATACATGCATTTTAATGTGTCTCAAAACTTGTTTTTTTAGAACAAGTGAAGGTAATGTTTAAGATGAGCATTAAGGACAGGCATGAAAAATACTTTCTAAACAAAAACATATATATTTTTTCTGCTTATGCAATTTAAATAAATATTCCAATTGAGGGATGAACAATATTGTACTTTTGCCAGTATTGATATGCAAATATTTCTGAACTCACTATCACCAAACCAATACTTTTTGTCAAGAGCACAAAGTCTTTCTGAAAATTGACTTGTTGCTTTCAATGTGACCGTCTTTTTCTGTAAAGGATAGCTGTAAAACAGCACAAAACAAATTATATCCTGAAAATTAAACTCTTCAAATGTGCTGCCCATGTACTGATGATAAGGCGAAGCATTATGGCACCTTTATGTACTTTGTTGATATTACACCAAGATGTTAAGAAACAGGTCACAATACATAAAACAATATATATCAGGTACATGAATTCAGTCAAAATGTTAAGGGAAAAAGACCCAAGATAATAAGTTCACTGAATTCTTGACAATATAATCTAATTTTTAAAAGTTATAACCTATACTGTAATGCTATATTAAATCTCAACATTTTAACTATTACATTTTAAAGTATTACTCCTCTGTAAATGATACAAACATTCACATGTGTTACACCTACAGTCTCAAAATTGTCAATACTTTATTATTTTTTTTGTGATACATTATTGATTAGCATACTTGACTAACAATATCAAACATGCTAATTCTAACAAACTTATACGATTAATAATGAATGATAAACTTGCAATGTCACAAATAATTTTAGACTAACATTTTGATGGCTTAATAAGACAATGTTGAGAACAAAGACATATTAAAGAAAAAGTGAAAAGGGCTCAAATTTGAAATGGTGAGAACAATGTTGAAATATTAAGAATATGGTACAAATGACAACAACAAAGTTACAATGTCAAGACAGATTTTGAATAAAGTTCTGATAAAAATGACAAAATGTTCAGAAACAAGTCATGACAAAATCAAGTTCATCTATCAGGTGCATTATTTAAGTCAACATGTTATACATGCTGTAATAACATGCTATATCAATTGTCAAGAATGTCAAAATGTTGATAAATACGACAAAATATTGAGGAAAAAAGTCCTTATATTCAAACCATGGGAAATGGCTACTAATTACAAGTAATTAAAACCAAATATTGAGAAAAAGTTCTAATTCAAAGAATAAAACCGGAAAGATAAATTACATTTTCACTTATTGACACTGTGACCTAATTCCTAAAACATGTTGGCTATAAAACATTTTCCCCAACATTTTGATGCAAGATATGGACCAACATCAGTATCAGCAGATATTTTCCTCAATAGCTGATCGGTATTGGCAGATATTAAAATGTTTGCTGATTTTAACAGCTGATATTTTGTTGAAACAAGTTGACAATAAACATCCCATATATTGACTGTAATATTGGCAAAATATACAATAGGCCATGATGGTTGACCTTATCATCACGCAATGTCTACTTTTATTCATCAATAGTGTAATTTATTAAAGAATAAAATGATGTTTTTCTTGCTTCACACCCGTTTCTAACACAAACGGACTGTAACCATGATAGGAGCAGGTCAGTTTAGTTAAGTAAAGTAAAGACTTGGTTCTCTTAACACAGAATATCAGTATCGTATCGGCGATACCGGGTTCAGTCAGCATATCGGATATCGGCAAAAATCCAAAATCATGTAGTCTATCCCTAATTTTAGGTTTCCATTAAAAGTGTTACCTCTTTGTAAAGCTACAGGTTACATCAACAGCCTCAATAGTTTTGATACTTCGATATTTGATATACACTCTTGGTTAACCTTACCCAAATGTGATAGCTTTAAAGAATTATCCCCAATTTAACGAGACATTTGAACAGGAGTAATAATGTCAAAAATGTGAAGCTCTTGTAAAATGTACGAACTGAACAGAAATAGACAACGTTAAAAAAAAATTACTTTTAAGCTCGGTTATAACTTTTTTATTCCGTTGTATCGGAACATGTATCGATGTTTAAAATTCTGAACGCGTTTCTAACTTCTGACAAATGTTAATAAACCTTTATATAACACCGTACTGTTGAAATAAAAACAAACCTGCCTTTCTCATTTTGACTAACAAACAGGGGAATTAAAAAGTGCAACAGCATCAGCGGCACAGACACAGCAGCAGCCTCCTCTGTCTGTCAAACACAAACACAGCACAGATCTGCACTCACTGGTTTCATGTTGTAGCAATACATCAATGAGTTGTTTCCCGGTCCAGAGGCAGGGTGAGCACAGTACATAACTCTTGTGTCCTCCTCAGTGTTAAACTCCAGCAGGCTCACGGCAGTAGTCCACACACGGCTCGTACCTCCGTCTCTGTCCTCATGTATGTGTGCAGTCCACATGCACTCCCTCCTCTAAACCTAAACCTGCCCCTGCTGCTCAGGCAGCTTCCCGCAGACAACTTATGCAAATCAGGGCTGGACCATGCAGGCTGCAGGGAGAGGGGTGGACAGCAGGCTGGGCTCACTGCTGCACTGCAAGCCTGGTGCAGACGCTTTATGTGCACTTTTGTTCCTATTTAAAGTGAATTGAACTTGGAAATTAAAGTGTTTTTGGCTTTTGGGGGCTCACTTGTGCAAAATGTCAGTGTAAACAACAACTAGGGCTTGTGATAGTAAGGGGACTCCCCCACCCACTCTCTAAAAAAACACCCTGACCATACCAAACCAGAGAGAGAAAAAAATGTCTTTGATTGGCAAAAAAAAATTACTAAAATGATTATGACAAAACTATCTCTATTACAAAAAAAGAGACTATAACCAATTAAAAATGCGTTTTGGTAATACGTCTGCTTTGCAACAACTGCATAGGACACTCATATTTCTTTGCTGTGTCTGTCAAAACACCCAAAAGGAAAATGGGGCACACATAGGAAAATCTGCAAAGACAAATTAACTCTACAAAAGTAAATATTTGCACTTCTTAAGTGTCTATATACCAATAAGGGTCCATGCCACAGTGTTGTTTTATCTCTTTTTTGCAGCCTTGGCTCCTTTACTCTCATTCAGTGTAATTATAGATAATTATTATTATTGATTCCTTTTGGAGTAACATTTTTAAATTTTGTAACACTTACAGCGTAACCTCTCATCAACACTTCTACGTAGTTGACGTGGATGATTGACTCCACAAGTGTTCAGGGATTTTGGTTTCACACTTGCTTTTGACACCAGTTTTTTTTTTTCAGCTAAGAGTACATTTTCAGGGGGTTTGACTCCATACAAACTTTCATGAACTCGACACTTCTACACTCAAATTTTGCCAACATCCAAATTTTAACTCTTTTCACTTTGCTGTTTAGGTCTGCTGAGTTATGACAAAAATTCAAATCTTAATTTTTTAAAAAATCGATATTGAGATCTTGATTATAATATACATGATTACTCACTGTAGTTACTACATGCAACAAATCAATCAGTCAAATTTAACACCCCTGACACCATCATTCTAAGTATTACAAATAAACAATACATACAATATGTGGAAAACAAAATATCTAAAATTAATTTATTTATGGGCAACAGACAAACAAGTTTAACATGATATGTTGTTCAGCAATCTTCTATTCTTGATGATAAGGTTTTCATAATTGTGGGAAGCAGTAATTGTAATTGAAATTGACCTATACCTGATTGCCCAGCCCCACTTGTAGCTCTTTCACACATGCACCTCTGAAATTTAAAGTGCACAGACCATAAATATTTCCTGGGTTGCTTGTTTGCAGTATACCAAGATATACTGTATGTTAACTTAAAATTTTGTAAAAAATTTTAGGATCATCTATCTTGAAAATTCCCAGACTTCTTTATTCACATTTGCCCCTCACAGCAGTTAAGTCATTTCCCACTGCTTGGATGCCCTTTTTTACCCATGCAACCCTAATTTTATTTTTATTTTTAAGAAGATTTCTGTGCAACTTTCATGGATATTTGTGTATTTTCTTTACCTTGGAGCTCGGACATGGGAAATGGGAATTACGTCACAAGCTAGTTAAACTCGAGATATCTGAAGCACTTCTAACTTCACAGTGGAAAATTAAAGGCGGTGTTTCCAGTGACTTATCTAATTTGCAACTCAGACAGTCTGACTTCCAAGATCTAATAGAAAGCACCATATTTCTGGACTTTCATGTTCACACTTGTGCCTCATTGCAAACGTTATTTTTCCTGCTGTTTGAATGCATTTTTCACACATGCAAACCTGATTATTTTTTAGAAGAAAATGTCAGGGTACCCAGAAAATGCACTTTTCCTGCCAGTTAATTGAGAGGTGAGAGAGGGTGCAAATGCAAGGGGCTGGCAAAAAATATTCAGGGTAAAGTCGAGGTTACAAAAATGATCTGTTAACATTCACACATGCAGCTCACCAAGGTAAATTCAGAAAATTTTAGGGTTTCGTGCAAGTGGAAATGAGGGGAATGGGAGGAGGACATGCTAGGAGGCTAGCAGTATAGGTTATAGTCTGAGTGGAAAATCCCTGCTGGTTGCATTAGTGCATTGTTTTATTTTGAGAAAGTATTCAGGGATTTTTTTGTGCATGTGTTGATGGGGTTAAATGCACTGAAAGGGAGGGGGACTCTTAGGGGCTAGTCAACAAAAAAAATGGCATGTTAAAGTGAAGGTGAAAATGAAAATATTATGACCAAGCTGGCAGGAAAAATTCAGGGTGAAGTCTGGGTTAGAAACCTGTTTGCCAACATTTATAAATGCAACAGTACACAACTTTTCAGAAAATGTTTTTATTTTCGAATAAATGTAATTTTTGTTGTATTTTTATTTGAAATAAACAGACTGAATGTGTTTGAGTTTTGACCACAAATTTGACTGAAATTGTTAAATAAAACAATTTAACATTTTCTTTCAATGCTAAATCATGGACAGCTGCCAAAATAAACACAGCAAAAAAGTGTCAGTTTTTTTTTATTTTATTATGCCCTCATAATACCATACCAATGACTTTCTTGTACACTCATGCACAGGCTAGCTCGGACATCCCTACTAGGTTCAGTGCTGGTGCACTGATGACGCTGTGAAGATTATCTCTCTTCAAACAGGTAGATGTTTCCAGTAAACAGAGGCTACCTCTCCCGAGTCTGACCCACATTTACAAATAGAACTAAAGTCTTAGTTAGTGTGCACGTGTGCCTTGGCAAGCTCCTCCAGCGGCTAGGTCAAAGGTTATTTTTACTGTAGTCTGTCTGGGTGATCTGTTAATGGAGAGACACCTCAAGAGTCAGACATCCTGTCTGAGGTCACATCCACTGTCTGCGACCCCGACATTTAAACTGACCTCCACTGCATGTAAGACAAACCACTCAGATGTTTTAACTCTGCATCATTTCCTCACACTGATTTTAAGCATCTAGTCTGCAGGACAGGGGTGGAGCTAAAAGGGGTAAATATCCAGAGCTAGTCCAAACCAAGGAGGGTCCTACGCTGCCATGTAATTTAATTTGTATTATACACACTTCTAAACACAAATATAGAATTAAAATGTGAAAATCATCAAATTATGCATATTTAGGCATTAAGATGGTCTCAAAAAATACAATCAAAAGCAACATTATCTTTAATATTTAGTGTCAGGGCAGCCTCTGCCTTGGCCCAAGCTGCACAATATTGCACAATTTGGTCTATATTGGACAGCATTTCTCCCTTTCAAAACACAGTAGTTGGCAAGCGGGGGCTGTCTACAGGCAAAGACCCTTTTCAGTTTTGGTTTGTATGGTTAAAGCTTGGATTGAAAATATTTTGAGGCATTCATTTTGAACAAAAGAAAGCAAACAGAAGAAGAAGATCAACTCGATGGGTCTAGCATACTACAGAAAACATCTTTTGGCAGTCAAACTTTACCCCACTTCCAAATACAGTATGCAGTAAGTTTGCTGAAAGTATATAATAAAACCAATATTTCTGCCGTCTGCAGTTTAAACTCAGAGGTCAAAAGGTCACTCTCAGGGATATTTTAGTGCACCAAATACCATGGTTTATAGCTCTCTGTTCATTGTTTACATGGTAAATACTTATCCTTTGGGTAACAATTGGGAGTGGTACAGTTGCCTGTCTTTCAATTAAAAGGTGGGGAGTTTTATCTCCATCCCACGTCACATGACAACACGTCATTGGGTAAGACACTGAACCCAAGATTTCTGGGTATGGGTTCTAACTAACACAGAGTGTCATGTATTGGATCAAAGGCAATAGACAGACAATGTTATGATACAGAGATGAAGCAATAATTCTTTTTTTTTTTTCATTTCAATTCAAAGAGTTTTATTGACCTGAATTAAAAGCATTATTGCGAAAGCCTTTCATAATAACACAAAATAACAGTAACATCAGCATAAAAGTTTGCATTGGAAACAATATGAGCAATGCTGTTTGAATAAAGTGTAAATAGCAGTGATGTAAAGACTGATCTTTGTGGCATACCATTTCAGTTGGTTAGGAATTATATGCAAGAAAGGAGTCTTAGGATGGACCCAAGCCTGGAGCGACAAACTTCCATGACAACAACCTCTGTACACAGGACAGGTGGACATAACAACAGACCTTCAGCACCCTGATTAATTCTTCAAACTAGGCAGAAATGAGCAGGAAGCTCACCTCTGCCTGTGCCCTGAGGCGTCCTGGTACACAATGCCCTGGGCTTTTGCATAAATTTTCCTAATTGTAAAACTGCCTTTTCAGACTTGTTGTCCTGGCCGGACATTTTTGTCCCAGAAAGACCTTCAAAGATCCACTCATACACTTCCCACTTAGACAAGGGCAAAGTCAAACAATCTTCTTACTGAACCTTCAGTGCCCTAAACCACTAAGAGAGACATAGCCAATGTGAAAAAAGGGGAAAGGAGAGATTGCATGGCCAAAAAACTATATCCTCTACGTTTTCATCCACAGAATGCACAAAATTACTAGGAACTTGACTGCAAAAAGGAGAGTATTTATAACTGTGAGACTTACATGCAAACAGTGACAAATTGATCTGAGGGCAGAAAAACAAACCATTATCTGCAGCTTTAAGTCTGTCTGAAGGTGAGCTGCACCGTCCACACAGCTTCCTTAAAGTCAGAGTCTAATCCTGAGCATCCACGCGACTCTTAACTGGGTTAGCAGGTCAGTCTCTTTAGATCCATTTCAACTGTCAGGTGAGGAACGCCTCTACTTCTTTAGAGGAATTTCCCCAACAGTATGGCTAAAATGTCAACCCTTATTTGACGAGTACATCTTTGAAATAAGATAACAAAATTCACAGTATAACCACATCTGCTTAGCCATACTCACAGCTAAATACATTGTAAAAAAGGATTACAGAGCCACAAACTGCCAACTTCCATGCAAAAAAACATTTATATCAATGGTTGTAAGTGAAAAGATACACACACAAAAAAATACACTTGAGAAGTTGGACATGTTCAGGAAAAAATGCCCAGCCATAGTAAAATTAAGTTGACAGGAAGCGACTTGACATTGGTAGGGAATCTGGTGAACTTAGATCAGAAAATTGCAAAGTTAATCAGAATGATTTTAGTTTATTTTTCACACAATTAGAGGAAATTCCCAGTATAAAAGAATGATAATATACAATAAAGGACTACATGAATAACTTTGAAGAATTTTATAAACACATACATGTTAAACTGAAAATAAAGAATAATGTATGGGTAATATAACAGCGACAATCAAAGAGTTATGTATGAGGTCTTTACAGGTCCAATGTCCTTCAAAATCAATTTTCTTTGCTTTTAATGTTGTTGGAAGGGGATTTGGGAGAGGAAAAACATGGCAGCTTTTACTAAACACAGTTCACAGAGAAATGCTCTGTGTCTCCTTAAAGAAAATTCCCCTTAAAACGCTCTGTTCTTAACTTTATGGGGTTTATGTTGTCATAGCTATACATCCTCCACCTACATGTGTGTTTTCTGCTTACACGTTTCCACATTTATGACAACAACTCCCCTGACTTGTCAGAAATGCCTTAATGGATGTTGCCCTTTCACAGAACTTTCAGTCTTATTTCTGTTACTTAAATATTCCTTAACCTGTTTCTTTGGGGTCAAGCGTTTCATTTTTGTGAATCTTTGCTGTCAAAATCATTAAAAAGAGGCAGAAATGTCACTTTTGATAGTAATAAATATAAACATCAGCATTCATTTCAGTCTGATAGTTTGCGAAAATTCTTTGCAGAAGCTTTAATTATGAAAAAAAAAAAAGTTACATTTTGAAAAACATTGACTACCACTAGAAGTTTATGAACATTTGCATATCATAGTATTTTATGAGGATACTATATTTGATAACAAGTGGCCTTGCATCATGAATACATTATAAATTGAATATTATGGCATGAATGCCCTTTTCATTTTCTCTCAGTTGCAGGTTAAGATTTTTATTCTAATACTAGTTAACATAATCCGTTTCTTACAAATAATTTAGAAGCACCAGTGGCTACTCAATGACCTTCTCCTCTGACAGAGATCATTTCTTCTATCTGACACACTGAGCATACAAAACACACACACACACTTCACATGCACATACTCCTCTTTGGTAAATGATCCAAGAGCAAATATATCCCGTCCCCTAACCCTGAACTTTGCATCAATCTTAGTTAATTGCGGACTTGTCAGCAGTGCGATTATTCAAACAGGTAATGCAAATGTTAATGAGTTCAGATTTGCATATCTTTATTTTCCCATGGTTGAAATGTCATTGGTTGTGACGCTCTACAATGAAGAATGTCACTGCTGATGGCCCCCTGATATGCTGTCGGCCATTAAGAGGCCAAAAAAGAGCAACTGAAGGAGAGGGAGGAGAAGTAAATAAGGAGCAGTGCACATGATGAAAATTAGGCAATAAAGGCGTAATGTAAACAAACAAAAAAACACACCCACTGGCTGAAGTCAAAGTTCATTTCTAACAGTGTAAAATGCAAGCAAGAGTTTTGGGCCACAAAATATTTAGATTATTTTAGTCCATGTTTAGTCAATGCAAAGTCATGACATAACGTCATTACTTACAGCAGCCCAGAGGTGAAAACACAATGACAAAAAGAAAACAAAAAGACAATTCAAAAACCAAAACATCATGTTGAAAGCAACACATTTTAATTGATACAACAACAAAAAAATAGAAAAGTACAATGAACAAATAAGTGAACAAATAAGTGAACAATATGAAAATAAAAAAAACACAACAGCAAATCAAAAGATACAGCAACAAATTAAAAACATGACAACAACAATTTATAATCATTGAAAAAAAAAAAAACAGGACCAGATCAAAACACACAATAAATTAGAAAAACTGAAAAACACATTAGAAAACCCAAAAACAAATCAAAAAACGAAAACTGTAAGAGACAAAGAAACATAAGAAACTTATCCGCAATTTAAAAAAGACACAACAATTAAGAAGAAATACATCAATTAATAATAACAAAAAACAAAAAAAACATAAAACACAATAGTAAATTTAAAAATTAACAATAGGTCAGAAAACACAACAGTAAATCAGAAACAAAAACAGTGAATCAGAATACACAACCAATTACCAAACATCACAACAGATATAAAAAAAACATTACAACAAACAAAAAAGGCTAGATCAAAACAAAAAACAATAAAAGATAGAATATTTTAAAAAGTAGCAAACTGAAGTACACAATAACAATTTGAAAACACAACAACAAATAGTTTGTCTCAACAACAAAAAAATGAGACAAGAAATGAAAATAAATACATCAGCACATTACATGTTCCCCACATAGACCTACCAGTGTAATGTCATACCACAGTTACATCATCAGTTGCAGCCCTTTTGGCCCCAGTGATAAACTCACTATGGAAAACAAGCTGTCAAAAGAATCCTAAGCCATTGAAAACATGCTCCTGAACAGACCAAGTACCACAGAGTAGATCTGTCAACCTATCAGAACAAAAACGAGAGGGGACCCTGAGGTAAGACAGTGAGAATAGAGGTGATTGCGAACATACTCTATGAGTTATTGAAATTGGACTTATGAACCCCAGTTTAGGCAAAATATGACTCCTGAGAAATAAATAACTGCATTTTTGGAGTAACTTTCCAACACTGGTTCTTTGTCATCTGGTTTGTTGTTGTGTTTTCTAAGGGTATTTTTTTCCTTTCTGATCTGTCATTGCATTTTTTACTTTAGAGCCACAATAATTACTTTAAATCAAAATGTTTGCTCTTTTCAAACCAAATTGATCAGCCATCATTTCAGATAAAAATAACTGTGTCTCACTCATCTGATTTCACAATAAATGCTATGAAATATTAAAAAATATATAAATGAAAATATTAATAAATCTAAACAAAGGCCTTTAAATTTTTACTTAAGTATTTCTTGTTAAATGTTTTTATTAGAGCAGTTTCAGATATTATACATTCACATATAGTAAGTTAGCAGGGAAATAATTTCAATATCCTCCATTTTTAAAAAAGAAAAGTATAATATACAGTAGACAATACAACCAGTAACAGTAAACATCCTCTGAACTGAGAACATAGACTGAAAAAATAATTAAATGATGATAATAATCTGAATAATAATCAGAATAATAAAAAGTGAAGTAAATAAAATATATTTTAAAAAATCAATACAAGGATAAAATGAATAAGGAAAATAATTGTGGGAGAATAAGACAGATTAGGGAAGAAGAAGACACCCACCCACCCAACCATTCTAGCTACTAGCTAATTTTTGACTGAAGTATTTCTTAAGTAGATTGATTTTTGTTTTATTATTAACATTAATACCCTCGCTGATACTGACATCACAATGAACACTTTTCTACTGGTGGAGAGTTAATACAGTATGATTCTTATACCGCTTGAATACCTACTTTATGTTGCTGGGAAAAAAAATTTATTTTACCTTAAACCGTCAAAATTGTTCTGGACTTCTTACTGTACGTCTTACAGGCCACCCCTTACATTTTAGTCTCACTTTTATCTGAAAAAATGATTTTCATCAAACAATTTAGTCACTAAAATGAGCACTTATTTGTCAAGGGCACAAATCTGCTACTTTTCTGCAGTAAAAACCAGTGCTGTTGCCAGAAACTGATCAGAAATAAGACATCTGGTGGTCTGCAGTGAGGAGTCCTGGTTGTTCTTTTACTCTATGTTGTGCAGTCGGAGCTGCAAGCACACATTTCAAGTGTTGTTGGCATATTGCTCGTCGTCATGCGCCTGATTTGACATGGCTTAAATAACCATCTTCCTGCCAGTGATTGGCATTCACACACGAAGGGGAGAGTGGGACCGGGGGAGCAGATGGTGACATTCCACATGACCAAACTGATCAATCAGCATGCTGGGACGCAGGTGCAGCACAGGCGGGCAGCACCACACCATCTATTTCACCATCTACGGGGCACAAACACATGGGCACCAATCGTGGCACCCTGAGGGTCTGCATGCTCCTCCGTCCCGCTGTGCCAAGGTTGATGACATCAGAGTTTCCCATCCGCTCTTCAACAGGACGCCAAGAAAAAGGAGGAGAAAAAAAAGAAGGGCTGAGTGTAAAATCTGTGGTGGGAGAGGTGGTGTAAGTGACGTCAAAAACAGGGTCTCCCTTATTTAAATCAGGTGATAAACTGACTAACCAGACAGAAAAATGGGCAAAAGCACCAACACATTTTGACTTTAGGGGTGTTGTTTGAACAACAGGATAAAATGACAGGTTTGACTTTGACACAAACATGAAAATACCTCCAATCACTTTCAGAATTGTAAATTCAATTAAGTATGCATAATATTGTTGGAACATTATCCAGATCTGCAGATAATAGCTAAAAAAGTTGATTATCTGCATCTGCAAATATCAGCATTTTCGCAGATATGTTGGCCTCACAGATTGGTCATAAATATTCTACATATTGCTGTAATGTTTGCAGATTATACAAATACACCATAACGGTTTAACTCATTATTGCAAATCGTGCTTTTCCAGTTGTGGTATCGGCTCAGTTTGACTTCATTCTGCACAGTTTCTTCACTACCCGCTCCATTTTCCACTACAGTATAGATTATATTAGTGTTTGAGATAGGTGGGTCTGCCATAGTGTAACTGCAAACTATGGTGACATCCAATGGCACCAATAAGGTGGAAAAGAGAAGCTTTCTGGGACCCAGAGTCAGGAGACCAAAGGAGGTTAGGAAAACATGGACTATCCTGTATTTTAGCAATGATAGGGTCTACATTTTACGTTCTGTCACCCATTTATTGTTGCTAAGACCTGCTGCAAGAATTTTTTCTGTTCAACACCAAAGCTGATTGGAAACAGCATGCACTACTACTTCTTACCATTAACTTTTTTTTTTAGATTTTGGGCTTTTTGTGTCTTTATTTGAGAGAAATGACAGTAGACAGAATCAGAATCAGCTTTATTGGCCAAATACGTTCACAACATATAAGGAATTTGGTTTCGGCAGGTGGTGTCACTCATGGAATGAACAGCAGCAAATCGAAACATAAATAATAGAAAAAATACATACACCTATGATTGAAAAAAGTATATATACACCTATGACAGAAAAATAAACATATACACAATTGGTGCCAAGTACACAGTGTAGTGCAAGTTGAATGAGTGTCCAGGTAAAGTGAATGTAAGACCATTCAACAGCACAGCAGGTTCATGGTTCAGCTATTCAAGAGAGTTATGGCAGTAGGAAAGAAACTATTTTTGAGTCTTGAGGTTTTTGTGTGCAGGGCTCTGTAGTGTGAGATGGAAATCAGAAAGTCGTGCAGTACAGGAGGCAGAGGTCAGACATGAACCAAGCCAGTCTGTACAAGAACTACAGCCTGCATGTTTAGTCTCAGCTCAGCTTGCTGTCACCCCTGTTGGAAGTAATATAGAAAACTGTGCCAGGCACTTGGAACAATCTCTGATGGAAAACCAAAACAACAGAGTAAAGTCGAGCCGAGTGGAGCAGATACCTCAAAGCAGTGTGTTCCTCTGCTGCTGTGGCCCATCTGCTTCAAAGACTTAGCATGTTGTGTGTCCACTCCAGACATGGTCCTCTGCATATCTTGGTTGTAACATGTGGTTAAATGAGTTGCTGTCGCCCTCCTTTCATCTTGAACCACTCTGCCGTTCTCCTCTGACCTCTGGCACCAACAGGGCATTTTTGATTGGAGAACTGCCACCCACTGGATATTTACCTTCTTTAGGACCATACTCTTTAAACCCTAGAGATGGTTGTATGCAGAAATCCCATTTGATCAGTAGTTCCTGAAATACTCTGACCAACCCTCTGGCACCAACAACCATGCCACATTCAATGACGCTTTGAATGTGGCATGACCAAAAGCTGGTTTGAGACAGTGTTTTGAATATCGAAACTGCCACACACTATATTAAAAAGAGTTGCCTTGGTAACCAAAAGGCTGACGTCACTCCATTTTGCTAGTTTCTTTTACCATCTACAACAACACTTCTTCAGTCAACACTTCTAAAAGCCTGATCACGCCATTTTACTGCATTTTGATTTATGCTCAACGTAAAGATAATACCAGTGACTCATTCTCTTCAGAGATCGTGTCAGTGAATGCATCATAAAGTCACACAGGCCAGTGATCCACACTCAGGTGATTTGTTTGGCTGCGCTGTTTGATATCTGCTGGCGTGACTTTGCTCTGAGGATCTACGGTATCTTCTGGATAAGACCTGACCGCAGTGAGCTGATCTGATAGTCTGGCCTGAGCGCTGGAAGGAGTGGGGGTTGTAAGAGGATTGGAGCGTCCATCGCTGCACGGCGCACGTGAGAGCCAGACTCGGTGACCTCGGCACTACCGTGACCTCACTGTCCCACATTCACAATAACCTACAAGGAGGAGACGGTTGGTGTTAGGTCAGCGCCAGGCTAATCAGTGACCTGCTTCAATGAAGGTCTGAATGAAGCATGGAGCTCTAGGACAAATGAAATAAGAGGCCTAGACCGGTATTACATGTGTCTCAAAGCTCATGTCCCATTCAGACAGAGTTACACATAATACAGTGTGTCCCAAAGTGGACATAAAAGAAAAGTGCCTTTCCTCTGACGCTGCAAGAAATACTTTCACCAAATTCACTCCTGTTCATGAAATACAAAAAGATTAAATTATTTTTAGAGCTCAGGTCTTTTTGTGCCAGTTTGAGTGCATGATGGTCTGATAGTTTTGTTATTGTAATAATAATAATAACAATATCATCATCATCATGGTCGTTGTCATCATCATTATTATAATTATAAGTATTAATAGTAGTAGGTGTATCATTATTTATGTTGTTGCTGTTTTTATAAGCTATCAAAACTTATTAAAAAAAAGTCCCTCTCTACTTCTTCAATATTTAGTTTGGTGTATATTTTATTCATCTATTTACATCCATTTATTCATGCATTCATCTATTTGTCAGTCTTTCTATTTATCTGTTTATCCAGCTATTTTCCTTTTTAGTCAACTTTTTATTTTTTAATTGTTTATTCATTTATAATTCAAGTTATCTATTAATTCATCTAATGATTCATTAATTAAATAGTTTATTCATTCATTTATTCATATATTTATCTATCACACATTTATTTATTTATATATTAATCCATGTTTAAATATATGTATCTATTCTTTCATCTAGATTATTAATGTATCATTTATAAAAAACATTTATCTATTTATTCATCTAATTAGTTATTTATTCATTCATTTATTTATTCATCTATTTATTTTTTAGTCATTCATTAATCAGTTCCTCTTTTGATTTATTTGTTCATTTTATTTATGTATTCATTTTATGTCTTTGCTTTTCTATTTAATTAATCATTCATCTATCATTTTATCAACTCTATCTATCTATCTATCTATTTGGAACTTTGGGACTAAAATGGCAGAATGGCACTTCCTGCTGGAAAACAGTAAAACTATAAATTTAAATCCTCATCTGCAAATTTAAAACACATTCTGAGACTTATCGTGTTTTAATAATATGTTGAAAACTAATGAGAAAATTTCTTGGACAGTTTCAAGGTAACAAACCCCCAAAACTTGATTGTTTACACTTTTCCCTATAACAGGACGGTTTCCTGCACTTTGTCTGTCAGTGTCTCTTTTCACAGTCATGACGCCCAATGATATTGAAATTACTTTTGCAGGGTCTAAATATGTGTGATAAGGTTATTTGGTTTTACACATACAGGTAGACACACACACTCACAGCACTGCACTCCTCTGCTGACATCACAAGCTTTCTTCTCACCTTTGTTGCAGTTTTGGTAAAACCTCTGGGACAGGATGAATAGAGGGGCAAACTCAACCCCAATTCTGTCCCAAACATCACAGGGGCCTGAGTGTTACAGCGTACCGCAGCAGTGTGACTGGGCCTCATCAGGTAGGGGATGTGGAGGTAAAATACTGAGGAGGCAAACAGGGAAATTTCAGGCTTCAGGTAGAAAACTCTCAAAAATTCATTTGCTTTCACACAAGCAGCTCACCCGAGTACAATTGAGTGCAAATGTCTTTTTTAGTTAACTGTGTGTCCCAGAAATTATATTCCACCCTGTCATTTTTTTGTATTCTGTATTACCTCAAATTTCTTAAACATACTCAGAAAGTGGCACCACTTTGTCAGAAATCCCAGGGGTGAAGTGAGGGGAAAGAATCAACTTACACTGTATCTTTCCAAATAAGTCTGATGCTGTTAATCTGTATGCCCTTTTTTTAAACTTTCATCATTTTATACTGAATTTTGACACTGGGAAACCACATTTTTTTTAGATATTTGGATTTAAAATTTTGTTTTCATTTTTGTTTTTTAATTTTTTAATCTTTTGTTTAAAAAAATCACAACATTTTCAATATGTATTAAGGTATTGTGCATCCATTCAACACTGGTTATTAGTCTGTTGTCTGACAACAAAACTTAATGTGGTAAATACATATTCAGAAATGTTCAGTTCCAACCTGTTAAGTGTAAAACTTTAAACAAAATTAAGTGTGTAATATTTATGCATGTACTGCAGCTCAACCAGTTCATGTTCCTGATGGTTAAACAACTCGTTTTATTTAACATATTTTATCTTAAATACTCAGGTGGCATTGTGCAGGTGCCTCACAGCAAGATTTTCTGTGGGAAGGTTGCATGTTCTCCATGTGCATGCATAGGTTCTCTCCGGGCACTCCGGGTTCCTCCCACAGCCCAAGAAAAAACATGCTCAGTGGGTTAATTGGTGACTCCAAATTGCTCTTATTGCCCTGAGTGTGAGCGTGAATGATCATCTGTCTCTCTATGTGGCTCTGCAGTCAGCTGGTGACCAATTCAGGGAGTACCCCGCCTCTCACCCAATGTCAGCAGGGATAGGCTCCAGCCCCCTCCTGCGACCCCAAAAGAGACAAGCAGAATAGATAATGAATGGATGGATGAATCTTAAGTCCACTTCTTTTTCAGGTCAGCACGACGTTTAATCACCACCAGCCACGAATGATCCAATACAGACATAATCATCAGTGCAGACAGAACTGTGACCAAAAAACAGGAAACAGTCACATTGTTTCTGGTTCCAGTGGCATGACATGGGCACAGAAATGGCATCAACTTTTTGTAGAAGTGTTGTGTAAATCTTAACATTTGAAGGAATGAGCAAGGGCAAAGACGGATGAGATGAGGGCGTCCAGCCCAAATCAGAAGTGACAGGAGATTGACAGTAAAATAAATCAGTCCAGAATAGCCAGCAACCGAAGGTCAAAAATAGAGTGAGAAAACAATGACTAACAAGGAAACAACATTTTCTTGAGATTTAGATGAAGTGTCACTGTTCCACACCTCCGGTGTTGTTAACAAGCCAGCGAGTGACACGCTCTGACAGACGTGTGTGACATGTTATGGAAAAAAGGAGAAATTGTCCAGAATATCTAAATGTTGGAGCAAAGATCTGAGGCAACACTCACCTCACATGCTATCATAAACCTTGTATGTTTCAAGTTTTTCGGTAAGTAATTACAAAAATATGTTAATTTTAATGGTCTGTTTCCACAATCCTGTTAGTTTAAAAAAAAGCACAACATCAGAAAACAGTGGCTGCCTGGTTCTACATAATAACTATCTGTTTTATAAACAGTACTATCACAACTGTTGGGACAAATGTTTAATTGTGTCTAGAACTCAAAACAACCAACTATCACATCCTGTTAAAGAGACTGGAACACTTAATTGGCATTACAAGAACCAAATTACAGTATTTAAGGCTCATTTATTGGATAGAGTCTGTATACATTAACAGTAAATCCTCTTTGGGAGCCAACGACTGTAAACAGTCTCATCATGTACTGTGCCAGGACACATTCTGTTTTCTTTATTAATGTTGTTGTTTGAGAGAGAATATTCTCTGCACCATTCCTGTCTTTGTTGGTTTGTTCTATCAGCAAAAAAAGACAATAAGCTCATCAAGTGTACAAAAATACTGGAAGAAGAACAAGTGTATGCATGTATTTATTGTTTTATGCAAATGACACCTGATTATATGTAATAACCTATTATTAACAAACCCATCTGTTTGGTTTGGTAAGATAAACCCCATCTACTGCTCAAAACAGCTCTAAAAACTTCAACTCTGTCAAATCTCAGACAAACCCTCATTCTAATGAAGCTAGAACATTTTGTAAAACATACATAGAAACAGAAAACAGTGATTTGCAAATCCATTTCAACCAATATTCAACTGAATACTCTACAAAGACAAGACATTAAGCAATCAGACTGATAAACTTTATTATTTTTTCCAAACATTAACTTATCTTAAATTTGGTTGCTGCAGCACATTCCAAAAAAACTGGGACAGGGATATGTTTGTCACTGTGTTATATCACTTTCCTTTTCACAAAACTCAAAAAGCCTTTCGAAACTGAGGACACTAATTGTTGTCTGCGTGCATGGCTTTCACTTTGCGTGAGAGAGTTTTAACTTGCACTTGTTGATGTTGCGGTGAGCTGTGTTAACTTACAATGGTTTTTCTGACATGTTCCTTAATCCACATGGTAATATCCTTTACAGAAAGATGCTGTTTTTTTAATGTGCTGTCTGAGGGACTGAAGGTCACAGGCGTTCAGTGCTTCCTGATTGCGTGCAGAGATTTCTCCAGATTCTATGAATGTTTTGATAATATTATGGACTGTAGATGATAAAATACGTAAATTCCTTGCAATTGTACATTGAGAAATGTCCTTAAACTGTTGGACTGTTCTCTAACACAGTGAACCTTGCTTAATCCTTTCTTGTGAACAATTGATCCTGTCAGGGATGCTCCTTTTAAACTAAGTCATGACATTCACCTGTTTCCATTTAACCTGTTCACCTGAGGAATACTCCAAACTGGTGTTTTTTGAGTATTCCTCAACTTTTGTTGCCCCTGTCCCATATATTTTGGAATATGCTGCAAGCATCAAACTCAAAATGAGTGAAAATTTTATCTAGTCTATTTAGAATAGATGTAAATATGGTGTGCCAACAGACTTTGGCTTCATCTTAGGTGCGCCTTGGTCAAACATAGTTTGAAAACCACTGCCCTTGTGTCTCAGTCTGTAAGTGGAGTAACATTTCCTCTTTCCACCAACAGATGGCAGCAGAGATTAAGTGAAATTATATTCAGGTCTTGTTTTTCTTGACCTAGTGGCTGCATCCCTCTCAAATCAACATTTATATCGTTATTCAAGCAATTTTAGCAGTTATTTAATAATTTTTAGAGGTAATGCCAGTAATTTGGGCCACATTTCGGGTCTCCTTAGCATGTGATATTATACTAGGTTAACCCAGTATACATAGAGGGTTACTGAAGTGACATAAATAAAAAATACATTCACGTACTTTTCGACATTCGCAGGTTAATCCATGCTGTGGTTATTATTTTCTCCCAGATGTGTCTCAAATTTCAGCAGCAGGAGGAATGAGGTAATAAACAGTGATGAGCCCAGACACTGACAGCCCTCTCTGCTGTATTGTTGTTTCATCACTGAGATTCTGATCATGTACTTAAAGGACAGAATCATGTCTGCACAGGTGGAGATCGATGCACACGTTGTCAAATGACATGTTGGAGTGATATCATCCTGGCTGTTTACCCGTCATTGTCACTATCTGATCAAACGGCTTCCTGCAGCAGCGCCCCCAGCGGCTGACAGCGGAACTACAGCGTGTCCACCAGCGTCAAGGTACAGGAAAGATGAACTCCGAAGCCGGTGGAGATTGTCAAATTAAAAGTCAGATAACCAAAGGGGAATTTCTCTGAATGTTTTTTACCATTTTTGTCAGTCAGGCAACTTCTGTCAATATCCATTCATAATCTGTACCACTTACCCGTTTCGGGGTCGTGGGGGGCTTGAGCCCATCCCAGCTGACATTGAACAAGAGGCGGGGCACACCCTGGACTGGTAGCCATCCAATTGCAGGGCCCATAGACAGACAGACAACCATTCATGCTCACACCCACACCTAAAGGCAATATAGAGTGTCCAGTCAACCTAATAAGCATGTTTGTGTCAGTGGGAGGAAGCCGGAATACCTGAAGAGAACACACACATGCAAACCTTACACAGAAAGGCCCTGACTGACACAGGGAGTTGAACCAGCAACCTTCTTGCTGCGCCACCGTGCCGCGGTTCTTTTAACATGAGATGCTCAATCTCTGCTTCAGCCCTTTCATGCATGAATTATTAAATCATGAAAGGAATATTTTTTGTTTGTTTGTTTGTTTTTACTTTCAAACAAGTTAAAAATCGTGTTGTTCCTAATATATTATAAAGGTAGAAGATATATATATACATATATATATATATATATATGTATATATATAAACATGTCTGATTCTTTGAGAATAGAAGGATTTAACTCTTATTCCTGAAGGGCGTGGTGCAATTCGCCCTTTGTCGGCCATTTTGGATTTATGATGCAATATCTCGATATGACAAAAATATGCAAAGATAATATTTTTCTGAAACTTGAGATTCGGGTTTGGGAGTTAACCACCTAGTAGTTGGACATGGTACTGCAACCTAAGTGGTAAAAAATGTATTCCAAATATCTGTCTACTGTACTAACACAAAACCGGGAATTACTTATTTTATTTAGACAGACTTTAAACCATTTTTAGGTACTTTTCTGAGCCAGTTTACATTTAATGGTTGTTAAAGTCTTTTTTTCTTACATATCTATCTTTCCTTCACATTGCATTCAGCAATTCCAGAAAGGACTTCACAATTTACAATACCAATTTTAGCTCAATTTTCTCTTAAATGTTGTCATTTTCCTGTTATATTGGAATTTTTTTGTCACATTTTTACTTCATGTTTACATATTTTACAGTCAGACTGTTGAGGTGGTGAACCGGTACAAACGCTTGGGGACAAAAATGAACAGTCTGACTTTGAATACATTTTAATGGGAAAATGAGGACTTTTAATCTGGGTACTGTTTTTATAAAAAAAAAATGTTTCATTCTTGTTTTAACCTTTCCTTTCCTCTGCTGATTTGGATCCTTTTCTTTAAAAATAGAAAAAGATTTGAAAGTACAGTAAAACTGTGCTGTAAAATTGATGGATTAAGTTTTGAAGATTTTTCTTCTGAGCGGCAAAATAAATGAGGGGTGAACAGATTTAAGGACTCATTTGTCGTTGGTCCCACTGGCCTCTGAAAATCATCATGTGACTTGATGCCCTCTCAACGGTGCCTTTATCTTTATGTGAGTCAATGTTTACCTTTGTTTCACTGCTGCTGTAAAACAAATTGCCATACGGGAATCAAAATGTTTACCTTGACCTTACCTTGATCTACTTTGGGCTATTTTCAATCTAATGGCCACATTAAGAATGGTAAAGGGCGGGATAGAAGAAAACACAGTGTTTTCACTTTGCCAGGCGCAGTCAAAGGCAAAACTTTAGACCTGCGTTCATGTACAGACCTCAGACCAGGAGCAGAAGGGTGAACATGCTCCAGTACAGACTATTATTGAGCCCCATGATAAGTGTACAAAAAATGCACACACAATTGCACAAAGGATATGCATTCACAGTTATGTGTTGGATGTTATAGGCCAAGCAAACCCATTACTGAGCCAGAACAGGACACATCAAACACTGTGGTCCAGTTATTGAGACTAACATGATCTAAGTGGCTCATAAGATCACATGTTGCATGTTTGTTGACACATCATGAACGCAGAGGCATGCTGAACTAATGTACTTCTGTGAGGAGGGGGCTTGCCCATGGGATAGTAATGTTATGATTATCTTAACGATAATGATATTTGTCTATACAATACATATTCTTTGACAAACAGAGAGAGACATAAGAACAAAGCACAAGACCCAAACAACATAAATGACCCAAGCATGAAAAATACCTTAAGAATTATAGCATGAGATATAAGAACATAAGAGCCCAACATAAGAACATAACAACATAAGAGGCAATACAAGAACCAAACAACATAAAATGAACCAAAGACAAAGGAAGGAAAAGGAAATAAAACCATGGAATGTCAGCTGCTTGTAAAAAATAAGCAAAGATATATATTACAAAAATGCAACATGAAAGAATTCATCCAAAACATCTAATCCAAAACATCACTGAAACAATCCTTATAGGTATTTAATTTCATTAGCTGAGGCCTAAACACAGCACAAACTGCACTGTCTGCAATTGTGCCAAAACCTAAGATCACTGATCATCTTTATTGTTATTTCATTTAGAATATTTTAGGTCAAAACTTTGATCTGAATCTGTATACGTATGTAGAAGTTTTTTTTAAAGGATTTATCAACATTGCATGATAAGGCAGTTTGCCACATTTTTTCAATAACTCAATAAGTTCCAGAAAGCTTTTCATTACATTTTCAGGGAGTGTTGATCAAGGCACAAGGAAGAATGTACGAGATTTTGGTGGTGATCCAAATCAGGATGTAGATTCAAGAAATTTTAAACTATTGTTCACACTGTGAAACAGGGCAGATATCCACATTTTCACTAATAACTCAACAAGTTCTCAACAGATTTTCACAACATTTTTGGGGAAAATTGGTCATGGCACAATGAAGAACTGGTTAGATTTTGGTGATTGTCTTAATCTGGATGTGGATCCAGATTTTTTTAGGAATTTGTTAACAATGTGAGATAGGGCAGTTTTATATATTTTCACTAATAACTCAATAATTTGTCAATGGATTTTCAAGACATTTTCAGGGAATGTTGGTCATGGCACAAGGATGAGCCGGTTAAATTTTGGTGGTGATCAGAATTTCAGATGTGGATTCAGGATGTTTTTTAGGAGTTTGTTAACACTGCAAAATAGGGCAATTTTGTACATTTTCCCTTTCTATATCTCTATAAGTTCTCAACAGATTTTCATGACATTTTCAGGGACTATTAGCCACAGCACAAAGAAGAACTGATTCGATTTTGGTGGTGGTCTTAGTCCTGATGTGGATCCATTTTTTGTTAGGATTTTGTTAACATTGCAATTTTCCATATTTTTACTAATAAATCAACAACTTCTCAATAGATTTTTGTAACATTTTCAGGGAATGTTAGTCATGACACAAGGAAGAAGTGATAGGATTTTGGTGGTGATCTGATTCCAGATGTGGATGCAGGACCTTTTTCAAGGATTCCTTAAAGTTCTCATGGCCTGGTGTGTTTGACCATTTACATCATGTCTCTGGTGTTTTTAAAGCAAGGATTTGACTTAAGCTGAATTAAGAAATGACAAATGTCACCTCTGTAAAGGATCAGATGCAGCTCCTTTTCCTGCCTCTTTGGAAATGTACATATCTGAGGGGATGGAGAGGCTACAGGAGGCTATTGCTGCGTTCCATTTACATCGGAGATGGAAGAGGGGAGTGGGAATGACGTGAATTCTGAATTATCAGCATGTTAGTGACATAGTCGGAAAAAAAGGTTGCCAATCTACCAGGCTATGTTAGCCGTTGTTAGCATGTCCTGCGTTGTAGTTTGTATATACCACATGAAGTATGTAAATAACACTACAGCAGCACTTCCATATATAAATGTCAAAAAATACTATGTATACGGCTGACTAAGTGCTACAAACACCAGTCAGAAGTGCTAATAAATGGAATATTACAAGAGTTTAACTGTTTACACCCGGGAAAGCCATCTCCGATTGTCAGCTTAGGGGTGATGAGGATCAACTGACTTCCCAGTAGGAAATTCCGACCTCAGGGGCGTTCCAGTTGAAATTTCCCATTCGGAAATCCCGACTTCCCAGTACAAGTGGAACATAGCATATGATAACAATCTCTGCACAGATTCACAAATGATTTCTGATGGGAAGCGGGTACAGGGTGTGGAGTGGGCTTTCAAAAGTCATGGTGTCTCATGAGCAGAAAAATCACATGTGGGTGGAGGCTGTAGAGCTATTACATCATGAACCCCAGGAATTAAAGACGGCGTGTTTAAGGGGTGTTTTCCTTAAAAAGGCGTAACGTATTTCTCCATGACCTGAGAGTTTAGTAAAAGGCAGTGGTGGACAAAGTACTGACCTCCATTACTTCAGTGAAAGTATAAATACTCCTGGTCAAGTGAAAGTTGTTCAGTCAAATTTTTACTTAAGTTTAAGTACTGGAGTACCTGCTTGTGAAATACTTAAGTATTAAAAGTACATTTTCGTTTTAATGTCAACACGTTATTGTATTGTTGTCACGATGAATTTACAGAGCCTAATGACTGAAACAACCAGCTGAATGCATTGACCTGCTCGTAAAACCTGTGGAATAAGAAGTTTGTAAGATGTGCTATAAAGCCTATAGAGATGCCTATCGAAACATGACTGAATCGAGAAAAGGACAACCATTGCTGCATTTAAAACAATGTGACCCACTCTTCATTTCGACATTCTTAAACATGGACTTCAGATTTCATCAGCTGACTTCAAAGTCTCGTTACTTCAAACTTAAAAAGTAATGAGATCCTTCATACAACTGTAGTGGAGTTAAAAGTACAATATTTGTCTTTCAAATGTAGTGGAGTAAAAGTAATAAGTTTCCAAAAATAATAATACTCAAGTAAAGTACAGATACTCAAAAAATATTCTTAAGTACAATACTCAAGCAAATCTGCTTCATTACTGTCCACCCCTGGTAAAAGGTGCCATGTTCTTCTGCTCTCCAAGCCCCTTCTAAGATCATTAAAAGCAAAGAAATTGATTTTGCAGGACATGAGACCTTTAACGCTAAGAGATAGGGCAGTTTTCCACATTTCTCTTCCTTGCCACACCATTTTTTTACCTTTATTTAACCAGGAGGTCCCATTAAGATCAAAAATCTCTTTTGCAAGAAAGAACTGGCCAAGATAGCAGCCAATACAGTGTTACTGACTTAAAAAAAAAAAAAAACAAGACTAAACATTAACAGCACAACTCACATTTTAAAACAGGCTTACAAAATGTACAATGACCTTATATGAAAAGCAGCTACACTTCTCTGTCACCACACTCTTTATGATCCTAAATTTTCTCAGCGAGTTCAATGACACTATCTTTAGCTGTTTTTTGGAGGTTGTTCCATGCCCAAGGTGCTCTGAGAGAGCCACTACACTAGACATTACCGTGCTCTTATTTTGAAAGCGAATCCTGACAGCACTTCCTGTTCTGTGCGTGCGCCCCGTGCGTAGCTTGACGTACGCAGCTCGTCTGTGGCTGCTGCTGGCTGCTGCAGGCGTGCTATTTGCGGCAGCGGAGAGCCCTCTGCGAAATGCCTTTTGTACTCCCGGATGTTTTTTTCAGCTTTAGTTTTTATGTTCCTCGAGGGTCCCGTCTCAGCGTTTGTAGCCATGCTCTGTGGCGGATTCAGCGGGCTGTCCTAGCTGCCTGAGCCGCTCCAGCAGCGGTGGGTCCGGGCGCAGCGCACAGCCGGGGATGAGGCCTACTTGTTAAAGCTCCCCCACCAACCACCCCTCCACCGCGATGGCTGATGATCAACAACAACCTGGTCAGAAGCCTGCCTCGGGATTAGGCTCTCTCCCAGCGTTGGTGCCAGGACTCCAGGGGCCCGAGGCTAACGCGTTACAGTTCAAAATAAAGAATTCAATTTGGTAAGGATGGACACGGACCTCGACGCGCAGCCACACTGTCCTTTTTCGCTAGCCGTAGCCTCGTAATTAGCGTCTTCTAGCTTGTGGAGAGGCAGGGAGGCAGAGTGCTGCACAAAGCGGCTAGAAATATCTCCTCTCCCCCGTGTTAGCTTCCTCTATTAGACATAAACACCACCATAGAGAGGGAATACACGCACTGTGCTACCTGTTAATTCATCAATAATAACATTAACGTCAGCTTTCTTAGCTTTAATGTGTAGCATCGAGCCGGAGGAGGCCATGTGATGAGAGAGAATCCAGCGGTGGTGCAGATGTGCAGGCTGACAGGTGTCAAAGCAGACAAACACTCAGATATGACGATCATTCTCACCAAAGACAGCCACTATTGGACACTTTTAGACTCCTTAGGCTCTTTGAAGCGTCTCTATATTTAATAAGAGATTTTAGGGGCTGTAATTTAAAGGTGTTCAGCTCAAAGAGAAAGAGAGGCGTCAAAACCTCCCTGCAAGTGTTTATCCCAGGGATGTACGGTATTATCAGACCAAATTAAAGTAGATTATTGGTACTGGCACAAATGACAACTTTGCAAATGTCCTCACTTTAAAAATGGGCCATAAATATCCCAAATATTGGCTGTCAAATTGGCAAAACTTACAACTGTACCATGATGATTTACTTCATCATTACTCGATGTCCATTTTCATGAGCAAAGATTTTTAGCTCTTGACACAAAATGTCAATATACAGTAGGTGTCAGTAATAATGAATATGGAAGTATTGGATAAATGCTAAATTTCAATATTGTGCATACTGGGCAATATTATCAGGCCAGTATCAGTATTGGCACATAACTGTCAAATAAGGTTATTGATTTTCACAGATATGAACATTTTTTAAGAAAAAAATCCATGAAAATTGTCTATAAATATCCCACATATTGGCTGTCATGTTGGCAAAATGTACAGTTGTACCATGATGATTTACCTCATCTCAATGTCCATTTTCATGAGTAGAAAATTTGAGCTCTTGACAGGATCTGTCAATATTAATTTAAGCAAAAATGTACTTGGAAATATTTGATGCTACATTTAAGCAAACATCCAATGTTGTGCATACTTAACAATACTATATGAGCGATATCTGTATTGGCACATAAATGCCAGAAAAGGGGTATTGGTTTTCACAGATATGAACATTTTTGAAGACATTTTTGCCATGAAAATGTCCATAAATATTCCAAATATTGGCTGTCATTTTGGGGGAAAAAATGATACCATGATAAATTACCTCATCATCTCTCATTGTCCACTTTTACAAATCTAAAATACAATTTATTAAAAAGTATAATGTCGTTTTTCTTGCCTCACATCTGTTTCTTACACAAATGTGCTGTAACCAAGAAAGGAACAGGTGGATTTAAATACTTTTAGCTCTTGACATAAAATATCTGTGTCAACGTTACTGTCATTGATAATGAGTTTGGAATTATTGGCATGTTTTATATCAGCCAAAAATTCAATACTGTGCACCCTAATAACATTAGCAGACCAATATCTGTATTGGCAAATAACAGCCTAAAAAGGCATTCTTGACAGATATGAAATTTTTTGCAGATATTTGACCATAAAAATGTTCTATAAATATCCCATATATTGGCTGACACATTGGCAAAGTGTACAATTGTACCATGATGATTGACCTCATCATCGCTTATTTTCCACTGTTATAAATCAAAAATATAATTCATTAGAGAATAAAAGGTTTTTTCTTGCTTCACATCTGTTTCTTACACAAGAAAGAAACTATCAAGAAAGGAACTCCTAATCCGAGCCCCCCTCCAATATTTACATCTACCTTGACAGTACAGTATCAGGATACAGGAAGAGGATGATGAAATATTATGATACTAAGGGCAGGGCGGGATATCACAATTCTGTTTCACTTCATTTTTATATAGTTTTTGTGGGGGTTTTTTATTCTATTTAATAACCCACAATATTGAATGCATTAAAAACCAATGAACTAAAATACACAACAATGTCCTCAATATCTATCAGTTGTTTAGTAAGAATATTGATATTTTCCTGTAAATATTGGTACAGTATCAAAATACTGCAGTATTTTGGTGTTTCAATATTATCTTACAACCCCAGTAGGTGGGCTGCGCGGTGGCGCAGCAGGTAGTGCATGTGCCCCACAGCAGCAAGGTCGCTGGTTCCGGCTGGGCAGGACCCTTCTGTGTGAAGTTTGCATGTTCTTCCTGTGCATGCTTAGGTTCTCTCAGGTCACTCCAGCTTCATCCCACAGACCCTGTCTGTCCCTCTCTATGTTGCCCTGCGATCGGCTGGCGACCAGTTCAGGGTGTACTCTGCCTCTCAGCCAAAGTCAGCTGGCATAGGCTTCAGCCCCCCCGCAAAGGGATAAGCGTTATAGATAATGGATGGACCTCCAATAAGTGATTTATATAACAGCTGTTTAGGGTAAATTGTGTAACATCTGTCAAATAACATTACATGACCTGCTTAACAAAATATACCATGATTACTGACTATAGTTTTCATTAGAGTGAAATTAGCCCAAAAACAAGAAAGTGGGGTTGGGCATTTTTGAAAAAAAAAAAAAAGGAAAGAAAAAATAATTTAGTAACGAGAAAATTCAGACACAATCTGTGTTGATCTGTCTCAGTTAAGGCTGATACATGTGGCTGATATGTTGGCAGACATGTTCATATCTGCTGATACCAAAAGTCAGCAGTCTGTTATCTGCCGTTATTTTTCCGATCATGATGTGCATCCATAAAAGTAATTAGACTACATGACAAACGACCTTTGATCAAACAAAATTACTAAATGAAACTAAATTGATCCGATCACTTGCCCAAACAGGCGGCACGGTGCAGGTAGTGTGGGTAGTGCACGTGGGTCAGGACCAGTCAGGGCCTTTCTGTGTGGAGTTTGCATATTCTCCTGTGCATGCATGGGTTCTCTCTAGGCACTCCAGCTTCCTCCCACAGACTAAAAACATGCTCATTAGGTTGACTGGTGACTCCAAATTGCCCTTGGGTATGAGTGTGAGCGTGAATGGTTGTCCGTCTTTCTATGTGGCCCTGCGATTGGCTGGTGACCGGTTCAGGGTGTACTCTGCAAATATTTTGCCATATCGATATTTTCAGCACAGGCCTAGTGTGAGGTGTTAAAAAGTATTAAAAGTTGATCAATCAGCTGTGTCAGCAGAGGATGTTTAAGTTTTACTGGACTTTCTGTTTAGTTTTAATCACATTTAATGAGAATTGAGACATCTTAAACTTTTCAATTATTTGTTTATCATTAGTGTGCTGGTTTCAGTTTTATAGATTAATTTTGCATTTGTTTAGTTCATCAGCTAATATTCTCATGCTTTGATCCCACCAAAAAGTCTGAATTATTCTTCAGTGATGTGAAATTATTACACACAGACTGTGTAGTTATGCTGTCTAACAGTGCAGAACACGCAGCTTTGTCGTGAATGACATGGTTAGAAGATGCAGAGGAGTCTAAAAATGTTTAAAGAGGGTCTGAAAGAACTTCATTTGACTTCAGAATTTCTGTTAATGCTGTTCACTGTTATGGCCCTCAGTATAAGTATTAGTGTAAACACCTGAGCTTTTACTAACCATGTAGATATATAATGTGTATAATGTTTAAAAAATCCTTCTGACATAATGAAATTAGACAGTTGACATGGCATTGAGTCATAAATCTTCACTTATATGCTCACGTTTCAAGAAAATCATTCAAGATTTTTTGCGGTTTTCTTATACAGGTCAACATTTTGAGGGTTTTTTTGGGAAGAAAATAAGCAGAACTGCTGAAGTAAGAAAGGGGAATAAAAAGCATTTTAAGCTTTGAAAGTCAAATATGGAAACAGAAGGACTTGTGTCACAGCATAACCTTTTAACCAGATGGAAAGGGGTCAGAAAAAGAACATAAATGAAAACTGCATCCAAAGTGGCCTGTAATTCTGTGCATTAAAGCAGAGTAATTGATGCATTTAAAAAAGCCCACAGTCAGGAGGAGGAGGCTGTGACAGATCTCCGGTCCTGTACTCACCTGGTATGAACTCCTGTCCATGGTGATCTGATCACTGGTCAACAGCTTTCAGTGCAGTTTTAAATGTAATTGAGACGCCTTTAGCGCAGGTGCTGGTGGACATGTTTGTCCCTATTTAGCCCAGCCTCACTTGGAGTCCCAGAAAGTCTCTGACTTCACCTGACTAAATGTTGGACTGGAGCTGTGAACTTTTCCCGTAATTTCTCTTTTTCTGCATTTTTCTGACAAATAACGTGACTGGCAGGGTTTATGTAAGTGTGTGAAATCCCTAAAAAGTGGTTGGATATCTGATACAGTGCTTGAAAGTCGTATAAATAGTAGTCTTACTGAATGCCTGTCTGGGGATTTTTTAATGCACCCAACCCCCTAGATAGAAAGCTCATTACAACACTTTCAGTACAGGTGACACATTTTGAAACCAGATTTCTGTGTTTTATTGTCCTTCTACAGATATGTTATTGATTTATGATATGTTTTAATATGATAAGAAGTGAATTCTTCATTTAAGTAAATAGGTATATACACTTTTTGAAAAACGCAAAAGTGCTAAAAGTGAGGAGGTGGCTGTATATCATTATAACAGGTGTTAATGTCAAAAATATTTAGTTATACTTACATCAGTCACATCTCAAAGCATATAAATGGAGCAACATTTTCGCACGACACATTTAAGTTTAAAAATCTATTTATTCAAAGCCCAAGACAAGAAATAAATAACAAATTGTCTGGATGATAATACATAAGAATAATTTAATCAGGTTGTGTCTTTACTAGGGATGGGAATTGATTTTTTTATTTTTGACTCCAATGCCATTAACATTTCTGCCAATTGATCCAAATTTTCGATTCCTGTGGATTTTCTGTGTGAACAACAGTTGGCCTGTAGGTTTTCAGTGGCAACAATGTCAAACATGACAATCATGATTCAATGCTGCATAGATTACTGCTTCTGCAAGTTGCTGGTGTTTTCACTCACTGAAAGTTCTGCAGTAAGCTTCTTTTTGTCAAATAATGATATTTATTAATTGGGGGAGTTGTTATCAATTACCCACTGAAATTGGTTTTCAATACCCATCCCTAGAATTGACCTTCGTAACTCTTGAGGATAGGTACATTGGAAAGAAATAAAAGAAAAATATCTTTAAAATGTTTCAGCTGACCATGTAAGAATGTATACACTACCCCTGCTTCTGTGTTTCGAGTGAACCATTTTGATTTACATCTCTGCTTTCTTTTTCTCTCTCTGTAGCAAATCTGTACAATCAAAAGTGGACAGCATATTGGTGAGTATCTTTTTAAGAACATTGCAACTTCGTATTTTAACTAATGTGTTTTGACGACCCATATAACACAGCATCCCATAACTGTAGCTTTTTATAGAGTGGTGCAGGGGTGAAGTACTTTTGGCCAATCAGGATGTTAGCATCGCAGTGGTTCCCTCGACTAAAAGTCATTGTGTTTTTTTCTCTGTGTTCTTGGATCATTGTTGATAAAAAGGTCTGAGGAACAAATAAATCATGAACCTACATGTTCTCTTCATCGTGATAATCTTCATGATTGAACCTTATTTCATGAGTTTTTAGGCTTAAATGTATTGGGCAAGAGTAAGAAGCTACTATTAAGCTATTATGGCACTACAACATAGCAGCTCGACATAAAAGCAGTTACTACTTTTACAATGAGTAACACCACGCCTGTAACCCTTTGTTTGAGAATTTTCTCTTAACCTAATGAACTGATCAAGCTAATGCCCATGGCATTGGCTGTGGTGTATGTATGATTGCTTGTTAAAAAACAATTAGAATGATTGCATTGAGGTCAGCTGCCATTTTTGTAGTCCTTGTTGGAAGTTCTGTAGCAACCATCGTTTTAACAACACAATAATGCTCTAAAATTCAAAAGTGGGGCAACATCAGATGCATTTTATATTGCAAAATGAAACATTCAGATCTTGAATGCATGTGCTCACCACAGACCTTATTTCAGACATCAATTCAAAAAGCTATTCTAAAATCCTGTAGACTTGAGTCATTTGAACAAGAGGTGCTGAAATGCTAACTCACTGTGGTTTGATATCTCATACTTAAGGAGTTGCATCGTGAATGAAAGTCACAGTCATAGCATTATATTTTCTGAATATGACTCTAAGAAATGACAACATTTTAGTAAGATAACAAATTTCCACTCTCAATATCCAATATCATCAAATTTCACTCAGGTTTAACCCCATCCTTGCTTATAGAAAGCTGTGTATTACCTGCATGTATTAATAAAAGAAAATGTATAAACCTAAGGATGTGTGAAATCAGTCCAAATCAGACTGTATTTTTTAAGCTTTTGCTTTTGAATAGAGCTCATTCTCTATGCAAGTGGATGTTTGCGTTGTGGTTCACCGTGTCTTTGATTCTGTAGATCTTAATATGTTAATGACATCAAACATCCCAGGTTACCAAGGTAATCCTTTAGCATGTGGATGCTATGCTTGGAGGCCATGTTAGAATATTCATTAAAAAACACATGTACATTAAAAGAAAAAGAGAATTTGACAACCAAACCGAGCAGAGTGGGACTCAGACAGGCAACTCAAGCCTGTGATTGTATCAGTGAGAGTTGTAAATAACGTCTTGATTCGGCGCTCATGGGCTGACAACTCTCACCTCACTCATTCAAATATTGTTTACCGTAGCAACAAAGACAAATGAAGAGGTAAGATGAATCCATTCTTAGAAACCAATTGAAAACAGTTGCTGTGAAATCAATAAAAAGGAGGTGTGTGTGCCACTGTCACCTTGTGTAAATTTTTTTAGATCTATTTTTGGACTTTTGTGCCTTCGTTAGAGAGACATGACAGTGAACAATATCAGAAATCTGGGAGAATTTTTTGTAGAACTAGGGATGGGAATTGATAAGATTTTAACAAAACCAATGCCTTTATCAAATCTGTGTATCAGTCTGATTCTTTAACAATTCTCTTATTGATCCCTGTGGATTATAAGTTTGGGAAAAGTAAGTTTGTAGTTTTTCAGTAGCGACAGCGTCAAACATGTTACCTTGATATTCATGGCTGCACTGCTTAGAATGCTTCTGCAAGTTGTAAAATAAGTGTTTTTGTATAAAATTAAGCCACAGTTTTGCCAACTTCTGTCCCCTGTCTGCCATGATCACATTTCTGAAACAAAGTGGAAGGAATTGATAAGGGATTTGTTAGTCAACAAGACTAATGTTAGCTATTCCTTGCGAGAGTTGTTACTGATTCTCACCTGTAATTGGTTTTCGATTCCCATCCCTATTAAGAACACAATAATGGTTCAAAATTCAAAAGCAGGGCAAAGTCAGATGCATTTTATGTTACAAAATGAAAAGTTAAAATATTGTTTGCTATGTATACCAACTACCTTATTTCATGTACCGTAATTTCTCGATTTTAACACACACTTTTTTTGCTTTTAAGTAAGCTCTAATTTTCGGGTGTGTATTATACACGAGTACAATATTTCGTCTCACCGACATTGCGATTGCAACACATCTGATACAAAAAGCCGAAATATTCAGGCATATTCAGCGCAAACACAGAGCGCTGCCATCTTGTGAGCAAGGGGACACAAAGAAGCTGTGCTGTGATTGGTCGAAGACATCAGCATGTTGAAAGCTGCTCTCTGATTGGGCGGTACACTATGACTGAGCATGCTCGAGCAGAAATCGAGTAATTGCACAAAAAAGTGTTTCCTCATCCGTTCGAGAGAGAAAATTGTGTATGGTATTTGTTGTGAAAATACTGAAATTTCAAACTTTGAATAAAGGTAATTTTTGAGTTGTCTTAGAGAGTAAGGTTTGGGCAAAATTTGGGTGCACGTTATATTCGAATGTTTTTCAAAAATCGTGACAATATGAGATGCATGTTATAATCGAGGAATTACGGTATTAATTCAGAAGGCTGTAGTAAAAACATATAGACTTCTGGCCGTGGGAAATGACACTTTTGAAATGCTAACTCACTTCTGTGTCTTTGGACTCAAACCTGCACCACTCTATGCACCCTTGAGTGTATCTCTTTAGTTTTGTTTGTTTTTAATGTATTTTTTTTTTTACCCTGTCGAAAATCGTACAATTTTAGCCTGTGTTTGATAAATGTAAATAGTGTATACCAGCACTTAAGAATTTGAATTGTTTATTGATCCAACAATCAGCTATCTCATACTTAGACGAGTGCTGTTCTTCCTGTGGTCAAAGTCACAAATTACATATCCATTTTTAGACATACAAGCATGCATTCATACAGCATACGACACAAACAAAACATTCAATAGAAGATTTCCCCTCATTCCATGTACTGTTCTGTATAACCTTGTTTTTTTTTTTGTATTTTGTTTCTGCCTCTGCAGCAAGATGTTGAGAAGTTTACAGACATCGAAAAACTCTACCTCTACCTGAAGCTGCCTTCTGGTCCCAGCAGTGGCAATGACAAAAGGTACATCACAGACACAAACACACTTTACTCCAATTCTCCACTCTGCTCTTAAACCTATTTTTGTCTCTCACACACTTGGCTGCTTTGTTCTGGCTGTCATTGCATTATTGGCACTGTTGTCTCATTGCTTGTCAAAAAGTGTGTCTCACTATCAGCTGGCTGCTGTTACAGGGACAGTGTTGGCTAAAAAGCTCCTAAAATGAGTTAAGCTTTCAATTTTCAATGCTTTAGCTTCTCTAGTGGTGTCTGCTGCTTTTTTCTCCATGCAGGATTATCATTCATTGTTTTGGGCTGTGTGATTGATTCTCATTATGAAGCAAACCACTGATATGTGTAGATTTTTGCTATACCTAGCTGTCTGTGTTTCATTTGTTTCCCCATATCTATTCATCACCCCAACCCCCCAATTCTACCCATTTGGACTGAGAATGAGAGGGGGTCGTCCACTCCTGGATTATGGTATTAAAAGTTTCTGTATTAACAAGAAAATGAGGCATACAAGTCCGAGGACACTGCCTCACCAAATTTATCCTTCTTCTGTGCCCGTTTCAGTGATCAGAGTTCCATGTCGTCCAGTCGTACACAGCAGATGTACGCTTTCAACTGGATTCGTAATCACCTGGAGGAGCATCCTGAGACCTCCCTCCCAAAACAGGAGGTGTATGATGAGTACAAGTAAGTATGTAGGCTTAAGAAAAGGACTCATGATCAAATGCTTGGTTTGTTACTGTGCCGTTTCATGGGGATCCTCTTCTCTTGCAGGAGCTATTGTGACAATCTCGGCTACAATCCACTGAGTGCAGCAGACTTTGGGAAGATCATGAAGAATGTCTTTCCTAACATGAAGGCACGACGTCTTGGCATGAGGGGCAAATCCAAATATCCTTTAATCTGTATGCACCTGTCAACAATCATCCATTATAAGTCTGTGACTCAATTTTTGATTCTATGCATTTAGAGATACAATCTGTAGAATTTTCAGATTATATCAAGCAGCATTTTCCAATTAATTAAAAAAATTACAAAAGATACACATAAAATGAAAGATTTTTTTTTTTTTTTTAGTTGAGCACACACATTGCTTCAAATAATATGATTCTAAAGCTACTGAAATTCTCTATTTTTAACCCAGCACAACACAACAGACAGAGGACATCTCCAGTAGCTCATTATAATATTTACATCTCCCGAGACAGCATGTCCACTCATATGATCCTCTTATTGTCTGCGATAGCCGCGGGGACTGCTGAGACGGACACAGAAGTGATGGGCTGAGCACTTGACAAGTCACCAATGGACAGCTATGGGTAAAAGTCCAGCAAATGGGTCCGTGGATTTGTTGTAGTTTGCCAGCGGCTTTGCAAATTATTGACACACAGTGGAGCCCAAAGTGCTTCCACACGGCACTCCTCGCGTGGTTCAGTGTTGGTATTTTCCGCTGGGAGTGGCTTTTCCGGTCCCCAGTCTCCTCGAAGTGTCTTCTTCTGTCCGTTTTTGGCAGACGAGATGCAGCTGTTGTTGAGGTCAAGAGACTAAATGGGTTGCACTGGGAGCGCCCTCAGCTGGATCAGGTGGTTCACTGCTCCAGGCACCCTGATGTGCTGTTCAGCTGTTTACTTTACATTCAAATGTTTATTTACGCTTTGAGCACAGATTTTTGCCCCTTTGGGTAAAAATTGAGTATACGGTGAATATTTGAATATCCACCTTAAACTCAGATATTCAGATATTGAATTTAAGGGGAAAAGTCCTTGTTCACAATGTCCCTCTGCTTTAGGGGAGCATAAGAGCTGGCTCTCTGTCCTCCTTTCTCGCAGTATTTTGTCTTTGATACTGCCTCTGGAGACAGAGTCATTGGGGGGTAAATTTGTTCTCCCATAACACTGCCCAAGTGTTCAGAGTGAAGGTGAGACCTCAGAGTATTGGAAATATTACACCTTGGCAGCACGAGCAGGGCAATAGATTGCTGTACATAATTACTTCCTGGCTGCTGCTTGTTCTTTTGCCTGAGCTTCTTCTTAACTTTAACTTAATTATTAGTCCATCCAAGACCCTTATAACAGAATGGCTAAACTAGTCAAGTCAAGTAGAGACCCGCCATCAACAGCTACCACCCTCATTTTTAACTTCCCTTAAAAAATGAAAGATTCTGTTAAAAACAATACTCAATTAATTGTTTTCACTAAACAGAAAACCATTGTTACTGTTTTGTAGATATGTTTTATTTGTTTGTGTGTGGTTTGTGTTGTGGAATGCAATCACTCTGTCTGCAAGACAAATCTACCCTTGGGTATAAATAAAGTAATCTGAATCTGAATCTATATAATTAGGGTGAAACACTCAGAAAAAGGGACATTCCCTAGAATGCTTTGTGAATGGCTGACAGTGCAAACTAGGAAGTCCACTTTTAAGAGCTTTTCTCCCTCATTGTGTGGAATTTGTCAACAAAACAAGAGTGCTGATTTACAGTTTAGTAAACACACCTGGTGGATTTTTACTGAATAGAGTCCTCATTTTTAAATAAAAGTAAATAGTGGAGGTGGGCTGATGGGGTAGTGGTGTCACTGCAAATAAAATGCCCTAATATGATTATATTATGTTGATGTTAGGTAATTTGAGAGATGCTGTCTCAGTCACAACAAAAAAGTTAATTCTACTTATATAGAAACATTGACTATAAGAATTGCTGTGGCAGTGTTTTTTTTTCTCTTGAAGCTGTGGTTTAAGTTCCTGCATCAAAAAAGAAGAGATTTAGACTCCTTAATTCCTTCTCACATACTGTTATAGTGGGTTGAGGAAGAAAGCGTTCGTCCACATGCCGTCCTTACCAAACCTGGACCTGCAAAAATCCGGAGATGGGGTAAAATGAGTTATCAAACACTTCTAGTCTTTTATTCACATTTTTAAAACACTCTGAAGCTCACCCGCTCTCTGTCTGACCGTAGTGTGAACTGATGGAGCCGTCGGGTCAGTCCCCGAGTGCTGAGGACGAGATGAGATCTGCAGCCTGCGGACTGGTGTGTGAGTGGGCCCAGAAGGTTCTGAGCCGTCAGTTTGACAATGTGGAGGATCTGGCCCGCTTCCTGCTCAATAGCCACTACATCGGTACAAAGTCCATGGCTGCACTCACTGTTATGACGGGAACACCCACAGGTAAAGATGTCTTCTGTGATGAACTGATACGATCTATTTGCCATGGTCATTCCTCCTCTTGTGTGTGTTTAAGGAAGTTGACATAATGGGAAAACCTGATTATTACTCAGAAGGTAAAAGAAACTGCTGTATATTCATTATGTAGAAATTTGAATTACGGGATTTTCAATTCTCATGCAAAGTAAATCATGAAAAAGTTCCTCAGTGTCTGTAATCAGGCAGATTCAACTTGCAAAACTCCAATCTACAACATTAATGACCGGCCCAAAGCAGCATGGCCCAATCAGAGTCCTTTGAAGCAGGAAGTGGTGGGAGCTACGAGCAAGACGATGCCAGGAAGTGACTGCTCGTACACAGATTAGCATAGTTGCTAACAGCTTCAGTAGCAGTTTAATCAGATCTAGACCACATTATTCTGTCAAACGAAATGCAAACAACACAGAAAGTATTTTGTGATTGACAGGATATTCTTGCTCCACTTCTGACATATTATGGAGAGTGTTTGTGCTATGAAGTGACTAACTTTTTGTATTTTATACTGTGGCAGTAGCGCCCGCCTGATTGACCTGTAATGAGTGTAATTGATGGAACAATCCTACAGTCACCTGTTGGATATGCTCTGCAAGGCTTTGTCCATTCCCAAACACTTTCTATGAGCTGTTGCCCGGATGGACTTGTGGAATATATCATCAAATTTAAAATGGCATTTTCTTAAAAAAAAAACCCTCAAACGTTTTGCATTTGTTCTATTTTCAGTAGAATGTGAGGCTTTTGAAAAATTATGTCGTCTTGTCTTTATTTAAATTAAACCCTTAAGTTTTTTTGGAAACTGGGTTGTTGAAGTGCTCTGCTGTATACTTCGCGATCATGAATATTTAATAATACATTTTTCTTCTCCTTACAGGAATAAAGACGCCAACCCCAGCCTCTGCGTTTGTGCCCACAGCTGAGGCAAACTCTTTCCAGCCCCAAGTGAAGACCCTGCCCTCCCCCTCCGTCGATGCAAAGCAGCAACTGCAGCGAAAGATCCAGAAGAAGCAGCAGGAGCAGAAGCTCCACTCGCCCCTCCCAACTGAGGCCCAAGTCAAGAGGACAGAGGCCAGTACCCCTGGACCCACCATCCCCTGTGGCAGCCCTGCTTTGCTCTCCCCTCAGCCCACGATTGGCATTGTAGTAGCAGCCGTCCCCAGCCCAGTCACGGTATGAACTATAATAATAAAAATATTAAAATCAATACTGAGGGTTTTAACAAAGTAAGCTGTCATGAATTAAGTGGTGACTGAACGGGCATAGGCTGAATCAAAATGTTTATACTGTATACAAGCCTGATCTACAATTTTGTCAAATTAAGTGATCAGGAAATATAGCGATAAGGCACAAAAGATAAATCATTGATCACATACATTTACTGTCTTACTCAATCATTGCTGTGTCATGCCAATGCCTTAACCTTGGTTTCTGACCACTTTCTGCAACAGTCTGTTTGCCACTGTGCAAGTAAGATGCTGTGATTAGAAACCAGGATGCTTGTATGTATCATGCATAAAGAGAAATTTAAATCCAGGTTTCTCTGTTTTCATGTAAACACCTTATCCTGAATGTGATCATACAAAGATACTGCTAAAATGCCTTTAAATAGGATCGTGTTCACTGTGTTTAAGAGGTACGCCCTCATGTTGTGTTCATGATTTCATGGGTCAAAATTTTCTGAAAGCTACGAGTTTATGTCATCACAAGACAACCTTGACGTCGCAAGTTTGCATTTGGAGGCAGCACATGTCATGTACCTCTTAGGTCTTTTGTAGTAGCTTTCTTAAGAACAAATTTATTGAAAATCTAAACAACATTGTTGATCTGGAAATCCTCCAAGACGCACCTTTCTGACAGTCTTAGAGGAGTTTTAACATGGAAAACTGCTCTATGGCACAGCATTAACAAACCATGGAAAACATTCCTGGATCCACATCCATGTTTCCCTGGTGCCTTGACCAACATTCCCTGAAAATGTTTTCAAAAAACTTTGATACATTTTTCAGTAGAGATGCATGATATTGGATTTTTGCCAATATCCAACATGCCGAAATATTTTGATTAATTATCGCCGATATCGATATTTCTGGTCAAAAGCACAAGCTCTGTGCTTAACAAAAATTGACTTGTTTCTTTCAGTGTTACAGTGGATTTTTGCAAGGAACAGATGTAAAACAAAAAAAAAACAGCATCTTACTCTTGCAAAAATGAAACCCTTGATTTTTAAATGTTCCCATGCAGTGATGAGAAGGTGCATGAATATTGTACATTTGTGTAATTTGTCAATATTCCAGCCAATATATGGTCGATATGTGTGGCCGATATATCGGCTGTAAATATCTACAAAAATTTAAATATCGGCTGATACCGATACTTAACTTTTTAGGTTGATATCATCCGATACTGATATCAAACAGAGAATATTGTACATCCCTATTTTTCAATTATCAGTGAAAATTTGGTTAAACTGCCCGATCTCGTAAAGTGATCAAATGCTTTAAGAAATTCCTGGTCCAAATCCAGTTTGGTTTACCATCAAAGTCTAATTACTTCTTTCTTGTGCCATGAACAATATTTCTTGAAAATTTCATCAAAATCCATCAAGGACTTTTTGAGGTGTCTTACTCACATACAAACCAACAAACTAAAAAAACATACATGGGCATACTAGGCACAATGTGAGAGAACTGTATTATATCTGTGGCTTAATGATTTTATATTTCTAGATTTATACATGTTGACTATTGGCTTTTCCATTTTTTATTTGATCTATTTAATATTTTAATTCCCTGTTGATTTAAAATCAAATACAAACCAAAGGAAATGTGTCTCAGACACTATTTTCAGTAAGAATAATAACATTGATTAATTTATTTATCATTTCCCTTCTCTTCCAGGTACAGAGGAGCAGGCAGTTAATGACCTCTCCGAGCCCTGTTGGCACAGCAGAGGGGAAGGTGTTGCCTGTAAACTTCCAAGTGGTCACTCAGTCTCTTAAACAGTCGCCCAAACCTCCCCAGAACATCTCAGCCAGTCCTGTGGGTGACCGTCTGGCCCGACATGGTACACGATACGCCCAAATCCTGCCTAAGCCCTCTGCCACCAGTGCCATCACGCTGCGCTCGCCCCCCACCCTGCTCATCACCAACAGCCCCATCAAAACTGTGATGCCCACCCCCCATGTCAGCTCAGTCAACGTGGTCAAAATGACGGCCATCGCTCTGGCACCCAACAGCAGCAGTGCGACTGTGCGCCCCGCCTCTGCAGGCATTAGCACCACAGCCACTTCGGACGATTCCCAGCAGCCTCAAGGCGGGAGCTTAGCTGCCCCTCAGTCTCCTGCAATTAGACCCAGCGCCCCAGCCTCCACCCCAACCCACTCTACTGACACCAAATTGGTGCCTGAAGCTGGAAGTGACCCCACCTCTGGCTCAGAGAAAACCGCTGCAGGGGCCAAAGAGGAGAGGGTGGCGAAGTTCAGGGCTGCTAGCGAGCCAAGCTTCCTGGTGAAGTGTTCTCCAGTAACGGACAAAGGGGCGAGGGCAAAAAGTGACCCCACATCCCCTCCCACCTCAGTAACTGTAGCTGGGACTCAGGACAGCAATCACAGCAACTGCCATGACAGTACGTTGTACTTGACTGTTGATAATCAGAACTCCAATGGCAACGCTTCGTCCAATGGCTCTGCTGCTGTTACGCCAACATCAAAGGATCCCTGCCCTGACGCCAAGAGCCCCAGGAAGCGCACAGGCCCATCAGGAGACTCCCATGTTATTCCTGTGAAGAGGGTGTTTATCTCCCAGCAGCCTGTGGCTGTAGTCGACAATCCCAAGCCTGGAGTCAGTGCTGCACTGAAGAGGCTCCCCCGACCGGGAACCCCTGCTCGACCAGAGAGTGCCCCCTGCAAAGTGACTGTGAAACACACCACCATAGGGCCCACGCAGATCCTAGCACTCTCCGACTCTCCCATCACACACACCGAGGGCTCCCAGACTGTTGTCAAACCACAGGCCTTGGTGGTGAAGCACGAAGACCATTCTCTCAGCACTGAAACCAGCACTGGAGCATCTGGAAGCAGCACGTCGGATCAGGTGTTGCTGCAGCAGATCACCGGGGATCCCCACGCCATACCAGCCAACTCAGGAGCACACGCGGCCTCTGTGATGAGCGACTTAAAGAGCACAATGTGGGAGGAGGGGCAGCTTGACGAGCTCCGGAAGCAGGCGTTTGCTCAGCAGATACCAGCAGAACACAAACAAGCCCCCACCGACCAGCTTTCCATCATCGCCCAGCCCTCAGAGTCCTCAGGCCAGCTCACTCTCACACAGGAGATGGTCGACTTTGCAGGGTCCCAACCTAACATGGACTACTTCCCGTTTAATGACGACGACATGACCCAGGACAGCATTGTAGAGGAGCTGGTCCAGATGGAGGAGCAGATGAAGCTGAAGGGTCTTTTTAATAGCTGTGTTGAAGTGTCTTTACAAGGCCAGCCAGCCGCCAATCAAAGCTCCATCCTAAACGCCCACCAAGCTGGTACTACCTTCTACCACTCTGCCCACAGTAGTACCACCCCGGTCCAAACTCCCACCCCAACACCGACCCCAACCCCAACACCCACCTCTGAAATGACACTGGGACATAGTTTGACAAGAGAGAGCCCCTGTTCTCGCATGGCTCCCATCACCCCCGTGGATGGAGCCATGGGCCGCCACACTCCCATCAGCACACCTCTGTCCAATTGCAGCAGCAGCGTCCCCCCAAGCCCGGTGGAGTGCCGAAACCCTTTTGCGTTCACTCCCATTAACTCGAGTATCACGGGATATCATGACGCCAGTATCGTCTCCAGCAGCCCGGTGAAGCCCATGCAGCGGCCGATGGCGACGCACCCTGACAAGGCCAAGCTGGAGTGGATCAACAACCGCTACAACAGCACCTCTGCAGGTCCTCTGTCAAACCACAGCATCGGCATTCTCCCCAGCTACCAAGACCTTGTAGATGACCAGTTCCGGAAGCCACATGCCTTTGCGATTCCAGGCCAGTCCTTCCAAGCTCAGTCGAGACAGGATGCTGCTCACTTTGGCCGGTTGACTCCCATTTCCCCGGTGCAGCAGCAGCCACAACAACAGCTGGCAACAGGGGTTACGACTCCCACCAAACAGGAGAGTTTTGCTGTGCCTGCCCCCTTAGACAACAAGGCATCGACATCATCTGCATCCAGTACTTTCCGTTGTCGCAGCGTTAGCCCCGCAGTGCGCCAGAGGAACTCCAGTGGCAACACAGCGCCTCTCACAACCGCCACCACAAATACCACTTCCACTTCCACCACTCGAGCAGTGGTCTCACCCTTCAACTCCCCCATCACCACTGAGGTGCTCAGTATCCTGTCCAACAGCCAGACGGCCAGCTCCGTCCACAGCATGGTCCAGCGTAGCCAATCTGTACCTCTGAACATCATGATGCAGAGCGAGATGCTGCCCGTGCAGGGTCAGAGCAACACCGCCAAAATCACCAACGTTCTCCTCAGCAAGATGGAGGCAGACGGGGATGACTCTGTCCGTGGTCTGGGCATCAACAACCTCCCGTCTAACTACACAGCCCGAATGAATCTCACACAGATCCTGGAGACCACTCCTGGCTTCACTGGAGGGTCTGCTCACCAGACTCAGTTAGCTCCTGTCAGCTCCAGCCCTGCTGCCTTCGAGCTCCAGCAGCATGGCTACCTCACCACAGGGAGTGCAGAACAGGTGAGTTTTTCCACTGGGGACAGTCAAGCACAAGCAGGTTCTGGTGAGCAGGACCAGCAGCAACAACAGCAGCAGCAGCAGCTCCAGGAGAATCCGGTTCAGACACAACCACAGCTCCTCCTCCAGAGCACACAGCAGCAGGAGGCGGAGGACGAGCAACAGCAGCTGGACTTCAACAACACTGTCAAGGACTTGTTGGGTGATGACGGCCTTAACCCCAGCTCCCAGTTGGTGGGTCAGGTAGCTTCAGAGCTCAACGCTGTGGCGTCCGACTTCTCAAATGACATCAGACTGACCTCAGATCTGTCCAGTAGCATCACTGACCTTAACACGTTGGACACCAATCTGCTGTTTGACCCCAACCAACAGCAAGAACAATATGAAGACTCAACACTGGAAGAACTGAAGAACGACCCGATTTTTCAGCAGATATGCAGTGATACTGTGAACTCTGGTTTTGACTGGCTAGAGAGCAAAGACCAGCCGACTACAGTGGAGATGCTGGGCTGATGTTATCTTTTATTGTGTATGATTTCCGTTCTCTGTTGTTCGTTTGGTGCGTATGTAGTATCTCTGTTTTTAAACTCTACTTTGTTGGGATTTGTCTGGACTTTGCCATTCATTCAGTTAAAAGTGCCAGGCTTACCAGAAAATCTCTCCTACTGATGTTTCGTTACTTCTCTCCTTTTTGCATTTGTTACATGGAGATTCAGTGCTTTAAGGGATATATCTGCATTTTTGAAATGGAGTTGTATTGCATCGGTGTAAATAGTATGATGGCCACAATTATTGTGATCAGTTTTAGCCCTGTAAGCAGGGGCATGGAGACTAGGTTATACATTGCTGCAGAGGCGGTCAAGAGCTCCTAGCATTGTTGCAAATTTCAGAAGAAAATTAGCTAAAAACATCAGAGTGATTGTATCCTTAACTGAAGACAGTCGCAGAGCTTAACACTACCAAGCCCATTTGTTTTGGTATGCTAAAATTCGCTAAATTTCTGGGGCTTCAGTAAATTAAATGTACACCAGAAAACTAACCCTCTAATTGGCAGTCGATAAAGCACCTTTGTCATCAATTGAAGGTTTAGTAATGTCCCTCACTATCCTCAGTTTCTTGTGGGAAAGTGTTTCCTAGGCTGTGTAAACTCTCTGATAGGGGTGAACAATATTGGATTTTTTTCCATGATCAATATGCAAGTAGAAGATAACAATACAGATATATGGTAATGATTTCTGTATATATCATTTTAATCACCCCTGCATTATGTGGATCGGTAAAACAAGCATCCCTGCTCTTTAAAGAGTTGTAAGCAACACTAAAACCTCTGCTGACACAAAGTTGGTTTTATATTTACAGAGATTATGCTTTCAAATTAGGTTATTCTAATCTAACAGGTTTTCCATTGCTAATTGCAAACCTAATGCTGAAATAAGGCTATAATATTATTTGTAAATATTGGCAGAATTTATCTTACCTAAATTCACCAATATTCAACAATTGAGGCAATTATGTTCTGATACCAGTATCATACCATTCATATTGCACATCCCTACTTTACGTCAGATATAGATGAAGAGGGATTCGGCAGTATACATGATAAAAAGAAATCACAATATACAAGAAGCAATTCTAACCAAGCACTTGCTAAAAAGTAGAGAAAGGTGCATGCACATTTCTGCACTGTAAAGTGCTCATAAAGCGTTATTTACTTATTAAGTATTTTGAGTTACATTCTTAAATTACAGATGTTGAGGATTATTACCTCTTAAACCAGTTAAGTGTTTCAGAATCTTGTGTCCCACATCTAGCTGACTATGCATTTTATTCAGTCCATTAATACTGTCTTTACCAAGTCTGGAAAAGTAAGTAAACTGGGCTCCAGTACAGGGGCCTCTCGCAGTGATTTTATGTCTGAAAGTTTTGTTCACACTTAACAGTTTAACTTCACTATGGAGGACAAAAGGTTAAATCAAACTAAGTTTTTTTTCCCTGTCTCTCTTCAAAATGGCACACTTCTTCTCTTGTCCTCTGTCACCTGAGCATTAGAGATGCACAGTTAATTAGATTTTAACATTATAGCGTTATATCTTAATAAACACATTGCAACGCTCTGAATTTCATGAATTGATTTAAAAAAAAAATGGTTCTAGTGTGGTTAAACATAGTTTCAGAAGGTGTGGTCTATCACATCTGCTTTCACCCCATTGGATGCTGTCAGATGAAGCAAATTTGACTGTAATATTTAGGTTAATTTTGTCAATCAAGTGGGGAAAAAGGATCTTTTTAGATTCAGAAGTAAAATGTTTCAACCCTAAGTGTCATATAAAACATGAAAAATAAGGCTAGGACGTTATAATTTAAAGCTTAGCTTTCTGCTAATAAATAAATGGGAAATTGCTCTTAAAGTCCTTAATTTCTGAAGCCATAATGTTTAAAAAATGTCAGGTTTGATTCAGGCTTGGTTCCATAATATAGTTTATGGGATGAGCCAGGCTCAGGTAGGGTCAGGCTGGATTTTCTGGGCCCATTCTAAACTCTAGTGGTGATGCTTTTCTTACAGGAGCAGAACTGATCACCATCACTGTGGCTGACATTCTTACTATTATACAACCCTTTTTCAGAATATCCCTTTAACAAACTTTTTCTCCCCTCTCTGAAATTGAAACTGAAAGCATTTCAAGCTCAAAAAGCGTGTGTACTCGGTGGCAGCATTTCCTTGCAAGAAGTAAGATGGTGACTTTAAATAGAAACATAATCTTCCATGATAAAAAAAAACAGATCAATAATGCAATATTTAGCGAACAAGTGAGATGGGTAGGAAATTTGGCACAAAAGACCAAAAAGCGTACGGTGTTGTCTACCATTTTTAGTGTGTGCATTTCAAGTTGAACCAAATGGAGCCAACACTGGGATGGAAGTATATGCACATTAATAGTCGTAGTATATTTGCCTGCCATATCTAAATATTCAAAATGGTAGCATCCGATGCTGCCGGGTGCTGAATTTAAGACATAATCTTTATACTTTATCATAAACCAAATCAGTGATAAGCTGATTCACATCTGAGCATTGTCCAAGAGTGAATTTCTTTTTCTTAAAGCCTATACTTCTTGTACTGTTTAATATCTTATAAAGGGAGTAGATGAATCAGTAGGGAGAAGATGGGAATTCAGGCCCACTTTGTGGACTTTACATCGAGAGGAATCAACAACTGGCTGCCTTATTCCCAAAGTCCAAGGCCTTACGCCATCTTTTGAGAGACTGTATATATTAAAATGTTGAGAACCATCCAGAGCTTCATCATATCAAGGCAGCTGTTACTCTGATGTTTTCTGTACTATTTCTTATTCTTTCTGTTTGGCAGTGTTACAGTTAAGAAGCGTATTGTATAGGTAAAAGACAACACTGTGTGCCCTCAACGGTGATGGATTTAGAGGAGTTTGATGGTCATTTCATGAGAACCATGGCAGGCACACTTTCAGTCATGAGATTTTTTTATTTGGCATGCTATATATTCCAGCGTGGAGAAGATTATCAATGGTATGGAGAAGGCTTATTTATACAGAAGGCCAGAGGCTGATGTGTATGTTTTGATGTCATCATGAGATCCAGAGGTAATGATGTGTTTGTTGAGAATCCAGCCTTATATCCATACCAAAGATGCTCTGTTTTAAAAACATAAGAGATTATTACACATAGAGACACTCCTAGTTAACATTAACAGCAACGGGAAGCAGGCAGCCTCAGAGATATGAAAGAGTTTTATTGCATTTGACAAAACCAATTAAGTTGCATCAATCTTCTGTACAGTATGTAAATTAGTGAACTGGTCACTGTCCTATGTTTTATAGGTAACGATGGACCTGAAAGCATGTTGAAACCATCACTGCTAGCCAGGTAGGCTATGTGATACAGTAGGATGCTTGCTTGAGTTTTTGGCTATTGTCAATGTTGTATAAGTCATGTTTAAGCTCCATCTGTAAATAGGATAGATACATAGAGATTTGATGTATCAAGACACTATATTATGGCCATTATTCTAGTTAAGTATGTGCCATTTAAAAGAAAAAAAAAGCTTAACAGATCTATAGTCGGCAAGATACTGTATGTTGTGTGTTACATTTCTGGCTCAATGTGTCGTAAAAGTAATGCTGTCTGGTCTCGCTTGCTGATTTTATTTTACGTTTTTTCTATTCAAAGATAATAGGTCTCTGCAGTTGCAGAAGTGACGTGTGCTTTGAGCAGGATCAATAGCATGGTATATTGAGAAAAAAAAGTTGTGATACTGTTAGCTGGTTGCAAACATCTCTGTGACAGACATTGTGCTCAAAGCCTTTCAGCAGACACTGGAAAAAAACTATACTCATGTTTCAACAAACTTTGGAGGTTCACATTATTGCACTAAATTTTTACGACACGTGGCTTTGCCATATCTTTATGGACAAATATAACGATGGATGCCCACAAAGAAAAAAGACAAAAAATATTTTTTATGACAAGAAGAGTAGGGAAATAAAGTAAATGACTAATTGTCTTGTAGCAAAATGTGCATTAATCTCAGTGAGATACACATTTCTTACTCATTCTCATACCTGAGAATATAAAGCATTGAGGGATAAAAAAGAAAAATAACCTTTTAAACCTACATGCTCATTATGTTGATAAATGATTGTACGCACGCATGTGTGATGATTTCTGTTGTACTTTGTATTCTAGGTAACCACTGTCATCTGTGATTTGGGCAGGTTCTGTTAACCAGACTGGCAGTGCTAGTTTCATGAGTTACATTACTTTTGTTGTGTTCTGTTTACTAAGTTAATGTTGTTTTTATGTAATTTTGATGACTGTTTTTTTTTTTTTTTTTTTACTTATTCTTCTTTTTGCTTAATGCATTTGTGAAGAAACTTCTTTTTTTTTTTTTTTTTTTCTTTAACAATAAGGCACTGATATTTGAATCTGAATGAAGGAAATGCACCTCGTTATGAGAACAGGAGCTCCATCAAGCAGTGACTCTGATTCTTTACCTTTGACTGACCCACAACCAACTCTGTTTGACTATCTCCTCCATTTCTACCAGTAGATTTAAAAAACCCTCCTCTGTGGTGTTGTCTGGTGTACTGCTTAATGTACAGTAGCTTGTTAATATTGCAAACGCGTTGTTTCTTTTTTCAATGGAAAGTACTCACTGGTGAGATTTTTAAAGTGGTTTTAAAAGCCAATAAACTTTTTTAAAGAATGCGTCAGAGTGTTGTTTTTTACTTTCTTCTCTTTTAAGATGAGGCAAAATAGGTTTTATAAATCATAAGTTTTATTAAATGGACCGTGTCCTGTTGTGTTTGAGCATTTACATCATGTCTTGTGTGTCCATGAAGCAAGAGTTTGATTTAATTTAGTAAAATGAAAAAAATCTGTCTGTAAAGGATCAAATGCAGCTCTTTTTCCCTCCCCTTTGGAAACACTTCAGTCTGAGTGGGTGGGGAGGTTTATGGGAGGCTTTGGTTATGAGCTCTGCTCTGATTGGCTGCCCAAGTAATGTCTGATGGGAAGGGGGAAGGAGTAATCACAGGCTAAGGAGCGGGCAAGGGGCATAGAGCCTTATGGTGAGAGTTTCTCCTGCTCCCAAGCCCCTGCTGACAACATAAAGGGAAGGAAGTTTGATTTTGCGGGACATGTGACCATTAAGAAAAAAAAAAAAGACCTTTGTCATCTTCTGCTGATCCCCAGTACTGTCTTACCTGAGCAAAATTATCAGCATCATTTTGATATTTGAACAACTCTTGTGTTGCCCGTGGTGTTCAAGAGTGTGTCCATGAGGTGTGATTTTTTAAGCCATGGTATAGAAAAAGGGATCAATTTAATTTGTCTTTTGTTATTGTTGTTATGAAGTTAACATATCTGGTATTTTGATAACCCTTTTAAGCATTACGGTGGGTTTCAGTTAGTCCACCCTCAGGACTTACCACCACCTCCTTAATGAGAGGTGATGATCAAACTTTTTAAGCATATTCAAACATTAAACTTTCTTTAATGAAATGGTTAAAATATGTACTTAAGATTAAACAAAATTTAAGATATATTGAAGAGGCAGGAGAGGTTACGCATGTACAGGGAAACTTTCAGGGTTTGTTGGCTCTGTGGGAAAAAAAAAAATCACAAACTGATGGGTATACATTTTTCTCACGATAAAATTTAGTACTGAATGTATATTTAATTTATGTCCACTAGACCAGAGCAGGCTGAAATGTAAGGGCTTGGCTGTCTGACAAATCCCTGATATGTTGGCTGTTTTGAGGAGAAATATGTTTATTCATCAAGATGAAATAAGTTTATGAGTTAGGTTAGAGCAGTGTTTTCTCAATTATTAAGGTGTGACCCCCAATGGGGCGTAGCCGCACTCCAGTGGGGACGTGACTTGCCTGGACAGGGGGGTGGCCAAATTGGGGAATTTTGATTGGCCACCCCATGTGCCAATCCAAAATTCAACACTGGTTAGCTACATGCCATGTCAGGTAGGATTTCTATAAAAAATTAAAGTTGGCTGTGAAACAACAGGCTTCTGATGGCTCTTTTAGTATTGTGTTGTTTGATGTTGGAAATTTAAATTTGTTAGGATCTGAAATTGTGACTGGACTTAAATCTTGTTTTGAGTCTTGAAAGATATAGGTTTATGAGTTGCCACTTAATTATTTTTTTTATCTTTTTAAGACATCCGTGATTTTATTTCCAAGGCATAAATCCTAGCCCTAGAATGAGGTCTAGTATTAATTGTAATTTATGTGTTGGTTTCTATGTTTGTTCCATAATACAGTTTTCACATGTTTCATGTATTTAGAAAAATCGTAACTTTAGTAACTGAATGGGTGGTGGGTACAAAAAAATATGAATCTCGAAGGGGGGCACGGCGGAAAGTAATCGAGAATCACTGTTAGAGGTATGTTGTCTCACCTTTTCACAAAATGATGGGAAAGTTCAGATAATAGTATCAATAAAGACTTGTTTGTACTGTAGTATTAATAAAAGTATCACTATTTTTTTTTAATCTACTGACAGTACTCCACTATATGTTAAACTGCTTATCTTCAAGCAGTCAGTAGTCAACATTTAATTTGAATTCTTTTAAGTAGTGATAATTCATTAATATGAGTGAAATACAGTTATCAATGTATGTACTGATTTTTTTTCAACTTATTTCACAATAAAAACACCAGCTTCAAACAAAAATTAATAATAACAGACATAAAAAAACAGAACAAAAAGTCAGGTGCAAGACATCAGACAAGGCCAAACATCTCTACATAAATGTGGTGTTTAGCAGAGTTTTACATTAAAATACAATTCACAGTCCAGAGTAGGCATTAGCCTGTCCCACAAAGAAAAACATAATCGGCTAAGAAAAACATTGCAACACACAATATGTCATATTTTTATGATAAATTAATGAGAATTATATAACGACTTCACATTACTAAGCCATAAAAGCTTCCTTATTTTTTTTCTGTGAGGAAATATAAGTTTCCCCAAATTTCTTCAAAAACAGAAAATGTCCCCTTAAATATAAACGTAAGTTTTCAAGAGCTCAAGAATTTGACAGGCTGTCCAGCCACACCTTTGAAGCATGGTCTGGAGATAGATCTTGAAGAAAACAAGAAGTAATCATTTTCTTATTTTCCTCGTTATTTTGCAATTTAACGTAATAACACCCAAAACACAGTTTTATTCATTCACATTAACTTAACCCTTCTTACACATGAAATGGTATCCAAATTTTCCTAACTAAATATCTTGATATTTGGGCAGTCCCATAGGCAGTGAAACAATTTCCCTTTAATTCCTCATTTAGAGCAAACATCAGGCATTTTTGAGTCAAATTTATTTAATAAGACTGGAGTTATACATTCTCATTAACTAATTAAACTGTATTACTGTAAAGTGGGTATTTTTTGTGGATTGTTTTTGTGCTTATAAGCAGACTTTTTGCCAACCCTTTACTGAAATTACAAAATACAATTAAATTGTTTTAAAGTTGTTCAATTAGGTTCCTTTAAAGAGAGAAAAAATGTGACTAAAAGTATTGTCTTAAATATAAGGATTTTTTATCAACTTAACCTTGACAAAAATGTTTTTTAGATTTGATCAAAATTGTCTTAAAAAGCTAAATTACATGTAACTAAAAACGATGAACATTTTCAATACAGACAACGACTAACCATCAAACATCCCCAGATATGAGCTCAGCCTGTGACATGATCACACTGATACATCCAAACACTTCAACAACCCTGATATTTATTTGTTTTTGGTTAAACACCACACATTTTTCATATTTTAACAATGAAATCTATGCAAACTAAAAACCTCTCCGTCATCCTCTTGGCAGGAGGTCAGAGGTCCCCGGCTTGGCCTGATGACCCCTAAGGTCAGCGGGGGGTGTCCTCTCCCAGTGAGGAGCTCCAGCCAATCAGAGCACAGTTTGTCCCTCCTCTGCTCTGCTTTCCCAGGGCCTCCTCATATTCATAACATGTTAATGACCTTAACCCTTATTGATCATGACCAAACAGCCTAACCTTTAGCCATGTGGAGGCCGGAGGTAGCCTCCACCTACGCATCACAGCATTTGGCCACATGAGTCGACAGATTTCACCGCCAATACAGAATTATTACTAAACACAACACATCAATATACGTGATATAATAAGATGTGTTGAATTTTGATCATTTAGTTGCCCTACAGCTAAACACCCACTCAGAATCAAATAATGTTGGGTTTTGTGGGAGGGAGAGAAGAATTACAGCAGCTAGACTGGGCCTTTGGGTGAGCATGACCAGATTAAGTCACACGATCATCTCTACAGAATTTTAACTTTAACCATAATGACTGATCGAACATTGCTGCTTTAACTCTTTTTGACAATCAAAAATTAGCACAAAATTAGCAGGGATGGAAATTAATTAATAATATTTAATCATGTTATTGTTATTGAGTCCTTTTTTATGCCTGCATTTTTCCAAGTGTTTCTTTTAAACCATTGCTTTAACTTTTTACTTAAGAAATTTTAGAAGTATTGAGCCTCCCTTCATTTCACATAGCATCTGAGAAATGGGTAAAAAGATCAAATGAAAAGCTAAACCATAAACCTTTCAGTTAGTTTTGTAAAAAATATCAACTTTTTGAGTTTGATACTGATGCCATGTTTGGTATCATGATGCTCCATACTGAAACAATCAAGCATCATTTATTTCTCCCCTTTAATAATACCAATTGGTATTGGATTCTAAATCTTTGGCAAGCCTGATTAGTCACCTTTCAACGAGGTAAGAACCATGCATTTGTGGAATGAGCAACACAGCTAAATGTGTGGGTAGTTTCTTCCTGGGACACTCCCTTTGCTGTCTGTCTTTGGCTTCACCAGTCTCACTTGGTTCTAAGTTTGGAAATTGTACCAGGGCTGACATCAAATAATGGCTCCACTCTATGTACCGGACCACTTTTTTGGGCACTACCTACATGTTTAGCTGTGTTGCTTATTCCACAAATGCACAATCCTTCCAAGTTTCCAACTGTATACAATACAATGCTGATTGGTATAATTAAAGGGGAGAAATAATAACCAGAATAATGTTTCAAAACCTATTTTGAGGAGTGTATTTTATTTGGGTTATGTCAGTCATCACAAAAGGTAAAATAAGGCAACCAAAGTCCACCTGTGTCTGAAAACATAAAATCTGGAGGGGCTTTTCATGATCTTACACCACAGTGAGTCATCCTGATAATATCTGCCCCATTACATACTGAAACAAATAACTGGTTGATTTATCATATTCCAGCTGTCGTCATTTTGCATGACACAGAACAGCATAACACAAGAAAACAGTATTATTATTAGTTTCAGTGTGCTAGTCAAGTGCTATTTATTCTTTTATTGAGAAAAACTGTCAGGCTAGTTCTTTTTTTATTTGAATACAATAGATCACATAGGTAACAGGATTAAGACCATTTGGTCAAGATCTTTGTCCTCATGTCCTTTGCTTGTAAATGAAATATCTCAACAATTCTTAAAGGAATTTTCTCAAGACTTCAAGATAATATTCACTTAGAATTAGGTATAAACTGATTAGATATTTAACATCATAAGTTAAGGTCTGAAGTTCATCTGTTACTTGTTAATGAACCATTTCAAGAACACTTTGAGGGATATACTTTATTTAGATGATTGTGAGGTGTGTTGTCAATCAAGAATAAGATACTAGGTCTTGTGAGAGGCTTATTCAATGATGTGATAGACCAATTAACTGAATTCATCCTTAAAGAAATCACATTTAAGCATTTTATGCAACGACTAAATCTATAGTAAAACGCTAGTGTCTTTCTCCCTGGAATAATATCTATTAGAGACCACTAAACTAAAATATGAGAGCATCCTTACTTACTTAATGAACAGTAGGTGCATAATAGGTGCATGTGCTTCTCAAATAAACCAAGTCATTAGGAGATGAATAAAAAAGTCTAAATTATTAAGCCTAACGCATAAAGAGACACAATTAATCTAACCATTGGTTTCCTTAAATTACAACTATAAGGCTTTAGATGATGAAATCAATAGTTAGCTCTAATCAATACATAATTACACTCAACCCCCCTCATTTGATTGGATATTGAAGAGTGGCGGTGCATATTTGTGGCATTAATCCTTTAAAATCATTACGCACACATCCATAGATAAAATGAGAGTTAAATAATATCTTCAGGAAGGGCAAACATGCTCCAGTTTGAAAGTGATGACTGCATTCACCTGAGAACCAATGGATGAGTGTTTCTCTGATCCAGCATGGCTGATCTCACAGCTGGAGCTCTTTGTGTGGCTATTGAATGAGGGCCGGGAGACAGGAGGGTCATTGTCAAAAGGCACGGTCGCTGGATCAATATCTGAATACATTAGGCAGCTGACTTGCAGCCATCAATACCTCCTCATAATTACCAGGTTCTGTGGTAGGAACAGATGCCGTTCAGTGTGACCTTATTACCAGTGACCATTGGTAACTGATAAACAGTGTTCGTCTTATTTCATTGTCTGAGATTTGAGTCACTATAAAAACAGACGCTTATGGAGGTTAACTTGCAACACATACGTAAATCAGTGGTTAATTTTATGAGACTTTACTTCGTTGAGTATTTTTTGATTGCTTGTACTTTTTTGAAAAACAGTTACTTAAGTAATTTCTATGGGGAGTGTTATACTTAACTACACTTCCATAGCATCAGAGAACAGGGTAAAAAACAAAACTAAAAGCCAAACCGGTCAAAGCTTTCCATCAGCTTGTGTTGTCACAATACCAAAATTTTAGCTTTAATAGCTATATCCACTTTAATAACACAATATTCAAAGCTGACATAATAATGGTCAGAAAAAGGATGTGCACAAGGGTTTATCAAATTTAAAAATGACAGAGTCTTGATAATATTAAGAGAAAGGGAATCAGAAAAGCAGTTCACACTGCAGAACTCCATGGGCTCTAATTTCGTAGACAAGGCACAGGCGCGGTGCACCTGCGCCGTGCCAATGGGGTGTGTCCAGGGCATTTTGCAAGTTTCCTGCACGGCGCAGTGAGGCGCACCCAAGCCGGATACTCCGTATCAGATGATGTGGTTGTTTGTGGTTGGCTTGAGAGATGTGAACTCGTTAGTTTGCGTCACTCTTCCAGCTGACGTCAGGTTGAGTTTCCATTATGACAAATGTCTTTATCTGACACATACTTAAAAATGTTGGGTTAAAAACAACCCAATTTGGGTAGTTTCCCAACCCAGCGCTGGTTAAATATTGGACAGAACACACGCTGGGCTAATTTAACCCAACAAATTGGGTTGGTTCCCTAAATACAACAATTAGGTTGTTTATACAACCCAATTGGGTTGTTCATATAACCCAATTAATGGTTCTCATTGACTACACTGCTGGGTTCTTTAAACCCAGCAAAGTGGGTTGCTAATATATAGTTATTCATTCATTCATTTATTTTCTATATCCCTTATCCCTTTCGGGGTCATGGGGGGGCTGGAGCCTATCCCAGCTGTCATTGGACGAGAGGCAGGGTACACCCTGAACCGGTCGCCAGTTGTAGGGGGGCCACGTAGAGAGACAGACAACCATTTCCACTCACACTCATAGCTAAGGGGAATTTAGAGTCACCAATCAACCTAATGAGTATGTTTTTTGTCTGTGGGAGGAAGCCGGAGACCCCGGAGAGAACCCACGCATGCTCAGGAAGAACATGCAAACTTCACACAGAAAGGCCCTGACCGACCTGGGGATCGAACAAGCGACCTTCTTGCTATGAGGGACGTGCACTACCTGCTGCGCCGCCATGCAGCCCATAAATAATCATTACTTATTAATACTACAATTATAATTATTTGTTATAATTATAATTATTGTTTTATGTATTAAATATATTCCAACACCAATAATGTAACAATAAATATTTATTTAAAAAAAAAATTTACAGAACACAAAAATATAAAAATTCACAGAAAATTTCCATAAAATTCCCCATAACCTTTCTCCTCTTTCTAACAGCTCCAAAACATTAGCTTACCGTTTTACTAACAAAATGTATTGAAGAGTGACCTCTGGAGTTTAACACTTACTTGGTTGCACATGCCTGAACGTCAACCCAAGGTATAGGGTAGTCCAAAATAAACCAACACAACAATATAGAAATTACAACCCAACTGCTAATAACTCCATTCCCAACAGAAATAACCTAGTGAATTGGGTTCTCAATACTCAATTCAATGAAAATAACCCAATTAAATTAACCAACAGGCTCAACCTAGCAGTTGGGTTGAAAAAACAACCCAGCGTTTCTTTGTGTGCATCAGATGTGACGGGACAATTAATAAAGATACAAATGCTGGTTCAGATGGTTACATTAAATAGTGGTTGCTGTGATTGTTTATTGCATTGAAATGTGCCTGACACTCTGGAAAACTTGCCTGTGAGGTTTTGGTGACTTGTGCGCACTGTGCGCCTGTCAGCCAAATTACCACTGCACCGGATGCGCTTCGCCTGCGCCGAGAATAGACCAGGTTGGAGCTGGTGAGCTTTCAGCGCACCTTCCGCGCAGTGTTTTGGCAGGAAGTGAAGTTTCAAGCAGGAGCTTGAAACTTCACTTAGTGCAATTAATGCTCGAAGCCCTGTGCTCACTGTTTTTTCCCATCTTTGTCTTGATTGTCTTAGCACCTGCACACTTTCGTCTGCATGTTCAAGTTTCCTGTGTCTTTTTGATATTAAGTGTAGAAATCAAATTACAGTTACATTTAGATGATTTGATTTTTTTCATGGCAAATTATCAATTTGTAGAAAACTCTGGACATTTGCTTTGTACTGTAGTTCAGACTGTGACTGCTAGATGTCAGCAGGCATTCTGCTATTTGACTTTCCATCTCCCTGTTATGTTGTTTGTGTTTGTTTAGGACAGACAGTTGGGTTATCCATGTTGCTGGGGCCATGCTTTCAATCAGTAACCTTGATATGAAACAATTTTTTTATCTGATAATATTGTGGGCCCCCAAATACTATAAAAATCAAAAACAGGCTATTTAGTAAGGAAAATAGAAACAATGTGGTATATTACCCCTCAAATACTATTGTCAACTTAATATTTTTACATCCACATATAGATCTTTCTATAATGTAACTGGACAGTTTGCTACAACTGTAATTTTTGCATATTATTTCCAGTAGTATTTGATAGACTTCAGTGTTTAGAAAATGTATTTATTATTCTGGTTTGATTTCCTCAATTTAAAAGGCAGTGATGGGCTAGATTATTAGATCTTTAAAGTAGAACTTTCTTCTTTGCCCACTTGTTATATTTGGAGAGATCTTTATCCCAAACATGTATTAATTTATTCAGTTGGTTCAGTCTGGGTTTTATGTAAAATTTCATAGTTTTGATGACTGTGATTTATAACTGTCACTATTAACCTTGTATTATTGTTAAATTTCAGTTTTAAATGGTATTGTTTGATGCTGATTATATTTTTAGTCTTTATTTGTATTGTTTACCATGATCATATAGGTTTTTTTGTTTGTTTGTTTGTTTGTTTTTACATATATCATTTTAGATTTTAATCAGTCTTTTTCACATTATGTAGCTTTGAGTTTTTATTCATTCTCTGTTGATTCTTGGTTTTATTGCTTTGCCTTTTCTCTTGTTTCCTTTCTTTAATATTGTTTATCAATCATCTTGATTTTATTGTTTCTTTTTTTGTTGTTGTTATTTTGGTGTGCATTAGTCTCCAAATCCATTTGACATCCTACATATTATTACTGTAACAGTAGAACCCTACTCAGTAAATGGTGGTTATTAAAACAAATACATCGGTTTAAAATGTGCTGTATAAATAAAGTTTGATCTATCTATTTATCTATCTATCTATCTATCTACCTATGATGTTGTTGACATCACAGTACATTTTTGCTTTGTAATGTTCTGCATATCATCACCACATGGATGAAAATGCTGCCAGTGTGATTGCATAATAGTCAAATGTTCTATCTTTGTTGTGGTAGTTCCTCCTGAGGGCCCCTGGGGTCCCCACACCTCAGTGATACACAAACGCTCACTGTTGTGGGTTGAGCCGTCTGCGCATGCGTGTCAGGGTCCCCGGCACCCCGGTTCAGCCGTTGGTCCTCGGCTGCTGGCAGAAGTGAGTTTGGGGATATACGGGCAGCACGCACGGGAGCGGCGGTACGCGTAAGAGGGGAAAATGACCCAACAGTCGGGATAAATGGCGAAGTTTAAAATGAAAAACCAGCGGCACTGGTTGCTTTTTGTTTTGTTTCTTCCTTTATCAGGTGAGTGTCATGTTTTCTGTGTTTAAAGCAGAGGTTATCGCTGTCGAAATAGAGTGCTGACCTGATTTGCCTGTCCTCGCGCACTGACCGTTGATTAATGTTAACTAACTGCGTGCTTTTACGTCAACCGTGAGCTTACTCTTCTTTGACAAAAGCATGGTTTACTACTGTAATACGTCAAAAGAACAAAGTTTGTTTCATTTCTACTTGGACACAAAATTAAATACGTGCGGAATTTCTTAAAAAAATAAATTTCAACCAGGCTGCTCGTTGTCTCTCATCTATGTACGTTAACGGTAATACACTGCCTCAGTTTTCGTCTGTCTGTTTAATATTGATACAACAAATGTGAAAACACTGCACACTCGTTCTGGTGCATAGACAGTGTTTTAGTGTTATACTTGATTGCATGCATAATGTAGTAGTTGCCATTGCTCTAACACTTATGTCAGAACACCAAGTGTTTCTGTCATGACACGAAATTGATATTTGTTAACATTACGGTCGATTTAAGATCCTTTCAGATGTATTTTAAGAGCCCCCATCTTGGCTAAAAGTAGTGATGACAGACAGTTTTGAGACATGGTTGTCACATTTACAAGTTCTACACTAAAAAACTGTTGACACAATGATATACAGGTACAAACAATCATTTATAAGAACAAGTGGAATTTATTGTTATAGCCTTCTGACAATATAATAATCACACCTGCCAAAGTATATGAATTTGCAAAAACAGCTTAGTTCAGTTTTAATTTTCATACACATATTTTGATGTTTTCATGTCACTGATGTTCTTTTTAACATAATCACTTAAATGTTACCTATCATTCCACAATGGCTTCAAGAGCAGGGCCAATAAATACCTGATCCTTGAATTGCCACTGGTCAACATTATTTTATTTTCTGCTGCTTTTTCTTCTCAAATGTCTGAACAATCTTTGGAGTTTCTCTTATTTTCTGGCAACAGCTTCACATCAATTAACATTGCTGTGAGGCTGTTGTCATGCATAACTAAGTAACAAAACCACATCTCTTTCCTCATACTCCTTGTCTTTTCTTTCAGGCATTTTATGTTTCAGTGAGTTGTCCTTCATCACAGAGCCCAGTGATGTTACTGCACTACCAAAGGACTCAGCTGTACTGGACTGTCAGGCTCATGGGCAGCCTCCAGTCACCATCAAGTGGCTGAAAAATGGAGTTAAGTTGGCAGAGAGTGAGCACATCCAGTTTCTGCCCAACGGCTCCTTGCACATACCAAAGATCAAGCATACCAAGGAGGAATCAGACGAGGGATTCTACCAGTGCCTCTCCCAAAACAAATATGGAGCTATCCTAAGCCAAAGATCACGACTGACTATCGCAAGTGAGTATGGAGCTCAGAGTGAAAAGACCCCCTCATAGGTTTGATCAGAACTAAATTCCTGTTTCCACTGTTGGTTTAAACTTGGTGATGTACACTTTTTGGTGTCAGCATGGAGGATGGCAAGTTCATGGGTTATTAACCTGAAGATGGGAAGCAGATGTACCCCCTCCCCTCTGCTTCTTTACTCAGAAAAAACTCTGGGCTCACATGTTATTTGAAGATGTTGAGACTTAGCCATGCTTGGGTTTAAAGCTGTCAGGCCAGTTATTTGATCATTTTAAGAGACAGTAAAAATTCATAGAGAGTCAATCTGGAAGCTTGTAAATACTCTATTAATAGGCGTCCCTGGGTCTTGAGTACATCTTTCCCCTGCTGTAAAAGATAGTGTACTTGTACACTTGTGAAAGTTAGTAGTGGCAAAAAGTTTTAAAATTAGCCTTCTCTGTCTTTGCATGCTGCTGGTATTGCATTGTATCTGCAGAATCTGGGTAATTGTTGAATGGTCTGCTACACAGAGGAATCTCTGAAAGACCATTTGGCTTTTAGCCTTTGTTTGGAGTAACCCTGACCGCCCCAGAAGAAAAGGCTACGTTTTCAGGGCATTTGTTTGTCCACATATCAGTGGACAGAGCAGCTGTGTCTATTCAATGGGCCTGGTCTACCATAGACACTTTTCACAGGTCTTAGACCAAGGGATATCCCACGAGTGGTGTCATGGAAACCAGCAGAGCCATCAGAAACATAGTGATTTTGACCATGACTCTGACTCTGAGGATACACAATTTTGGGGTGTATATCCAAACTTTTAACAGTGCTAATACTTACAGCACAAGATACAACTCAGACTGTCATGATACCAGAACTTAAGCTTAACCTTAAACTTTACAGGCAAAAAGCACATATCACCTGTGCAGTTAGATAACAACAATAATAATAATAACAAGAACTATTTTTAGGCTTGTAGATAAGCCAACTCTGCAGGGAAAATCTTGTAGCAGCTGTTCTTGATCTATAAAAGGCCAGCAAAAATATCAATTTGTGACCATCAGTAGCATACAAAGTCAAGTTTGGTCCAACGTCCAGTCTTTGTCAGTGAAAGGGTTAAAGGTTTTCGGTCAGCTGTAGGCAGAGTGTGGAGGATGGGCCTCCTCTGTGCTCCCCTTCTGTCCAGAGGTCCTGGGGGCCAGGGGTCAGTGGTGAAAGGCTTTGTGATGTCACAAGCCCGCTCTGGCTGGGCTGCCCTGCTGTTCTCTCCCCCTGCCCACTATCCCTTTCACTGGATCCGTCCCTCTGTTGCCCTGTCAAGCAGAGCCCTTTTGTTAATGAAAAGGCCAGGCCAGGTCATGTGAACGGACAAACTGATATTTCAGAGAGCAGTGGTGAAGCTTTGAAAACATGTTGGTGCTCAGAAAGTATTTTTCCTTAAAGTTCTAAGACTACAGGATCAGTTTAAGCACCTTTTAGATTCATGGAGGGGTTAGATATTGTTTGTAGTCCTCACAGATTCTTTGACAAACAAATACATTGGAGTGGAAAGTAACTGATTACATGAACTCATTTTTCAGTAATTAACCCTTTTTGTGTGATAAGTATGTGATGAGTAGTTTTTGATATCAGTGCTTTACTTTTACTCAGGTAATACTTGGGAGGATTATAGTATCGGGCTACATTTAACATGAAATATGAGTCCTCAAACAGAAATAAACTCTAAATAAGAATGAAGCTTTCCATCAACTGGTGTTTCAACAATACTTAAATTTTGACTTCCTTACTGAAACCAAGTTTATTATCACAATACCTGATGCATATACCATTCTGGTCTGATATTCAGTATCGAATGGACCAGAAACAGAGAAACCGCAATAGCTGATGACATTTTGGTATTGACAGTTCAACAACAACAAACTAATTCCATTTTTATCAGGGCAAATGGTCACTCTTTGCACATTCACATAATGCAGGGGTGTCCAAACTTTTTTCTCCAAGGGCCACATAAAGAATAACAATAACGATGACTGGACCTCTTTGCACTTCACTCTGGCATATTAAAAGTTAATTAAATGGAGGTTAAGATATTCTAAGTAACTGACATATGCTTAATGGAAGAATTTACAATTTACATCACATCTCTCCAATAATGGCTTTCCAGGGCAACAGCCATGCATTGTTAAGGATTTTGGGGTAGCCAATAAAATTTCAGGGGCCCAAGTTGGTCTTGGCTCCCAGTGGATTGGCCCATGGAAAGGATAAGAATAATGCTTTGTGCGGCAGAGAGTAGAGTTGCTGACAGCCTATCTTCCATTCAGACACAAAACAAGAACAAATAGCACAAAGCTGACAAACTGTGCATTAGTGTTGATACTAGAAGATTATGAATGTCATATTCATCTTGTATGGGACCTCAGATTGAGCAGAGAGTGGGAAACATGATTGAGGGCATGACTGTTGCTGCTATGCTGCTGTGGGTCATTTGTCCATATTCAACCATTAAGCAAAAGCTTTATGTTAGAATGTGAGCCACATTTTCTTTTATTCTTAGGATTAGATGTGGGCCAGTTAAAAATGAGCTGCAGTTTGGACACCCCGATACAATGAGTATTCTATATTGTCTCAAACAGAACAGCATTTGCAGAACTGTGACTCACAAAGTACATTTTCATTGATTTCTTTAACGTCTAGTTTTATGAATTTAAGAAAGCAAACAGCTACTCTGTGGTAATGTTATATTATTGCGGTCAAATAGTATTATAAATTAATGTACTTTTATACTACTACTCCAGAACAAATGACTGGTTGACTTACCACTCCAGCTGTTGTCTTTATTTACACAATCAGAATCAGAATGAGCTTTATTGGCAGGTATGTTAGACATACAAGGAATTTGACGACTGATTACTTCACTCTCTAAGTACAAACTAGATAAACGCTAGAGTGTACAGTGCTCAGCATAACCCCTTCAGATTTGTCAGAAAACCTTTAGTTTCCTTTCAAAATCAACATTTTCTATGGCATACTATACCACAAAATACTCCCCCAAATGTGGGCCATTGATTGCAAACAAGATTTTTTAAGTTGCACACAAAAAAGTATTTTTCTCAATTGAAGATCAGGATGCAGAAAATGAGTACACACCAATCAAAGTTGTGGGAGCAAAGCTAAACTTCAGCTATCATATTACCCTTATTTTCATCTTATGGTAGAAAAAATGTTTTGTTAAACTCAGCTTTGTCAAAACTTTGGAAGTTGTTCTTTTGTTCATTTAGATATTGAGTAATACATTACTTTTAATAGGGGGTGTACTCATTTATGCTGGACACTGTACATATGGAAACAGAACAGAGGCAGAAAAAGAAATGCAGGAATTAAACTTTTTAAATAAAAATTAAGTATAACTTTTATTTGTACTTGAGTAAAATTTAATCAAAGTATCTGAACTTCGACTTCGTATTTGTGTGTGTGCTGTCCATTCCTGCAAATACCCATATGCTTTATCACCACAGTTAAATTAACTATGGATCAAAACATAAACCTAAGAATCATAACATCCTCTTTTTTGTTAGGCTAACGATACACTGACTTCGATCAGGCTCCTAGTTTGGCCTAAAATTGAATGGACAGGGGGCTGAGGAGAACTTTGACCTCTTTAGGGAAACCTTTGTGCGGTTTGACCTAGACATTGATTTGTTCTTTACAACAGAGGTGACCATATTAGCAGATCAGTGTGTGCAGGCCACACCCTCCATCCACATCACTGATCCAAGCAGGAGTGAGGAGCGGCTGTTATCTCCCTGTGTAGAGTAAACAAGATTTAACTTCTTACTTTGACTGAGGGCTGACAGTGCTAACCAGTCAGCCATGATTTTACTCAAAACTGACCATCACAGAAAATGACTTCATGTTTTTACACAGGATTTGGGTGTCTTACTCAACACCCTAACCTTTATTTATTGCTGTCCTGGAGAAGTATTAAAACAACAACAATAGTAGAGCATTTTTATGTCCCTGGTTCAAACTCCCACTTAAGAAGGGCGTCCAGTTAATTTGTGCAATATTGATGAGATTTGGTCTTAAATTAAAGGATTGCTCTTTGGTTTGGATCTCCAAGGGCTCAGGATTTAAATTTGATGTTTCAGTGGGACAACCGGGTATTGATTTTCTTTAACATGATATTGACTTGCTTCCCGTGAGTAAGGGGGGTGGGGGAGAGTTATCACCTTAATGAATGAAGGTCATTGGTCATATTATAAGGTAAATGCAGATGGGGAGTTGCTCAGTTTTGGTGATTATTGAAAAACTTTAGATACATAAACAGATGGAGACTGCTGATGCTTTTCCATTTGTGGTACCAGCTCAATTCGGCACAGTTTTGGTTTGAAACGCTTTGTTTTCTAGTACAGTATATACTTCAAAATCGCCTCTTTAACATAGATAGGGTCATCACAGTGTGGCTGTGAAAAACTGACTTTTGTCCAATACAACACCAGATGACATCTAAGCTATAGAGTGTTGTCTGCGCCTTGAGTGAAATGAGTTTTGTGTCACATTTGTTTCAGTTTATTTGACTGAATTAAATGTTTCACAGATCAGATCATTACCAGATCAAGAAGTAAGAATAGTACATTTTTTACAGCATGTATTTATGCAGGGCAGTTTTATTATTACAAAGAAAAGCAACGAAAGAAAAAAAAAAACAGTTTACAGTCCCTCATTTTTTTGAAGTCTAACACTGTTGTATCTATAATGAGTGTCACCTGAAGCTTATATCTTTAAGTGCTGGTAATACGATGACTCTGCATGCACTGTGATCTATGAGTGGGCCTACTGATGGAGATATCTGACAAACATTTACTGTACATACGTAGTTAAAGAAATGAGAAAAGCTCGAGTTATGGTTTCAAACAGTATAAAAATGGCAGCATGATGTGCTTTGAGTCATGTGACTGACATTGCACCTCCTGAGATATGACGATTGCGTGTGCTTACGTTGCAATTTCGATATATGATAATATATTTTGTAACCCTACTACAGGTGTTACCAAATGAAGTACTAAGTAACAGGAAAAGAAGCTCAGATGCATCGGTTTAGCATTGGTATTGTCTGATGTCAGGCTTCTTTTACAAACATTTAACATTGACATATTTTGTGGGATGAACAGATGTCAGTGTTTATCTGTTTCTTTGTTACAAAATGTTGACTGAACGCTGGCATCAAGCAAACCAAACTGCTGAATAAGACGAGTGTTTTACTGGACAGGAGAAGTGAATTGTTAGACAAACTGATCTGCTTTCATGATCAAACATAACAGACAGTGTTGACATTGTTGGAGAGATGCCCTCAAAAAAGGTATCAATATTGACAATTAGCTTGCTTATTATTTCAAATATCAGCATTGGTATTGACTCTGGTTTTCACAATCTGTGCATCACAGGTGCAATTATAAGAACAAAATAACAAAACAAGAAGGGTCAAGATGAGTTGAGCAGGTACAACAATAGTGAGAATGCATCATAAGTTACACATGCAAGGTTAAAGTTATGCCTCTCATCGTCCAGGTTTCTAAAATTCTTGAATATGTCTGATTTTAAATGTAGATATTGTAAAGCAGAAAAAGTAGTTTGATTTTGGATTTTTTTTTTTTTTTCGGGACATGAAATTTTGATTGTACGTGTGCTGATGTTGACAGTAATCTATATGGACTCAATAAGGCTTGAAAGGATGTGTAGTCTTCAGATTAAATGTTGTAGGACAAAAAAACTTTGATTTGTCACCCCTTTATGGACTGCTATTTTGAAACAAGTTTTGTTGTCTCAAGCATTAAAATATGTTCTAATATAAAATGGAGCTGAAGTAATCATTTAAGTATACATTTTTTGTATAAAGTCACAATATACAAAAGCTGTGAGGCGCTGTAAAACTTTATAAAGCACATTGAAAGTGCCTGAAATTGCTTGAGTTTGACCTTCAAAAAACTTTAAGAACCTTGATCCTCAATTTCTACAAAAGTAGAAAAGTCTGTGCTTAGTGAAAATGCCAGGTAATCTCAATATTGGGTTATTCCTCTCTGCATGAAATGTTATCAATTAGATATATACATATATATTTTGATTATTTTGCTCCAAGTGTCTGTGTGCTTTCCTTCTTATGCAAAGTGAATTGATCAGCTTTTTTAAAATCTATAACAATGCATCATTCAGTGTCATTCTTCCATTGATCCATTGATTGGACCAGCTGGTCGGTGGGAGAGCTGATAGCTCATCTGCACAAAAGCCAGATCTGCGTGTTTTACTGAGATCAATTCCTTTCATACAATCAGTTAACATCCATCAAAATCAAAGCTTTGCATGCATAATGTATGATTTTTAACCAAAGATGGCAGAAAATGCTATATTTAGCAAACACATATGGGCCCACTGCTTTAAGAGATAGCTATTGATTTCATTAGTAAATCAGGTTTTAACTAAGAGGTTGTGATTGGTCTGTTTTCTTCACAGGTATCTCAGAGTTTGTGTTGCATCCTGTGCCTATGGTGGTGACAGAGGGCTCAGTGGCAAGATTCTCCTGTGCAGCCACCTCCAGCCCTCCTGCCACCATCACCTGGGAATTTAACCAAAGCACATTACCCCTGCAGACGGACAGGTATCTGCAGAAACACTGAGCCATTTTGATTACAATTTTAATTCCAGTTGTTCCCATTTAACCCTCTTGTTTTGTACATGATTTTGTGGTGTAGTTTCAGCTCCAGATATAATTTGCTTAAAGTTTGACCCTTAAGTTGCCTCTCTGTGTTCACAGGATAACAGTTCTTCCCAATGGAGTCCTTCAGATCCATAATGTCCAAATGGAAGATGCTGGACTGTATCGCTGTGTGGCAACTAACATTGGGAGCCGTTTGAAGAGCAAAGAGGCCAAGCTTACAGTCAACCAAGGTAACAAGACAGCAGTCCCTAGATTTTAGACAACAGCTGTTGATCATATTTTCTAAGGAACCTGAATACATTTTCCAACATTTTACTATATTTTATTGTATTTTTCAAGGCGTCAACCCAAAGCCACGTCAAAGGCCCAGAATCATAGCTGGACCTCAGAATGTCACAGTTTCTCTTCACCAAACTGTCGTGTTGGAGTGCGTGGCAACAGGAAATCCCAGGCCCATCATCTCCTGGAGCCGCGCCGACAGCAAACCTATTGATGTGTACAACGCTAAAGTGCTTGGCAATGGGAACCTTGTTATTACTGATGTCAATTCCAAGCACAGCGGGGTCTACCTCTGCAGGGCCACCACTCCTGGAACACGCAACTTTACTATTGCTGCAGCCAACCTCACAGTTCTTGGTATGATAGACTGCAATTGTCCTTATTCCATCTCCCTGCTGCTTGATATGTTTCATAGAACAAGGCTTTGTCAGCATTTATAATCAGAGAACAGGCTTTGGGATGGCTGGGTCTCAGATTTAATATAGTTGGAGGTTTTAGGTGAAGAAATTGAAGGGCAGTAGATGATGATTTTTAGTAACTGTGTCTTTTAACCCTGTCCACAGTGCCACCGTCCATTGTTGAGAGGCCTGAGAGCCAGACCCGTCCAAGAGCAGGGACTGCCCGGTTTATGTGCCAAGCAGACGGAGTTCCCCCACCACGCATCAGCTGGCTGAAGAACGGAGAGGATGTTCACCTAAATGGGAGGATTAAGATGTACAACAGGTATCACCACACAGACGCAGAAGTCACAAACCTCATAGCTCAGCATGAGGATGGTTCAGGTGTTTCAGAAAGAACAGTTACTTAAATCCCAGATAGACATACAACCAAAAAAATGTCCTAAATGTATAACCTAGCATGTAACTATGCTAGGCTATACTGGATTATACCCTATATACTGGACTAAACCCTGAATTATCCCAGCCTGCCCCCAGTATTTTACATCTGCTCTAGAACAAGACAGACACTCGATAACAAACTTCCTGATTAGAGGCAGAAAAAGGGTGAACAAATAAGAAATAACTCTGGAACTTTTCAGAAACTTATAAAACTTCTTGGAAGTTTCAGTAGGGCATGTGAGAAATGAGAATGGTCTTTTATTCATATTTTTGTTCCAAAGAAAGGGGGAGACCACTGTCTGACTTGCACAGATACACTGGCAACGTTTGGAAAAAGTGAGCGGAACTAATGTGAGGCATATCTTTCAAATATATTTGGGCAACAAGGACAGTGTGCAATTAATGCCATTCAAGATAATTAAATACAAATAAACAAAAGAAGCCAGAAGATGGGGGTTTAGGACGTCTTTTGGTGCTGTGGTATTGAACCAGTATCAATACCATTTCTTTTTTACAAATGATATCCTGTTCACACAAAATGAAGTAGATACATTTATAATTCTCCTCTCAAACAGGTTTCAAGATTACCCTGTGACCAGTCAGCTTTTTAGTCTTAATGGTTCTTACAGTATATAATCTAGAGTGATCAATGGTCAGGACATCATTTCTTTTACCTAGCAGATATAAACATAAACTGTATTCAATTCACTGACATTGTTTGAATTATACTCCCTTTAATAAACATGTAAAGTGATCCTGTAAATCAATTCCTGCTTGTTGCTACATATACTTTGTTTTTTGTTTTACAGTAAACTGGTGATCACCCAGATCATCCCAGAGGATGATGCCATCTATCAGTGCGTGGCAGAGAGTGAGCAGGGTTCTGTGCTGTCTTTGGCCCGTCTCATTGTTGTCATGTCCGAGGACAGGCCCAGTGCACCAAGAAACATCCATGCTGAGACCATCTCCAGCTCTGCCATCTTACTGGCCTGGGAAAGACCGCTGTACAATGCAGACAAAGTCATTGCCTACTCCATCCACTATATGAAGGCTGAAGGTGAGACCAGGAGGATTTGCTGTGATATGTTTTTATAGTTCAGAGTTATGGCCACTGCAAGCCAGGGGACGGAGTTGAGTGAAAATACAATATGCACGTCAAACACAATAAGCTATCTCATGCTCTCACATGTGATCAACTATCCTTAGTGAAGGCCATCTGTTGTTGCTGCGCAGAGCAGAGGTCAAGGAGGACCACGAATGGCAACTTCACAGAAATAACAACAGGCTTAGCCAGGCCATTGTCCACGCTGCAGCTCATTCTTCTTTTAGTTAAAGGGACAGGCTATCTTAAAAGCCTCACAGTTTTGCAAACCAAGATTTAAAGGAAATTTGTATCTTAAGCCATTAAAATGACAGCTAAGTGAATCTATTTAATTTGCTGTAGTTAGAAACAGTTATTTAATGTTTTAAGTGCATTTCACAAGGCGTTTCCTAATACTGACTGCTGTATGTTTAAAACTATTATAGATGTTTTCTCTTTTTTGGACAAATGTGACCTTCTATCTAACCTACCTTGTCTCTGTTGAATGTCAGGTCTAAACAACGAAGAATACCAAGTTGTTATTGGAAATGACACAACCAGCTACATCATTGATGACCTTGAGCCAGCTAGAAATTACAGCTTTTACATTGTGGCCTATATGCCAATGGGAGCCAGTCGTATGTCAGACCAAGTCACTCAACATACCCTGGAGGATGGTAAGCACAGACCATTGAGACTCCCAGCATTCCTTGCAATAAATCACCCTGGCAGTCAAGCTAAGATGCTTGCAAGTGATGTGTGTACAGAGCACTTTTTAGGGAAAACCAGGATTAGCATGTTGTTGTTTTACACTTTTGTTTATTCACTTCACCACAAACAGACACACTGGAGAGTTTATGTTGACCCAATTTTGCATATTGTCAGCAATTTCGTATTATGAAGAAATCTATCACCATAATAGAGTCAAGTAAATGTGATACCTTCCTGTCTTTCTGCAGTGCCTCTCCGTACTCCAGAGCTTACTCTGACCAGCCACAGCTCCACAGATATCCAGGTGAGCTGGCAGCAGCTTCCCCCTAAGGTGAGCCGAGGCCAGGTGTCTGCATATAGACTGTCTTATCGAACAGCCGCAGACAACACTGTCATCTCTGTGGAGCTACCTCAGAACAGCACAGAATATCTGCTGGAGGGCCTGCAGCCTGACACCATCTACCTGCTCCGGATGGCTGCAGCCACCCGTGTAGGGTGGTGTGAGCCCTCTGCATGGACCTCTCACCGCACACCAAAGACCTCCAGGAGCAAAGGTAGACTGCTTAAACCTAAAAAGTTAATTCTGTCGGAAATCTTAAAAGCTTGTGGCAAACATTGTGTTTTTAAGTTTCAAAGTCTTGTCTTGCTTTTCTAGGTTAGTTTTCTTCATTTATTGTCAGCGTTTGTAACTTAGTCTACATGCATGATTGATTTTATTCTCAGCAAATACAGGATTTTAGTGGAGTAAGAAGCACAGAACAAATGCATGCTTTTGACAAGTGGAATCACAGCATTACAAACATCCAAAAGGCTTTGCTCTAACTGTTGTCACATCGTTGCTTTGCTGCTCCCAGAATACCAGGAGGATCACTTAAGCTCATGCAGAGTAGCCAGCTTATGACTAAAGTTTGCTCTTGCAGCATTGTCCCACAGTCTTTGTGATGGTTACCCAGGAACCTTTGCCCTTCGCTGTCAGTGATGTTAGAGTGGCCTCAGTCACGGGTCATAAAGAGAGGGCCTCAGGCATCTATGTGGGGGAAAGAATAGCCCCTTTTCATGGCCTGGTGTGTTGGGGGAGGCTGTTTGTCCACCAAAGCTGAAGTTTTTGTTTTTAAAAGTTCTGATTTAGGTGATCGCGAGCAGCTTGACCACAAGAGTTATACTCTCTGTATTTGAAACATGGTCCAGAACATAGATACTGGAATGCAGCAGGCTTCTGAATTTGTTTCTTTGGGCATTTTACTCTTTAATGGAGTTCAAGCTGTGACCTTGACACACCCCAAACTCCCAACTTGAATTAACAGCTCAGAGGAGCTATGTGATAATCTTGCAGAGCCCTAAAAAGTCTCTTAATTTGAGGCCAAAGTCATACAAGTTTTTGTTTATATGCTGGAGAGGTCTCAAATTTTAGATGACATGTTGGCCTAAACCATCTCAATCAAATCTACTTTGGGCTATAGAAGGCATGAACATTGCGTCACAGTGAGTGGAGTGCCAGGAGCTGAGTGGCAAAAGCATAGACTGACAGTGGCAGTCAGAGGGATGTGAGCTGTAAAACTTTTATTAAGCTCAAAGTTTCAAGTTTTTAGTAATTCTGATTAAGGATGCAACAAATCATCAACAAAATTCGGTGACCTCATAGTCAATGACGGATTTGATCACGGATTTGATCATCAGTAATAAGACCCATGAGGTAACAGTGTGAGGGAAGAAAAAAAAGCACCTGACTAATCGACCCAATAGTTGATGACTAGTTGACGATAGGAATTGTTGGTAATTTTATCCCTAATTATGATTTGATAAATGTTCACTGTGGGCAGTGCAGGTCCTCAGCTTATGTTATAGAAATATTTGGAGCTGTAATGTCAGGTTTATAATGAAGACAAATCTGTGATGTTACAGCAAATGGTACCATAATACTGAGCATGCACACTCAGTTAATGATGAATGGGAACTCCACTTCTTTGTCTATCCTCTGGTTTTTACCATAAAGGAAAATCAAGACACTAAATTCTGAAAATCATTCATAGAATAAAGATCAATGTCTTAGATACTGATGCACTGAGGAGAACAAATTATGTTTTCATGCTCATAACCTTCATAAAGCATCAATGCATCCCCTCTGCTTGAAGCGATCCCTTAGGAGAAAAACTGTGGCAGTAAAATAACATCTGTACAGTTAGCATTACAGTTATCTGTCCACATGCATGGAAGCAGTATCTTGTGTCTGCATCTGTCCTTCTTTTGGAAAAGCAATGCACTTTAATTTTTCATTAATATTAAGCACCCTGGCTTATAACCCTATAGTAAAACAATCTCACTTTAACGAATCAGCATTTTAGTACTTTTAGAAATATGAAAAAAACAACACATTGATGATTCAAGTTCAAAGAATGGTCTTAATTTTTTCTCATAATTGTCACAAAAAGTCTTGATTTTATTTTTAAAAAATGTAGGAGCCCTGTTGATTCCTTGATTAATTTTCATGTCCATGTTAATTCTTCCTATGCTTCCAGCTTTGTCATCAGAATGAGTGTTCATTGATCTTATGAGTGCTTTATTTGCCCCCCAGTGCCTTCGGCCCCTATCCTCCAACTCGAGCCACTCAACTGCACCTCCATCATGGTGCGCTGGCAAAACTCCCAAGAATCAGTGCCTGTCCAGGGTTACCAGCTGTGCTACCACGAGGAGGGTCAACCAGAGCAGCCCATCATCCAGCTCAAGGCTCAGATCTTTTCCCACACCATCAGCGGCCTTGGTGAGAGAAACACTTTAGCTCTCACAGTTGTTTTGATGTTAGATTATGCTGTTATAAAGCAGAAGAAATACAAAATATTAGTTGTATTTTCATCAGTATTATTTGATTTTCATCATCTCGATCTTGTGGTTCTCATCAGCCGGGTCTCCTCAATTTAATTCAGTGGCCAGTTTGACGTCGAATTTGCATTTTCCCCCTCTGTCCTGATCAATATGTGCTGACCCCTCTCGCTGAAGCAGCGGCTCTCTCCAGCCTGGCCTTGGTATTGTGTGAGATCAGGCTCCCAAGGTTAGAGGTCAGGGTCCAGATGTCCCTCCCACCACCGTTTCCCATCCCACCACTTGCATAATTACCCCTGGCCATTGTGTTGTGTTTGGGCCAGACCTGCCCCGTAATACCCTGGCTGCAACCCCCCCTTCAGCTGGACACTGGAGCTCCCAAACAAAGTCCCCTGGGATTGGCCAGAGAAGGACGGAGACACTGACCTTTAGTCGTGAGACAGCAGTCCTGGATGAACACCCTGCCCCCTTTGGTCCACTGTGCTGTCCATGCAAATGACCCTCAGCAATTATGCAGTTTTAAGCCTGACCATAGTGACAAAAACAGTCACAGTCATAAGTATGATATGTATTGGTCTTCAAACAGATTTGGCCTCTTATCAAAAGCGAAGTTGTATAAGATATTGGTTGATGCACTAAAAATTTAAATTGATTATTTTTGTAGAGGATTTTTGTCAGAAATGTGAATCCTTTCAGCTCGGTGCCTTAATCTGCTGTCAGTTGGTCTTCAGTAATATCATCGATTTCAACACAAGCTCTGTTGAGGAGCTGTGTTCCTTTCTCTTCACGTTTCTTGCTCCAAGTTTAAGGCTATTGCACAAGGGCAGCAGAAAGAGCGTGAAAGAGGGAACAAAAGGGGCCCAGCTTCTATCCCTCCTGTCCTGCACCCAGATTCCTTGTGTTCTATCTTAACCTGACCTGCTGACCCCAGTCAACTCCCCCCGTCCCAAGGGCCGAGGATCCCAGCAGCTGAATGCAGCCCCCTGGCCCTGCCTCCACAACAGGCCTGGACACACCGCCTTTGCTGGTCAATACCCATTGGCTGACCTTTCACATCGGACACATAAAACAAACCTTAACACTCCCTAAAAAATGCCCTGATTGAGGAGCCGGGGCATTTTTATCTTTTTAGGTTAAAAATACAAAGTTTCATTGCATGTTGTCAAACTAGAGCCAGAGTTCCCACGGATCCTTAGAAAGAGTTAAAGATCTTTTTACATGGAAAAGGTCTTGGTTTTGGATGTCACTTTGACTGAGACTATCTGTATCAAAATTGTTTTGTCTAGCCAGTTTTATGTGTTCATTATGTATGTTTATGTTTATGTAGTCAGTAATCTTTCATCTTCTTTTTTGTATATTTGATGATTCATGTGGCAAAATTTTCCAAAGTGCATGATACATGGAAATGATATTCTTTTTTCTTCCTAAAAGGTAGTTAAAGTCTTACATTTAAAAAAAATAACGTGAAGGTCCCCCTATAGCTCCATGTCCTCTAGAACTCCTGATTTACGTGTTTGAACAGCATCTTAATGTCCCACAGTTACATTTCTTCTTTAGTTTACAGTTAAAAGCATGTGGTATCTCATTTCTTCCACTTCTACTGCTTAGCTTGAAATTTTCAAGCTGCACAGAAATTGTAACTCACAATCGCAAATCAAGTTTGGCAATGAACGCATGAAAAGGGATGGCATTGTGGCAACTGTTAGAACCTCTGTCTTAGTATGGGCAACTTTACATGCTCTCACATTATTTTGATGCTGTCAGATGGAGATCAAGAGACTTATCTGTCTTCCTGTAAAGCATCCTTTGGTCCAGTTGAAGGACTTTAAAAATCCTAGTCACCTCTATTATTATAATCAGCTACTCCAAAAGAAATAGCTCCAAGTAAAGTTATTAAAAAATGCCTGATTAACTTCTGATTTGAAAGAGACGTGCTGGAAAAAGCTACAGCTGAAATTCTTAGTAGTTTAATGTCACACCTTCATCTATTATAATGTCACAAAAAGTGCTGAACATCACATTTCCCCTCATTCAAGCGACTGCAAGAGAAATATACTGATCATGCTCAAATTTATGGGAATCAAATTTCCTCTATGTTTACATATCTTAAACTCATTGCATTTATTTTGAGTAATTTCCTGTATTTTTACGTATCTTAAACTTATTGCAGAAAGACAAGATTTAACAAATGTCCCTTTTTTCCGTTTTGACCTCTTACACCCAGTCTAGTGCTTATGTAGTTCAATAGTTGTAAAACCTTTACAAGCCCTCAAAAAGGGAAAACCAGTATTATTTTGTGTTCATTTTCATAGTGCTTATTGATCCTGTCTCCATATTTACTTGGCCTTGCTGGGGGGCTGGTTGATCTTTCTCATGCTCCTTCCACATGACATCATGATAGATGAGAGGATTGAGGTGACTCAGGAGACCAACCATTGTCCGTGAATGAGCATTGGACAGTCTTGACCTACAAACTCTGCCTCCTGCAGTTTACTATCAATGCTTCTTGAGGTTTATTGAAAAATTACATGCTGTTCTATTTGGTAACCTTCACTTTGGTATTTTAATGATGATCTTCCTTGTTTGGGATTATTCATTCTTTATAAGCACGTGGCCTCTGTTGGAAAAAAAGTTTCACTGTTCGGTTATTGTGGTGCCAGTTTTTTCAAAGTTCTGTTCAAGTTTCAGCAACTTGGGTAGAAGTAGTTGTAAGCGTGTCATACGTTTTAATTTCAGATCCAAGAAGAAAGTATCATGTCAAGATTTTGGCTGTCGGTCAAGCTGGAGAAGGTTATCAGACAGACCAAACAGTTAGCACTCCAGGATGTGTGTGTAAGTCATTTTCTTCATGGTACATTTCAAAATAACTTGTTTTTTAATACTGGAAAAAGAGTCTAATAAAAAAAATATATATATTATATTTACTTATTTGCGTCTTTCAGCGGCTCGAGAGCAGCCTGCGGCATCTCCTCCACCGCCAGATCATGTGACTGTCTTGGGCAACAATTCATCCTCAGTGTCTCTTCGCTGGAGCCGTCCTGCGTTCCCCTTTGGAAAGACTGTCAGCTACACTGTCCGTTGTACACCAGTGGGAACCCACAACGCATCTGCCATACGCTACATACAAGTGTAAGTGTCATCAGAATCAGCACTTTTTATCTCCTGAATGCAAATAAGTTCTCTGAAGCAGTAGATCTCGACTGGACTTACCTCAGTACCCACCACCTCATCCTGATTCAGAAAGTGCCTGAAAAATAGCCTCTTATTTTCAAGGCATGCATTTTAAACACATAAAAACAGTTCTCTGATCCCCTTCTTGGTCTCGTCCACCAGCACAGAATCAATGTTCTAAAAATGTGCACATCAAACTGCATGTTTGAAGGTGACTTGGTATTATGGTCCTTGTTTTTTTCTTTAAATTGAATGTGTCTGTATTAAGGGTAAGGCTTGTAAGAAACTGATTTCTGGAATTTGGTCTTCTTTACAGTTTGAGAGGGGTCACTCTACTATGTATGCTAAATGTAGATAGGGGATAAGATGCTATACTGACTGAAGAAGAATAGTTCAACAACCTCTTCAAGTACTGATTTGTGGAGGGAATTTTTTTTTCATAACACCCGTAATTAAAGAACTGCAGAGTATTACACCTGAGGAAGACCATATTTGGAGATTATGTGGTGATGAGTCTGCTGGTCACTGTCATATTTTTTGGGAATATCCCAAAATTTCCTTCTACTGGACAGATGTAGGAACTGTAATCAGATCAATTGTAAGCTTAGAGTTTTACTTCACCTTCGAAGTTGTGTACTTAGGAAATGTACCAGCTGAGCTAAAAAAAAACATAAAAGATATTTACTACAGTTTTACAGGCTGAAGGTAGAAAAGCGATAACCAGAAAATGATTGAACAAGGAATCACTAACTATCACAGACTAGAGGGACACAATCCAAGAAATTTAAGGAAAGAAAGATTAAAAGACATCCTTTATAAGTCCCTCATGGGAAAATTCCATTCTTTACACTCTGTTATTGAAAGTGCTACACAAACACAGGCTGAAATACACATGCAAACAGGTCCTACGATTAAGCATTAATGGAGAGATGTCAGAGTGATGGTTTGCTGCTCCTGAAGAGGTAGTACTGAGCAGTTTTTGGGGTTACATGCCTTGCTCAAGGGCACTTCGGCAGTGCCCAGTAAGTCAGCTGGCACCTCTCCAGCTACCAAACCAACTTCCAAACATGGTCACGTTTGGGACTTGAACTGGCCACCCTTCGGTCCCCACCCCAAGTCCTAATGGACTGAGCTACTGCCGCCCACTATGGATTGACCTTTTCTCTGAGACATTCAACCAAAAAAAGTAAAAAAAAAAAAATACTGGAAATAGCAGATTACTTGTGTTATCCAGAAGTGACATTCTACAGCTTACTATGGGATATGTTTCCTTCCTCCATTGACCACTCTGAACCTATGTGATCATGGATTTCACAACTTATAACCCATTTCAGAATTTCTTTCAGACTGCATAATGTCATAGTATGTCAAACATCTCGTCTGCCATGGTGACCCTTTCTGTTCTTTCCTATATGTATTGTTTTTTATGTGATTGTTACAATGAAAATGATAAAAATAAAGATTAAAAAAAATAAATTGAATGTGTCTGATGCTGATATCTGAATTTAGAAAACATGTTTTCATGCTCATGATGTGCATTTCCTTTTTGTCCACAGAACCAAACAAAGTGTCATCATTCAGAATTTGACCCCAAACACCCGCTTTGAATTTGTGGTGCGTCTTCATGTGGACCATATGTCGAGTCCTTGGAGTTCTGTTGTGTACCATCAGACCCTACCAGCAGGTAAAGAAGACTAAACTTCTATGAAATCACTCAGTCATTTTTTATTCCATCACATTCTCTAGCACAGACTTATATAACTTCTTAGTTGTCATTGAATTGAAGCAAATATTTATCATGAATGTGTTTTTTGTGTGTACAGCCCCTAGCCAGCCACCTGCAGGAGTGCGAGTAACTCTGATTGAGGATGACACAGCTCTGGTGTCCTGGAGGGAGCCAACAGATGCCAGTGTGGCAGTTACTCACTACACCATCCTGTTTGCCTCCCAGAAAGCCTGGATGTCTGGACACTGGCAGATGATTCAGAGGGAGGGTGGGTACACTGTAATCTGTATGAGCACACAGAATGCTGTATTGAAGAGTTTGGAATATTTAATCCTCATCATTTTTTTGTTTGCACAGGAACTCATACCATGGCCTTGCTGGAGAAGCTGGAGCCAGGACATGTTTACCTGGTAAAAATTGCTGCATCCAACCAGGTAGGAGATGGGCCATACTCTGATATTGTGGAGCTGCCACTAAGGAGAGGAGCCGCCTACCGCAGCAAGAACCCCAGGCACTCTGACAGCTTTCCAGACACCACAGGTGAGCTTCATGAAGAACCTGGGCATCGATAACTGAAGAATCTCATGTTGATGTATTTCATCCATTTATATGATCAGGTTTGACCTGATGTATCCAAATACATGAATTTGAGTTAATGCTATTTTTGGTGTCAGTGATTTTAGCCTGATTTAAAACTGTTTCATATTAGAATCATAAAACACATTTAATGTTAGACTTATGCTTCTATTTAACCTCCGAACTGTTAGGAAAAACACTGCTTACTTTATTAATATACAAAATTATAGTAGTTTGGTATGCAGTTTTATGTAAAAAAATAAAAACTCTCCATATTGCTCTCAAACTTAAAGAGTTTTTATTGGAGTGATAATTTTGGGTCTATTATAAACTGTAGTGATGTAGTGTTTCCATTTTTAGTTAAGGATTATGGGGCTTTATTCTGAAGGAGAGTGTCGACTCCTCTTTTCCTTTATTATTATCACTCCTGCTGTGGTCTCATATTCTCCAGAAGTGTCTTATGTGTGATTATTTCCGCCCATGTAACTCTGTCTTGTGTGTCTTGCAGTTGTATCAGATGGATTCTACCACATAGACCAGAGGTCCATGACTGGGATCATCGTTGGCGTGAGCATTGCACTGGCCTGTATCGTTATGTGTGCCTTGATCCTCATCAGTAAGGGAAGACCAAGGTACTGCTTGAATTCATCTGGAACCACAAGAAAAACATGAACTGTCAGGAATGTAAATAGTGTTTTTTTTTTTCTTAACATGATCATCTTTGTCTTACAGAAAATCCTCCGGTCACAAAGTCATTGCTGTGGGCATTAATGAAGATCCACGGACTGGTTTGACCCTGCCAATGGAGCGCCATGCAGAGAACGTCGAGGCTCTTATTCCCATGATGCAGGACCACTTTATGGATGCTAAAGTAAGAAAAAAAATCCACACTGTACAATCTAGTGTTGTTACTGCAAGTGTTGGCAGGGATGGCAAATTTAATGACCAAGAGGGCCACATAAAACCTTTTGTTCAGTGCCTGAGGGCCACATTGTAATATTGTGTTGGACACTCTAAATGAGAGAAAAATACATGAATGAACAAAAGTAGCAAATATAAGCTTTCACAAAAAAATTATAATACCAACATTAATATATTTTAACACAAACACAAGTAACAATCATATAATTTAATGAGCATGACACAGAATTAAAGACAGTTTAAGCTCCTTTTAAATGCAATAAAACAAACAACAATATCACCTTTACCATATTTTCCAAATACAGTGTTTACTAATACCTAACAATATATTCTAATGCTTCACGAAACACAATAGTAGACTCAATTATTGCAAAGTGAGTTCTCTCCCGACTTGCAAAAAACAACACATATACAAACAATCTAAGGCTAGTAGAATTTTTTTCTTTTACTTCATTTGTGCATCGTGTAGTATTGGTATCTTAGGTTAAATCACATTTGGCTGTTTATGTTGTCTTTTCTTTGTTTACAGTTTGTTGATTTTTTTTTGGAAATAAAAATCATGTGACAACATCATATGTCATAGTGGCCTCTGTCGTTTTCAGCATGATGTACCTGTGCATTGGTGAATCGGTCTTGCTCCAAAATATTCCACTCAGGCTCATTTGTGTTCCGTAAACCATGGTGACTGATGTGGAGTGTATTATTATGTTGTGAAGTATCAGATAAATAATGAGCAACAGTTTTATGTACTGCAGTAATGTAAACAAAAAAGAGACATCAGATAAAGCACACAGATGCTGAGTTAGCGGAGGCAGAGGAAGGATCATCAGAGAGTTTGCAGTGCAGTAGTTTAGCTAGTTTCAAAAGACATATCGTAACTGGCATGAATATTAGTGCATGTGTAACAAATAATGTTAGAAAACACTCAGTTTCTCTCCAAAGAGTATCCGACAGAAACCAAGTAAACTCCAGTGTCTTTTCTCATGGGTAATTCCATCCCCTTTTTCTTCAAAGGTTTGTTAAAAGGACATTATAACAGTACAGTTAAAGTGTTTATGTTCACAGGAGTGTTTGACCAACTTAAGAGCAGAACTGATGATTCATTTTCTTATTTCTTCCAGGGTGGATCTAATTTGGTCGTATCTAGTGCTGGTCCAGTCGGCAGCAAGAATCAAAACAAAAGATGGCTGATCTTCCAAAGAGAGAGCCAGAATCCATCTGACAGTGACGTAAGCCATGCTCTTATTCTGCTCATTTGCCCTCTCTTTAGGTCAGGTGACTTCTTTTATTTCAAACATTATCATTTTATGTCCCCAGCCTGAGAGCAGAGCCAGTCTGTACGAGTCTGGAAAAACCGTTCTGAGATATGAGGAGCCTTTAGGTGCAGCGCCCCTTCCACCTTCATCCAGGAAGATCATCTACGGACCTTTTCATTCGGAGAGCTCTCAAGGCAGCGAGGGCAGCCAGGAGACGGGAGACTCCGGACATTACTCCAACGAAGAGAGCAACGAAGAGATGAGCAACCCTCACACCAGCCAGAGCTCCAGACCTGAATCCTTTGGTTCAGACGATGTCGCTGAGCTGAAGCAGTCTTTCCAGGTGGAAAATGAGGAGATGCTGAGGCATCCCCTCCATCACTCCTCCACCCCTGATGACGCTCGGCTCTGCTGCACTTCTGAGGGCTGCCATCCTGCCCCTCACGCAGCCCAAGCAGCCAGCTCCTGACATCACCTGCCCTGATCTGTCTTCAGCAGCCGGAGCCACTTCTACCTCATTTTCTTCCTGAGCTGAGCCTCTGGCTTCTATGGTGTGTTCTATTGTCTTTGGTATTCGGAGATGGGAATGGCATCACACCAAAGTTGACTACGCTCCAGTTACAAGCTCATAAACTCAGGGTCAGTGGAGATCCTCCAGGTTTCTGAGTTTGGATTCGGACTTCATGGGTTGTTCCAGGTGATGTGAACAACTTGCAGCTCAGATTTTCCGACCTCAAAGATCAAATGGAACGCTCCAGCAGAGTGGTGCATGAAGCTCAGCCTTTAGCATTGTGCTGGTTCCATCGGCCAAAAGCTTATGTTTTTTTTTTTTTTACATGGGTGACTGGATAATTGCTGAAAACAAGAGCTGTGTTCGAAACCGTTCACTCATTCACTCACTCACTATTCCTTATATAGTGTTAATGAAATAGTGAACTACATAGGGAATGACCGAATGGGATTTGGGCACTTCACTGAAATTTTCTAAACATCATTGCGTCAGTAGATTAGCCGGATATTCCTGTGATGGAAGAGGATGTGCCAAGCATCACATAAACAAACCGGGCACTCAGGAAGATAAGTAGCAAATTTTGCAGCTGTTTACAACTGTTAAAAGACGTAAAAGAGTTATGTCACGAACGTGTTAAAGATACTTTAACGTTACTTACATTTATAAACGAAAGCAGCGCCAATTTGTGCCGTAGCAGCCTTCTTTCTCTTCTTCTTCTTCTCTGGAAAAACACGACTGCATTGTACTGTGGTATACGGGAGTACAATATAGGGTACATCCTATGTACACACACATTTTCTGCACATTGTGGGTATTTTATAGTGCACCATGTAGTGAATTAAATTAACCGCTGAGAATTCGAACAACACTACAAAATGGCGAACACACTATATAGTAGGGCTGGGCAATTAATCGAAAAATAACTAAATCAACATTTAGACCCACTAATCGGAGTAATTTTACTCATGTCAATTATTTTGGTTATTTTCCCTGTGTAAGTCACGTGACCACGCCCCCTCCTTACAGTCTGCATACACTTTCGCCAAGAGTGAAGGACACACTGCCAACATGGAGGAAAAAAGCGCCAATCTATCAGGGGATCTTGTAGCCAAGAAAAAATGCTGTCTCCATTGTTTGGGCACATTCTGGATTTTGTACAGAGGACATTGAGCAGAAAGAAGTTAAGTGTAAATACTGCAGGAAGACTGTTTTGATTACCACCACCGTAATGTCACCAATTTGTCTCAGCATAGCATAATTGTAATCGAGGTAAGAGCTTTAATTAAGCGTGATACTTAGATTAGGTAATATCGCCCAGTCCTACTATATAGTGCACTATATGCGTGATAGGGAATGGTTTCGAGCACAGCTAAGGTCTATGGCAAAAAGATTCATAACCTGCACAAGTGAATTTTACTTCTGCTGTTTTTACAGTGTAGTCATAGTAAGAGAGCTGCAACATCATCAACCCTCCTGAACAAGCCCATAACTTTGTTACAGCCTCAAACGGTTTTTATGAAACAAAGCTCAAAATCAGGAGACCAGAAACATTACCTTTTAAAGTTGGACCAAACTCAAAACATTATTTGACACAAGAAAGAAGCAACAGATATAACCAAACTTAATAAACCAAGAGGGACTGGAGACTCTGGACTAACAGATCAAAAACTGTGGTGGATATCAAGGCCTGCCCACACAGGGCAGAAGGACCTGGTATCTACCCCTAAAACTGCCCAACAAAAACACATTAACAAGAAAAAAGAAACAAAAACAAAAGCACATCTGGTAATCTGCAGCTCAAACTAAAACAGCAAAACCCAGCAGTCCAGTACTGCTGAGGAACAAACATGACTAGAAAAAGCTGTTTGGAAAAAAAATGAAAAAGATTAGAAAAACAAAACAAAAAAATCCCAACCAAACTGTCCAGAGAGTGTGTGGCAGCCACACACACACACCTCAGCTTTTCTTAATCCTCCTCCCTCCATTATCACTCAGGTGAGTCGAAGGTCGAGGTCGTAGTGCCACACGTAAGACCCGTTGATAAAAGACTGTCCTCACAGGCCGCCTCCACACACATGCAGCTTTTCCTCCTGGTCAAGCCCTCAGATGTTTCAGCTGTAAACACAAAAAATGAACAAGAGGGGCCTTTTAGATGTAGTTTATATGAAGAAACCCATCAAAATCTCTTTAGTTTGTGTTTACCATGGATCATATTTCAGACATCTAACTGAAACTCACTCAGATCCCCCAGACTTTCAGACGATGGAACCAGAAGTGCTAAACGCTGGTTTAAGTTCCTGCAACGCTCTGTTTTCAGCTGCACATGAATCAGGAAACCAGCTGCTGCTTTGAAGGGAACGTGCTTTTGCTTCGGATCTACCTCAGGATATTGAATGAATGTTTTAATAACATTTTGATTTCCTTTTTTTTTTTTTTTTTTTACAACTTTCTACCTTTTTGTCTGTTTGGCGGTGTCTGTCCTAAACCAAAGCTCACCCATGATGAATGTTAAAAAGAATGTCGAAAATGTACAAGGGTACATTTACATTTTATTTAATTTCTTTTCCACTGGAGCAGAGGGTGTTTATTATGAGCCCTTTGGACTGATTTATCTACCTCTGTGTTCTGTTCTTGTACATACATTACTACCTCTTTTTTAACCACAGACTGTGCAGTTGTATCTCAGACTCAGTGGACAAGGGGAAAAGATTTCATTGCCATGTCTTATTTACTTCTGTTGGGGCACTTTTATCTTAAGGTCCTCATATTTTTAAATGCTCCAGACTTTTGTTTTCACAGTTGGAAGAGCTTTTGAATGATGTATGTTGTTAAAATAAGTGCATTAGATACTGTCAAACTACTTGAGCTTTATCACAAATTATGGTTTGGCATTTCCAGTGCATTGAACTCAAAGCTTTAACTTGGCCTTAATATTAAAAAGGGCTTTGCATACTAAAGGAAGTGGGATCCAAAGACGGGAGATATTATACCCAAAGAGTTTTGATAGTACAAAGATATTCTAAGGCAACCAAAAATATAGTGATGTATATTAAGGGTGTGTTTGCCAAAATAATGTTCTTACCAATGATGTAAATTTCCCTTAGGATGGTGGTTTGAATGCTTTTCTCAGTGTATATTTTCTTGATGCTTTATTCTGGTGAAAGCTTTAGCACAAGTCTGCCCGGCCTGTGTTCCATTTGCCTTCTAGAGACCATCGCTGAAACGCAGCGGTGATGCCGATGCTATTATCCAAAGAGTTGTCTGCTTCCTCAGATGGGTACGGCTTTTTCATTCAGTTGATCCTTGGTGCCACAGGGTGCAAAATTATCGACACAAGACCAAAGATCCGGTGTGTCCCGCGGTGACAGATGATGATATTTTAACTTCATGCAGGGAGTCGTCTGTTACAGTTCAACAAAATTAGTGCACAGGGAGAATCCTCTGCTTCTCTCTATGATTTATTCCCTGTCCAGGTGTGACAATGAAGGATTCTGACTATCAAAATAAAAGCCCAATGTGTGAAGAGCAACATAATCAATTTTTATATCTTTGTAATAGAAATAATCCTAACCAAAGAAACCTTGAAGTCTCTGTTATTTAGTGAATTTCTTTGGTTTTCATTTGACATTATTTGCATTTAAATGTGATTTGATTTCAAAAAGGTTTAACTGCTAGAAGGGCATTTGTACTTTTATTTTCAAAGCTTGAGATGTCATAAACTGTTCTGCTGTCTTGTTATCAACTCCAAATCTCACCTGAATGATACTTGGGTAACATTGTCTTAGCATGGTGTTGTGTACGAAAACATTTCCCAGATTTAATGTGACATTTTAGTAAATTTGATGAGGCCAGATTCAAGTTCAAAGTTTGTCTGTGTTGTGCATCGTTATTATTATTATTATGAAAAAGTTAATTTGAATGCCACAGATGACTTTGCTGACTTAACTCAGGTGCCAAATGTAGATTTAGAGAGTAGACTTTAACTGTTATTATTTAACTTATGGTTTTCTGATATTTCTGCTTTTTGAATACCAAAATACAACTTTTATTCCAAAGAGAGCAACAAAAGAAATTATTTTAAGTGTTGAAATGTTGCAACAGACTTTTTTGATACTCTCAAGATGATCGCAAATTCTAGGTAATAAAATTGTTCTTGGAAAAATACACTCTGTGTTGTGCTTTGTGTTTTTTTTCTGCCCACATGGATGTGTGTTTCTGTTTGTGTGTGTGTGAGTAGAATAACAATAGAGATTGTCTAAAGATGTGTGCTAAAGGTGCTCCAGATCAGTGGTTTTCAAACTTTTTAGCTCACAGCCCACCAAAGATCAGGCTAAAATCTCAAAGCACACTGTACTCATACCCATGAAAAACTAGCCTTTTTCAGCAGAGTTACAGCGTCTTAGCATTCTGTTCATATCTACGCCTATCTACTGATGCTTAATAAAATCTGACCAACATCTGTTTTATGTTTAAAACATTTATGTCATGCAGATTTTTTTTTCATGAATCAAACTGCATATTTAAACCTGACATCTCACAAATGTAACATTAGGTGAATTAATAAAAAGGAGGAACTACAATAATAGTGAGTTGTGATGCACCTACACTTTGCACAGCACTGCTGCAGTGTAAATTTTGACTGCACATTTTAGTTTTAGAGTCTTTTTCTTAAAATATATTTTAGTTTTAGTCATAATGTAGTAATCTCAATTGTTTTAATTTTAGTGCAGTTTTAGTTGATGAAATTTCACATTTTAGTCGATAAAATCTACTTTAAATTTAGTCGACTAAAATATGAAGTGTAAAGGGTAAGGCATTTTTTATGTTTCCTTGAATTTCTGAAGTCATGTTTTACACTCGGATAAAATAAAACATGTAATAACCCTTTAATGAATGCCAGTAAAGTTAGAATGTATAAATTAACTGAAACAAATTTTACTTTTTTTTAATTCACCTTTATTTAGGCTACCTGACAGAGCATCTCAGTTACAATACAAAAATTGACAAAGAATGAACCTGCTCTGCATGAATATATCAATTCATAAAGAGAGTAGATCTGATTGGATCGCTGCCCAACTTATCCCACCACCACTAAGCTAAGGCAGTTGTGACTGGATGTCCCCCTTAACTCATCCAACTTTACTACACAACCAAAGTAGCTGTGATTGGATAAAGACTTATTTTTACTTTCAAATAATATGATAAATATTAAAAAAAACAACCCAAAAACTTACTCCAAGTTTAGAAGTTATATTGTTTTGCTCAAAATATATTAAAATATCAATATTAACACATAGACACACTAATAATAAGGGAGAAGGCAAATTTTGATTATTTTAAAAAATGCTAAAGTTAGACAATGAAGCCAAAAACGTAACTTTTTGACAAAATGCAAATCAGTTAGGTGTTGATTATTTCTCAGGCACATTGTGAAGACTGTGTACATTGAAAAGCAGTTGGTTTCACCAGATTTATCTTGCAGAGTTTGTAGCTGAGATGGTTGTTTTCCATAAGAAAAATGCTCTTGAACACCTTTTTCCGGACAGAGGCGTTGTCTTCTGCTGCTTGTTGGTAGGTTTAAATCAGAGATGACTGCAGCAGCTCGTGGAGGCTCTGATGTGTTCAGCCTAGTGTCCAGCAGGGGGCAGTGAACGCACCGCAGGAGCCGCAGACACCAAAAAAGAAGAAACAGCCACGGGGCGGTCTTGTTTTTGTCAGTCGTCGCGCACAGCAGCTCAGCTGGGAAGATGCGCATCGAAAAATGTTATTTCTGCTCGGGACCGGTCTACCCCGGCCACGGAGTCATGTTTGTACGGAACGACTGTAAGGTATGAACCCGTCTCTCTGACTGAATAACCCTTTAATTGTGACAAATGAGTACGAATGACTGTCAGCTATCAGCTAGCTCATGTTAGCCGTAACGTGCTGCTCAGGCTCACGTGGGAGAAGAAACGTCAGTTTGACTTCAGTCTGAGTTGTTCTGTGTTCATGGAGCATGAAGTCAAACAGATATATTAAATATATTCATGTGTCTAAACTGTGAGCTATATACGATCGGTGAAATTAATCGAATCAGGGAGGACGGTTCACAGAAAACTTAAAGGCCGTCTGTGTTAGTTTATGGTGTAATCGCGCCCCCTACAGGTGGGCAGTGGAACAGTGCTGGTGAAATATTACTCCTTTATATATGAGGACAGAGTCATTAAAATGATGCTTTTGACAGATGGAGAGCGAGTTTTGCAGAAACATTCAGGTGTATAAGTAACTGGCCTGGCACAGGCCAGTTACTTATACACTTATTATTAATAATTGTGTTAAAGATTAAACGATGTTAATAGCTTATTATCATTTTTAGTATGGAATCATCAAATGGTTGCCGACAAACTAAGATCAAATTTAGCAGAAACATTCAGGTCAAACTGTAATAGTTGACATTGTATACAAATAATGGTAATAACATATTAATCAACTTGTCTCCACATCATAACAGATGTTATCCCATTACGTTTTCAAAAGAGTACTTCAATACTGTATTGTTCTTATTTTCAGTTTTTTTATTATTATTATTATTATTATTTTGAGAGATAGAGGGGCAGGCAGAAACTAAAATGACAGTTCAGTGTAGATATCATTTTATGCATGCCCAGACCATAACTTTGTCCTTATCATATTTCGCTATTAAAAATACATTAATTTCATGATAGCAGCTTGAGATGAGACATTTCGTTTTCAAGAGTTCCCTTCTCTGTTTATATTCGTAAAGGTAGTTACTGTGGTGTTATTATTAACAACAGCTATTGATTGATATGTTTCTAATATGAACATTAACAACTGTTGAGACCATAAACTGTAGAGGAATGATTTTTGCAGTTATTGCAGGAACCACCATGCATTCTAATTGATTATACTTAAGTGAATATTAGGAACTGTAATGATAATGAAAAGAGGGCAATGGAACACAAAATAACAGCAAGTAAAAGTACACTAATAAACTTGATCACTTATTAGAGATTCAGTTGTTTCCCTCTGAAAAATTCAATAACAATCATCCATTCATCAACTTGTGTTTTTGAGGCAATGGATGGAAAACAGTGGCCTTACCTGTTAGAACTTACCTCAAGCAACAGAAGTAAAAAAAAAAAAAAAAAAAATTCAAAGAAAAACGCCTAAATTTTCATTTTGTGTGTTATTCTTGTTTATTATTATTTCATTGCTTGGTGTTTTAATTCACATGCACTATAAGTGCTTTATATTTCACATCACATGCAATTTTAATGTTATCTCTTTTTGATACTTCCAGCAGGGATTAACAGTTAAGTGTAATTACAATAAACTCACAATATCTCCTACTGCACTTTTCAAATGTCAGGAGGTGCAGTATTTCTTTAGGGTTAAATATTTGTCAAATAAACAACATATACCAATCAGTCATCTTATAGGAACTTAATAAGGGTTAATAATGTTTTAGTGAACAACAAGCCAAAAATTCTTCTTCCCCATGTCACTACAAATTTTTGAAAATAAATTCCAATATAGGTCTATTTTTGATTGTGGTTAATTTGATCATTTAATAGAAGTTTTTATCAATGTGGCCTCAAATTAATCCAATCAAAGTCATTTACAGCACTTTAAATTCAAACACCTTATTTATAATCTCACACAAACGTTTTTATTTATTTCACCTTGATATTCTTCCCTTTTTAAGTTTCTATATAAATAACTGAAAATTTAAAACAAAGGACAAATGAAATGGAGAAAAATCTATGCTGGAACCATTGACTGTTGAGAAGTCATCAGAGTGACAGCATTTGGAAGGAAATGCAATTAATGATCATTTCCAGTAAAAACTGTTCAGGCATGTTAAAAATATTTTATTTTTTAGGCGAGACATTACAATTGAAAAATAACCCCTCTCTACATTTGTTGTATACATTTGTCATCCTGCAGTTTGAGGAGTTTGACACATTTTTACAGAACTCTGTAATGTCAAACAAATTCCCCAACTATTTTCATTCTGTGCACATACCTGCCCTCTCAAGTCCTATCATTCCTTCTTGGGTTTAAACCTGTATTGTGTCAATGTATATTTTTCCCCATTATAGTCCTTCAGATTCTGCCGATCAAAATGTCACAAAAACTTCAAGAAGAAGCGCAACCCAAGAAAAACCAGATGGACCAAAGCGTTCAGGAAGGCATCAGGAAAGGAGTTAACAGTGGTGAGTGGATATCTGTGTGATTGATTTTGATCCAAAGTGTTTAAAAGCTGTAATAAAAACATGATCCCCTCTCTCAGGATAATGCCCTTGAGTTCGAGAAACGCAGAAACATCCCCATCAAATATAACAGGCAGCTCTGGGACAAGACAGGTAACGTACAGTTTTACCTCTCATGTGTATGAAATGTGTAAATGTTCTGTCATTAGTCATGAATTTAAGAGCGTTGGCATGTTTGATCCCTACAGTGGAGGCGATGAAGAGGGTGGAGGAAATAAAACAGAAACGACAGGCCAGATTTATCATGAACAGGTAAGCTCGGCATTTTTTAAGTTATTTATTTGCATCATTTTAATACAGCTAAATGTTACATGATCAGTAACCTTTTTTAAAAGATCTGAGAAAATATACCTCACTTTTTGTCTTTCTGCCACTCTTCTAGATTAAAGAAGGGCAAACAGTTGGAGAAGGAAGAGGCCATCAGCGAAGTCAAGAAAAATATTCACCTTATCAAAGCACCACACGCAGGTAGGTGCCCGGATAACAATACTGAGATAAAGAATTTGTAATCATGTAAAATAAGAGGAATAAGAGCATTAGCATGACAAACAAGAGGACCAGAAACAACAGAAAACAGAGTAGACAAAATGTAATACATTAAATATCTACAGTATAATATGAAGTATGAAGAGGCAGGACGCTGACTGACATCAGGAAATAAGCATGTAAACTGAGCTGTATGAAAGTCGAGAGTACTAATACGAAATAAATATAGTTAAAGTGCAATGACAGACTTAGAACAAACAGGAAATAAGCATGTAAACAAAGCTTTCAGAAAGAAAATTAATCGAAGTACAATGCTGGACAGAGTAACAGGTTATAAATATGGTAACATTGATATACAAATGTGGTCTTATACTATAAGTTATGTGATGTTCAGTGAAAGACAAAAATACAAACAGGAATGAAGTTGTGAATGGAGCTATAAGAAAGATGAGTAGTGCTGAGAGAAAAGTGATCATGCTTCTATGAGAGACAAAAATACATATAGGAATCAATGCTAAGAGGATATCTAAGCCAGACTTTATACAGCAAGAAGACATTCAATTTTTGGATGTGGGTTCCAGAAATGAAATAAAACTCTTGAGCTTACTCCTAGGCTTAAGACAGCATTCACAGCAATGTAATGGATGAAAATGTACATGATTTTCCTCAGGTGTAGTAAAGTAAAAGTAACAGGTTTACCCAAAAACTTGATATGAGGTGCAGATACTCAAGAATGTGTTAAACCTGTTTGGATCTGATGCATCATTTGCATGCTTTTGTTCTTAAGACCTGCTGCAACGTAGCAGAGGACAGAGGTGAAGGTTGTTTGTTCTTTGACTGATGGATACATTTAGGACATGTATTTTACAATAGGTTAAGGAAACAAACATTTAAAGCCAAGTGTGTAATCCTTCAAATGTTTAGTGTATTTCATGTCTTTATGTACTACAGAGCCTGATAAATATTTATGTAAATATTCAAATTCTGTTCACTTTTCCAGAAAACACTTGGGTTTTATTTTTCTAACACCCTTAGTATTCAAGTACATTGACCCTTTATTGGCTCTCTGATTAGTTCACTGATCAACCAATCAGAGTCCCAGAGCTCCTCTACAAAACAGCTGTTCCTGTCTCCAGTCAGACTGTTTTCTGTGTTGGCAGAGTCTGTTTTTATGTATGTGGTGAAATTATCATAATTTTGTAGGTTTGTTTAAGGTAAGAAACATTTGGTACCAACAACATTTGATGCTCTAGTAATATACAGCAGAAATAATGAATAATTGTATTGATGCAAACAGCTGATCATAATATAAATATGACCGGTCAAATTTTTAAATTTAAAGTGATAGTCCAACATTTTTTTCTTGTCATGTCTTTCCTCACTCCCGAGTCCATGACAAGCCGATAGACAATTCTGCGTGCACTAACAAGAAAGAGATGAACAAAGGTCACCCACCGCTAACTAGCTTAGCTCACATATCTGGAAGTCAGTGGGAAGTATTAGCCTGCCTCTGCCTACAGTCATCAGATAAACTCTTCAGAAGCTCTATAAAAGGTCCTGTGTGCTTGTTGTGACTCGTTTTTTACCACGTTATGTTACGATACCTTCTACTGTCATCACATTATCTTCCTCCACTCCTAAACAGAGGCTTTGCTTTGTTGACCTACTTCCGCGGTGGTTTGAGGTGCTGATGTGATGTTCGCTAACAAGCTGAGTCTTTTGAACAGCTCTTTTAAGTGAACGATGAGAACCGATTTGCAGTTCTGAGTGAGCCGTTCGTTTGCAAGCCATTCTTAAAAGCCAATTTCCTGCAAATTTAATAATGGCTCACTCACAACTGTGAATCGGTTTTCGTGGTTCACTTAAAGGAGCTGTTCAAAAGACTCAACTAACTTCAATAAACCACCACGGAAGTAGGTCAACAAAGCAAAGCCTCTGTTTGAGAGTAGATAATATGATGATAGAAGAAGATATCGTAACATAGCGCAGTAAAAAACGAGTCCCAACAAGCACACAGGACTGTTCAGAGTTGCTGAAGAGTTTATCAGATGACTGTAGACAGAGGCAGGCTAATACTTCCCATTAACTTCCAGCTGTTTGAGCTAAGCTAGTTAGCGGTGGGTGACTTTTGTCCGTCTCTTTCTTGTTAAGGCCTACAGAGTTGAAAGAATGGTGTCTGTCTGCTTGGCATGGACTCGGGAGTGAGGAAAAACACAAAAGCCAAAAAAAATGTTGGACTATCGCTTTAACAGATTCATAGATTTTGAGTTTTCTTCATACACCCTACTGTGGTTCTGTCTTTAACCTTTCAATGAGGGCAAAATTAGAAAAATAATCAACTCGATAAAAAATAAGAGTTGGTCAAAGACTGAGTTATTTTCAGTTGTTTCAAATGAGAAACTAGTTAGCAGCAGATTTTGTGTAACCTTGTAAAAGCCATCAAGGAGAGTGCGGCCTGATAGAGGATCACTTCCTGTAAAGGGTCAGTTTTCCTTGTTGCTGTCCACCATTGAAAATGGAGAGGTGACCTATGGAGTTAAAGCACTTTCAGTAGTCAGACAAATAGGCTTCAGTTTATTTCATTTATGTGACACTACCAAATGAATTTCCTTCATTGTAGTCTGTGAATTAAATCTTTGTCCTTTTTTGTTAACTTTACAGGAAAAGCAAAACAAATGGAAGACAAAATGGTTCAGAAGTTACAAGAAGACGTGGACATGGGGGATGAAGATAATTGATCTTTTAATCAAGGAGCCTGTGTTTGTGTACCATAAAGTTGTTATTTGTACTCGTGTCTCAGAAATTAATTTACAAACATCAATCCGATGACCCAGATGAATTCATGTGATGGCCGTATAATGAAACGTGTGGAGCTATGAAAGATCTAGGTCCCAGACGGTTTATGGCAGTTTTGGTTGTAGACTGACTGTTTCATCCTGTTGCAATGTATTTTGTTTCATTGAATGCAGAAACCCGAAAATAAATACAAATCCCTTTAGTGAAATGGTCATCCTTGCTTTATTTTCTGCTACATTTTCATCACAGGAACCACAATTACCCAGAAGTAAGAGAGGAAATTTTACTAGAGTCCCTGCAGATCCTTAAAAACACCTGAATTAGACTCTTTAAATGTAATGCAGTTAAATGTTTAAATTCTGCTATTAATTCTTGTGAGAGCTTGTACATGTTAGATGAAATATTGATGGAGACTGATACCCAATCACATCAGCACTTGTCTACTTAGGGTTTAATTTGTTGATTTGCTCATTTTAATGATAATTTACTGAGTTTGTTGCTGGTTTTCTGTCATAAAAAGAAGTAAATGACAGAATTTAGCTTAAACATAATACAGGGAGTTGTACAATACAAGGGCAAATAGTGACTGTGAAGGTATGAAAGCAGATGAACTGCAGTTCAAAAGAGCATTTTTCCTTTTGTTTTTACGTAGTATTTGAGAAGTGTGCAGCAACCCTGTTTCCATATACTTAATCTTGTTCAACAATGCAATATTTTTTTAATCATGATGGTTATGTATTGCAATCAATAACAAAAGAAGAAAGGGTAGACTGCTATGATCAAGACTACACATTTTGGTACTAGGGATGAACTATGAGTGTTCTTGTAATCAAATTGTTAAATACTGTGGAGCGACCTCCAAAACTGTCAAAGTGTCTACCTGTGACAACCTGAGGACATACATGTGGGTGGAGGCTGAGTAGCTATTACACCCAAAAAAGTAAAAAACAGAAATTCAAGGGGCATTTTCATTAAAGAAGTTAAGTACGTTTCTCTGTGAACTGGGAGTTTAGTATAAAGTGTCATGTTCTGCACCCTAAGCCCCGTCTAACAACATTAAAAGCAAAGAAAATTGATTTTGCAGGTCATGAGAACTTTAACAAAGGACTAATGTCTTACATAAATGTAGACACCATCTTTGCTGGTATTAAACCTAATGCAGACCCAGAGTATCCTGTTAAAATAATTATAATTATAGCAATGATATTATTTATACAGCACTTTTCTAAACCAGGTTACAAAGTGCTGTAAACAACATAAAATAAAAACTCAATTAGGCTGATTAAGAGCATCATAAACACAGGATAAATATGACCAATAAAATAAATCAGTTAAAACATTGTTGGTAACAACTTATGAATAAGAGCAAATAAAGATAAGACTAAGGCAGGACATCATAAAATTACAAGTCAGTTATTAGAAAAATGCCCCTCTTTAAAAATGAGTTTCAAGTAGATTATTGCCTTGAGAGTCACTGTTTTATATATCTATTAATACATCAAGAAATATTTTGGGGATGTTGAGCCTTAATTTGATCATAGATATCCTGAAATGTGTGCCATTTTCTCCTGGATAAATAAATCAAAAAACACAATCAGGCTGAATAAAAGCATCATAAAACACGGGATGAACATGACCGACAAAAGAAGACATAAAACATTGTTGGTGGCAAATTTATGAATAAGAGCAAATAAAATAAGATAAATAAGGCAGAACATCATAAAATTTACAAGTCAGTGTTTAGAAATATGCCCCTCTTTTAAAATGAGTTTCAAGTAGATTGTTTCCTTAATATTCACTGTTTTATATCTCTATTAATTTATTTAGAACTATTTGGGGGATGTTGGGCCTTAACTTGATCACAGATATCATGTAATGTGTGCCATATCTCCATGGAAACATTTTTCCGTCTGAGGTGGATTAGAGACAAAGTCATTACTGCAGAAATGGATCATATTTTACTTGAATTCACGGTATATAAAGCTTATGAAGCACAGCGATGAGTTAACAGTAAACCCTATAACTGTAATATGCCTCTAAAACCCCAGTTCTCGCTTGTTGTCTCAGTTTTCTGTGCTGATCTGAAATCCCTCATCTGTCCCTCTGGCATCGATTGCTCGGCCTGTTGCTGGACAGGCTGCAGACAGGCTCGTGTGCTCGCCCGCCTCGCTGCCCCCTGCTGCACCTCCTCTCATCCTCCACAGCAGGTCTTTGGACTAACACTACCACAGTTTAACGAACAGAGCAGGGACTTTACAGAGCCATGTCCGAGGAGGTCGAAGGAACAACACCTTCGGAGGAAGTGCAGGTAAGATTCAACGACGAAGCAAAAATTAAACTTGTTAGCCGGCGCTGCTAGCGCGTCAAATGAAGTCAATTAGCCGGCGGCTAGCAGCAAGCTAGTTAGTAGGTAGCAACCATGGGCTAATGACATCAGCAGTTCTGCATCTATCAAAGCTTTCTGCGTTTCTTAACAAATAAAAACAAGATTCTTGCGTGGGTTTGAGGCAAATGAGAAGCCTGTCCACATTTCGTGTTATTTAATTGATGCCTAGCTGACGTTAGTTGATGCTTTAGCTAAACGTGCCAACCATAATGTTAAATGCTAAACAAACACATAGACTTTAACTGTTCAGCTCCTGCTTGTTTAAAAAGAAAAATAGCAATAATGATAAGGTGGCATGCATGTTTGACAAGATATTAGCTTCTGTACAAACCTAAAGAACCATGTGATTTTTTTTCCAACTGTAACTCTGTGTTCTTTCAACAGGAAATGGAGGACAAAGTAATCAGTCCAGAGAAAGCAGAGGAAGCCAAGCTGAAGGCGAGGTATCCCAACCTTGGAGCCAAGCCTGGAGGCTCAGACCTGCTCAGAAAAAGGCTTCAGAAAGGGGTGCGTTTCATACCATGCAGTAGTATTTAAAGGCAATAACTGTCTTACTGCCTTCAGATATTGTACGAATAATGAAAATGATCATTTCTATCACGAGTGGTTTTTTTTTTTTTTTTTCAATTCAAGTGTTGATGAGGTTCCAGTCAAAACCCTGAAAGGCTGCTGTCATCAACTACGTTTGCCGAAGGGCTAGATTTTTTTCCTGTAAGACGCTATGGAGGCTGAATTTTTAGATATATTAACATGTTATCCTTTAAATATCTGTATTTTCTTCCAAGCTGGGTGTCTTTCCAAGTAGCTAAAAGTGAAATTCATCCCTATCTGCCATCCAGTTGCCAGCCTCATGAGGTCAACTGATTTACTTTGGGTTATCATTTAGGGGGCCTCCATTTTCCTTTCTTTAATATTTTGAAGGGAACCTCTAACCTTGCACAGCAGTGGGACCTGCCTGATTTATTGTTTGTAATCAGATCCATTTTGCCAAGGCTTAATCTACAATCATTGTGAGTGAACCAAAGCTGCATGGCCTGATCAGCATCCTCTAGAGCAGGAAGAGGTCATACAGGGATTAGCGTGGATGCTAACAGCTTCAGTGGCAATTTTATCAGATCTGCACAGCCTTTCTTTATTAAATGAAAAACAAATAATAAACTTCTTGAGAGTACAGATACTTTTGCTCTACTTCCGACATGTTTCCACCAGAGTTTGTTCTACATAGTGGCTTATGCTTTGTATTTTACTCCGCAGCAGTTGTGCCTGTAATAAATGTGAATGATAGTCCAATCACCTGCCAGATTTGCTTTTAAAAGGTTCTGCCTATTCCCAAACACTTTCTATGGGCTCTTTCCCAGATGGATTAGTGAAATATACTGAGTGGTCTATCTGGTGGGTCAGGTTAAGGATCCCCAACTGGCATTTTCAAAGTAGTAGCTACTACTCCTTGGGTCAACATATGTTAACACCAAAAGTCCACACAAAAAACGTCAGTTCCTCAAAACATGGTGATTAGACAATAACACAAGTAATGACAAAAACAACCACAATTATATTAAGTATATTATGAAGTTCAAATAGCAACAAAGAGGACCAAAATAAATCAAGTTTTTCTTGTTTTACCTCATCCATAACTGGGTTTGACTCGGTTATCATACTCCTGGTTGAATGGCTTAACCAGACAAACCTGTCCCTTGTTTCTTTTAAACGGATCAAACACAAAGTTGTTGTCAAAATGGTGTCAGTCGCAATTATTTTTTTATTTTATTTTTTACAGTTAGCCGCTACATATGACTTCTTTCTCATGTTTTTGCATTTGAAAATACTCGGGACCAAATTGGGAGATTTGAGAGACCTGATGTGGTCTCAGGGCTGCTAGCTGATGATTTGATCCACCTTTATTTTGTCACATTTTAATTTTGGTTTTTTTTTTGCACAAAAATTAAATGACTATATCCAACCTTTGACAGCTACTGATTCAAACAATATTTAAACATAATTTAAAACCTGTGCTCTTTGTGATTTCAGCAAAAATACTTTGACTCCGGCGACTACAACATGGCCAAGGCAAAAATGAAGAACAAGCAGCTGCCGTCGGCACCGACGGAGAAGACTGAGATCACAGGAGGACACATCCCAACACCTCAGGACCTGCCTCAAAGAAAAACTTCTATTGTGACCAGCAAACTGGCTGGCTGATGATTCAATGTTTATTCTTTTCTTACCATTCCAACCCCCACTTCACATTCACCTGCTGTTAATGTTTTGTTTATTATTCACTTTTGTACTATTACTTTAAGAACAAGTTATGTATTGAGCCAGATTCTGTGAAGTATTTGCAACTTTCAGGCACTGAGTTGTCATTGACCACAGTCTGGTGAAGTAGTAGCTAAAATTTATCTCTCAGGATTAAAAACATCTAAAATAGGGACAACTGCCTGATCACTATAGCACATGTATGACAAAAAATGGTTGATGGTTCTTTCTTATTTTCACAGAACTTGTAAGAACAAATCCCTCTATGTAAATTGCCTAAAAGCAGCTGAGGAGCATTCATTTCTGTCATCACTACAAAGAGTCTTTTCACCATGTTACTCATAATAACACAGGCAGGAAATGTTTATGAGCTATGGCTATAGACTGGAAATCATGACCACAGTTGGCATTGATGTTCGTGTGAAATATGCCAGTTCAGTTCGACACTGTATTTTGAGTATTAACCTGCTCATACAGAGGCACGTCTGTTTAAACAGTGAAGTAATCCTCCTTTGTTTTTGTTTTTCTGACCTACAGTGCTTGTACCCATTCCTCTTTCACTGGATTGATTCGGAAGGTTAGATTACAGACATACTTTGTAGCCTGTTGTACTTTTATTCATTTTAGTGACATGAGTTTGACATGCTGCTGGTCTCCATTTCATCCAGACTTTTAAAATGGCCTTAAAAGTAACGAACCGTTGTTCCTCATGAGCAATATTTGCTCCCTCAGTAAGAATTTCGGTTGTGAATTTTGCCTGGAAATGTCTGTCACTGTCTGACCAGAAAAGGATTTTATGGAAAGAAACTCCCTCGACATGTCTTGGGTGTGCATGTGCATTTACTGTGCAGTCACACTGTGCCATTTGTTTTGTAAATAAAATAGTTTTGCATAATATCTTATTTGTCTGGTTATTTATTGTAATGTGCGTGTAATTTTTTAACTTAATGATACTTCCTTAGGTTGATTGGAAATTTAACGAGTGGTGTCAAGACAACTTCCAAGAGAGCTAGTCAGTAAGTTAACCTGAAATGCAGACTACGTACTATTGTGCACAAGAGAGGCCTTAACCACTGAATTAGTTTTGGGTGTTCATCTTTGCCATCTGTCTGACTGCTTCTAATAGGAACCAGTGGACAGAAGGACTTTCATATGACCATGTGATATGCTGTACAACTAGATAAAAATTCAATTGAAAGAAGTAAATGATTGACAATTGAAATTAAAGCTCCTGTGACAAAATTTAAACATGTTGATTTGGTGCCCCCTGTGGACAAACTTATCTACTGCGTCTCTGCTAGTTGTGGCATTTTGTACCAGTGTTAAAAAGTATTTTCTTTAAAACAGAAAAATGTGTCACTCCTGGGGAATTATCAATTCTACAAGTTATAAAAAGAGCATTTTCAATAGCATGCTGTCGATAGTTGTCTGTCACCTAGCCCAGGGCAGGTTAACAGTTATTAAACTTAACATTAGAGCAGTTACACTTTGTCGATGTTTATGTGAAAACTGATAAATTCAACCCGCACAATCAAGCTAAAATCGCATTCTGGGAGCTTTAATTTACCTTTAAAATGTTTGGATGACTAACCCTCTGGTACCCTGCCCGGTGATGCCCTTACCGATCACCAAAAGTGCGTAATCTGCAATCAGGGTTATTTTTTGTATGTCATTAACTTAAGTACATGACAAAAATATGAAATACTCAATGATTTTCTTCTTTTTAAGTCCTTTACATGCCATGTTTGTAATGCAAACAAATCACATTTTTTTATGATCCAGCAAAAAAAAAATTTTTTTCCCCTCATTTTTGTAGCCTGGCATTTGTCAGTGATTTACAGCAACACTGGTTAATTTGCATTATTATTGTGCTTGGTCAAATATTCTAAAATAGTCAAACCTGTCACCTGTTGTGCATAAAATGCAGATCTATAAACCAAATCAAGCTTGTTATTTCAACATACATATTGATGCAGCCTAAAGCAGAACCATCAGACCTACCTTGACTCAAGTTTTTAAATTATCGTTTCCATCCTCATTACCTAAAGTTGTGTTCTGCCTAAACCACTGCTAGTCTCATTTGCTTTTTTTTTTTAAAGAACCACCCTATAAACCTGTTTTCCAAGAATGGGAATTAAGTTAACCGCTCCATCATGAGAGTCCAATTTTTTCTTAGTGATTTTCAGGACTCCCTGTCTAGCAGCAGTTTTTACAGGGCTGTTAGCTCTAAAACAGGCTTTTAAAGCTTGATTATACTGTTTCTATTAAGAACAAATATCCTGCATGTTCTGTGTATGTATGTAATTCAATAAAATTCAGGGTTTTCTATTGAATGTCTGCAGTTGAAAATAATATATGTACCATAAATGGTTTAATCATTTTTGTTTGTCCTTTTTTTTATGACTGTCTTTAAGGCAAACTATAATAAGAGTAATAGGTAAATAAATGCTGTAAGTACCTGGTGTATCAGAAATAAAGTATGTCAAAAATTCTGTCCAAAATTATCCAAACAAGTAAAGTGTCAAAAGTACCTGGACAGTACCAAAGCAGCCTCCTTCTTTTCAGATGGTGTAAAGAAGGAGGTTTTCACACTTTATTGACCCCTTGTAAACAAAAGATCAAGCCAAAATCTCAAGGCGCATCATATTCATATCCATACAAAAAGTCCATTAGAAATTTCTCTACAGATCATTTTAGTCGGTCCATATTTTTGTATCCACCCAAGCAAAAGAAAATGACAAATATCTGTGTTAATGTGGAAATATTTACAACTTGATTTTCTTTTCTTTTTCTTTTTTTTTTTTTTTTTTACCTCTGAACTATTTTTATTCTTCCCTTTAAATTTACAGTTGAACACACCATGATGACAATTTATACAAATTCACAGAGTAGCCGACCTTGAACTTATAATAATATAACCATATGTTAGCTTGTTAAGTCAGAAAATGTACTTTTACCCTGCCAGTTCAAACACAAATTTCAACTTTGGACTATTTTTTTTTTTAGTTAATTGGGCTAACAGAGGTATCAGAATTTTTTTTCCAGCTTTCAGTCAAAAGGTATGGCAGTTTGGTTTGATTTAATTCACAGTGTTTATTCTGTTTACTGCAAAACCCTTGGTGGTATATTAAGTACCGACTGAGTAAATTAAAAACTCATTCCTTAGTTGCTATAAAGTTGGGTTCAGCGGTATGGTTACACTTTCCAAGGAACACCAGTGTGCCTTGCCCCACCTTTTGAGTAACACTGGTCTAGAGCAAGGCCAGCACAATGGCACAACTGGTAATTGCCTCACAGCAAGAAGGTTGCTGGTTTGAACCCTGTGTTGGACTTTCTGTGTGGAGTTTGCATGTTCCCTCTGTGGCTGGGTTCTGTCTGTGCTCTGGTTCTCTACAACAGACCCGAAAAAAGGGTGAGGTTTATTGGTGACTCTAAATTGCCCTCAAGTGTGGATGAGTGTGTGAATGGTTGTCTGTCTCTGTGTGGCCCTGCGACCCGCTGTCTTCCTATCACCGGAAGTCAGCTGAAATGGAAAAGCAGTTTAGATGATGCATGGTTGGGTGTTCTAGGGCAGTTGTTTACGAACCTTATTTTGCACAAAAGCACACCTTTTCATAACCATGTATCCCCTTTAAAATGTGTGACAGTGTCTTATTAGTCTGTGCATTGTTATTCATACCTGCTTATGCCAAGTAGAATATGAAAAAACAGCTGCATTGCTGATTAAAATTTATCAGAGTAATTATTTTAAAAAATACTTTACACTTTTTTTAAGATTCTTTAAATGTAGTGACACACAGATATTTTTAAATGAGGAGAGAAAAAAAGTGATGATTCAATCCTCAATCCATGAATTCTGCAAACTTCAAAAGATAGTGTTCCTTTTATAGTTTTATACAGCTTTTTCCCAAAATTAAAGAATTTTCTCCTGTATATTTAATTTAAAGGTTTAATAAACTGAATTTAAACTCTGCAATTAGTTGTCATATATCTATAATATCTTGGTATTCACAAAATTCCTATGGCAAACCGAGACTACCTTCAGGACATATCTGGACTTGTGTGTGCTGTGCCTCACCGTCTGAGCACCTCTGGTGTACTGGACATGCGCGCGTTCGCCTCTGGGGGGCACGCAAGACGCACGAGAGTCAAACGTGTCAGGGCACGCGCAGCTTCTGACAACTCCTGCCGCTGCCGTTGAATCATCATGACAACTGAGCTCCTTGAGCGCCGAAGAGGAGCAGGGAAAAACTTCACATTTCTGCTCTCTGGAAGTTCATAAAACGTTTAATGCCGTGTTTGCTGCTTTAGGAAAGTGTTGAGGGCTCAGGGGGAGAAACTGAAGACATGGAAGCCTCTGAACTTTACTCAAAGGTAGGCAAACTTCATGGAAACGAGACTGTCTCTGTCCTGCCGTTTTCAACGGTTTTTACTTACAAGCTAACGTAACGTGGTTAGCATATCTGTCAGGAATGGACACACTTACATGTCATTAACTCACATATTTTATTTTAACTGCTTTTTGTCATTTATAGTTTAACATGTTGCTTTTTCATGCGCCTCTCGCCCAAAATACTCCGCATCCATCCACATTATAACGTTACGCATGACTCCTGTCTGCTGAGTTAACCTAGATATTTTATAATTTTCCAAAGTACATGTTAAGGGTGAAAGACAGAGAGCAAAACGCATATTTCCATGTTTTTCAGCAAAAAGTGCGATGTTTATTTTAGTATTCTTCAAGTAAAAGGAGTAACAAATGTTTGTCATAACACTAAAATCATAAAGTTGGAGTAATAATGGAATTATATTGATAACATGAAGACAGACATGGAAGTCTAATACAGCCATTATCAATCAGTTATTTGCTGTTCGTACACTAAAATAGCAGAAAAACTCAAGTTCACTGTCAGAATTGTACAAAAATATTGTCAACCTTTCTCAACTAGAAGTGTTCTGAGAGCATAAATCTCCACCAATAATTTTCCAACATTGCCTGGCTGCCCTATGCGGCTCTGTTGACACATCCCCGAGAAAATTCCTGGTTCAATTCCTGGAATTCAATCAAAAAATCTGATCAAACAATCTAATCATTTGTTCCGTGTGCCGTGACCAACATGTCATCAAAATCTGTTGAGAAGTTATTGAGGTATTAGTGAAAATGTAGAAATGTCCCTTGCCTTGCGATGTTACAAATCATTCCAAAAAATTCCTGGATCTGCATCCTGATTTGGATCACCAGCAAAATAAAATAAAATCTTCCTAGTGCCATGGGTAATATTCCCTGTAAATGTCATCCAGATCTGTTCTTTACTTTTTAGTTATCCTGTTCCCAACAAATAAACAAAGAAACTAACAAACGTCAGCAAAAACACAAACTCCATAGAGGTAATAATTAGGTTGTCATTGTTTTCCTCACTCCCAAACACCATGGGCCTGATCTACTAAAGGGTTGCATGTATGAAAACACATGCAAACTTGATAGCGTGTGCAAAGCTGATCTACTAACAGATTTGGAGGCTGTCTTTTATTGTAATGGACTTGAAAAAGAGGGACGACCCAGTGTGCCATCACACTCATGCAGATGTGCGTGTAAAGTAAACCCTCTTTGTTTTGCGCTCATTTAACCTATGTAAAAAAGATCCCCATAGCTGGCTATGAAGGAGAATCACTCCATTTGTCACTAAGAGCTGACTGCATCACACTCTCCACGCACTGACAGCGAATTTAGGAGCTGTCAGTGCGTGGAGAGTGTGACGCTGTCAGTGCGTTAAAAGGCAAGAGTACCCACGCGGTCTGTGTGTGCCTAACTGTAAGACTGCTCTTCACATGAGAGGTTATTGATGATGAAGCTGTGTAACCATGTGAATGCTGTCATTTAGATTTTGCTTGATTGGAATCACAAAAGAAAAATTAAAAATGACGGATAGAAGTATGCTATGAGAGGAAAAGTGATGGCCTTGTCCGTCAAAATGACAGACAGCAGAAAAGGGTACTGCAAGTGTGTTTATTTGCCTCCAACTCCATGGCTTCAAACTTTATTTTTCATTTACGACCACTCTGCTCTCCCAAACTCTCCATGCTGACAACCGGTAGCACACGCAAAATCCTCATTTAAAGGGGCGGTCTGCACCACCTTTGCACCTGTTATCAATTGTGCATGCAGTCATAGTAGATCACCTGCAACACGTCAACTAATTGCATGTGCAATTTTTTAGTTTGCACACTCAATTAGGCACTCGTTATTTTGGATCTTAGTAGATCAGGCCCTATGTGTTCCAAAAAAATCTAATCTTAACAGGGGCCACCAACCTGTAGCTCTAGATCTACTGGTAGATATTTTAGAAATTTAAATTTAAAATTTCATGTTTAACACTGAATATGCGTTTGGTATTAATCTTACAGGCTGGGTGGACAGTTTCACATGTCTGTGGGGTATATCAGTCTGGCAAATCCAACTATCTGAAAGGTTAATTTGATCAAACTAAATTCCCTTTGTCCTATTAGTTAATGCAGTGTAAGAAAGAGGGTCAGACTGTATAAAATGTGTTATATGCTTCCATTACTTAAGTCTTAAGCACTTCTCAGGGGGTTATGTCACTTATGTGCCACATGACATCTGGTATTTTTTTGTCTTTCCACCTCCTTGGCCAGTGATTGAAAAAGTTAATTTTAGACCTTTAAAGAAAGAAATCAACATATAATCATCATCCACACGAGAGGTCTATCCACTAGTACTTCTTTGCCGTAAGTGTACCTATATGAGACAGTAAATCTTATATTGTGAGCTAAACTTTTTATGTTGTCGTTTTAACATTTTTCTCCAGCTGATTCCTGCTTATGTTATGCTGGACTCCATCACTGACAAGTAACCACTGCAATATGTTACCTCAGTAAGCCTTCACTTTCATGGCTCACCTGCTGCAGTTAAAAAATCTGTTACTTTGCATTTCAAAACACATGTAATTGGACAGACTTTATAGAGAGAACAGCTGGTAAAACTGTCAAAAGAGCAGAAACACATCTTAAAAAAGAAAATTATAGCATGAAGCTGGGTGGGACAACCCCACTATATACAGTATATTTGTGTGGGAAACATGTCTCTGCTTTTTTTCTGTGTGTATAAGCACTGTGGATAAATGGCTCTGACCTGGTTTCCCTCTGTCCATCAGTATGCCCGTGTATGGCTCCCAGATGCAGCAGAAGTGTGGAAGTCAGCAGAGCTTATCAAAGATTACACTCCTAGCGACCTGTCGCTGACTCTTCAGCTGGAAGATGGCACGGTGAGACAGGCAAATGCCATCTACTCCTACACAAAGGGAGACACAGCCACTGAGGTGGAAATGGGTGTGTGATGAAGCCTACTGTCAGGAAGCTATTCACATATTTCTCTGCAACAGCACAGGCTTCAATATCTCTGAGGTAGGCTTTGGTGTGTATTTGTGCAAAGACCAGGCAAGAAAAACTTTGGGACACTGTGAGCATAGTTTGAATAAGTCCAACATTTTTGCACTGCTGTATAATATTTAGAGCTGGAAAGTAACACATGGCATTTACTCAGGTCAGTGTAAGTAAACAGCCTTTATGTGTACTCTCACTTTTTAGAGTAGTTTTTAAAATCAGAACTTGCACACAAATTATTTCTGAGAGATGTATTCATTGATGCAAGTCAGTTATTGTCTGAGCTCTGAGTTAGCATAATTAAACTAGAAAAGCACTCAGAGAGCGAAGACCTCCGCCAAGCAGCTTCGGCCCACTTTGGCGAAAATGATCCTATCTGGCAATGTTAAAGAATCCTTTAAAAAATTTCTGGATCCAGACGGTGATTCGGATCACTCCCAAAATTTAGTCAGTTCTTCCATATCCCATTTCCGACAATTCCTGAAAATTTCATCCAAATCCGTTCAGAACTTTTCAAGTTATTTTGAACACAAACAAACAAACAGACAGACAGATAAACGCCAGCAAAAACATAACCTCCTTGGCGGAGGTAATTAAAAACTAAACCAGAAAACTGGTTGACTGGCTGAAGTCCACAGTCAGACTAAAGGCCCATTTATACTCCCTTTACGTACGAAAATGTATACGTTCTTTTGAACAAATCTGTCTCGCACAGACCTCCACTTCTCCTTTGCTATCGACCAATTGATATTTAATTGCTCTCCAGTCTCCTCCCAGCTGTTTTTTTTGTATTTGTTTGTCCCAGTGTCCAGGTGAAGTATTGGGTACTAACAGCAACACTGCCCCCCACGGTTTCCAGTGGTACTGCTCCGTTTGGCCAGTATACGTAAGCTTTATGAAAACGTGCAGAAATACTGACGAAATGAACGCAGAGTACGGACAGAAAGCTCCATCCGTATCTGGATCCGTATTAAACGTTAAGCATAATGGACCTTAACATGCAGTCCTTTTCTGTTTTATTGCTACAAAGCAGGGACATTTCGCCCTACGACACCAAAAAATGACAGAGAGTTTGACCCCCACTATTCTTGGAGTTGCATAAAGGAGACTATACTATGTTTTTTTAAATTTATTATTATATTTTTGGGGGGTATTTTTATGCCTTTATTGATAGGAGGGAGAGAGACAGTGGATAGGCTTGTGAAAAGGAGTGAGAGAGAGTAGAGGGGAGACACTCTGCAAACTGGACACAGGCTGGACTGGAACCCAGGCAGGCAGAAGTATGTATATGGGTCGTGCCTGGTTGCTTACCACTCTGCCAAACCAGCACACGATACTATGTTTTTTTGAGTTATATATGCTCTTTAGTTTGTCTCCTTTGTGTGATAGAGCACTTCTATAAACAAGACAAAGGGTCTCAGGCACCAGGACTTCTCCTTGTCCCTATGTTTATGGTACCAGCAGCTGGCTTAAATGTCTCATTCCTCTTGTTCCTAATAGACATGTCATTTTGATGTCCTACCATTTTGGCATTTCCAAGAGCGTAGTCAGTGTTAGTCCATCGGCTTATGGTAGCAGGCCTATTGTAGAGCATAGACATTGGAATAAATGCAGAGTTGATGACACCATGGCATTGAGCCATCACCATAGAGCAGACAGGTCAACCAATCAGAGTGCACTGGGCCCACATGGGGAAGGGAACTTTAAAGAGGCAACAGCCCACGTTGTCTGAAAGGCATATCCTAACACTGGCATTGAAACACCAAAGAAGGACACAGCAGTCTGAAAATTACTTTCTTTATTTTTTTTAAGAAGTGCATAAAGCAGAATTTAAGTGATCTTCTTACTATCTACTAATAGACTATCTCCAGACAATAGCACTAGTATCACCTTTTTATGCATGTATTTTGCAATGGGTAAATATAAAACAATGGGTAAAATATACCACTAGAGAAACTTTACAAAATGATCTTGCAGTAGTGTCTCAACCCCCCGAGGGTCTCGATCTCAACTTTGGGAAACACTGCAAGTATGATAAGGGATTTTCATAGTGATATTTGATTTGCATTTCATGCAATAAGAGTGTTTATTTAGTTAAACAGTCTGGTTTAGATGTATACCCTCTTATTCTTTTTGAAGGGAAAAAAGGACGCAAAGTATTCAGTACATTGGCTACACTTCAGTCAGAGCACTTTTTAATTTACTCCAGTAAAGTTATTAGAGTTCTACTTTTACTTTACCTAAGTACAATTCTATCAAAGTAGCTGTGTTTTTACTTGAGTCTAATGTTCCTGTTCTCTTTCCACCCCTGATAAAATGCACAGACAATGTGGCTAAAACTAATCACTCTGTGTTGTTGCTGCCTGCAGCGGTGCTGTCGAGTTTAGACATGCATCGCAGGTAAAAGGAAAGGCCAAAAATGATGCCATGAGTGAACATGAACAAGCTCAGCTTAGTTATTTCTATTAAACTTTATAGTTTAGTACCACTGATCAGATGTTTGTGCTTATCTATTTATTTTCTGCATTTTCACTGCCTGATAAGGTTTTGTAGATTTTTTTAAAGATGGCAGTAATTCGTTGTCTCAAGGCTCTGGGTACGTGAGGCCAGGGTTTTGTATGGATGCTTGAAATTTCTGAAATCGCCAGAATTTTAATGTTATATTTCAAGGTTTGGAAGGTGTGTTGATTTTAGTTAAGATTCTTTAAAGGTGCTTGAAATGATCATTATACTGAGGGAATGTTTGGACTGTTGTCAACCAGGCTGGGTAGAATGTAATGTCTACTTACAGGTGACACAGTTTAAGTCATGAGTTGACTTTGTTTTCTTGTATTTAGTCTTCCCTCTGCAGTCTATTACAACACACAATCTTGTTTTGGTAAATAATTTCATATAATAAGGAGTGTGAAATGTTCTAGAAAAGCTTGACAGTCAACCTGAAAAGTGCTTGAATTTGACCTTTGACATGGTGAATAAACCTGTGAACTTATTTCCTGTTTCTTTCAAGGTCCTGGAGCACAAAATAGACCCCAAAACCAAAAAGTTGCCACCACTGAGAAACCCTGACATTCTGGTGGGAGAAAATGACCTCACCTCTCTCAGCTACCTCCACGAGCCTGCTGTGCTACACAACCTTAAAGTGCGCTTCATTGACTCCAAGATGATTTACACGTACTGTGGTAAAGGGCCTCATCATCTTTGAGCCACACTATCGCTGTCACATTAGACTTTGGAGCCTTTCTAGCTGTACACTCTGATACCATCTACAGTACGTTATGCTGATTATTGCAGGCTGCTCTTAAAGGAACATACACTAATATTTATTGGATGTATTTGGAAGGAGTTGTGCACACGAATCAAGTGCACACAGGAATGTTTGTTTTTATTAAAGCCATGTCAGATAACACATGTATGTGCTTTTTAACATAGTTTAACAGAGGGTTCTCCTCCTTGTTGTATTTAGGAATTGTCCTGGTTGCCATCAATCCTTATGAGAGTCTGCCCATCTATGAAGCTGACATCATCAATGCCTACAGTGGACAGAACATGGGGGACATGGATCCACATATATTTGCAGTGGCAGAGGAAGCATACAAACAGATGGCCAGGTTTTGTAACCTCCTTACACTGTCCATAATACAGCAAATAAGATGTTACATACTGTCACACCAAGGTTGTAATTTTCTGGATTTTTCATCAGTTTTTTAATTATAGGGTTAAGACCTTTGATTTTTAAGTTCAGTTTAGTTTAATTGTAAACTATCGGAAATGGTTCCTGATGATTTTAAATCCAAATTGATTATAATTCCTCGATCATGTATACGTTCATTCAGCTTTAAATTAATTCCAATCGTTCTGCACATGCTCGTTACCTTGTCCTGTCGTGATGACGCACATATTCCACGCTGACGGGAACAGGATGGCCGCCTGAAGCAAGCGTTGGACTTGAGCCGAGACAATTTATTTAATTAAAGCCTTAAAAGATTTGGAAATAATGAAAAGAGTGGATGGACGTAAGCATAAAAATGCAGACCTTTTTAAAGTTGTAGCGTCCAAGTTGGACGAAGTTTCCCTGACAGAAAAAAAAGACTCTGAACTGGAGTTTGTTTGCTTCCAGTAGGTGTAAATATGTCATGTCCGCCCCCTGTCCAATCAGAACCATTCCCAACCCCCAGACCTTAAGCGGAATTGAATAAAGGTGAATAAACATGTTTTCCATGTAAACCTCAATTCAGAATTACTATTTCCATGTGAATGCAAAGGAGAATACTTTAATTCCAAATTATATAATTCCAAATACTTAATTCTGAATTTGAGAACATCATGTTACCGTGGCCAATGCATGTCCCCCACTGTTTAAGAAAACAAAACAAAAGAAAACAAGAAAGTCCAACTCATGGAAATCCGCTTTGTGCCTCTATGCAAGCAGCGTCCAGTGGTTGGATGTATCATTGTGCAGTCTACACTTCAGTGGTAGTTGCTACACTAAGGTCATAAAAGGACCCTGTAAGCCAATAAAGTACTGGACTTTTTCTCTGGTTGAGCATGCAAACCAGTTAGCTACCATTTTGAATGGGACATGGACTAAGACTTTATTGAGTACAGACTGTTCTGCATTACAGAAAAAGTCTGCATTTCTCAGTTTTGGTGTTTAAAAGGTCATAAAGTCTTGAATTCTATTTTAAAAAATATGTAGGAACTAGGAGTGGGAATTGATAATATTTTATAAATACCAGAAGGCTTGCACAGGTTTCTTCACTCTTGATATAGTACAATGCAGTGCATGCAGGGCATGATGAATGCATCTACAAACTGCTTGTATTTCCATGCTTGCTTGAAATCACACAGACACTGGATGCTGTGAAGTGAGAGCACTATTGTTTAAAACTGAATCACAGTTTTGAGCACATCTGTTTCCTGTTTGCCATGATCACATCTTTGACTTCTTTGTTATTGTTTTTACTGACTGCCTTTGATACGAGTGTGATTTTGAAAGGCACCCAGAACAAAGCGGAAGGAATTGATGAGAGAATTATTCAGCTAAAAGACAAGTGGTATTGATTCATCTAGTGAGTTGTTATTGATTCTCAAGTGGAATTGGTTATAAGTTTCCATCCCTTATATGATCACTGGCACACAATACTTTCAGCTTATGGTGATAACTACAGGCTGATGACAAGGCAACTTCTGCACAAGTTTGCTTTCATACTGCTCTTCTACTGGGTCAAAGCTGGTGCAGACATTGTGGAGCATATGCAGAACACAACAAGTTGCCAACACCTTAACTGGCGAATTTCCTGCAGGAATAAAAGGCCCAGAGGACTTCTTTAAAAATACCAAAGACAGAACATTTAAGAAGTGGAAAAACTTGTAGCTTATGCAGAGAGAAAACTCATCCAAAACTGAAACTGACATGCCTGCAACAAATTAAAAAACAGGCTATGTGTCTGTCAGTATGCTTGTGTCAAAGACAAAAATTGAGGACATTATCTTTATGATTTTATTCCATTGGAGTTATTTTTTATATATTTAATACAGGTACAGTTAGTTAGCATTTTCCAGATAAGTCCAATTTTTAATTTGTTTTGTTTTATAAATGTGTTTTTACATTTTGGTTTTCAAGATCTAGTAAGTTTGTTGACAATGATTATTTACTCTCTCGCAGTATTTACTTTGTGTGCTTTCGCATTTTATCACACAGAGATGAGAGAAACCAGTCCATCATAGTGAGCGGTGAGTCAGGAGCAGGAAAAACCGTCTCTGCTAAGTATGCCATGCGTTACTTTGCCACGGTCAGCTGCTCCTCTGGAGAGGCCAACGTGGAGGAGAAAGTCCTCGCTTCAAGCCCCATTATGGAGGTAACATTTGAACAAAACAGGATACAAATTATGTTGCGAGGAACTACTTAACGCCTTTTGTTGGTCTCTTCTAGGCTCTTGGAAATGCCAAAACAACAAGAAATGACAACAGCAGCCGCTTTGGGAAATACATAGAGATTGGGTTTGACAAAAAACTTTCCATAACTGGAGCCAACATGAGAACCTACCTACTGGAGAAGTCTCGGGTTGTGTTTCAGGTAGATATCACTGTATTGATTTACTTCGCATTACTGTAGGTGACTGGCTTCAGTGTCTGAATGTTTGCTTCTATCTATGTGTTTCTTTTTACAGTTAATTAGTTTGAAACACCCTGATGTGCATGTAACATGAACCATGTGCTACTTGGCATCCTTACAACAAACAGCCTTAAAAGCACAGTTTAGCCGATCTTAGCAATGACTCTTTTTGCCTTTCTTTAGGCCCAAGGAGAAAGGAACTACCACGTATTCTACCAGCTGTGTGCCTCTTCACATTTACCTGAGTTTAAAGCCTTCAAATTAGGTATTAAAGTCTCATGTAAATGTTGTCATTTTTATAAGAAACTACAAATGTTATTTGGATTAGCAGTTTGATGGAGGCATTGTAGTTTGTGACATTATGTACTGTAATCTTTTTTGAAGGTTGTGCAGATGACTTTGGTTATACCAACCAGGGTCAGAGCCCAGTTATAGATGGAGTGGATGACGCCAAAGAGATGTGCAATACCAGGAAGGCTTTCTCACTCCTGGGTGAGTTTGGGTTGCATTTGCATGATCATTGTGCAGTACTGTAGACATATATGGTTTTGAGGTTTGCTTTGCATCATAGATAACAATTGCTTGACTATCCTGCTTTCATTGCAGGGATCAGTGAAAGTGATCAAATGGCAATATACCAAATTCTGGCAGCTATTCTCCATCTTAGCAACGTGGAGGTGAAAGAGCAGTCAGCAGACAGAAGCAGCATCGTGGTAAATCACTCACTATGTGTTGCACCAGAAATGTGCAAGTTCAAACTTAGCTCAGTTTTAACGCATGGTCTTATTTACAAAGTATTTTACACACCTGGCACCTAGTAAGTCAATTCATCAATCAATCAATCAGTCAATCAAACTTTATTTATAAAGCACTTTTCAGACAAAAATGTAGCACAAAGTGCTGTACATTCAAGAACACAAACAGATACATGTCAGGGGATACAAAATAAAATACAAAACCCTGCCCACCCTCCCAAAACACATTCAACACACACAACATTGCGTGCCTTCGATGTGACTGTTGTGGATGCAAATATTGCATCTGCGATGTAAAAACGATATGTTGTTAAGCCCTAGATGAGTCTGTATCACCCATACTGCTGCCAGCCTCTTAGGTGAATCTGAGATTTTGCTAACTTTTGTCTGGGGCTGTGATATTGTCGATCACTGGGTTTGACACGAAACATTGGATGCATTTTACCTGCCTGATAGCTGTGGTGCGTGCATGTTATCAAGTTGGTGAATTTTCAGACTACTCATGTGAGCTGAAATTCTCATGTACATCTCCAGCATCAAATATTGCGAAAGTAGATGGCTTGCTCAGTGCTACTGCGAGCTGTGCAAGAGTAGTTGAATATGTCGGAGACAGTATAGAACTAGTTCATTAACATTTCCTGTTTGGCCTTTTCAGAGTTTAAGCTCAGTCTTCTACTTCTGTGGAGAAACTCCCAGGTCAGGTCTTCAATTAAGCAAGTCACTTGTGGAGAGATTTATTGAGGTTCTTCCTGAACTTTCCATTGAAGCTCTTAATCGAGCTGTGGCAGTGGGGAGATGAAGCTAAAATGAAGTACATGCACACTTGGTATGAGAGTCATAGCATTGTGTGTTGCCTGATGCCATTGTTATAAATTTGTATGGCTATCATTTTAGGATTTGGCTTTAGTTATTACCTTGTCACTGTACTTTTTTTTTTTTTAAGTTTAATTTCCCAAATCAATTTAATATAAATTGTCATAATTTCCAGTAATTTATGCAGTTGAACTTTTCACCTGTAGATTTACCCATGTCTTTACCTTGTCTTTGTCATGCTTTTGCAACTGAGCCTTGACATATTGAGGGCTTGTTAAGGATTTGGGCGTAGAACAGCAACCAAACAATGATGCCAGGATGCTAGTTCCAAATATGGTTTAGTGTAGATTAAACACTGAACTTATCCATAGCTGATGCAACAGGCTACAGATGTCCTTTGTAGAATTTGTGGGTCTTTGTAAGATCATTATTGTTGATGTTTTGTTCCCAGCCAGATAATGCCCACCTGATGGTTTTTTGTGAGTTGATGGGGGTCTCCTGTGAGGAAATGGCCCACTGGTTATGTCACAGGACACTGAAGACAACAACAGAGACCTATGTGAAGACTATGTCCAAGGTGAATGCAATCAATGGGAGAGATGCATTGGCCAAACACATCTATGCCAGACTCTTCAGCCACATTGTAGCCAACATCAACAGTGCCTTAAAATCTATGGTGAAACAACGCTCTTTCATTGGTGTGCTTGACATCTACGGGTATGTCATCTAGAGGTTTTTAGTTTTCTACGTATGATGAATAAATAATGTGGTGTTTTAATTTAAATTTCTTTTCCTTTAGGTTTGAAACATTTGACATAAACAGTTTTGAGCAGTTTTGCATCAATTATGCAAATGAAAAGCTTCAACAACAATTTAACCTGGTATGAGCCTTTTTTTAGCTGAGCATGTTTGTTTTGGAGGCAAAGCATACATTTACATAACCTCAGCTGTCTCTCTCTGCAGCATGTCTTCAAACTAGAACAAGAGGAGTACATGAGGGAGGAGATCCCATGGACATTGATCGACTTCTATGACAACCAGCCTTGCATTAATCTCATTGAGGCAAAGCTTGGAGTCCTAGACCTTCTGGATGAAGAGTGCAGGGTAAAACTCAAGCTTTTTGTTTCTAATTTTTGTTCAGCAAAAGTCTCCCCAGCCATATTACAGTGAAGGAACCTCCACCTTGCTATGTTTGGGATTTATGACTAAGGCTGTGAGTAACTGATGTGTCAGCCTTTCCTGTTTCCATAGATGCCCAAAGGCTCTGACGACACATGGGCCCAGAAACTGTACAACACTCTTCAGAAGCAGAATTCCCACTTTGAAAAGCCCAGGCTTTCAAACAGAGCATTCATCATCCGCCACTTTGCGGACAAGGTAAAACTCTGTCTCATCTCATTGGCTGGCGAGCCTCATGGCAAAAAGTGACATACGGTTAATCAGGGAGTAAAAATAAAACTACATGTAGTTACGAATTAGTTGATATGGATTTTCTTTACACTGGTTTATTAGTTAAGTTTATGTTGGGTAGCAGCTTCATCAAACTTAATATTTAATTATTATATTCATATAATTATTGTTTTCTATAAAATCTAGGCTTATTGTGACTCCAAATGTGGATCTGAGCATGCAGACATTCTACATTTAAAAGGATCAGTATCTGAAAGGAAAAGACACATTATATAAGATTTTAATTATTTACACTCACTGGCCTTTTTGTTACATCCACTTGGCTTGCACCAGGTTGGACCAGCCTTGCCTTAAGAACTGCCCAAATTTTTTATCAACATTGATCACCAAGGTGTGGACATACAGTGTTTCCTTAGAGAGTTTGGTCTATATTGACATGATGGCATCACGCAGTTGCTACACCATTATTTGTTGCACATCCATTATGGGACTGTCCCATTTCATAACGCACGTCAGTGGCTTAGTCTGATAGTTGCTCTATCAACAGCAAGGAGATTGCAAGCTTAAGCCCAGTTTTGTCTGTCAAATGTCAGTGTGTCCTTGGGCAAGATATTTAACCCCAGGTTACGGTGGATGGACTTGAGCTCATGTAGCACCTTTGTTGCCCAGTGATAGGCAAAGCTGGGCTTAATCCCTTAACCTTCCAATTGCTGGTGGGGCACACAGCAGACTAAGCCACTGATGCTTGCTCCCACTGCTGTGTCAGTGAATGGGTGTGGAAGAGTGTTTGGTTTTAGCTTACACTGATGGAGAGCTTAAATAGAAACTCAGAACCTTCAGTTAGTGGATGTGAGAGTGAATGGGTAGATGTGACCTGCAGTGTAAAAGTGGTTTGAGCACTCAGAATGACTAGAAAGGCACAGTGTAAGATCAAGTCCATTTACCATTTTTAGTACCAAAGGTGCAGTCTTGGGTTGAGATCTGGTTACTGTGGAGTCCACCAGAGTACAGTGAACTCATTGCCATGTGTAAAAACCAGTCTGAGATGATTTGAGATTTGTGACATGGCACGGTATCCTGCTGAATGATGGATAGACTTGGTCAACAACAATACTGCAATTGGCTGTGGATTCAAACAATGCTTAACTGGTAATAATGGTCCTTAAATGAACCAAGAAAGTATCCTCACACCATAACAACACCTCCATCAGCCTGAACAGTTGATACAAGGCAGGATGGATCCATGCTTTTATTTACATCAAAGTCGAACCCTGCCATCTGAATGTTCTAGCAGATATAAGACACTCAACAGACAAGGCAACATTTTTCCAGTCATTCACTGTCAAATTTGGGAGCACAATGGAATTATAGCCTCAGATGCCTGTTCTTAGTTGACAAGCATGTCACTCTGTGTAAGCCTCTTGTTTTGTGTTCAGAAATGGTCTCCTGCATTTCCTGGTTGTGACAAGTGGTTACTTGAGTTACTGTTGCCTTTCTATCATCTTGAACCTCTCTGGCCATTCTCCTCTTACCTCTGGCATCAACAAGGCATTTTCGCACATAGGAATGCTGCTCACTAGATATTTTCTTATTTAGACCGTTTCTTGTAAATCCTAGACATGGTTGTGTGTGAAAATTCCAGCTAGTATCAACAGACATGTCATACCTAAGGTTGGAGAGGTTATGCTTTGCCCTAAATCTGATTCATATATCTAGTATGATGACTGGTAGTTCACATCGCTAATGTCTAAAACAAACATCTAGTTTTAATGTACAGAGTACCCCTGAAAGTTCTGTTTTCTCTTTGTGTTTGAGATGCTCTGGTAGAGCTCCTGCCCCCCTGGAACAGCTTGCAACCAATGACCCACTCTTTATCCTCACATGCTATACTCATCCACTGTCTTCCCCTGTCTAATCAAGATTGAAGTTTTAAAAAGTAAATCTTAAAGAAATGTACAGGACAAACTAAATTGCTTCTTTCCTCCAAATTTCCATCAGCTACTCAAAACAAAACAAGTTGAGTGGGAAGTAGATTTCTGGACGACTCAAGTTTTGTAATTAGAAAGCACCAAGAAAGTCGAGTGTGAAATTTGGATTTCTAAACCTACATGCTTTCACCAGAGCGAGTTGAAGATTCCATTGATTAATGCAGTACTAATGGGTCTATTTTGTACCATGGATGACGACTATGACCTTTGCTCTACAAGTCAAAGACCACTGTGTGAACTGCCTTCTTTGTGCCTAGGTGGAGTACCAATGTGAGGGCTTCCTGGAGAAAAACAAGGACACAGTCAATGAAGAGCAGATCAATGTGCTGAAAAAGAGCAAGGTGACACATTTGATACAGACCTTATTGAAGTTTTTTCACTTCTGACTCATTTTCCTGTCTTTGTTAAAAGAGTACATGTCAACACCTCAACTAATAGCCAATGACTGTGAGGTACATGTTTTAATGATGCAAGTCTCTGGGCACACACACCCTGGAATTGTTCAACCACAACTATTGGAGGAAATACACCCACCTTTTTGAATTCAGAATGAAAACACTGCCATCTACTGGTCAATGCTGACTTTGCATATGCTCTGGTTTCTTTTAGTGTGAATTGCTGCTGAAGCTGTTTGAGGATGATGACCATGCAGCAAGCTCTCCCAACAAACGTGCTGGTGTCGGTGGAAGAGCTGGTCAGCAGAAAGACACTAAGAAGACTGTTGGACTGCAGGTGGGAACTTAAAGATTATATGTCGGTGTTTGAAAGCTGAGTTAGATGTGCAGATGTACTTCAGTGGCCCCAAACCAAAAATTGATGGCGTTAGAGGTGCAGTTAATCAGATCCATTTTATTTTTTATTGCAAAACAAAAACAAACTATACAGACAAAGACTAAGACATGTAACAAGACAGGTTAGATAACATGGTTTTACCATTTGGAGGGGAAACCCAATAGACAAAACAAAATGAAAAACCAAACAAAACAAACAAAAGAAATAAAATAGAACAAAATAAAAAGGAGGGGGGCTGTTTTCTGTGTGTATGTGTGTCGGTGTGTGTGTTTGCACGCCTGCAAGTTTTCTTTAACATAAAAACATTGTGATCGTCAAAGAAGTTATAAGTGGTTGGGTATCGGTGGGTTTTTTTTCCCCTTCCTTTCTTTTTTTCCTCCTTTCTTTCTACTTCCTTCCCTTTTAATTTTTTTAATCAAGCTAGGAAAATAAGTCATGACTAAAGTTGACTTAATCAGATCCATTTTAAAAGAACCAGAGAAGAAACTACTCAATGTATCTTAGCATGAGAAGATAAATGTATAAGGTCATATCTGCATTCAGAACAGTATTAAGATACTTAACTTCCAAGTTTGGAAATTAATGATGAAGTAACTCACAGAACTTGTTTTAAGATTAATAAATAGTGTTTAAAGGTTACCAAAGCATACAGATATTTAAATCATTCAATTTTGACAAAAATCTCTGACAGGACTTTATATTTCACAAGGACCCAAGAGCTGATATACTCAAGGAAATTCTGCTGTAAAATAACAACTAATGCAGTTTAAGATCATAAAACTGAAATATGTAAAAGTAATATATATTCAAAACATTCTTCAGAGCCTGTATCCACCAACTTCTTTCTGTGCTTGCAGAATCAATTTCTTACTAAACTAATGCAGTTCAGCGTTTTGAGTGCCAGATATTCCCCCAGTGTCAACTGATTTTGTTGCTGCACTCACAGCTAAAAACAGTTAAACTTCTTGATCTTATTTTACATTTCATTTTCAGTGCCTCTGATCCATTTTAAACCAGGACAGGTTGGATTTCTGATTTCGACTCTGTCTGTGATATTTATTTAGATTTTTTCAAGGAGAGAGTTTTCAAGCTTAGAGCCCCTGCTGTGCCAGGACAATTTTTTTTTTGCATTTTTTGTAAGGTTTTCCTGAATAAATGCAAGTACGAAGCATAAAGAGCAACCAACCACCATTAACAGTTACTACCAAGGCAAGCTGAAGTGCCATAAACCAGCTTTTCATCACTGTTGGGCACAAACCTCCTATCTTCATTTTTTATGATTTTTATTTTTTATCACAAAACACTACTGTTGATCAGCTTCCATGTTGGTGAATGGGTTTTATAAACTTCTAACCAAATTAAAGGACAGAAAAAGCAATTTTTAATCAGAACAGAACATTTGTTTAATTTTTTTTTAAATTTGTGACAAGTAACAATTTTGGAGATACGAGGTTTGTGCCTGACAGCGACATTTTGTAACCTGTCAACAGTAAGTGCTGACAATGGCATTAAAACTGGGACTGTGAGCACCGCAAGCACAAGCAAACAAAACCTACTGGTTGGTTTGTCTCGTGTGTACAAGCCTCATTGTTATGACAAACTCTGCATATTAGTTTTTTAAAAAGTCCGGGAGCTTTAAGAATTTTATGTTGTCCTTTTTTTTAAATTGTCAAATAAGATATTTTTCAAACCTGTAGCCATCTTTAAGTAGATATATGAGCACCAAATAATGAAAAATACAGAAGACCTGTAAGAAACTGTTACCCATCAGAGTAGGATATTAAGCATTAAAGAAGTTCGTTCCAAAATTGTTGTTAAAGAGGCATTTGATTAGTGATAATGAAGAAGATCACCACATCTTCTCAAAATAAAAATCATACCACCACAGCCATGAGGTCAAAATACCTTTATACTACATTTTCAGCTAACTCTGCATTTCTTAATAATCTGTCTCATTTCTCAGATCACTAAAAAAGACAGACATCCACACTTTTAGTTTACTTTTGTTTATTTTAACATACAGGCCATTATTCAAGCTACAGAGTAGGTCAGTTAACCTGTGAAACTAGTTGAGTTGGTGGTGTCAAAGTATTCTGTTTATGATTTTTACTTTTACTTCTATTTTCTGCTTGTGTATACTGTATGATGTGTAAAAGTAACATAAATCTCAGATGTTGTTTTGAATATCATCCCTGCTGTGGTTACCTTCACCTCTTGGCCTGCGTCCTTTTGTCTACGAGCGAGTCACAGCCGTGATGATATTCAGAACAACACCACTCCCTCTCACATGATTTTACTTTTACCTACTCAATTCTGTAGTTACTTAACCTCCTTTATTTGGTTTCTCACAGTTTCGTCAGTCTCTACATCTGCTGATGGACACACTCAACGCCACAACACCTCACTATGTCCGCTGCATAAAACCAAATGACCATAAGACTCCATTCAAGTAAGGAACAATATTTTTTTCTGTTTAACTCAAATGACAGCATCACTCACATAGGATCAGGTGTATTTGTTTTTGTGAACCTTGTTATGTTTTTGTTTCAGCTTGGACCCTGTGAGGGCGGTGCAGCAGCTTCGAGCTTGTGGTGTCCTAGAAACGATCCGAATCTCTGCAGCAGGCTTCCCATCTAGGTAGCATATCAGTGACAAAATCTGGCACAGAGTAAAAGGTGCATTATACATTTACAACACAAAGACTTAATATTTTAAAATTCAACTTTGTTTTATTTAGGTGGACCTATCAGGAGTTCTTTAGTCGTTACCGGGTCCTTATGAAGCTGAAGGATGTGCTTTCTGATAGAAAACAAACTTGCAAAGATCTCCTGGAAAAACTCATTAAGGTACTGTACGTCTAAATTAAGAGAAAGCATGGCGGCACAGCAGGTAGTGCACATGTCTCACTGCAAGAAAATTGCTGGTTCAGACCCTGTGCTGGACAGGACCTTCCTGTCTTGAGTTTGCATGTTTTTCTTGTGCATGCGTGGATTCTCTCCGGGCACATCGGCTTCCTCCCACAGAACAAAAATATGCTCAGTAGGTTACTGATGACTCCAAATTGCCCTTAGGTATGAGTGATTGTGTGTGTGAATGTTCGACTGTCTTCTGTGTTGCCCTGCAATCTGCTGGCGATGGGTTCAGTGTGTACCCTGCCTCCCACCCAATGTAAGCTGGGATAGGCTCTAGCCCCCCATTGACTTGAGAGGGATTAGCAGTGTAGGTAATGGATGGATGTATAGTGAGGGGGTTGTTATAGCAGAATGGAACTCTCACAGGGTTAGCAGGTCTACCAGTATACATGACCAATCAATCAATCAATCAATCAATCAATCAATCAATCTTTATTTGAGGATTGATGCAGGTGGTTTTGACAGCGACCCCGCTGAAACCCAAACCTTCTCCTCAGGGGAATGCTGTGAATGGCCAGTAAAATGAACAACAAGCAATGATTAGAAGTGTATATATATATGATCCAGATTTTTAAAGCTGTGATATAATGTATTGTAGCGCTAACACAACTTCCTGATAAATAAAATAATGACAACCAACTAAAGTGATTAATAATATTAGTAAATTTGTGCTGTTCTTAGGACCGGGATCTGTATCAGTTTGGCAAGAACAAGATTTTCTTCAGGGCTGGTCAGGTGGCTTACCTGGAGAAGCTGCGTTCTGACAAGCTGCGTGAGGCATGTGTCAGAATTCAGAAGACAATCCGATGCTGGCTTGCACGTAAAAAGTACCTGAGAATGAGAGACTCCGCCATCACCATACAGAGACACGTACGGGGTCTTCTGGCACGCTGGTGAGGAGGGAACTTAAAACAACAGCAGGACAACAAGCTCATTTGAATGACTACTTCTGGATGCTCTAACGTACGTCCATCATGTTTTCTTTTTTAACTTGTCAGTCATGTCAAGTTCCTGCGAAGAACAAGGGCGGCCATTGTTATTCAGCGGATGGTTCGGATGTGGCTGGCCAGGAGACACTACCAGCAGCAACGCTCTGCAGCTCTCACTATTCAGTGCTGCTTCAGGGCCTACATGGCTAAAAAGCAGTACTACAAGGTAAAACCTCTCTCTTAATCATAAAATGAATCAAGAAAGTTAGAATTTCACACCTGGTGAAATCTTTACTCAATGGCTTTGTCATGTAAATATTTTACCAACAGAGATATGACAACACAAGCATATGTTTCAGCCTGCCCTTCAGATGGTGTTGAGGTTGTTTGTAGTGATTTAAAGAGTTAAACCAGTATTTTCTCAGCTCATGAATGAACTTTAATCATAGATTTCATAATAACCTTGAAAACAGGAATTAAAGGCTCTTGAACATAACATGGAAAGTTTCCAGCTTAAGGAGGCACAGATGTACTCCTGCATCATTACTTCAGCAGCAGCAGTGCACAGACTTTTCTTGATATTTTGACACTCTCAAAGTTTGATCATGTAACTATTAACTAATAAGTCATATAACAGAGACGAACATATTGCTTCTTATCTTACTGACGCATCCGTACTTTGAAATTCAAAGTTGTTTTAAAATCTAAGAATGTATCTACTGAAATATGTTGCTATGAAAAACTAAGTTCATATTTACTTCCTGTCAGCAGATTTTATTCACATTCTTTTCAATACAAAATTAGCTAGAATGTGGATATTTGAAGCTGTGAAATCATTTATAAAAAGATATGCATGACTCAGACACATGACAGTAACACACATAATCTAATAAAAATTAATTGGTTGTTTTTATGTAATATCAATTTTGTCATCAAGTTAAAGGAAGACTCCAATTTTTGGTCAAATGTTTTTAACATGATTGCAAATTTAGCGAAAATCTTACCATCTGTATGTTTGCCTATTTCTTTATCTTCAGCTTATGTATGAGCAGAGGGCAGTGGTCCTGCAGAAGTGGGTGAGGGGCTGGTTGGCAAGACAGCATTACAGACGGACCCTGGCAGCCACTGTCCTGCTGCAGAGCTGTGTAAGAAGAATGAAGGCCAAGAAGGACTTAAAGAAGCTGAAGGTGGATGCACGCTCTGTGGAGCATTTCAAGAAGCTCAATGTTGGCATGGAGAACAAGATTTTACAGCTGCAGCACAAGCTAAACGAACAGGTGAGAACTGTGGGAGTGTGTTTCCTGTTTTGTCTGTGTCAGCTAGTTGTTTACTCTGGAAACACCCTTAGAAAAAATAAAACATCCAACATTGGGTCTTTGGGAGCTGTCATATCACATGCAGAGCATGTGTCTGTTTCTCTCCCTGCAGCACAAGGAAAACAGAGAGCTCAGTGAGAGGCTGAACTCAGTGGAGAAGACCCAGACAGTGGAGAAGGAGAGACAGAGGAGAGAGATTGAAAACCTCCATAGGTCAGAGCAGGAGGCCAGAGCCAAGGCGGAGAAGCTTCCCTCCCTGCTGGAGCAGCTCTCCTTCCTTCAGGATGAGCTGGAAAAAACTCGCAGGGAGAAATACGACCTGGAGGAGAAGGCAAAGACCTACACCGAGCAGACACAACAGGTAGGAAGATACACTCCATCTTAGAGTATTCAGTCACAGCCTGAAAATGGCTCTACAGACCTCTAAATTTTACTCTTTGTGTAGAGTGTTGTATATTACTGGATGTATATGATTTTATTTTTTAAGTTTTTATTTTAATGATAAATTATTTCACACTTCAAAGAAGTATTCTTGACTGAAGCCATATCACGGTGTGCAGTAGATTGATGATGATTTTTTATAATTCCATGGTTGAGTCTGTTCTAAGCTTTGTTTTTATGACAAATTATTTTATCCTCCAAGCCATTACATATTGTTTAGTGATGGCTCCATTGATGGCATGGTGATGTTGTCCTTGGTTGATGTACTCAGATATTTATGAACCTCTGTTTTTGTTTCTGTGACTGATTGGTGCGACTGTGTTTGAATGTTTTTTACTCGACTGCAAAGCAAACCTCTCTGAGGGGACTCAGGGTTTTTCTGTCACTAGGATTTTAATTTCATACACGGTTAATATTTATATATGTAGTGAAGGATTAGGGATGGGAATTCATAAGATTTTATTGATACTAATGCCATTATTGATTCTGCCTATTGATGTGATTTTTAAACTGTTCCCTTATCAATTCCTGTGGATTTTCTGTGTGGGCGAAACTTGGTCTACATAAGTTTTCAGTGGCAACAATGATCCTCTCCAAGTTGCTGGATTTTCACCCATTATCTGATCTGCAGTACATGTTATTGTCCAGCATTAGGCCATAATATTGACCATTTCTGTCTCCTGTCTGTCGTGATCACATTTCTGACTTCTTTGTTTTCATTTCTGCTGACTGCCTCTGATGAGACCGTGACCTTCTTGGTTTAAATGTCATGTAGAACATCGTGAAAGGAACTGATAAGGGAATGTTAAGCGAAAAGACTTATGATGTCTATTCTCAACTGGAAATGATTTTTGACGCCTGTCCCTACTAGATGTGTTTGTTTTTAAGTGTGAATGTCACACAGCCAACATTTTCTTCCACTGTTGGCTGTGTGATATTCCCTCCTGCTGAAAACTGCTTGCTTATTTGATTTTATGCACGTCTATGCCCTGCATTACCAAAGTTCTTAAGGATAAATTAAGCAAAGCTAACAATTAGATTCTATGTGATATTGGTGCCAACTATAGTAAGAGCATTTAAAACACAAAAGTACAGAATGAAATAAAATTTAGAATCTTGTTATATTATTAAATAAGGAGTTTATTTATTCTACTTCTGTAATCTTTCTAGGACCTCCAAAGCTCAGATGAATAGTAGCTGAGAGTAAGAAAACATGACATGCCCCCTCTCTCCATCAGGTGGTAGAAGAGCTCAATAAGAGGAACAGCTTGCTGACCAGTGAGAAAGATGAACTGAACAAAAAACTCCTGGATCAAGCCCAAAAATTAGCAGGTACTGAGCTGTTTCCCACAAACCTCTCTGGTTCTTACATAACAGATTAATTTAGAACAAATAAATGAACAAAAGTGTTTTGTTACAGAGATTAAAACCAATACGCAGATTACCAAACAAATGGAGAAAGACTTAACGGAAGAACGCTCTCGCTACCAAAGTCTGCTGAGTGAACACCTGCATCTGGAGGAGCGACACAAAGACCTGAGAGAGGAGATGGATCTCAATGTCGTGAGTAGATCTGCACTTTAAGAGTCATCATGACTGATCAAGTAAAGGTCTGACGACTTATCTCATGTTTCTATTTTTTTTTCATCAGAGTCCAATTGAATCTGCTCAAAACAGGAAAGATTCAATTTTCAGCAGTAATTCATCTGAGTTTAGTCAAAGCCTGGGCTCCACTGAAGAAGATGACAGCCCCATACAAACCGAGGTAATGTACTAAATAACAATATCACAGTATGGTATAGGTTTTTGTTGCATTGTTTGTTTTTTAGGAGCTTTAACAGTCAGAAATTTTACTTTCACTTTTTGGGGTTTTAAGGAGCATAAATATCTAGGTAGAAATGATCATATTCAAACTAAAATGGCAAAGAAAAGAGGTCCAAGATTCCTGTTAACCTCATGAAACATTCCTGTTGAATTACTTCAACTGCCAGTCGCAAAGACTGTGAGGTTAATTCTTGAGTTTATCCAAAATGTGCACGTCCACTGCACTTTGTTTTAAAGCTGTGCCTTTGATTAAAGTACCTGCTCAGAGATTTGTATTCTCTTGTTTTTGCATTGGATATGAGTTAAAGAATATATGTTACTTTTCAGCTTCACCCATTCAGATATCTTTTGTAGAAATTCAGAACTTTGAGGACATTTAAAATAATTCACTTTTTACTTTTACTACAGTTGATTTAGAGTCCACTCTTAAATTTTTTATTACATGTCCTGAGAACAGTAGTCTTTTCAACATTGATTGCCAGTATCATTTCTCTGAAAGTACTTGTACTTGTCAAACACTTCTCAGTGTTTATTCTGTCTTTTTCACTGTAACATTTTTGGTATTTTTATCCTTCAAAAGCTTTAAAGCTGATGTTAATCTTTGGTGCAGTGTTGACTTGCTTACCAGTATTTCCCCTACCATTCATTTAGGAATGTAGCCCAGCACTGTGACCTGGCCTTCCAGCGCTCTAAAAGAGGAGTGCACAGCCCTTTTTTGTAGAATTAATTGAGTTTATGTTCACTTTCTTTATTTCAGTAGAACATGAGCGTTTTTCATTGTTTCACTGTCTAATTTAGGAATGTATTACCACAAGGTGTCAAATCTCTCATTGGTCTCTGTGTGCCCTCCCACCACCTTTAACAGATAAACTGTATGAAACGCTGCTCATTATAAATTGTAGTAAGAAAAAAGATGTGCGTTTTGTTGTGCAGTGATATTTGTATGCATGAATTTGATGACTGCATGCACTGAAACATTTATTTTGGAGCAGTTATGAAAAGACGTTTTTCAGGTCATTCTGTGACATAATCCTATAAGTGCAGCATTGTTGTCAGTTTGTGAACATATTCATGGATCAAAAGCCTTGCTATGTTTTGTTAGGATGAGTCCCAGTTGAATGTGAACCTGCCAGTCCTTCTGAAGCTTCAGAGAAGAGTGAAAGAGCTGGAGCAGGAGAAACAGCTGCTCTGGCAGCAGCTAGATAACAAAGAAGAAAAGGCCAAAGTATGATATTAAACATCTGTCTTTTTCCTTAATTTTATGAAAAAAAAAAGATATACAAAGAGAAGATTTTGCAGCAATTAACATTGTTTTATGTTATCTCTTTTTGATCATAACATGATGTTTTTCATTTCTCTGAAAGGAAGTGGAAAAGCAACAGACCGTTGGCAGAGCAGAGCTGGACTTGGAAACGCTGAAGGTTTGGAAAGATGAACAACTACAAGTTCTCAGAAGACACAGTCTCCACTAAGGCATTTTATTAGCCGGATTATTGGCAAAGATGTTGAAAATTGCGCCATCTCACAAAGCTAAAAAATCCTTAAATAAATGCATCTGGATTCATATCACCACCAAAATCAAATCACTTCTTCCCAGATTGTTTCATCAAACCCGATGAGAACCTTTAGTTACTTTGCACACAAACAGATCAACCAATGTCGGCAAAAACATAACCTCCTGGCAGAGGTAATAATTCTGATTTGAAATTAGGATTAGGATGAGGATTTGTAGTTACTGGTGACCTGGATGACCTGCCACATACATCAGGGGTCGGAGTGGGAAAGGTGCTCCTCCACCTTCAGCTTGTAGTGGTGCTTGGTCTTGATGATGCCCCTCCTCAGGTTTGCCCTGGATGCGCTGTATGCCTGTGCATCCCCTGATCTGAAGGCAGTGTTGCAGGCTTTCAGCAGGAGCCGCACTTCCTTGTTCATCCATGGCCTCTGATTTAGGTATGTGGTGATCTGTTTCTGTGTTGAGACACTGTCAATTGTGGAGGTGATATGGTCCAGCACAGAAGATGCATAGGTGTCAATGTCTGTGTGAGGGCCACTGGCAGCCAGAGAAGCAAACAAACTCCAGTCTGTGTGTAGAAACTTGTCCTGTGTTCAGGCCACACTTTGATGGTCTTTACTGTTGTCTTCACACGTTGAATGAGGGGGGAGTACTTGGAAATGAGGAAAAAAGAAAGATGGTCTTAAAGTCTCAGGTGGGGTAGGGGGGTCGTGGTGTAGGCTCCTGCTATGTTTGTGTAAGCATGATCCAAGAGTTTGTTTCTCCTTGTATTACGACAAACATGCTGGTGGAATTTAGATAACACAGACTTTAAGTTTGTGTGATTAAAGTCCCCTGCAACTATAAATGCAGCCTCCAGGTGGGCAGTCTGTTGTTTACTTATTGTTGTATACAGTTCGTGTATAGCAGCCTTACCGTTAGCTTCAGGGGGGATGTAGATGTAATTATGGTGGATGTAAATTCCCGTGGCAGGTAGAATGGCCAACATTTAACCATGAGAAAATCCAGGTTAACTGAGCAGTGTCTCTCAATTTTCACAGAGTCCATACACCAAGCTTTGTTCACATAAATGCACACAGCCTCTGGTCTTACCGGTGTCAGCTGTGGTTCTATCTGCCCGGAGTGCGTGGCGGCCGGCTAACTCTATAGCATTGTTCTGTACTCCGCTCTTTAGCCATGTTTCGGTGAAAATCATGGCTAAACAGTGGCTGAATTAAAGCTGAATTTAATCAAAGAACTGAATATTTTTGCAGATGTTCTCCTGTTTTTATTTGCTTAATTTCTTATTTCAGCGTCAAGAACTGGAGACAGAAAATAAGAAGTTAAAGGAGGATCTAAACGAGCTGCGTAAGTCTTTTACCAGTGAGGACAAAGACACTGGACCCCCTGCTCCTGGCTCCATGCCTTACAACATCCTGCTAGATCAGCTCAGTTCTTCCAATGAGGAGCTGGAGATGAAAAAGGAGGAAGTGCTGCTCCTACGGTCACATATGGTCCGCCAAGAGGCTCTTAAACACAAGGTAAGGAGGTTTATTTAAGTTTTAAAATCAAAACTTACTTTTTATTCAAGTGAAACATACATTTGAAGTGTCTGATCCTATGTTTACTGGCCTCCAGGACTCTGCGATTGGAGAGGGTGTGAATTTAGATCTTGAAATTCCTTCATATCAAGATGTTGATAAGTAAGACAAAGTGACACCTTCTCCCATACAGCCATCTCTTGTATTGGTATTACTTTAACCCTCTTAATCTGCTCCTCAGGTCCACTGATATCCACACACTGAATGAAGATGGAGAGCTGTGGCTGGCTTATGAAGGCTTAAAAGAAACAAACATGTAATATAATGATATTCTAAAGTTACTTTGCATTTGTGCATGTTTATATCAAACAAACTCAGATATTGTCCTCTGCTTTTCAGACTCCTGGAGTATCAAATGCAGGAGCAGAAGCGTGCTCACAATGAGAGGTTCAGGAAGCTTACTGAGGAAGTAAACAAGTTAAAGGCTGAAAAAGAGCAGCAACAGAAGCTGCTGGCCCAGACCCTCCTCCTGCCTGAAGACGCCCGTATTGAGGCAAGCCTGAAGCACGAGATCACACGGCTCGCCACTGACAACCTGGTGAGTCTGCTGCCAATTATTGTCAATCTGTCCATCTCTATATTAACTATTAAAATGGTGAGACTATTTTTATTCTGCAGTAATCCTTCAAAGAAAAGTAATGTCTTTGAAATGTTGGGTATTTAGCCTTAAAGTTATCCTTGAAATTGAAACAGGAATTTCATATATTTTTATTAAAGTGCTTTTTCATCAGCAAAGTATTAGTTACTGTGTTAATGAGTAACTTTTTTTCATTCCTTGAGATCAAAACTTGTTTATCTCAGTATTTTAAGATAATAATACTGGTGTTCCGTGATATTGCCTTCATTATTGTCTTTTGAGGAACTTTAGGAAATGGAAACTCACTTGAAAATTGTTGATTGTTGTTAACATGAGATAACAACATGATTAAGCCAAAACCACAAGACAATGCCTTTAAAACCGGTGCAGTTAAATAGAAAAGAGTTGAATTATGATTTTTAATTGTGCCAAACTAATCTCACCATGTTGCATATATTTTAAAATAACTCGTTAAAATAACAACAGAAAGCTAGTTTTTCCCTCAAACTAACCTGTTCTGTTTGTGTATTTTAGGAGCTCATGGAAAATCATGAGAAGCAAGACAAAACCATACGCAAGTTGAAGAAACAGCTTAAACTTTATATGAAAAAAGTTGAAGAATTTGAAGGTACTTACACAGCAATGACTCTTTATTCTATTTTATTCTCAGGATTAGGCCACTCTGTTTTTTAGGTTGCTTGTTAAATGCTCCTCTGTGTCTTTCCTGGTAGTGGGTGCTCAACAAAAGACCTATCCATCTGTGATGAACACTCCCGTCAGAGCGGTGCACATCACCCGTAAGGAGAAAGAGTACCAGGGCATGTTGGAGTATAAGCAGGGTGACGAGGGCCGCTTGCTTAGGAATGTGGTCACAGGTATGTTAAAGCTTCTGTGTGGAAGAAAAAGGGATAACACTTACCTCCTTGCTCATTTCATTTGTAAATCACTCATTCCCCCTACCCCCTATTCCCTGGTGAATTGATTGTAATGGGACACTATATTTAGACACTACTCTGACCTCTGAAAATGATGTCATCACTGTTGCACAGTTATCACCGCAGCAACGATGGCCAGGGAGTGATAAATAAAAGTAGTAATTAGCTTTAAACTTGGTACACTTAATTTATTTTCCCTGAAAACTGACACATTAGTGCAATAAACTTATGTTTGTTTTTAGGAACCTAATGAAACTTATTTGGTTCCACATTTATGTCTACATTTTTGCATTCAGGCAATGTCTGTATGTCTTCAAGCATTTTAAGGGGGTCGTCTGCTGGTTTTTTCCAGTTATATACGCCCTTTAAGTCATTTAACATGTCCCTTCCTCATGATGGAGCACCTCTGTGAACAAAGCAAAACATCTGTGGAATTAAGGCCTCTCCCTCTCCCCCACTTTGCAGCACCAGCAGCTGCCTAAAACGTCTCGTTACACCAGCTTACTCCAAGTAGATCAACCAGTGTGACGTCTTATCGTTGTTTCATGGTCAGTTTAAGCCCAATGGCTAGTGGCAGCAGGCTCATTTTGGAGCATGGACATTTGAATGAGTGCAGAGTTGTTGACAACATGGTGCGGAGCAGTGCTGAACTGACCAGAGTTAACGTGTAAACCTATCAGAGTGGACTGGACCCACGTGGGGAAGGGGGCCTTAGAGGAGAGTCTCAGACAGAGAGAGAATACTGCTAGATCAGGGGTACTTTGTATATGAAAAGCAGAGGGTTTTTTGAACAGTAGTGATTGTAAACATACTCTCACAGTCAACCTGGTTTAAGGCAAAATACGACCTCTTTAAGAAAGCTATAGTTATATTTAGAATTAATCAACAGGTAAGGCCAGTAGATTTCAGCAAAACTGCAAATATGAATTGTTCAGTGTTTCTGTGTTTAATTTTAACGCTGGCCACTTTTCTCTGTCTACTAGCAGCTGAATTTCACTTTTCGATCACTAAAGCTTTGATCTGCAGAGTTTGATGGGTTATTTTGATGGTTTGAGCCATCATCAGCTGTTCTTGTGTTAATGGTGAGGTACAACAAGTGTCATCATGGAGGGTATGACGATGCTCAGTCAGGTATCAGGCTCCACAAGATGACCTGTGCACTATTAAGAGCTCCATTCAATGTGTAGGGAGTGATTTTGGGCAAGTTATTCTGTTTGGTATGCTTTAAATCACTGTGTCATAACCTCCTGGCACCAGTTATTACAAGTAGTCATTCCGGTTGCTGATGGTCTTGTTTGCTTTTGCACTCATTTCAATGTGTTTATATAACTCCTCAAAAGAGCTTTAAATCAGTTTTGCTCTACCAAAATATTTTCCAGATTGCATAAAAAGATTAGAGCGCGCATTATTTGAGGACTTTGGTTTGAATATGTGTAATCTCCTCAGATCTTAAGCCTCGTGGTGTAGCCGTCAGCTTCATTCCCGGACTTCCTGCTTATATTATCTTCATGTGTCTGAGATTTGCCGACAACGTGAATGACGATCAGAGAGTCAGCACTTTGCTCAACTCCTCCATCAGCAGCATCAAAGGAGTCATCAAGGTGGAGTAGATAACATTTTCTTTGTACAAAAAGCAGCTTTAAGTTTCTTTTGGATGTAATTAATTTTGTATGTTACAGAGGAGAGGAGATGACCTGGAGGTGGTGTCCTTCTGGCTGGCCAACACAACCAGACTGATGCACTGTCTAAAGCAGTACAGTGGAGACGAGGTAAGTTTGTACAGGGTGCTGCTGGCTTGGCTCCAGTCAGATCCTTTTTGTTTTTGTACACAGTGTAATAATATTCAGCATGTGGGGCTAAGCTGGAGGTGAAATAATCACCTAGACATTTTAGTTGGTGTTAGCTAGACAAGTGGTTTTCGAACTTTTTTGCCTAAGGCACACCTAAAATTAATTAAAAAGGCACACCATATTCATATGCTCACTAAGTATCCTTCTCAACATGTTACTTATCAATTTGTACATGTTTATTCATACCTGATAATGCTTAATTGAATTTGGCAAACAGCTTCATTGCTAATGTAATATATAAATATAAACATAATTATTGAAAATATAACTTGAGACTTTGTTAAAAATTTTAAATTCAGCAACCAACATCTCACATTGTTAGACAGGCCTTAAAAAAACAAAAGAGGAAATAAAGTAGTGATTCCCTCAATCCACAACTTATGCTGAATTCAGAATATGGTGTTTTCTACCCCTCCTCAGATGAGGTTATGTCTTTGCCATTGTCTGTTTTTTTGTGTTTGTTTGTCCATCCATCTGTGAGCAAGATGACTCAAAAAGTTCTTGATGGATTCCAAATAGAGATCCTGGAATTTGCAACATCGCAAGATAGGGCATCAAGTTTTCCACCTTTTCTCTAATAACTCAAAAAGTGCAACGGAAAAATGTCCGTAATGTTTTTCTAGGACCCAAAAAGCAAACCCAGTCAGTTGAGGAGCAACAAGAAATGATTTGGGGGGGGGGGGACTGAAAGAGATCCACAGAGGGGCACAGATAGTAAAGAGCAAAAAAACAGAGGTACATCAAAAACACACACTGAAAAACTCTAGAATACTCATAAGAACCAGAGGTAAGGCCAACAATACCACAAGCAGATGCAAGAATCGAAAAGCACTGTGACGAGTCCATAGGAGGTTTAAAGCTGCGTTCACACCGATCGTGACTTTGCAACTGAAATCGCGTTGCCTGTCCATAAATACCTCATTTTGATCACTGTCGCTCAGTGACATCACATTAGCTCGAGTTTCACCGCAATCTTATCATATCATATAATAGGATGTATTAGCTGACATTATTCCAACTGTATCCTTTTCACTCACCTACCAATCACAAAACACTGCAGCTGATGGCCTTGCAGCAGCATCGTCTGTGAGTTCTCTGCGGTCCCGTCTAGGCGGAACTAATGTATTCACTAACTGATGTTTCCCCACACGGACATCTGTTGTTACTCTGTGAACCGGAATAAAAACTCTGTCATAGGTACCATCACACACCCACACAACGCTGATTGGCTGTCGCAGCACAGCCACATGTGATATTGCCTGAAGAGTTCAAACTTTTCAACTTTGGCGACCGAGTGACGAGTGACACGGTCGCCCAGAGCGTGTCAGTCGCATCGCTTTAGGGGTAACCCCGCCCCATCGCGGCTGTGTGTAGGAGGCTTAAGTAGCAGCGGGTGATTAGAGGATGAGACCCAGGTGTGCTGCTGCAGCCGGAGACCACGCCCCCTCACAGGAGTGAGGAGGCTGCAGGAGCAGATACAGAGCAGGAAGACAGGAACAGTCCAGAGAACAAAAAAGTCACTCACCACAGACTCGTCACAAAAAGTTTCCCACAGAATTGTATGGAATTTTGTGGAATTGTTGGTTATGGCAAAAGGAAGAAATGATTAGATTTTGGTGGTGATCCAATCCAGATGTGGATCCAGGATTTTTTTAATGATTTGTTAACGTTGCACGAAGGGGCAGTTTTCCACATTTTGATAAGTTGGCTAAGAATGTCCATGATGCCTGGCAGAGGTTTTTGCCCATAGAGCCCCTCTAGTTTTAAGATTTTGCAGCAGTAGTTTGAAATGTATGTGCCTATTCATAGACTGAATTTAAACTCATTTGTTTGTTTTTGTACAGTTACAGTGATAACTTATGGTTGCCCAGTTTTTTATAAGGCACATCTAGGCTTTCCTCAAGGTACACCAGGGTGCCTCACCACGCCATTTGAGAACCTGTGCTAGACGGTTGTTATTATTTCTGTTAATTAATTCTGTATAATCTTTTTATGATGTAGGTTGTTACGAAGCAAAACACCCCCAAGCAGAATGAGCAGTGCCTGACCAACTTTGAGCTGTCAGAGTACCAGCAGGTTTTTGGAGACCTAGCCATCCAAATATATCGCCAGCTCATCAAATGCATGGAGGAAAACCTTCAGACCATTATTGGTGAGGCAACATAATGTACAGTATTATAGACTTCTAGAGCCTGGCTGTTTACAGTGACCTGGATATCCATCTTTGCTTCATGTGCAGTGGCGAGCATGCTGGAGCACGAGACGATCCACAGCGTCCTGGCCTCCAAACCAACAGGTGCGAGGAAGAGGAGCACCAACGTCCAAGAGGAGGGCACCATCACTGTTGATCACCTCCTGCAGCGTCTCAGCTTCTTCCACACCACCATGAGTCAGCACGGGATGGACTCTGAGCTCATAAAGCAGGTGGTCAAGCAGCAGTACTACATCATCTGTGCAGTAACACTCAACCACCTGCTGCTTAGGAAGGACATGTGCTCCTGGAGCAAAGGCCTGCAAATCAGGTACGGTCCCTGATGGAAAACCAATAAAACCAATAAAGCTGAGTCCAGTGAAGCAGAAACCATGCAGTGGAAAAGTCCCATTACAGAAAAAAGTATCACTGTCATAATCCATCAATCAAAACTTTATTTATAAAGCACTTTTAAAGCACTTATAAAGCATAAAGTGCTGTACATTCAAGAACATAAGCAGATAAGTGTCAGGAGATACAAAATAAAAACATCCCACCTTGCAACCCACATTCAACACATGCAATTACTCATGCACGCACACACTAGACTTGTAGTTCTTGAGACCGAGTTCTCGAGATATCCAGGCAGGCACAGTTTTTTTGTGACTTATTATGCGTTCTTACATGTGCGGTATGTGCTTTCAATTTAGGAAAAACAAGGTAAACAAAACTGTGTGACCACCCCCCTCCCGATTGTACGATTGTACACTGTGTTGAGCCTGTAAACGCCGGCCTGCGGCTTCGTTTGGAAAAACTGCTCAGTCCGACTGTCACATTCTCCGCTGTCTGATGCAGCCACGGTCCACTCTGTGGAGTACAGGCCTGATATTTTCCATTTAAAACGTGCCTGTTACCGTTGTTGTCTGTCCGTTATGTCATTTTGCAGTGCAGCCGATGTTCATGTGAACATTTGATCTAAATGCCTCCCGAACCGCTCAGCGTCTCTGGGCGCGCGCTCTTCCGTGTGTTGGTGAGCGTAAAGACGCAGACAGACGCGCATCGCAGGAACAGTGAGGGATCGTCAGTCACTGTGTGTGATTTTATAATTCTAACGGTGTCTTGATAGCTCATGTGCACGGTTCAAGTGAACACAAAGACTTAAAAATGACGAGTCAGCCTTTTGATGATTTAAAACTCAGCATTCTTCATCAGTCCAGCTCTGAGCCGCTGTTTTCACTCACTCAATGTTTGGGATCAAGCTTCAAATACAATCTACTAGTACAGCGGTTCTCAACCTGTGGGTGGAGGCCCATAAAGGGGGTCTCAGAGCTGATTTCAGTGGACAGTGTTTACTTATTCATTACCATTCATTAGACTTTTTTTGAGGTGCAGGGTGGTGTTGGAGGCTTGTTATTTTGTTAGATGACTTTGGGACTAGTTAATAGTCATGTCAGTCCTTAACAGCACTCAAGAGTCAATCCTCAAATAGTGTAGAAATAGCTGTCATGCAATTGCCACACATATTTGATCTCAGCCAATTGATGAAAACATTTATACTGAGTTCACACACAAGAAATGTACTGTCTCTGTATTATTGTGCCTGTAGTTGAATACAATCTCATATTTATACTAAGCAGCTGAACCCAGTATGGTGCTTATGTTCTACACTTCATGCAAGATGGCAAAAAAACTAGTTGTTTTTTTTGTCTCGGTCTCGGTCTCAGTCTTGAGCTGAACTAGTCTTGGTCTTGACTTGGTCTGTCTTGGTCTTGGTCTTGATACTCTCTGGTCTTGGTAGTGTCTTGGTCTCGGTTTAGGCGGTCTTGACTACAAGTCTAGCACACACACAGATGTACACACAAGGACACTAACTGAGGACTCTTCAAACAGCCACAGATGATTGCGGAAACGCTAGCTTGAATTAAAAATGAGGAAACACAGTACCTAAGACTAAACCAATAACACCACGATAAGATATAATAAAGGTAATAAAGCGTTAAAGATTAATTAGAATAAGAGTCTTAAAACCTAACAATAAAAGATAATAAATAAACAGAGGTAATTAAACACAGTATAGTAACTCTGAAACTAAAGTAGAGTAAAAAACACGAAATGCTTTTAAGAGAATAAAACAAAAAATCGTCTTAAAACCAGACTAAAAGGTTGGTCTTGAGTTTGCTTTTAAAAATATGAACAGTAGGTGCTCTCAGGTCTTCGGGTCGACTGTTCCACAGACGGGGGCCATCATATTGAAAAGAAGCTTCACCGTATGTTTTGATTTTTACTTTGGGAATTATTAAAAGACCACTACTTGAAGACCTGAGGACTCTACTGGGCTCATATGGTGAAAGCAAATCAGATAAATAGGATGGACCAAGAGCATTAAGCTATTTAAAAACAGATAAAAGAACCATAAAATCTATTCTAAGACACATTTTTATTGATGTCACGATGGCATGATATTGGTATGATAATTCCTAAAGACATTTATATTGATTGCATGATATTGGAGCACCATCTAATGGTTCACTTTGCGTTGTGATGTTGAGGAAACACCAGGAAATACAGCACAGTCGAAGCTCCACATCATGTACAGCCAGACCAGCAAATACACACAGCAATGTGCTTCCTGCTGATCCTGTTTCCTCCCTGCAACATCTGTATTACTGCTTTTGAAGTTGGTACTGAAGGGGGATCACTTCTATTATTGAAGGTGTAACATCACAGGGGCGGAAAAATGTATCAGGCCTTAAAATGGCTCTGTGACTAAGCCAGTAGTTTCAGTAGGAAACATTAAGCTGACATGCTTCACCACAAAACCACAGCATGCTGTATACAAATCCAAAAAAATACATTTATGACACACGATTGCCCCCTGAGATAAATAAAGTTTTATAAATCTTGAAATTTTTCTCATATATCTTAAGTAATATCTAAAAATCAGTCTGAATTGTTGGGGGCAGAAGAGTGGGGAGGGTAGGAAGAGTGGCACTGTCACTACCTGGAGCTTGCATGAGCAGAGATTAGGTCTACTGAAGATGGCAGTGCTGTGGACAGAGCTCAGGGCCATGTGACTGTTTACTCAAATTATCCATCATGCATTATTGAGATGTGGAGTCTCTTCACTGTGCGCTTATCCTTCATAAGGACAGTTATTAGCTTTTGATCTGTACTGCAGTACTGAGGCTCAGTGTGAATATTTAGCTCTGGTTTCTGGCTGCAGGTACAATGTGTGGCAGTTGGAGGAGTGGCTGGCAGAGAGGGACCTGCAGGACTGTGGTGCTAAGGAGACTCTGGAGCCTCTGGTTCAGGCCGCACAGCTTCTACAGATCAATAAGAAGACTGAAACAGATGCTCAGGCTATCTGTACCATGTGTACCGCTCTCACCACAGCACAGGTCCGTTATCAGTCAATATGCAGCACGGTTATGTAGAGTTTTGTGATTGTGTCGATTGATCTGCTCACTTTGTGTTTGTTTTTCAGATTGTTAAAGTGTTGACCTTGTACACTCCAGTTATCGAATTTGAAGAGAGAGTTTCTACAAGTTTCATAACAACTATCAAAGTGAGTAGCTGGAGCATCTTTTTAGTTTTGTGCACATTTGTATGGTCTATAAATGTTTCCTTAATTACATTTATTTGTTTTATCTTTCAGAACCTTCTGTTGAGAGACAGAGAAGAGTCATCCACTCTGATGATGGACACTAAGAAGATCTTCTCCATCACGCTCACCTTCACACCCTCTGCTGTTGCTCTGGAGACCATCCAGATCCCTGCAAGCCTAAACCTGGGATACCTCAAACGCATTTAAACCAGTGACACTTCTAAATAACAACATGCAAGACATGCACTTATGTTTGAGCTTCTCAGCACTGCAAAGCCAAAGAGTTTTAGCTGTGTGGATAAAGAATCTAGAGAGGAAAACTTTAGGTTATTTACATAACCCCGATTCTCTGAGTAATATGAGTGAGATGTCTCACTATGGGATGCACGCCCCGCTGCAGACCTCAGAAGCATTAATCTCATTACGCCAATCCTGATTGGCTGGTGAAACGTGTCCGTCCACCCCAGGTAGTACCGCCTCCCTTAAATACCCCATGCGGACGGCAACACGTCATTCAAGATAAGCACCTCTTCTCACTCGCCCAAGCAAGAAGGGTTGTCTGGTGAGACATCTCACTCATATTACTCAGAGAACCGGGGTTATGTAAATAACCTAAAGTTCTCTTTCCTAATATTCCGTTTGATGTCTCACTATGGGATATGGTTGCTCCCGTATTGCCAGACAAGCTTATCCAGCGTCCACCAACCCACAGGAAAAATACCCTGTTCCAATTAGGACTGCAAAACCGCTCGTGCCACGCATGGAGCAGACAAGTCCAGCATATAGAAACGAACAAAAGTGAGAGGCGAGGACCAACTCGCCGCAGCACAGATGTCCTGAACAGAAACTTCCCTGAATAAGGCCCAGGATGCAGCCAAGCCCCGAGTCGAGTGCGCTCGCAGACCCACAGGTGGTTGCAGACCCTGACTCGTATAAGCCAAAGCAGTCGCCTCCACCACCCAGTGGGATAGACGTTGCTTTGTGACAGGTTTCCCCTTATGAGGGTTAGCCCAGGAGACGAACAGCTGATCGCTCCTCCTGACACCCCTCCTGAGGGATGGACAGAAAGCGCATGGATGTCACTAACTCGTTTAGCCAAAGCCAGAGCCAGCAACAACACTGTCTTGAGAGACATGTGTTTCAAGGCTGCTCCCTCCAGTGGTTCAAAAGGAGGGCCCATTGAGCTGCAGCACCATAGACCCCAGCTTTTCCTCGCATAACTCAACCTGATAAGCCGTGAGCAGGATCCCTGCAAGCCTAAACCTGGGATTCCTCAACGCATTTAAACCAGTGACACTTCTAAATAACAACATGCAAGACATGCACTTATGTTTGAGCTTCTCAGTCAGGGCTGACTGAAAACGATCAGACTTGGACGGCAGGCTGGGGCTCTTGGAGGACAACATTGACAGCCGGGGGTGGAGATGCGCTGCAACGAGTGGCTCCATTGGAGGCATGCGGAGCAGACCCAGGCTCTCCATCGCCTCACAGTCGAGGGAAGAGGCCCCGGGAATCGGGCTCCTGCTGCTGTAAGGGCGGTCTCTCCACGAGCGCGCCACCTCATCCAGCAGCTCTGGGAAGACAGGGACAAGCTGCTTCGCCGCGCTCTTGGCCAAGGGCAATTTCTTCCCCTCGTAGCGGGATCTGGAGGTCTCAGCTATGACAGCAGGCCAGGGGATGGCCAGCCGGGCCGCAGCGCGTTTCCGCACGTCAAGCATGTCCGAGCTGGGGAGGGGAGAAGCTGGTGTGCTGCCCTCATTTCCATCCCGAGAGGCGACGGAGGCTGCGGGCTGCGCAGCCCGGGCCGGAGTAATGAAGATGTCGTCCTCCTCTTCATCCTCTGAAATGAGGCATTCCGAGGCGCCATCTTCATCGTCCCCATAATCCAGTAACAGGATGTCCTCCTCCTGCGGGGGATCCGTGGCTAGGTTGAGCTGGGAGCCCCAGCTGGAGCTAGCCTCCGGTGCCGCCACAGCAACGGCCCCTGTCTCCTCTCCGCACAGTGCTGACATGATCCGGGGACGTCGATATAGAAACGAATATGATAATATAATATTTGATATTTAGAAACAAAAAAAACATGAGAGGCAGTTTTTGAAATACTGATTAGCATTTAGTTTTAATGTAAATGTTTTGTTGTAATGCAGGAGCACTGTTTTATTACTGTAACATATATGTCTGTAACTTCTAACAACATGCGATGGTATTAATATTGAGAGAAGATGGAAGAACTTGTGATTGTCCAGTTTAAAAAGGGCGGGCCCCAGAGTCTCCTTGTCCCCTGGTATAAGGGGTTCCAGCCTCCATTCCTCGCGAGCTGGTGTGCAGGCAGGGAATCGAGGGAGTTAGCTGGTGTGCTAACCGTAAAGAAGCCAAGAGATTAGCTGGTGTGCTAATGCTCGGAACTCGAAAAGCCGTGGTGGGGCGTCGAGGATAGTGCTAACCAAGCCATGGGGAGGCGAGGAAAACACAGAAACGATCTGGTGTGACTGAGAGAAACTCCAAAGCTAGATAGCGCCCAGCGACGGAAGCTCAATAAGATCCGTCTGCGGACAGTTAAGCTAGCGAGCCTTGGACGCGAGATATGCTCCGAGTGAGAAGAGGTGTTTGAATGACGTGTTGCCGTCTGCATGGGGTATTTAAGGGAGGCGGTACTACCTGGGGCGGACGGACGTGTTTCACCAGCCAATCAGGATTGGCGTAATGAGATTAATGCTTCTGAGGTCTGCAGCGGGGCGTGCATCCCATAGTGAGACATCGAACGGAATATTAGGAAAGAGAACTTTGTAGGTTCATCTCTTAACAAACATAACTCTCTGCTGATAGCGCTGCTAATAGTTTCTTTTAAATTTATTGTTGCATTTGTTCAGTCATTACTTTATATTTTTAAGAGGAACACTCAAGTGACACATTTTCAATTACTAGGACAAGAATGCCCTTTCAGTTATGTTATGATATTTAGAAACAAAAAAAACATGAGAGGCAGTTTTTGAAATACAGATTAGCATCTAGTTTTAATGTAAATGTTTTGTTGTAACGCAGGAGCACTGTTTTTTTACTGTAACATATATGTCTGTAACTTCTAACAACATGCAATGGTATTAATATTGAGAGAAGATGGAAGAACTTGTGATTGTCCAGTTTAATCCTGCTGGTCATACCAGAGGCTGTGTTTCGAAAGGACAATTTAAAGAGCTCGAGAGGAAAAAATCTCTGTTGTACAAACCACCTAAGGAGATTCTATGGATCTCACTTTCAACTTTTGGAGTTTTAAAGTTCTTCAAATGACCAACTGATCATTTTTTTCTTTTTCTTTTGACACTTGCACTTTTCTTTATGCAATTTCTTATCCATTGCTATTTAAGTAAAATCCCACAAGAGGAAGCGGTGTTCTGAACTGCAGCACTGCTAGAATTCAATTGAAGAGTCACAATAGTGCTGACATGTCCAGGGGCCTCATTTATAAAGCTTGCTAACGCACAAAACAGGGCATGAAAGTGGCGTAAGTCACTTCCCACGCAGAGGTTGTGATTTATAAAAGTAAACTTGGTGGAACAATGTGCGCACCGGTACGTCAACTTTGATGCCGGCATACGAACATTTGGAGATGTGGGAAGGTCTGTGACAAGGTGTGCAACAGTCTAACTGCTGAGTAAGCATATAAATAGCACAGTGGGGTCATTGACGGATAAGACTTTTAAATAGGCCAATTTTAAAATACTAAAAATAAGGCCATATTTGGTCATTGTTCAAACATTTGGAATGTAGTGTACACATGCATTTATGCAAAAACACAAATTAAGACATTTTTGTGTGTTTTAAGTTGAATTAAAAGGACACAGCCTTGAAAAAAGGTCATTTGGGGCGACCGCAATTTATCTCAAAATTGATACATGTCTTTAACATTACTAACAGTTTAACAAGTATTAGTAATGATATTAACAGTTTAAAAAGAACAGGCTTGTGTTCCCTTTCATTTTTTGTAAACCATGATTTTATAAGTTTATTCTCTAATGGCAGTGTCCCCCTTATAATGCAGTTACATTACCCATTTTTACTCTAAAACCCATAAAACTGATTTAAAATGTGTACAGACAGTATTCACTTAACCATAGTTTACCATTGATTATTTGGAGCCAAAACTGATGCATATTCTGTTTTGGATTTAGTACAGTAATTGCAAATCATTGGTTACCCCACATGACAGATGGTCGCCCTAAATGATGAGAAAACTGCAGGTACTTAAAAGTCTTTAAAAAATGTACACAACACAGTTCAGACAAAAGAATACTTAACACATTTTTTTATTGAAACAGCATTTCAACAATTCATTAATCATTCAAATATCACAAATGATAACAAAATAAACATTTAAAAGTGAAATGAAGGAGGGTTAAGTCGAATCACTTTTGTGGACCCGGGTAGTCACATTAGACAGGGATGAACAATTTATTTCAAAAACTGAACAGAGTTGTAAAACAATTTTGAAAGAACTATTTCTATAGTCAATAAACAATAAATGCCAATATACACCACCTGGGCAAAAAAAAAGCCAGCACCAAAAAAAAAGGTCACACGCTCTAATATTTTGTTGGACCGCCTTTAGCTTTGATTACAGCACACATTTGCAGTGGCATTGTTTCAATAAGCTTCTGCAATGTCACAAGATTTATTTTCATCCAGTGTTGCATTAATTTTTCACCAAGATCTTGTATTCGTGATGGGAGAGTCTGACCACTGCACAAAGCCTTCTCCAGCACATCCCAAAGATTCTCAATGGGGTTAAGGTCTGGACTCTGTGGTGGCCAATCCATGTGTGAAAATGATGTTTCATGCTCCCTGAACCACTCTTTCACAATTTGAGCTCGATGAATCCTGGCATTGTCATCTTGGAATATGCCCGTGCCATTAGGAAAGAAAAAATCCATTGATGGAATAACCTGGTCATTCAGTATATTCAGGTAGTCAGCTGACCTCATTCTTTGGGCACATATTGTTGCTGAACCTCGACCTGACCAACTGCAGCAACCCCAGATCATAGCACTGCCCCCACAGGCTTGTACAGTAGGCACAAGGCATGATGGGTGCATCACCTCACCTGCCTCTCTTCTTACCCCGATGTGCCCATCACTCTGGAACAGAGTAAATCTGGACTCATCAGACCACATGACCGTCTTCTAGTCCTCCAGAGTCCAATCTTTATGCTCCCTAGCAACTGAAGCCTTTTTCCTGTTAGCCTTACTGATTAGTGGTCTTCTTAAGGCTACACAGCTGTTTAGTCCCAATCCCTCGAGTTCCTTTCACATTGTGTGTGTGGAAATGCTCTTACTTTCACTATTAAACATAGCCCAAAGTTCTACTGTTGCTTTTCTTCAATTTGATTTGGACAAACGTTGAAGTGATCGCTGATCACGATCATTCAAGATTTTTTTCTGACCACATTTCTTCCTCGAAGACGATGGGTCCCCACTATCCCTCCAGTTTTTAATAATGCGTTGGAGAGTTCTTAACCAAACTTTAGTAGTTTCTGCAATCTCCTTAGATGTTTTCTCTGCTTGATGTATGCCCATGATTTGACCCTTCTTAAACAGACTAACATCTTTTCCAATGTGGCTGTTTAAGAAATGAGAAGCTACTCATTGCATCAGCTGGAGTTAAATAACTCGTTGCCATCTGAAAGATTATTGCCCATGCAGTAATGATTCAATAGGAGGCTCGTACCTATTTACTGAGTTGAATGCAGGTGGCAACTTTGTTTTTGGCCAGGCAGTGTAGTTGAAAACACAGATATATAAGCTATACTACATGTTACCTAGAGTTTTTTTTTTTTTTTTTTTACCTTTCTATTTTTCTGGCAAGATACTCTGCTCTTGCTGCAGGTTCTGAATTGACCCGCTGCCTGTAGCGAGCCATTTTCTCTTTGCTTGTTAGTGGTGCCATCTAGCAAATAGATTAAACTAGTTAAATCAATCCTTATTATCAATCAATCTTTATTTGTATAGCACCAATTCATAACAACTGTTATCTCAAGACACTTTACAATAGAGCAGGCTGAAGACAAACTCTTCATTTTTATGGATACACATATATGCGTAGATACATAAAATACACATATACATATATACAAATATATACATCATACACCCAACATGAATCAAAGAGCCAATCAGGAATCCCTCATCATGGTGGCAAGAAAAAAAACCTTCTGTTATGCAGCAGGAAACTTGTTTCTGCTGAAAGCAAATTTATTAGAGGTTAGCCTCTTGAGACGCAACATCTTGTTTTCAGGAGGGTCCTCATGTCTGTATGATTGTGGTGATAATTTTATAGAAGTATAATCAATAATAGTCATACTGAAAATAAGAATTTATGGTAGTGAGACTCATGAGCGCCCAGACCATAAAAGCCTCCCTACCATATTTGTCTCCGTTAAGTATAAATGTATTAAAGGTAGGCCTCTTGAGACATGACATCCCATCTTCAAGAGGGACCTCATGCCTATGTGGTGCTAAAGATAGTTACTATAGATGTATAATTAACCATGGATAGAGAGATGATGCTAATGTCTACGTTAACAGCTGTAATGATTATGAACTGGAATGGGGCTAAAGAAATGGCCAAATATGTGTTATGTCTGTAATTGTAGTTATTGAGGCTTTGTGACTCCACAGCAGCAGGCAGTCTCCACCAAGGATCCCAGGCCACCTACAAGACAAAAGCCAGAAACTAATATGACTAATGACTAATACATGTACAATTACCTAAATGGAATGCCATGTTAGACAGTTTTTACATTTCTCATAAGATTGTAATCCTAAATAGGAATGGAAAATGACTGAATTTAGAAAAATATATGTTAAAGTAAACACAGTTATGTTTGAACAATGAACTTTATGGATATAAATCATGTCCTAAACAAAAATATATAGAAACTACAAATACAGGACATATACACTGCCTGACCAAAAAAAAAAAGTCGCCACCACAAAAAAAGGTCACACACTCTAATATTTTGTTGGGCCACTTTTAGCTTTGATTACAGCACGCATTCGTTGTGGCATTGTTTCAGTAAGCTTCTGCAATGTCACAAGATTTATTTCCATCCAGTGTTGCATTAATTTTTTCATCTAGGGCTTGTATTGATGATGGGAGAGTCTGACCACTGCACAAAGCCTTCTCCAGCACATCCCAAAGATTCTTTATGAGGTTAAGGTCTGGACTCTGTGGTGGCCAATCCATGTATGAGAATGTCTCATGCTCCCTGAACCACTCTTTCACAATTTGAGCCCGATGAATCCTGGCATTGTCATCTTGGAATATGCCCATGCCATTAGGAAAGAAAAAATCCATTGATGGAATAACCTGGTCATTCAGTATATTCAGGCAGTCAGCTGACCTCATTCTTTGGGCCATAATGTTGCTGAACCTCGACCTGACCAACTGCAGCAACCCCAGATCATAGCACTGCCCCCACAGGCTTGTACAGTAGGCACAAGGCATGATGGGTGCATCACCTCACCTGCCTCTCTTCTTACCCTGATGTGCCCATCACTCTGGAACAGGGTAAATCTGGACTCTTTAGACCACATGACCTTCCTCCAGGACAGTTCTTAATCCAATTTTAGTAGTTTCTGCAATCTCCTTAGATGTTTTCTCTTCTTGATGCATGCCAATGATTTGACCCTCTTTGAACAAACATCTTTTCCATGAACACAGGATGTGTCTTTCGACATGGTTTAAGAAACGAGAAGCGACTCATTGCATCAGCTGGGGTTTAATAACTTGTTGCCAGCTGAAAGACAATCGCCCATGCGGTAATTATCCATTAGGAGGCTCGTACCTATTTGCTTAGTTAAATCCAGGTGGCGACTTTTTTTTTTGGCCAGGCAGTGTATTTATCATGTAAAAACACTCAGCAGTGGTCGCCCCAGATGATGTTTTCAAGTTCACTCAAATATTACAGGCTAACTGCAGAAACCAAGCTAGCTACTTCTTATGACATGTCACTATCAAATTTATCATCAAAATGAGTTTTTTGCAAATATGAGAGAGACCTACTAACCTCCCAGATGTTTGGCTGGGTTCCTCAGATTTGCCTGGGTGATGCAATATCCTGTCCTTGAGGTGGTTTCAAAATAAAAATCCCAAAATTGTGTTTTCTTGATGGTCGCCCCGGATGATATTTCATAAAATGAACGTACTCGGACAATATTTGTTTGTATATTATGATGGCAGTATATGTGCAAATACTTCATGATTTTGTCAGTGAAAGCCAAACATGTTAGAAATTATGCCAAATAGGGCAAGGGATAGATATACAGGGGAATGTCCAGTGGTGTGTCCAGCTGGCACTGCTGGAAGATCACACAGACTGTGGATCAGGATGGAGACAGCTTTTAGGGACCACGAAGATTTCCTGGCCCATAATGATGACTGGCAAATAAGCTGATTTAGATACCACAGAGCAGTGCTCTTGGATCTATGCGCTGAAACGGTCCCAGTGTTAAACAAAACCACCCGCCGGAACCGTGCCATCCTTACTGGTGTACAGGTGCAGACCACTCTTGGGTTTCTGTCAACCGGCTCCTTCCAGCAAGAATAAGCCGACAGGTATGTATTTGATGTGATTAACAATATATAATTTTACATTTTCTGTCTAAAGCCCCTTTTGGGTATGACATAATACAGTTAAATTCTGTTCTTCGGTCTGGGATATCGCAGCCATCCTTCAGCACAATGATGCCGTGTTGGATGGCATTATAAACATGACCAGTGGATAGATCAGGGTTCCTTACACTGTGGGTGAACAGGTCAACATTAAAATGCTTTGCAGCAATGTCCAGTTATCGGCGGGAAGCAAAGTCTGCACTCACGTTGCTATAAGAGCTCCGAGTGTAAAAGGAACAAAATGTGTCTACAATCTGTGTAGAAATTATCCGTTCCTCAAACATGGTTTTGACAAATTTAGTGGCACAGTGGCCTGGATCAATGTGATAGGTTGAATAACCTTAACATTATTGGCCTCATTTAGAGTATCTTTTATATCCTAAAATAGTATAAACATCTCCATTTCTATGAGTTTAAAGTTTAAAATATTTACTTCCTGTTATAAAGGTTCAGTACAGTATGTTGCGTTTTTTTTTTAATGTTCAAGCGTCATCCTTACCCCAGCAGAACTAGTGAGGTTGTAGTTATTGGAGGGAGACAGCAGGGGAAGTCCCTCTCAGTCATTACAGATATGGCCTGAGGAGAGTTTGTGTCTGTGTATCATTTCCTTATTACTCGCCCTTTTCAGGTATGTGTCCCTCATAATAAAAGGTTTTGTTTTCTTGAATTATAGTTGAATGTGTAGACATGTTCAGGAGAGTGTTTATATTGCTGTATGTCCGTGCATTGTGAAGTAATTAGAACTTACATGACGACGAGTGAGCGATCAGCCTTGTTAGCTAACCGTGGCGATGCTAGCTGGCTGCACTGTTGTCTATATGGTCCGTAGTGGCGGGAAGATTCACCGTCGTTTGTAATTTTAAGCTTATATATATGTACTGAAATGCCGGACTGCAGAATGTGTCGTTAGAACATGATTTAAAGTTACTGTATATAATTTGGGTAAGATGAGTAGATTTTGTTTTAGTTTTTCCTGTATTATATGTCAAATAGACATGTTGATGAAATGGTTACATACATTTTCTGTGGTTATGTCCGATGCAAGTATGTAAGTTGTGATGCTGTACTAAAGTGTTGTTGTAGTCAGTCATTACAGACATGGCCTGAGGAGAGTTAGTGTCTGTGTATCATTTCCTTATTACATTTACATTTGGAGGCACCGCTGGGATGAAAGATGCAAGTTTGGCATCCCAAAGCAGAGGAAGACATCCTGCATCAATCATCCCATAAAAACAACCCAGGTGACAGAGAGTGCAGCTACAGTTGGAGTGAGAGCCTAGCCAAGGAAAGTGTGCATCCTGAGGTGTAAACTGTCCACTAAGGAGCAGCAAAACCCACGGTTACAGGCAAAACATCACACCCCAGCACTGCTTATCACTCACCTGCTAAGATGGATCCAGAAATTGAGAATCTTAAGTTTGAGGTTAAAGGAGCTCTTTTCCAGCTTACATTAGATCAGTTAATGCAAATAAGTGACTGTCTTGAAATATCAGGAACCAAGAGAATGTTGCTGGCAAAACGTGTAATGCTCTTGTTTCCTATATTATTGACCATATTGAACGTGATGAGCTAACTGAACTTGAAGACAAAGGCATGTCAGAACTGTTGAGCCTTTTTGATACAATAAGAACACTGCAAGAGGTTAAGAAAATTGATGCATCAGAACCAGTTAAAGAAAATGACGAACAGGAGAAAGTAAAGAGGGAACTGGAGCAGTTAAGACTCATGGTGCAACAGAAAGAAAATGAAGTGCAGGAACAAGCTAACAAAAACAAAGAGGGTGTAGTGAACAACAAATCTGTACCCGTTTACACAGCCCCAGCCAATACAAACAACTCACCATGGGAAAAGACTTCAAAATCTCGGGTCAAATTGGCAAACCTGGAAAAAAGGACAGACTTACCTTCTCCAGCCTGGCTAGACAAATTGAGAATGGTCTATGCAAAGATTACCCTGAATCAGAAATAGTGAACGCTGTCATCAGAGCCATTGTACCCAGCCTGCAACTACGAAGCTATCTTGAGGGTAAAAGTGACCTGTCTCTGCCTACTCTGAGGAGAATCCTTTCGTTCACACTACCAAGAGAGGAGTGCAACTGAGCTATAAAAACAGCTTACCACAGAGGTTCAGGGTCATAAAGAGACTCCACAGAACTTCTTAATTAGAGCAATGGATTTAAGGCAGAAAATATTGTCACATCACAATATTGTCGCATCACAGGAAGCTGAGTCTAGCCTCAAGTATGACCCTGGGCTAGTGCAGAGCATGTTTATGCACACCATACTCACAGGCCTACAAAATGACAACATCAAAACTGACCTCCAACCTTACCTGTTGCAATCCACTATCTTAGATGAATTGCTCTTGGAGAAGCTAAATATGGCATGTGCCCATGAGAAAGAGAGACAAGATAAAAAGAGACAGACTACACCATGACAGCACACTAGCATCCCACACTGTCCAGTCTAGTGATGCAAGTGACCAGAAACATACAGCTCGACAAAGTATTGCCACACTCCCTCCAGATGTGCTTTCAGACCTGAATAAAATTAAAGAAGATCTAGTACTTTTAAAAGATCTCAAGGCAGAAGTATCACAAATCAGGGAGTCCATTCATAAAACAGAGACTGCACCAAAACTGTATCCTCCTGCAGACAATGAGATAGGTTATGGTCCAGACAACCACCCAGCTTATGTGCAGCCACAATTCTATCAGCCTCGTGGACCAGTGCAGGAGTATCATGCTGCTGGTGGCCCAAGATCTATGACAGGGACAGCCCAGTTTCAACAGAGGTTTGCACCACAAAGGCATCCCTTGCCACGTCCCTGACCAAGATGTTTTGTGTGTCAACAGCAAAGGGAGGAATATTGCACACACTGCTACAAGTGTGGAAGTAGCGAACACTTTCATGCAGGCTGCAGAGGATACAGGGGACTGTCCAGTGGTGTAAGAGAGAGACCTTTAAACGAGGGGCGGTTGCCCCCGAGGGACAGGGAGTGACCAGATCAGCCCCAGTGTCCCGCAAATGCACCAACTGTGGAAAGGAAGAGAAACATCAGAAGTTTCAACAATGTTCGATGTGTAAAACAACACTTTATTGTTCCAAGAAATGTCAGGTTAGTCACTGGCAGGAGCATAAAGGAAACTGTAAACTATTTACACACCCTGAGCCAAAAACACAAGAACGACATTCATCCAAGACTATGACCAACAAAAAAAGAAACATCGTGACAAAGGCACATTCAACAGTGACTGAACTGGTTGAAAGAAAATGTCTCCTCAACTGCTACCTGCAAGGGAAGTGGACTCAGGTACTCTGGGATACTGGCTCACAGGTTTCTGCAATTGATGAGGTCTGGAAAGCTAACCATTTCCCTGACTAGAAACTTAGAGACACTGCAGAAATAATAAATCCAGATGATCCTTTGCAGATTGAGGCAGCTAATGGTACAGAGATGCCATATGTAGGGTGGGTAGAAGTGACCTTTAGGCTAGTAGCTGATGCAGAGGAGTTTCATGTTCCCATGCTAGTCATGAAAGGCAACCAGCAGCCCCGCCCAATTATTGGCTTTAATGTTATAGAACGTGTTGTTATTAATGGTGAAAAGAAACAGACAAATGAGGAAGAGGGGAAGAAACTAATAAAAACAGTTAAGAGGGCCTTCCCCAACTTAAAAAGAAAGACGATTAAGGTATTTATTAAAACAGTATGTGTTGAGCGAACAAGTGAATACCTTGTGAGAACAGCCTGTCAGAAAATGAATATACCGAGTCATGGTGCTGTCCAGGTGAAATGTAGAATACATGCTAAACCCTTCAGAGAAGACACGTTAGTTTTTGAGCCAGATGAAAATCCCCAGTGGCCAGAAGGACTTGAATTTTGTGACACACTTATTCAGGTGAATAAAGGGGCACAACCAAACATCACCCTTAGTGTGCAAAACCCTACTGACCATGACATCATGTTAACAGGGAAAGTAGCTATCGGCACAGCACAGTCCGTCACATCTATATATCCAGTCAGGCCTTTTAAAGAAACGCACTCACCTGTTGATGTAAATAGCATTCAGGCTGAACACACCACAGAGCAGGAACCAAGTACAGAGGCCTGGGATCCCCCTATTGATCTCAGTCATTTAGAGGAGAATCAGAGGCAGGTTGTTTGTGAGATGTTGAGGGAGGAGTCTGACTCTTTTTCTCGCTCTGACAACGACATAGGTTGCATCGAGAAGCTTCAATTGAAAATGTCATTGAAAGATCCTGAGCCTGTTGTACAGACCTATATGTCAGTTCCTAAACCCTTATATGAAGAAATGAAGGACCACTTGACAGACCTGATTGCACAGGGGTGGATAGAGAAATCCCATTCATCCTATGCTTCATCCATCGTTTGAGTAAGAAAGAAATGTGGCTCTCTACGTCTGTGCATAGACTATCGAGAGTTAAATCGTAAGACTCACCCTGACAGACAGCCAATCCCCAGAGTCCAGGATATCGTGGATGGCCTTGGAGGAAACACCATGTTCTCTTTGTTAGATCAGGGAAAGGCTTACCATCAGGGGTTTATGGCAAAAGACAGCAAACACCTGACAGAGTTTGTGACACCGTGGGGCCTGTACGAATGGGCCAGGATCCCATTTGGACTCATGAATGCCCCAGCAGCTTTTCAGCGCTGCATGGAAGATTGCTTAGAGGGCATCCGAGACAAAATATGTGTCCCATATTTAGATGATACCCTTGTATGCAGCAAAACATTTGAGAGCCATGTGAACGATGTAAGGCAAGTATTGCAGAGACTGAGACAGTATGGAATCAAACTTAAACCAAGCAAATGTGAATTATTCAAAACTGAAATTCGCTACCTTGGGAGAATAGTGTCAGCAGAGGGAAATAAAATTGATCCTGCTGACACCGCTGCCATCAGAGTAGTGAAAGTCAAAACACCAAAAACAGTTGGTGAAGTGAGACAGATTATGGGACTGTTGAGCTACTATCGCCAGTACATAAAAGACTTCTCTCGCATTGCCAGCCCCCTGTACGAGCTAACTAAGGGACCTGCCGTCGGAGGAAACCCATAGCCTCATGGGAGGAGGTTGCGCATGAAGGGAAATGCCAAGGTGGTTCCATCTCACACACCAATTGAATGGAAAGACTCACACCAACAAATTCTAGTACAACTGTGGCAAGAGCAAAAGGGGTGGGGCATGCAAGCTGCCCCTCCCCCAAATGTGTACTTTTGGTTTCAATGCAATTTTATTTTGAACCAGAGAAAAAGGGAGCCAGACAACGCCACCCTGGGAGTTTCACCCAGGGTGACCAAATATTCAAAGACAACACTTAAGGCACTCAGGTCCGTTCTACAAAGGAGAGCATGAGACGTGGTTCTTATAAAAATACAAAAATACTTTATTTTCAAAGGTCAGTAAAATTGATTTCTCTTTAAAAGAATCTCACTCGTGCAAAGGGGAAGGGCAGAAAAGGGGCCTAGCAGGGCTGGAGCTTACCAGTGGGAGGACTGGGGATCACAAGGAGGAGGAGAACCTCAAAAGGGGAGCACCCGGGTCTGTGACACTCGCACACACACACTCACTAGTGACGGACAAAAAGAAAACTCAAAGCCACGGGATCCACGGCACACAGGGAAGGGACACCGCCACCAGGACACCAGAACCACCACCATATAGCTCCAGTCCTGCAAGGAGAGGGAAAATCAGTGGGTTTGGACACAAATCAAAATATACTTCCCAAGAATACAAAAATAGAAATATTTAACTAAGGCCACATGTGGCAGGAAAACAAAATGTTCAAAGAAATAATTAACCCAAAATTAAGCCTGTGAAAATAGCATTTAACCACAGGAACAATTTAGAAATAAATCCACACTATTACAAGTCACTTCAAGAAAGAAAGTACCAGAACTCAACTTGCCAAAAATAACAATTATTAAACAAGACAATTTACCAAAATTGTATTGCAAACAAAAATCCTAAAGTCTAAACAAACAAGAGAATTCTAATTGTAATTAATTGCAAGTTGATAACCAAACAAACAAACAAAAGAACAATAAAGCAAACAAAAGGAAAACTAAGGAAATAAATCTTAATGTTAAATCAGGCTGTAAAGGTAACAGAAGATTAAGGTGGGCCAACCCCGCTACGTGCACACATTTAAAATGCACGCAGGCCCATAAGATGACAGCACATACACATTTACCAAAGGCTACACTAGATATCTGCAGCTAAGCCACACCACGCAGAGCATGGCCGAGCCAAGCGAAGCTAAGCAAAGCGGAGTAATGCAGGGTGAAGCCAAGCGAAGAGGAGCGATGCAAGGCAAGCACAGCAAAACAAAGCCAAGATAAGGCGAAATACAGCGAAGCAAAGCAGCAGTGTTTCAATCGTGCCCACGATCCAGCAGTCTTTAACGGCACAACAGATCACATGCAGGGACGTGGACAGAAGAGCGGCCTGCTCATGTAGCTTAGCCGCAAAACCCAGCCAGAGTATTACCGTAGATGGAAGCGGCGAGTACCGCTCGAGCTGTTGCGGCGAGCACCGAACTGTAAACAAGTTAAAAAAAGACAAATAAATCAGATAAAATCACTGCCCATTGACTAGCACCTCCACCTAGCAGCTAGTGCTACATTACCTGTATTATTGCGGTGATAGTTCAATCTATCTGTCCCACGGAATCACATGCAAGGAGACAGAGGAGAGATGAGCTTCAGCTCCACAGCTTCAGCGACCAAACACAGCTAGCGACAGCACGAGCGTCCAAACGGGGAAACCCCGCGAGCTGTAGCAGAGACTCGCAGATCTAAAAAAACAAGCCAAAGGCCCAATAAATGACTCACATGCGGTGTCTAAGAATTAGCACACAGACGGAGGCAGCTGCTGCCACGTTACCTGCACCGGTGCGGCTTGAGGACGGAAGTGAGGCGGCCAAGGAATGGGCGGACCCCAGAGCCAGAGAGAGAGAACGACAAGCGGGATGGTGCCTGAGTATCCTCATGCGCTGATAGGCTAACGAGCAGAGGCAAGAAACAGTCACACAGGAGCAGAGGTGAGGAAGCTCCTCCTGCTACACAACTAATAGACTGTTTGTTCAACCACCTGTCCTTGCTTTTCCAGACTTTTCCCAGCCGTTTTTCCTCCATACAGACGCATCTAACAAGGGGCTAGGAGCCATGCTGTATCAGAGACAAAATGGGAAGCTACGTGTCATTGCATATGGGTCCCAGACACTGTCAACATCAGAAAAAAACTATCACCTGCACTCAGGTAAACTGGAGTTCCTCGCTCTAAAATGGGCAATTACAGAAAAGTTTCGAGACTATTTGTATTATGCCCCCTTCTTCACAGTTTTCATCGACAACAACCCGTTGACATATGTTTTGTCCACTGCTAAATTGAACGCCACAGGAAGTAGATGGGTGGCAGAGCTAGCAGATTTCAACTTTACCATTAAATACCGCCCTGGAAAAGAGAATGTTGATGCTGATAGTTTGTCTAGGATGCCATTAAATGTTGAAAAGCTGATGAATGAGTGCACCGAGGAGATCTCTTACGATGCAGTGGGAACGACTGCTCAGGCAGTAGAGACACAGACAGAGTCAAATGCTTCATGGTCAATGGCAATCTCTGTAAACAGTTTGCTTGATGTTCAAGATAGCTCAGTTGTCTCATTAACACCAGCACAGATACTACAGGATCAGAAAGATGACTCACACATTGGGCCAGTTTTACAGTACAAAGTGTCTGGAGTGAGACCCACACGCCAAGAAATGAGAAAATTCAATGCACACAGCCGTGGTCTCCACTGCGAGTGGGATAAACTGGAGGTTGATGGAAATGGGGTCCTATGGAGAAAAACAGCTCACAGAAAACAGCTGGTACTGCCTGAAAAACACAAAATCACAGCATTAAAGAAGCTACATAACCAGATGGGGCACCAATGCACTGACAGGACAGTATCACTGATTAGAGATCGCTTCTTCTGGCCACAGATGCAGTGAGAAATAGAGCAGTATATAATGAGTTTTACTTGCCTGAAACAGAAAAAACCTAGCCGTGAGACAAGGGCCCCTCTTACAAACATTGTTACTACCCAGCCCTTTGAACTTGTGTCAGTAGACTTCCTCCACCTCGATAAGTGCAAAGGTGGCTATGAATATATATTGGTGATTGTAGATCATTTTACACGCTTCGCACAGGCGTACCCTACAACATCGAAGTCTGGAAAAAATGGCTGACAACATATTCAATGACTATGCCCTGAAATTTGGATTCCCAGCACGTATTCACCATGACCAGGGAGGTGAATTTGAGAATCAACTCTTCTCACAACTGAGCAAATACTGTGGTGTGGCGGGCTCCAGGACAACCCCTTACCATCCCCAGGGAAATGGTCAGGTAGAACGCTTCAACCGCACATTGATGCAGATGCTCAAGACTCTTACAGACAAAGACAAAATGAACTGGAAAGACTCTCTAAATAAGCTCATGTTTGCTTATAACTGCACACGTACAGAGGTAACTGGCTTTTCCCCGTTTTTCTTATTGTATGGTCGCTCTCCAAGACTGCCTATTGACATGTTGTTTAACCTACCCACCTAAGCAGGCAGTTGTAGTCAGCATGAGTATGTTGAAAAGTGGAAACAAGGAATGCAGGAGGCATACTCTATTGCAAGTGAAAATGCACAAAAATCTGCTCAGAGAACAAGAAGATATACAATAGTAAGGTCAGGAGCTCTGTGTTGTACCCAGGTGACCGTGTCTTAATTTGCAGCTTGACCCCCCGTGGTGGACCTGGGAAATTAAGGAATCACTGGGAGGACACCATCCACACTGTAGTCCGTCAAGTGGGAGAGGATGTTCCCATCTATGAGCTGAGGCCTGAACAAGGGAAAGGAAAGTCAAGGATTCTGCATGGAAACCTCCTTTTCCCTGTGATCACCTACCTCTGGAAGTTGAAGTGCGTCGACCTGTAAAACAAAAACGGAAAACCACAGTAACTGATAAAGTCAGCCAGGATTCGGAGGAAGAGGATGACGAAGATGATTACTATTTCATGCCACCTCAGATCACTCCTCAACCATCCGAACTAGTGAGAGAGATTCCAGTTACAGCAGCAGATGTGATTGCACCAGACCAAAATGGACCTACAACAGAACAACTTCAGCCAGAGAACAGTGATGACGACCTACAAGAAAACCAGGATATCCGGGAGGACAACATGCCTGTTGCTTAGGAGGAGACATCAGTGCCTTCAGTGGATAATATTCCAGGAAATGAAATTGAGATGTGACCTCAGTGGCCTCAGAGACAACGCAGGCCACCAAAGACCCTCAGATATGACAAAATTTGAACTCCATCCTGCTACAGTCTTACTGTGCTTCCTTCTTGTATAAGACCTCAAGTGTGGACACAACCAGTGCAGCCTTACTGCAACCAGCACCTTTACCTGTATGGGATGTAAACCAAAAGGCTTCATTCTGCCTGGATAGTTTAGAATATCATACACTCATGGACTCATGGAGCGGAGTGTCACTGATTTTACAAATATTGCGCAGTTGAGGACTTCATAAATAAAATGACTGTGACGGATTAAACTGCCATTCTAAAAAAAAAAAAAAAAAAGAGGTTAAAGTCTGTAAATGAACAGAAAATGGACTGAGACAAACAGAATGTAACAAAAGAGTTCCAGCCTGTAACAAGTGTTTATGAACATATTTTTGAAGGCATTTTGACATTTAAGGTTGAAGGTTAAAGGTTATGATTTTTAGGACAACAACATCAGCTTAAGTCCCTAACTAAACAGAAAATGGACTGAGACAAACAGAATGTAACAAAAGAGTTCCAGCCTGTAACAAATGTTTTGAACATATGTTGAATGCATTTTGACATTTAAGGTTGAAGGTTAAAGATAATGATGTTGAGGACAACATCTAATTTTGAGGGGAAGTATGTGATAGGTTGAATAACCTTAACATTATTGGCCTCATTTAGAGTATCTTGGGTTCCTAAAATAGTATAAACATCTCCATTTCTATGAGTTTAAAGTTTAAAATATTTACTTCCTGTTATAAAGGTTCAGTACAGTATGTTGTGTTTTTTTTTAATATTCAGGTATCTGGCATATCTGTGATGCACAGCCGTGTCGGGAAAAGACTACAGGTGGGCGATGCAAAAACATTCATGAGGTATTTTGCATTGACCATTCATGGTGTGATGTGAGGTGAAACCACCTGCGCAAATTTCCAAGTGGACTGTGGTTTATGAAGGGAAAAGTGCTTGCAAGTGTGCACACGCACGGTTTTATAAATCAGATAATTTTTTTGGGCGCACGCCATTTTCAGCTTTGGGGTGCATGTTCACTTTTAGTATGGATCCTACGCAGTGTTTTATAAATGAGGCCCCAGAACATTATCACAACCTGAAGTGTGATATTGCTTTTATGCAATGGTTGCAAACAGTATTTATTGTCAAAAAGTAATTAGCGAAAACATTTTTAGCTCCAGTGACTTGTGCTGTCAAAAATCCCCAAAAGTAACCCTGCATGCCAGACATGTTTATTTCATCAGTGTAACACAAGTCTCTGGCATGTTTGTTGTACAAAGAAATGCATTAAATTGCTTTGTTCTGTGAAAATGTTTGGGCCTACTACAGATGTTCATATTACAAGTACGCTGCATCATCAATGTTAGTTCATAAACACTGTCTGGCCAAAAAAAAAAAAAGTCACCATCTGGATTTAACTTGGCAAATGGGTAAGAGCCTCCTAATAAATAATTACTGGACAGGCGATTATCTTCTAGCTGGCAACAAGTTATTTTTAACCCCAGCTGATGCAATGAGTAGCTTCTCATTTCTTAAACAGCCACGTTGGAAAATATGTCGGTCTGTTTAAGAAGGGTCAAATTATTGGCATACATCAAGCAGAGAAAACATCTAAGGAGACTGCAGGAACAGCGGAAATTAGGCTGAGAACTGTCCAATGCATTATTAAAAACCTGGAAGGATAGTGGGGAACCATTGTCTTCGAGGAAGAAATGTGGTCAGAAAAAAATCCTGAATGATCGTGATTGGCTATCACTAAAGCCCCGTTTCCACCAGTGGTCTGGTATGGATCGACACGGTTTGGCTCAGGCTGGATCGGTAAAGCCTGATCCTGGTTGCGTTTCCTGGTTGATTTAAAAAAAATTTAAAAAAAACATATCGAATTAAAAATAAGTGTAAGATAACTTTTTGCAGTTTAAACATGCTTTTAATTCATTAATTAATTAATTTAATTCTGTTTCTTTTTTTCACCTTCAGATCTGAAGAAAAGAAATCTGAAAACAAAATGTTAAGATTTGAACCTGAAAATATTAATACTGCAACTGAAAAAAATGACACAACACATGTTAAAATATATTTCAGAGTAAAAATTGAAAATAAATTATTTGGTCAAAATAGTTACAAAGCTGAATTAAAGGTATGTTTAAACTGAAAAATGTTATCTTACACTTATTTTTAATTCAATAATATGTTTTTTTTTTTTTAAATCAAGAACAAACCTTAAACTTTCAGTTTCAAAATTTATTTTTTCAATCTTTTCTTTTTTCAAATTACAATACTTTTGGCCTGGATTTAGCTAAACATAACAAACATATACACATATAAACAATGCCCAGCCCTAATTTTGGTGCTCATCTCCCTGATTTTGGTGCTCATCTCCCTGATTTTGGTGCTCATCTCCCTGATTTAGCCCTCCCAGACCATGTAGCATTCTCAGACCATGTAGCATTCTCAGACCATCATACGTTGCAGGTGTCTGGTGTATTATAGCTGAGTTAGCTACTCTGTTGCTGACAGATACACTTGGTGATACTGTTGCTTGTTTAGGCCTACTGGCACCAGTATGCCCATGGTCCTCTGTGCTGCCTGTGTCACAAGCATGTTTGTATTTCTGCAGTACTTGGTCAAACTGCCTCTGCAGCTTAAACCTTGGCATGATGCTGTTTTCCAGCTCCTTTTCCTTGGTTGATGCTTCTGCTTTAAGGAAATCAACCTTATTCTCAAGTTCATCTGCCTGAAATTTTTGCTGGTCCCTCTCCCTCCGACACCCCTCCAAGTCTCTCTGAAGCACCTGTAAGGCTTCCTTGTCCTGGACCTGAGCATTAATTTTTGAGGAGAGCTCAGAGAAGCTGGTTTTAAGCTCCACCAGCTCATCCTTCATGGCACCTAGCTGCTTGTTGCACAGCTCATCCTTCTTCTCCAGTGATGACTTCTCTTTGGCCAGCTGCTCTGCCTGTAACTTACACAGGTCCATCTCTTGCAAGGACTCCAAAAAGTCTCTCTGCAGCCCCTGTAAAGTTTCCATGTATGCAATGAGATCAGTTAAGTTGTTTTCCAGCTCCTTTTCCTTGGTTGATGCTTCTGCTTTGAGGAAATCAACCTTATTCTCGAGTTCATCTGCCTGAAATTTTTGCTGGTCCCTCTCCGTCCGACACCCCTCCAAGTCTCTCTGAAGCACCTGTAAAGCCTCCTTGTCCTGAACCTGAGCATTTACTTTTGAGGAGAGCTCAGAGAAGCTGGTTTTAAGCTCCACCAGCTCATCCTTCATGGCACCTAGCTGCTTCTTGCACAGCTCATCCTTCTTCTCCATTGATGACTTCTCTTTGGCCAGCTGCTCTGCCTGTAACTTATACAGGTCCATCTCTTGCAAGGACTCCAAAAAGTTTCTCTGCAGCCCCTGTAAAGTTTCCATGTATGCAATGAGATCAGTTAAGTTGTTTTCCAGCTCCTTTTCCTTGGTTGATGCTTCTGCTTTGAGGAAATCAACCTTATTCTTGAGTTCATCTGCCTGAAATTTTTGCTGGTCCCTCTCCGTCCGACACCCCTCCAAGTCTCTCTGAAGCACCTGTAAAGCCTCCTTGTCCTGAACCTGAGCATTTACTTTTGAGGAGAGCTCAGAGAAGCTGGTTTTAAGCTCCACCAGCTCATCCTTCACGGCACCTAGCTGCTTCTTGCACAGCTCATCCTTCTTCTCCATTGATGACTTCTCTTTGGCCAGCTGCTCTGCCTGTAACTTATACAGGTCCATCTCTTGCAAGGACTCCAAAAAGTCTCTCTGCAGCCCCTGTAAAGTTTCCATGTATGCAATGAGATCAATTAAGCTGGTTTCCAGCTCCTTTTCCTTGGTTGATGCTTCTGCTTTGAGGAAATCAACCTTATTTTTGAGTTCATCTGCCCGAAATTTTTGCTGATCCCTCTCCCTCCGACACCCCTCCAAGTCTCTCTGAAGCACCTGTAAAGCCTCCTTGTCCTGAACCTGAGCATTTATTTTTGAGGAGAGCTCAGAGAAGCTTGTTTTAAGCTCCACCAGCTCATCCTTCACAGCACCTAGCTGCTTGTTGCACAGCTCATTCTCCTTCTCCAGTGATGACTTCTCTTTGGCCAGCTGCTCTGCCTGTAACTTATACAGGTCCATCTCTCGCAAGGACTCCAAAAAGTCTCTCTGCAGCCCCTGTAAAGTTTCCTTGTATGCAATGAGATCAATTAAGCTGGTTTCCAGCTCCTTTTCCTTGGTTGATGCTTCTGCTCTGAGGAAATCAACCTTATTCTCAAGTTCATCTGCCCGAAATTTTTGCTGGTCCCTCTCCCTCCGACACCCCTCCAAGTCTCTCTGAAGCACCTGTAAAGCCTCCTTGTCCTGAACCTGAGCATTTACTTTTGAGGAGAGCTCAGAGAAGCTGGTTTTAAGCTCCACCAGCTCATCCTTCACGGCACCTAGCTGCTTGTTGCACAGCTCATTCTCCTTTTCCAGTGATGACTTCTCTTTGGCCAGCTGCTCTGCCTGTAACTTATACAGGTCCATCTCTTGCAAGGACTCCAAAAAGTCTCTCTGCAGCCCCTGTAAAGTTTCCCTGTGCTCAATGAGATCAATTAAGCTGTTTTTCAGCTCCTTTTCCTTGGTTGATGCTTCTGCTTTGAGGAAATCAACCTTATTCTCGAGTTCATCTGCCCGAAATTTTTGCTGGTCCCTCTCCCTCCGACACCCCTCCAAGTCTCTCTGAAGCACCTGTAAAGCCTCCTTGTCCTGGACCTGAGCATTAAATTTTGAGGAGAGCTCAGAGAAGCTGGTTTTAAGCTCCACCAGCTCATCCTTCACGGCACCTAGCTGCTTGTTGCACAGCTCATCCTTCTTCTCCAGTAATGACCTTTCTTTGGCCAGCTGCTCTGCCTGTAACTTACACAGGTCCATCTCTCGCAAGGACTCCAAAAAGTCTCTCTGCAGCCCCTGTAAAGTTTCCTTGTGCTCAATGAGATCAATCAAGCTGGTTTCCAGCTCCTTTTCCTTGGTTGATGCTTCTGCTTTGAGGAAATCAACCTTATTCTCGAGTTCATCTGCCCGAAATTTTTGCTGGTCCCTCTCCCTCCGACACCCCTCCAAGTCTCTCTGAAGCATTTGTAAGGCCAGGTCCTGGTCTCTTTGAGTGCGATCGTTGGCCTTTACCATTTCCTTGTGCATGTTGATCAGATTCTCTTTGTAGAGCCTAGAATCATTGGAAAATTGACGATCTGTGACAACCTGATTACCTTCTTCTGTGGCTGTATCCTCGCAGGTGATCCTCCGCCTCATTGGCTTGTCCCCCTTGTCTGAGGCTGGCTGAACATCGACCTCAAGCTCATTGCTGACAATCGACTCTGCTGGTGCTATATTGACAGAGTTATCAATGTCCAGACCTGGGAACAGCTCCTGAATCTTTGCTAGTGCAGCAGCAACATGGCCTCTCTCCTGCTCCTGCTCCTGTATCTGCATGGAGAGCCATTTCCACATCATCTTCATGAACATGTCCACCTCTGAGCGGATCGAATCTATATAATCCAGCTCCTGCTTCCTGTATGGGTTGATGTATACATAGACGTGCTCTGCAAGGCACTTCTCAGTGAGCTTGTATTTCCCGTCCGTGATGTTACTGGCCATATTTCTGAACAGACACGTCACATCTCTACCCTTTCTGGTGGTTGCACCCTGGATGAGGTTATCTATCAAGTAGTCAAGGCCATCGACAAAGGCCTTAAACAACCTGTCCTTTTCCACAAACTTATTTGAAAATTTGCTCCTAAGTTTAAAAAAGAAATTTAGGATTTCCACTTTTGCAAATTTCTTAAAAAGGAAAACTTTGACCTGCCTTCTAATTTTTGTGCCTAAGGACTCTACCTCGACTTCATCTAATGTTCTAACAGCCGTGGCATCATGGTCAGACTGACAGTAAGTCTTCATAACCTCACCAATACTTGACAGTACCTGCTGTAGATCCTCATTAAAGCTGTTCTGGATTACACACCACTCCTGTGGGGAAAGCGCCAACAAAAAGCTTGTGCTCACTGCATGTTCCTGCAGAATTGACTTAACAGTAACAATGCTGTTCTCCCTGCCAGCCTCTGGCTTGCATGAAAAGTTTCTGGCCCATTTCTTCAGCAATACGATGATTTTCGAAGCTATACAAATATGGATTAACTCAGGGGCCTCCAAGGGCCCTGTGTTAATCCTCCTGGACACCGCCCATGCTATTAATGTAGTCAACGTCTCTGTGCTCCTGCTGCTGATGTCCTGCTGGACTCCCATGGCCTCCTTAAGGGCCTGAGAAATAGAGTCACCCAGGCAGCCTTGGACCTGTTCGACTGTTATCCACCTCTGTGAACAACTGGACCCAGAAGAGCTCTTTCTAGGACTCTGCTGTTTGTCGCTGAGTTTCAGTGCCACGTAAATATGCTTATATAAAATGTTGAGAATATCAGCACACATGCCTGTGACGATCTCTATGGCTATGCTGTTATCAGCCTCCATACTGAATTTGGCCCACTCCTCTGTGAGCTGTGAGCTCCCACCTGTGAGCTTTTTGAGACTTTCCATGGCAGGACGAAGGGCTTCCTTGGTCACTGCTGGCAACACCAGATCTAAATTTGAGCTCTGCATCTTCTTTCCTGAAAACTTACCGGACTCTGTGATAATCTTACCTAAACACAATCTGCAGTTGTTTGAGAAACAATTACTGAACTTAACTCTCCGCACTGCTTTTCTGCTGTCAGAGACTTTGTAGCTGTGATGACTTTGATCCTTTGATGTAGACATTTGATGACTTTGATCCTTTGATGTAGACATTTGATGACTTTGATCCTTTGATGTAGACATTTGATGACCTTGATCCTTTGATGTAGACATTTGATGGCTCTACCCTTTCTGGTAGGATCAAAGTTTGACCTTGATCCTTTGATGACTACATCAAAGGATCAAGGTCAATCTTTAGTCTTTGTTGGCTTCTGATCGCCAACTGGCCAGCGAATCAGAGTCAGAGAACCCTTTCTCATAGCAACCGTTGCCAGGTAACTCTGAAAACTGTTGCCATAGCAGAGTCTCTCAATGCACTGTGATGAAATAATGTCTGTTTTTAAACCACCTGATACCACTCTACTATGCAGTATGAAGTATATACAAGGTACAAGGAAGTTTGTCATTGTGCAACACGATACACAATGAAATTTAATCTAATCTAATCTAATCTAATCTAATTGCTTCTCCTCCTAGGGCTTTGAGGAAAACCCCCACAAATTATATATCAAAACGTGCGGTTCATCCCCAATCAGCGTGCTATGACTTCTCTAAGAGATCGTGAATTTTTGGCCAAGTTACCCCAGGTGATCAGCATCAGCTAATCAGGCCACACGTGACTAAAACACGAGTAAAGTCTCCTGTGATCTCTACTGTGTTTCTCAACCATTTTCACCATGTCATTGTTCAGCTACATGCTGCTTCAGCCTGGACTTGGACATGACCTTGCGATGACCATGCCCTGCCGCCTCCCGAGCCCCCTCATGATTTCCGTGGAAATTGTCTAATCTAATCTAGTCTAATCTAATCTAATCTAATCTAATTATACAGTATCTCACAAAAGTGAGTACACCCCTCACATATCTGCAAATACTTTTATTATATCTTTTCATGGGACAACAGTGAGGAAATTACACTTTGATACAATGTATAGTAGTGAGTGTAGCTTGTATAACAGTGTAAATGTACTGTTTACAAAATAACTCAACACACTGCCATTAATGTCTAAACTGCTGGCAACAAAATTAAGTACACCCCTAAATGAAAGTGTCCAAATTGGGCCCAAAGTGTTGATTTTTTGTGTGGTCACCATTATTTTTCAGCACTGCCTTAACCCTCTTAGATTAGATTAGATTAGATTAGATTAGGTTAGGTTAGGTCAGATAGTACTTTATTAATCTCTTTGGGAAAAACTCCCTCAGGGAAATTGAGAATGGGCATGGAGTTCGCCAGAGTTTCACATTTTGCCCCTGGAATCCTTGTCCACCCCCACCCCTCCACCCCCCCCCATGACAACATCATGGAGTTGGTGGATGTTAGAGACCTTGTGCTCCTCCACCTTCTGTTTGAGGACGCCCCACAGATGCTCAATAGGGTTTAGATCTGGAGACATGCTTGGCCAGTCCATCATCTTTACCTTCAGCTTCTTTAACAAAGCAGTGGTCGTCTTGGAGGTGTGTTTTGGGGTCATGACAGAACAGGCTCACCCAGAACAAGCTTCGCGATGGTCTACCAAAGAACATGAGTGCATGTGCTCCCCATCATATCCAGAGGTTGTCTTTGGAAGATAGACGTATGAGTACTGCCAGCATTGCTGCAGAGGTTAAAAGGGGACGGGGGTCAGCCTGTCAGTGCTCAGTGCATCAAATCAGTCTGCATGGCTGTCATCCCAGAAGGAGGTCTCCTCTAAAGATGATGCCCAAGAAAGTCCGCAAACAGTTTACTGAAGACAAGCAGACTAAGGACATGGTTACTGGAACCATGCCCTGTGGCCTGATGAGACCAAGATAAACTTATTTGGTTCAGATGGTGTCAAGCATGTGTGGCGGAAACCAGGTGAGGAGTACAAAGACAAGTATGTCTTGCCTACAGTGAAGCATGGTGGTGGGAGTCTTATGGTCTGGGGCTGCATGAGTGCTGCCAGCACTGGGGAGCTACACTTCATTGAGGGAACCACAAATGCTAACATGTACTGTGACATACTGAAGCAGGGCATTATCCCCTCCCTCCAGAAAAGGAGCAGCAGGGCAGTATTCCAACATGATAATTACCCCAAAACACACCTCCAAGACGACCACTGCTTTGTTAAAGAAGTTGAGTGTAAAGGTGATGGACTGGCCAAGCATGTCTCCAGACCTAAACCCATGAGCATCTGTGGGGCATCCTCAGAAAGAAGGTGAAAAGGATTCCAGTGGCAAAATGTGAAACTCTGATGAACTCCATGCCCAAGAGGGGTACTGAAAACATTTTACCCAATTATATGGCTCTAGTAACTTAGTTGTATTCAGCTTTAAGCTTGTAAGAGTAGACATCCTTGATGAATGATATTTGTTTATATTTTATTCATTTTTGGCAGCATAGATGTGGGATTTACATTTGAGGAGAGGTATATGTTCCCCCACACTGTATGGTAGTCTTTGTGTTTACACATGATCAACATGATAATGCCTTAAAATTCCAGCAGTGTTAATCTGTTGGCTTAAACCAACTCAGCTGTACACACGGTAATGTGCTTCCTTTTCAAGTCTGTCTGGAATTCCCTCAGGAAGTCTCTCTTCTCATGTGTGCAGTGGTGGTAAATACATAAAAAAACAAGTTGACAACAAGTTTTGGAATTTTTTAACTTCCTTTCTGAAGGGTCATCTCGATGTTTAAAAGCCTTGGCTGAGGTATTCACATATGGGGAAGCTGTCTGTATCCGGTTTCTTTTGTTGCCACAATCCTTGATTAAACTAGCACACACCCCTCACACTGTGCAGCCACTGTCACAAGACGGGAGGGCGGAGTCAGACAGTCAAAGTCCACAGCAGGTGAGCAGCAAGTCAGTCAAGAAGACAAGAGACATACCTGAGATATGGCAGACAGGTTTTCAGACTAAAAGCGTCAGGTTTTTCTTTTGTGGTGTCTTCCATCCTTGTCTGGCTGAGAAGCATTTTAAACTTTTCATTGTCTTAAGCCCCTTTTACACATGCATACAACTGAGAATATCCTGAAATGTTCAGTTTGTGTTTGGTGTCTGAACATTAAATGCCTGTTTTTTTTGATCCAGATTTTTTTCTGCCAACCATATTCCCCTTCATCATCAATTTCCCTCCCCCACCCAAACATGGCCTGACAGGAAGAATAAATAAGAAATGCAAAAATTAACACAACATACTATGTGCCTATTGAGGGCATGAATTGGCAGCAACTGAAGCAAAGGATATTGATTGGTCAAAAAATATGCACAGATGGGGTGTAGAAAATATCAGATGAAGTCTGAGTGACATTGGCAATTTGGTTACAAAAGGAGGCCATATTGACAGCTGTGTCAAATTGACTTAAGGTCAACCTTGAAACAAACAGAGAAATAAAGTTCAGGTAGTCCTTAAGCCTGCTAACAAACACAACCTTCTGACTTGTAGAGACGGGGATTCCAGTTTGAGACTAGGACTTGAGTTGTACATAAGTCACACCCAGAGGTGACTTCAGACTTGACTTGGGTTGCTACTTGGACAATTGCACCCAGTCACCCCAAAACGATAAATGCTAACATCATTAAACAGATAGATTTTTGATACTGAAACCTAAATCATTAAAACAATCCAAAGGAAACTGTATAAAAGAAGTCTATCATTTACCATTTAACAATGACAATATAAGCTTTATAGACTATTATTCTGTTTGAGAGGCTAAATGGGTTTGTTTATTTAGAGTATATTATGACTACTAGTATATAATGCATAACAAACACATTATAAACATTGTAATAAGGTTTTATGATGTGTCACACTGTGCTTTTAATACAGTAAGACAATACTTTTAAGCACTCGTAACATATATTTAAACTTCATAACAGTAATTATTGTTTATTAAATAGCAGTGTTTGTAATGAGTTATAAACATCCTTCTACTCTGTTATATTGACCTTATAGGTATTAGAAATTTCAAATATTCATATTGCTTCATAACAATAAATACGAAACACTGTAAAGCATTTTATAAAGAATAGTGAGCTCAGGTATTAATTCAGTATACAGTATATGCAGGTCATTAAGTGTATTTAAAAAGATTAAAATACATTGAGACTTCATTGTAATCAATTTCTAACACATCATTAACACCATTATAGCTCCTTACAATTAGAATATAAATTACTTTAAGTGGTCCATAGATGCTCTGAGTAAAATGAAGATGATAGATTCCCCATAGACAAGAGAAGCAAACAAAATAATGTAAACTTTATTTTTTAACGTTTAATTAGAACTTTTTTATAATCAATATTTCAAACCCTCAGTGGTTCAAATTCAAGACAATATAATTTTTGGTACCATTAAACAGTATCAGATGCATTTTATCATTTCCCATTAAAAATTAAAGTCTCGTGTGTGTTCACCACAAACCTGATTTCTGAAACTAATATAATAAATCCCATTTACTTTGGGGGTTGGGAACAGAGAAGTGCTAACTGCTAACTCACTTCCGCGTTTTTGGTCTCAGTTCTGCGCCACTCTATGTGAAAGTAAAACCTCGACTTTTATTCTGAAAATCCAAACCGGAAACGCGTTTCTTCACATGTCGCTTGACTCCGAAGTTTTGAGGGGCAGGGAAGAAAGTCGCTGGCAACCGGGAAAATACGGTGATACAGCAGGTGGTAAACAAACATACTGACCGGGAGAAGTGAAACAGGGATGAAGTAAGATGGCTGTGTTGGAATTATACACCCAGGTAAGAGAAAATGTCACCGGTGTTTTATTTAAACACGGAGAGTTTGGTGTTAATGTGGTTTTACTGAGACATATGGAAACTATGTCAGGACTCAAGCTAGCCCCAGGGATGTAGAGAAGACTTGACACTAAACTTTTTATCTCAAAATTATAAGCTAAAGTTTTAAATATCACCCTGTTCAAGTTGCATTTAGACTTAAACTATTAATAAAAGACAAAACAGGCCCTCGTAGTTCGTTGAGTCGGCGCTCTGAGTTTTATGGAGTTTAGTTGAATGTCACTCTTTAGAAACTTGTATGACCTTTTCACCACTGTAACCCTGTCCTACAGTACAACAGAGTGTGGATCCCGGATCCGGATCATGTGTGGAGATCAGCAGAGATCAGCAGGGACTTCCACTTAGGGGATAACTCTCTTGAGCTGCTTCTTGAAGATGGCACAGTGAGTGAAGTGTGGCTTATAAAACCCTGAGTGGATTTATGATGTGAGGAGAAACAGCTGATCTGACGTTTTCATGACACCAGCGTGGAGTTGTTTGCAACGCAGTTTTTATGTTTCTAATCAATTAATCTTTATTTTTTGTAATGGCTGGGAAATATATCGATTATATAGATTCTTTATATTTTTTCTGCAGAAGTTTATCAAAATTAAAAATCTGGATTTTTTTTCATCACTTGCTCCAATTCCAAATTGTGTAATGTTTGAAAATATGTACATAAAACTACAGTTTTTAACTTACAGATTTAATCGACTTTCCCTCAAAAAAATAGAAAAAGCACCCCCCCAAAAACAGCTTCTCAGTGACACAAAAATGACATGAATCAAGTTTTGCCTTTACGTTGTCAAAATATGTCCAAAACCAAACAAAATTTCCCTTTAAAAGTCAAAGTGTGTGTCATAAAATGTCGATTATGTAGTTCAAACGTAGGTAGGTTTGTCTACGTATATATTTAGGATGAATTTAATTCCCAATAACGTGGTGACACTTTTACTTTAACTTTATTTTATTGTATTTATTGTATTTTACTGCCTGGTTTTTATTGCTCTTTATTTTTTTATTCCTTTTTGTTTGCTATCTATTGTAAGGCACTTCAGTTCACCTAAAGGGTTGTTGTAAAGGGCTGTAGAAGTATTTACATTTTACATAAACACTGAACGCTGAGGTATTTTCACAGTATATTAACATGAAACTCTGATCAAAATTTAATCTCATTTAAAAAAACGAATACATGAAAGTGCTTGTGCAAACCTGACAGGGCCTACCATCATGAACTTACAACTGGAGAAAGTCAAGAAAAAAAAATCTCGATTTTTAATTTTTGAATCTCCTTCAGCAAATTATTCGATATACAATCAATATATTGCCCAGCCCTGTGCACATTTTTAGGCTAAAATGTGTTTTTTCAATGAGATTCAATATTGATCAGACACTTGTTAATATGTTTCAGTGTTTATGTAGACAAACTACATTATCAACATGTTTTGACATGCACTTTAACCTTAGAGGGGAAATTCTGTTTGGTGGGGGAATATATTTTGGTAACATTAAGGCAGAACTTGATCTGTGTCATTTTTGTGTCACTTTTTGAAAGGGAAAAAAAACAATTAAAATCTTAAATTAAGGGTTGTGAAAAAAATGGGAATTTTATTTTTTGACTGTATCACCTAGCCCTTATTTGTATACCATAATAAATGTTATCTCAAGACACTTCATAATAGAGCAGACTGAAGCAATACTCTGTATTTTATCTCATACCCCACTGAAGCCTTGGTGGAGATGTGAGTGGGTGGAGGTAGGGTGGTGGGCAGTGACAAAGGGGCTAAAGAACAATTGATGATAGTGGCAAATTCACAGATGCCCCCACCATAAATTTGTCCTCATTACAAATGTCTCTGTTGAACTGAAATTGATTAGAGGTTAGCCTTTTGAGATGTAAGATGTTATTTTCAAGAAGGCCCCTCTCTCCATATCAGGGGTCATCAACTACATTGGTAGAAGGGACAGTTTTTTACTTGACATATGCTATGGGGGCCGGATTTGAACAAAACATTTTATGATGTAATCATTTTGTCTGATTAACTTAATGGTAGTTTAATATTTTTTTTTTTTTTTTTTCCAAAGCATACATATTTCTTAGCTTTGAAAAGCAGATCAGTCCCTGTCACCAGTACTGCTGTCGAACACTGTTTATTTCTTCACTGAAGCAGAGCTGATCAGCATTTGCTCTGGCTACTATTGCTGTGGCTTTTTACTAATGAAAAAACCTGATCCAACCCCCATTAAAAATACTGAACTATCCCTTTAGGACAGAGTCAAGAACATTTCGATACACTAACGTATTCCGATATTTTGTGGCAAAAACTTTATAGTTATAGAAATTAAGGGTATTTGTTTTAGTGTTGCAGTTTAGGCTCCAGCCACTAGTTGGCAGTAGACATTCAGCCATTTAATTCTTCATCTCTCTGTGACATCTATTACCTCCATCAAGGAGGTTAGGTTTTTCCAGTTTTCCTTATTAACTCGGCTAACTATAGTTCCATTGAAATGGGAACTGGGAAGAGAGCAGCGGGGGTTGCGTCACATCCCAGCCAGACATGTTCCAGTTACTAGGCTGGTAGAGTTGGGGTAGCTGAAAGACATCCAACTTCGAAGTGGAAAGCTCCAGCCAAAGGGGGTTTCCAGTACCATTATATAATTTGCAACTCAGAAATGCCTTGGCAGGGATACGTTCACTTTGAGCACTTGTAGTTGTTTTTATTTGTGTCACCGTGAAGGACAATAAAGTTTATCCATGTTGCAAGCAGAATTATGTATAAAAAAGCCCCAATCATCTATATAAGCACATCTTAGGTTCTATTTACATTAAAATAAGTTGTGATATGTTGCCCTGCTTCTAGTATTGTGACATGTAGTAGTGATATATTGTGTTGTCAACCCTGTACTGCAGTATGGGTTGTATAGCTACAACCGGTTCCTGAGATGCCCTCTGGAACCGGTGGAGGGGGTGGTGGAGAGGAGGACTGCAGCCAAGCTGTCCTCCATGATGGACAAAGACTCCCACCCCCTCCAACACACACTCACTGCACTAAGGAGCTCAGTGAGTGACGGAGAGGTATCGCAGGTCCTTCCTTCCTGCAGCTGTCAGACTTTATAACAAAAACCTCTCCAGTGTGCAATAAACCACATTTATATTTATATGTGATACCTAAAATGTTTCACCGCAAAATACCAAACATGTACATAGCCACCATATTTATATTATAATATCTCAAATCTCATCCTGTAAAATATCAACATGTACATAACCATCTGTCAAACAACAAACATGTACATCAGGACTGTAAATATGCCACTAACTTTATAGTATATACTTTTTTACACTTAAAAAAAAAAAAAAGTGTTTCTATTTTTTCATTACTGTATTTGATTTGTAATTACCTTATCTTTCGGTACTTCTCCTGTATCCTGCAGCTGCTGTATATTTTGGAATTTCCCCCTGTGGGACTAATAAAGGATATCTTATCTTATCTTATCTTAATCTCATCAATACAAAATCAGTAAAATCAGTTCTTCAACCACAAATAATGGTTTTAGAATGTCCTTTATTTTTTTTGCAATGTTGCCACACTTCATTTAACTTCCAGTAAATTAAAAATAAATAAATTAAAGATTAAACAAATAACTGAAATGAAAAATTTCCTTTTTCACTCTCTTTAAATTACAGTGGATCTAAGTGGTAGTTACCTCTGCCAAGCAGGTTATGTTTGTTTGTCTGTTTGTTTGTTGGCAAGATTACACAAAAAGTACTGGACAGATTATGCTAAAATGTTCAGGAGCTGTTGGTAATGGGCCAACTTAAAAATGATTAGATTCTAGTAGTAATCCAGATAACTGTCATTAGCAAATGATCATTTTTTCTCACGAACTGTCTAACTAATAATGATATCAACATGATTCTGAATGCTAGGTGTGGGTTTTCGTGGTCAGTGAATCATATTATGATGGTAACTTTATCATGGAATTATTGCTTATAGATGTAACAGCAATATGTGAGCTAACTTGGCGGAGGTTTGCACTCCCCGAGTGCTTTCTAGTTATTGTATTGTTTTTAACTTCAGGTATTAAAAATATCAACAAGCATTCACCTGTCTGTGTTCCTTTGCAGGAGTACAACCACCCTGTCGACCCGTCTAAACCTCAGCTACCTCCTCTCCGTAACCCAGACATCCTGGTCGGGGAGAACGACCTCACGGCTCTCAGCTACCTGCATGAACCCGCAGTTCTGCACAACCTCAAAGTGCGATTTGTGGAGTCCAGAATCATTTACACTTACTGTGGTACTGAAACAACTCTCAGATTGTCAAACATCTTTAAGCAGCACGATGTTGGCAGCTTCTTGGCTCAGTTTTTTCTCCTTCCTCGTTTTCAGGTATCATCCTGGTGGCTGTAAATCCGTACAAACAGCTTCACATCTATGGAGATGCAATCATTCATGCTTACTCAGGACAGAACATGGGAGACATGGACCCACATATATTTGCAGTGGCAGAGGAGGCTTACAAACAGATGGCTCGGTAGATAAAAGTTAAAATTGTCAGCATAAATCAGAACATAAAAAGACAGTATCATGGTGCTGATACTCTTTAATGTCCCTCAGAAACCACAAGAACCAGTCCATCATCGTCAGCGGGGAGTCTGGTGCTGGGAAAACTGTGTCAGCTCGATACGCCATGAGGTACTTTGCTGTGGTGAGCAAATCTGGGAGTAAGACTCGAGTTGAAGACAAGGTCCTGGCATCCAATCCAATAACAGAGGTATGATTATAGTGGACCAAGAGCACTGCTGCTCCATGTAATGATTGTGTCCTAACTACAAAAATGCTGGATGTTTCAGCGCTGTGAGTAGGGATGGGAGTTGATAAGATTCTATCGATACCAGTGCTGTTAACGATTCTGCTTATGGATTCAATTCTTAATGATTCCTTTAACAATTCCTTCTCATTTTCAGTATAGGAAAAAGTTGCGCTATACAGGTTTTCAAATGTCAAACACATCACTCTTGATATTTAGTGTTGTGATTTGTAGACAAATTCCTATGCAAGTTCTGCAAGCATCTTTTTGTAAAAAATTAAGCTATAATTTTAACCACTTCTGCCCTGTGTCTTCAGGAGTTTTGACTTCTTTGTAATCATTTCTGCTGAAATCTTCAATTTGCGAATTGTTAAGCACAGAGACTAATGATATCATTTTTCCTGAGGGGGTTTCTATCAGTTGTTTCCCATCCCTAGCTGTGTAACTTTATTTTTTCTGAACCATATTGATTGATTATTACCTTTCTGATTACTCTTTTTGAACCTATTTAGGTCTTAAACATGACCAGAATTACTACAGTGCACCTGTTAACATGAGAGGATTGCATCCCTCTGAGAAAATGAAAATCAGCTCTGTTTTTTCCGAATTAACAGGATAATTATTTCTAAAAGATGTGATATTTCTATTTTCAATGCTCTGTGTTCCTGAATTTTCTTTGAAAAAATCACAACAGTTGGGAACAGGAGCCATAGACCTCGTCAAATCATGCAGTCATGGAAATCAATTATTTAAATACTCTTTTTATTTTTCATACATGCTGGACAGACTGAGAAATTATTTTGTTGGTACATGATTGGCCTGTGCTCTAAAACTCCTTAAAGCATAATATTGTCACTTACTCTTTGACGATTCCATGCAGCCCCAAATTATGAAAAAGCAGTTGTAAAATATGGTTCATCCATGGTGCTGAAGCCAAACTACATGATGGAGCACAGGTTCCAAATCTTAATTTACATTATAGATCTCTGAGGAATAAAATCAAAGTGTCTGAAGCTGTGGGATCATTTGAAGCTTTTCCTTGCTGTTTTAGTTTTCACAAAAAGAACAAAAGCTATCAGCAATTCTTTAAAGGGCATTGTCGATGTCAACAATTTAAGTGTATAGTGATACTCATCATATCATGGCCTCTGTATCAGGATATGTATCATGTTGCTGAAAATACCCAGACCGATTACATAATGGGTTATTGATAAAAGACAGGACCAGTCCGGACTGCATTATTGAAATCTGCTCCAAGGTCTTTTGGTTGCAACTAAAAGATCTAAGCTCTGGAAGTGATGTTTGGACCAGTAAGCAAAAGGGGTTTTAAGTCAGTTAGGTCCAGGGTCTGAGTCTTTAATTTGAAATCAAGGCTAGAAATAATGTAAAAACTTATAAGGTCCTAATTACCTCCTTCAAGGAGGTTGTTTTCGCCAGGGTATGTCTTTGTGTTTGTTTGTCTGTTTGTTTGTTTGTTAGCAAGATTACACAAAAACTACCAGATGGATTTACATGAAAATTTTACCAGAGGTGTGGTTTGGTCCAAGAAGTGCTTTATAAATAAAGTTTATTATTATTGTTAGGAACTATAAGTAAGTATGCACAGTTCTGGATTTTTGCCAGTGTCCAATATCCAGATATTTCCAAAACCACTATCTCCAATTCCAAAACTGATATAAACACTTTTTTTTTTTTCAGGAGTACAATGTCTCTATCTTATAGAGGCTGACCTGTTACTTATATTGTTACAGTGTGAAACAGATATAAAACAACAAGAATAGCACTTGGTTCTCTAGTGGATTATAACAGATTATTTTTTAGTGTAGACATCTAGTAATGATTCATCTGTGCACTCTGCCAATTTAAAGCCAATATCAGGAAATATAAGGAATAGAATATAAAAAAAATTGGGCCTTCAGATGGTGTAAATAATGTGGCTTATTGTAAAAAATCTAAAAAGGTTTTAAAACAATAAAAATAAAATTCAGGTCCTGGGTAAATTAACAAATGGCACACAAATTGTACTAATTTTTATTTGTCTTGTTTCTTAAGTGTCTTTAAAAGTTTAAAAGTAGAGTTTTGAAAAGTGTGTTGCTCCCTCCTGACAATACCGCAGCATTTGCCCTAAATTCCCCTCAACAGTGTCTGAATGGAGCAAACCTCCCCATCCCCCATTGAGCTGTGGTTTGTAGTTCTTTATGAGATGCACCCCACAGCAAATCTTGTGCCACTGACTTGTCTTTATGCTGCTGTTGTACATGTTTGTCTGTTTTTGTTTGTTTTGAATGGCCCTTTCTCGAATAAATAAAGTTGTCTAAATTTGGATTTTCTGACTGAGGTGATTTCTCTGACAGGCGATTGGAAATGCAAAGACAACCCGCAATGACAACAGCAGCCGTTTTGGGAAGTACACAGAGATCAGCTTTGACAAGAAGTTTAGGATCATTGGAGCAAACATGAGGACGTATCTCCTGGAGAAATCAAGAGTCGTGTTTCAGGTAGTACAAAAAAAATAATTTGTAAGAATGATTCCTTATAGGCTGCTTCACAGTTTTTTACTTTGTATTTTCAGGCAGAAAATGAGCGCAACTACCACATTTTCTACCAGATATGCTCCTGTGCTCAGCTGCCAGAGTTCAAGAGCCTGAGACTGTGTGAGTGTTTCATCGCTGTTGTGATTAATTTCCTTCATTTTTACTGTAAATGAAAAAAAAGGAGCTGAATGACATTGGGAAAAATTTGATATAACTGTATTTCCCCCCGTGACATAAATTGGGGTCAGGAAATATGCTGTCTTCATATACCAAATTCAGTTGGATCTCAAGTCCCTTTTCCAATTAACCCACTAGTTCCTCAATGCTCACTGCAGCCTCTTGATAATGACTGTAATACAGAGGGAGAGAAAGAGAGAGTGATGACATGTTTTGCAGCTTGCAGTTTTATTGTTTTTGCCTGCATTGTTAAAATGATAGGCCAACTTGTATTTCGTCTTTTCGTGTCTTGCCTCACTCCCGAGTCCATGGCAAGCAGGTAGACACCATTCTTTTGACTGTGTGTGCAGTACCAAGAAAGAGACGGCCAAAGCTCGCCCACTGCTAGTTAGCTTAGCTCAAAGACTGGGGGTCAACGGGTATAGCTAGCCTGTCTCTGCCTACAGTCATCAGATAAACTCTTCAGCAACTCTAAACGATCCTGTGTGCTTGTTGTTCCTTATTTTTTTTATGTTCCTGCTTCTATCTTCTACTATCATCTTATTATCTTCTATTACTGAACAGAGGCTTTGTTTTGTTGTCCTACTTCCAAGGTGGTTTGTGCTAGGGATGTGACGTTTGCGAACGAGTTGAGTCTTATGAACTGCTCTTTTAAGTGAACAATAAGAGTCGATTCTTAGTTGTGAGTGAACCATAAGTTTACGAGCCATTCTTAAATTTGCAGGCAGTATTCTTTTAAGAATGGCTTGCAAACGACCGGCTCACTCACAACTGCAAATCGATTGTCAGACTCGACTCGTTAGTGAACGTCACATCTCTAGCGGAAACCACCGTGGAAGTAGAACAACAAAACAAAGCCTCTGTTTAGGAGTAAAGGAACAAAATATGATGATAGTAGAAGATAAAGTATGATTCTTATCCCTAGTAACCAGCATCGTCTCTAGCTTGTCTGTGCATGTTGAACAAAAAAATGCCAAAACTCTGTGTATTGTGGTCTCGTTCTATGAGTCAGCGTTCTAACTTTGTGATATCAGGTGGACTTTTATCGTAGAAAGTCAAGGAAACAAGGAATTTGCTTTTTCTCCCCTTGCCTGTGTGGGTCTGTCTAGGCACTCTGTTTCCTTCCCCAGGCCAAAAACCTGCTTGTAGGCTAACTGGTTACTCTAAATTGCTTAAAGGTGTGAATGTGACAACAGGTGATTTTAGTTTCCGTCATAAAACAAACAAATGGAAGCATGACCTACTTTGAGTCACAAGATTAATTGTTCATCCCTAAAATATAATGTAATATTTTTATCTACAGTGAGTGCAGATAAGTTCCAGTACACCTGCCTGGGCGGTGAAATCACTATTGAGGGTGTAGACGACAAGAAAGACATGCAGGAAACTCGACGGACCTTCGCACTTCTTGGTAAAAACTGCTGCAATTTTCAGATCATTCTTTGAAGTGTATGAACTCAAATGTTATTGTTTGCTTTTTGAATTTCTCAGGATTGAAGGAGGACTTTCAATCAGATGTTTTTAAAGTTTTGGCTGCCATTCTGCACCTGGGAAACGTGCAAATCAAGGACTCAGGGGACAAATCTTCTGTTTCTGTGAGTCTCAATCCTTCAATCCTCAAACAGCAGGAATCAAAGTTAAAACTCAATCCAGGTTCTTCTTGTGTATCTTTCAGCTCAGTGATCCTCACCTGTCAGTTTTCTGCGAGCTGCTGGGTGTGAGCGCAGAGGGGTTGGTGCGTTGGCTGTGCCATCGAAGGATTGTGTTGGTGGCCGAGACTGTGGTGAAGCCGGTGCCCAAAGAGAAGGCGGTGAACGCCAGAGACGCTCTTGCCAAGCAGATCTACGCCCATCTGTTCGACTGTATCATCACCAGAATAAACACGGCACTACAGGTTCCAGGAAAGCAGCACGCTTTCATCGGTGTTCTGGACATTTATGGGTAAAACAAATTAAACATTTTGTCTTCTAGCTGCTTGATCATCATCTCTTTAAAGACAAACTTTATATCTTAATGTATTTCATCCCCAGCTTTGAAACATTTGACATCAACAGCTTTGAGCAGTTCTGTATCAACTATGCAAATGAAAAACTTCAACAGCAGTTCAACCTGGTATGCAACCCAGTCATGGCAGATTGTTTCCAAGCACTGCATAGACCTCCTCATAACTCTGAGGCTTATTGAGCTGTTTTTGTCCATCTTTTAATCAGCATGTGTTTAAACTGGAGCAAGAGGAGTACATGAGAGAGGACATTCCCTGGACTCTGATCGATTTCTACGACAACCAGCCCGTCATTGATCTGATCGAAGCAAAGATGGGGATCCTGGACTTACTTGATGAAGAATGCTTGGTAACTAAATAACACCATTTGACCTTTATGTTATCTTTGTAAGAGACAATGAATGGTTGTTATTATGCAAGGGAACCAAAGTAGGGGGAGCAGGAACCGACAGTCAAGCATTTTACTTTGAAAGGGTTCCTTCCCTCAGGATGACAACCCACTGACTACGATGAATCCTGTCGCTGGTTTTGGCCACTGCCCTAGCTGCATGGGAATTGAGCATGTACCTGCTGGTTTTGTCAGTAGCATAAATAGTTTTACAGCTAATGATAAAGGTTGATTAATCAGACAATCTTAACTTTTTTAATGTACATCTTTGGCATGATTTACAAAAACAACTTGATTAAAGAAAATATAGGGGGAGTAAGACATGCCCGTCTGCTGCATGGGGTGCTGTGGTGGTGCAGCAGGTTCGTATGCATGCCTTTTACAGCAAGAAGGTTGTAGGTTTGATTCCCTGTGTCGACTAGAGCCTTTCTGTGTGGAATTTGTGTTGACTCCAAGTGCCTGTGTGGGTTCCTCCAGTTTCCTCCCACAGGAAACTCCCATATAGTCCAAGAAGGTTCATTATGTCTATGTTGATAATATGCTTGTACTTTCTTTTTTAGCAGACAAGAAGATTTTTTAGTTCATACCTTTACATGTTTTGACGGAAATCTTCCCTTTTCATCAGAAGTGTCACTTGATGTTAGCGTGACGTGTCCTTTTTCAGCTGATCATCCTGTCAGATTTGGCAGGTCGACCATGCCTCCTGCTGTCTGTCTGTCAGTCTGTCAAATCAGGATGATCATGATGGTATGAACCTAAAAACCTTCTTGTCTGTTAAAATGGAAAGTACAAGCATATAGAAAACTCCCATGTTTAAATGCTGGTACCAAGAGGCCCAAAGTGTGCCAAGAAAATATCTCCCACACCATTACGCTGCCACCTCCATCCTGGATATGTTGAAACCCTATCATCTGAATGTAGCAGCAGAAATCAAGTCTCATCAAACCAGGCGAAATGTTCAGAGAAAGGGTGACACCTATTTAAACTAAATTAAAATGAGGAATCAACATTAACATGTACAGATGTTTCTCTTAACAGTTTCCTCAAGGCACTGATCAAAGCTGGCTGCAGAAGCTGTTCAACTACCTGGATGCTAACCCTCTGTTTGAGAAGCCCAGATTATCAAATGAAGCCTTTGTGATTCAACACTTTGCTGACAAGGTGCAGTGTGTCTGCAGAGATACGTTACTCAAACTATTTCAACTTTGATTATAGACACCTTTTTGTTAATGCCAGATTTATCTGTTTACAGGTGGAATATCAGTGCAGAGGATTCCTAGAAAAGAACAGGGACACTCTTTATGAAGAACTGGTGGATATTATGAGAGCCAGTAAGGTAAACAAAGGCCACTTTTGCATTTTCTGGCATTTAAAGTGCATGGAAAGGATTTGTATAAAAAAATGTCAGCCATGCACCTTATTGATGCCATTTTAACACATTTCAACTGTGTCTGACCCTTATCAGTATCCGTTTTTGGCCAACTTTTTCCAAGAGGAGCAGCCTCATCCTGTGAACAGTAAAGGTGTGAAAGTGAGGCCTGCCAGGCCCGGCATGAAGGCGACTAATAAACAGCTGAGAGCCTCTGTGGGAGATAAGGTGGAAATGTTTACCAACTGTCCCTGATCACTTGAGACTGAGATCATTAGTTGAATTTTCCATAATAGTGTGTTTTTACCAGTGTGCATGGTCTTAATTAAACTTGTTTAAAGGTTTTCTTTCTCATGAATGAAATGCTTGAATGTAGTTCCGCAGCTCCCTGTCTTTGCTGATGGAAACTCTGAATGCCACTACCCCTCACTATGTGCGCTGCATTAAGCCCAATGATGAGAAGCTTGCTTTTGAGTGAGTAATGATGGATGTTTGATGCGACGAAGCCAACTTGATATTTCATGCCTTTGTCTTCTGTGTTAGAAAGTTTTGCTTTTTCATTTTTTAAAGATACGACTCGAGGAGGGTGGTGCAGCAGCTGCGTGCCTGTGGAGTCCTTGAAACAATCCGCATCAGTGCACAGAGCTATCCATCCAGGTGATTTCTGAGATGATTACCAGCAAATCAGCTCTCTGGTCACCTTTTATTACCCTGTGTTAAACTTTGTTATAACTAACATGGTTCTGTCAACAGGTGGACATATAATGAGTTTTATAGCCGATACAGTATCCTGATGTTGCCTCAGGAATCTGGTCTCAACGACAAGAAGCAGACTTGCAAAAACGTCCTGCAGAGGTTGATTCAGGTTGGTCAGCTTTAAAAATAACTCTGTCATTTGCTATAGAGCACTAGGAAATCTAAAATTACTGTTTGTACCTGTTGGTAGATTAGTCTTACAGTGAGTCAGTTAACTGCCTTCTACACAAAATACTGGACAAAACATGAAACACAAAACACAAAAAAGATAACCCTCTTTAAATAAGATGTAATGAGCCACTACCTGACAGCTCTGTGCCTTTGTGAAGTATGAGTGGAGGACACTAACAGTACAGTGATAGGTCAAGCACAGGGAGGGGGGGTGGGATTTTTGTGGTTGTGTGATTTGTGTGCATTTTATTAGAAAAGGATTAACATGAACCTCTAATAACAACATTTGAAGTCAAAAATCAAATTATCCTTGAGTCATATCCTTGCCGTCTAAAGAAAATAACATAGAGCTTTCTTGAGTTATCATATTCAAAAGGGATGACCATAAGGCTTCATGAAAACAGCTAACACAGGGGAGACATTTTTTTCTAAGTTTGACAGAACTTAGTTGAAGACTTTTTAATACGTCACTTCCACATCCAGAGATACAATGACTTTTGAGCATGTTGCCCACAAATATAATCTGTCTTTTGTCAATTCAGAGTGGATGTTTGTAGAAATTCCTTTGAGAATTCTTGATATGTTTCAATTTCATTCAAGGGGCTAAAGTGGGACTCCATGACCTTGATCTTTGAACTTTGACCTCCAAAAGCTGAATGACTCTTACTTTGACAGGGCTTCTCACAGACATATGGAGTATGGAGCTAGCTAGTATGGAGCTAGCCAATGGAAAAAGGTAGCCAGCCACAGGTTCTAGTGGCCTTCCCATGAAACCAAACAGTTCATGTTTATTTGACATTACTGTTTCACCCTGGTACAGCTAAAGTATTTAATGAACAAAGTGCAATCATTTGTTATCATTGTTTAGTCAAAATGTTTGCAAAATGCTAGTACAGGGAAAATTAAAAATAATAGTTTAAAAATGTAGGTGACTGTCCAGATTATTAATAGATGAAAGTTCTTGGTAAAAGAGGAAGTCTCACGTTAAAATTCTGAGGCTCTGCGGTGTGGTTAAAAGTCTTTTTTTTTCAACAGGGATGTGTAAATGCATTTTGATGAGGCTTCAACAGACATGGAGGGACTTTAAAAAAAAAATGTAATTGTCATATATGTTTGGAGCATATATGAATAACTATTATTAAATCAATTGATTTTTTTAAACCTTGTATGCAAAACATTAATGAAAGAATCTAGTGAATTATTCATAAAATGTTTTTGTGGAAGGTTTTTAATAATAAAAAGATGGATTAAAATGTAGAAATGTATAACCTAAATGGGCAACCAATCTAGGGAGATTCAAACTGTATAAGGAAAATAAATGTCATGTTTGGTAAAAATATTGTTTTCGCTAAATGCATTAGAAAATAGCAATATGTTATTTTTCCAAAATATTTATACATGTATGCCCACTCAGGAATTTAGTCAACAGTAGAAAAAAGTAGCCAGCTGTACCTGAGTTAGTGGTACACTGTTTGGCTGGCAGCTGGTGCTTGTGGGAAGCCGGATATGTCATGTGTGCAAAGTTTGACAGAAACTCCTCGAAGCTTTCAAGACATACTGCTCTCACAAACAAGAGACTGCCATGTAGCTCCATGGCCATGACCTCTGACCTCTAAAATCGAACTGGTTCATCTTTAAGCCAGAGTGGCCATGTGTGCAAAGTTGGAAGAAAGGTCTTCAAAAGTTTCTCTGGATATTGCATTTACTAGATTGCTTATCTGGAAAGGGTGAACATCAGACGTAGTGACCTTGACTTTTGACCTCCAAAATCTTTCCACTTCCTCCCTCAGTCATAGTGAAGGTTTCTGCGTGTTCTCCTTTTGTGTGAACAAAAACAAGATTGTCTTGTAGTTTCATAAATTTGATCAGTGACCTCTAAAGTTTAATCAGTTCATCCTTGAGTCAGAGTTGAAATTTCAGCAAATGATAACAGAAGATCCCTCAAAGCCTTTGTGTGATTTTGCTGTCACAAGAATATCCTGGATGGACAGATTGATGGGACACTGAACATTTGATGCTTTCAGGTTCACTGACGCAAAGGCATAAAAACAAGTAAAAATGTGGCAATAGTGAAAACAAGATAAACTTTGGAAGTCAATGAAAATATGTCAGTTAGTTATGGCAGCACACCAGGGTTGCTGTATTGTTTTGACTTCTCATTTTTTAAATGCTGTGTTGCTTCATGTGCATCACTTTGACCATATTATTTTCTTTCCAGGACCCCAATCAGTACAAGTTTGGCCGCACAAAGATCTTCTTTCGAGCTGGTCAGGTTGCATACCTGGAGAAGCTGCGGCTGGATCGTCTGAGAGGAGCCTGTGTGACCATCCAGAAACATGTCCGTGGATGGAGCCAGAGGAGGAGGTACCTCCGCATGAGAGAGGCGGCCATCATACTTCAACAGTACATCCGGGGACAGAGGACTGTCCGGTAGGACTTAAATCTTTTTGTCCTGTTTGCTCTGTCATATCTGTTTCAGTCTCACTTTGAACATGTATGTGCTCTCCTCAGTAAAACAGTCACTGCTACAACACTGAAGCAGAGCTGGGCAGTTTTGGTGCTCCAGAGACACTGGAGAGGTTACCGCATGAGGCAGATCTATATGGTTGTTCGTGTGGCGACCATCACCATTCAGGCCTTCGCACGAGGATGGAAGGCTCGCAGGCAGTTTAAGAAGGTCTGTAACTGAGATGACAGGCACGTGAAATAGCTGAAGGCTTTAACATATTGAGACACAAGTGTTTAATTCAACCTGCTTCATTATGAGCTAAAAATTCTTCAGAAGAGTGTAATGACATGATGTTCTGCTGTCCTTCTCGTATCTATCAGCTGATGAAGGAGCACAAAGCCCTGGTTCTTCAGAGGTACGCCAGAGCATGGCTCGCACGCCGGCGTTTCCAAACCATGCGTCGCCTGGTGCTCAATGTTCAGCTGTCCTACAGAGTGCAGCAGCTCAGAAAGAAGATCGACGAACAGGTGAAGACATTGTCAGATATTATTCAACTGTGGCTTTTACATCCTAGAGATAACTGACTCTGTACTCTCACAGAGCAAGGAGAACCGTGGTTTGGTAGAGAGGCTGACAAGCTTGGCTACCATGCACTCTCAAAACATGGACAAGCTTCAAGGTCTGGAGGTACAGCTGGAAAAATCCACTCACCTGAAAGCTTCTGTGGAGGCAAGAGAGAAGAAGGCGAAAGAAGAAGCTGGTCTGGTAAAAATAACCTTTGAGATATGACTGCCTTTTATTTTATATATGCATCATTTAGACTAGCTTAACGCTGAAGTTTAGGGTCCATATACTCACCATTAACTAGCTCTTTATTACTCTGTATTGTCAAAATAAGTGCTTATTACTACTTAACTACCTTATTTATAGTTTTCCTATAATACCCTCATAATTACCACTTATTAAAAGTAATTTAGGGAGTTGTTGATCATAATGATCCTCATTTTCTTTGCTTAGCCTTGCTATACCTGCTTGACCCTTATAAAGTAATTGTGCATGATTATTTTTTATTTATTAAATCTCACCAAAAATGGTATATACTCATGAATTAAAGTACAGACTTAAAGTTAGATGGGTCATAATTAACATGAATATGTCCTCCAGGCTAAAATGATTTTTTTTCAATGACGAATTCAACAGTAGTTAAAAAATACCTGATAGGCAGTAGTTAGGAGGTTAAAGGCAGGGTTGGTAAACAGATTTACATACACTTTTTTTATACTGGTTAAAATGATTGTTATGTCCCAATGGCAATCAATGCATGATGTGTTCTTAAAAGAGGGAGATGCTACGTTCAAATCCATGCCAGTTTGACGTGATTACCAACATTGCCTTGAAGGGGTATGTCGTTACTCGCCTTTTAACTGTAGAGTATGGTCAAGTAATTAGACCTAAATAGCACTTACTAATTGCTCATAAGCAGCGAGTTTACTACTAACAGTATGCTAAGAACAACTAGTTAACGGTGAATATATATATGGACCTTAAACTAATGTGTTACCAACTTTTTGTTGATTATGAAACTGTCTGTTGAAATCCTCTAATGGGTAGTATCCCACATTAAATTTCCTCTGGGCATGCCCTCACAAAGATCCTTTAGGTTGTTCATCCAAAATTTTCTTGACTGTATTTAGCAGGAAACAACATAGACTATTTATCTCTGTGGTACATTGAATTGCTTCGCAAGACACATGTTTAATAGGAAGTACATTTTGAAAAGGTTATTGGCCTGACGGGGATGAAATAGGCTGCTGCCACTTAAATGCATATTGAACAGCATCTTCAGGCCTGAAGCAGGAATGGGCAACTTTGATGGCTAAAGGGGCCACAGTCACTTTATTTTTTTTGTCAGAGGACCAAACTGTCACATATTAGTAAGTCTTAATTCTTAAGTTTTAAAGTCAGAAAAAAGGCCACAGCTTTGTCGAAAATGTAGCACACAATCATTTATTCTCTCAGAGTGTAAGGGCAAATTGTTATGCTTAATTTAATGAGATAAACACAGAATTAATGCCTATCAAGCAACTTTTTAAATAGAGTATTAACCAGTTGAATGCTTATATATTTTTATTTTGTAAAATGGATAATGAAAAAGAAATAATTAAAATTGATGCAGTATTTATCAATTTCATTTTTGTCTCAGATTTATTTTCAATTTAAAATATATTGAAGAGCTGTTTTGAAGGAGGAGGGGGCTCACTTTGGCCTACTGGCCCCTGGTTTCCTACCCCAGTCCGAGAGGAATTGTGGAATATATTTGTGTTTTTGTTAAACTCATGAGAATTATCGTATTATTACTTTAACTGTTATCTCTTTAATGATGGTCCATATCAACATGATTTCTTTGCATGCTTTTAATATTATCTGATGCCTCCAAATCACTTTGTTTTTTTTAACTGTCATTTATTTGTCTTTTATGTATACTTGTGATGTATGTCTGTAATTTATGCCTGTCTGATTATATACAGCATAAAATAAACTGGCATTTAAATTCTCAATCTAGACAATTGTGCAGCTTGAGAAGGACTTGGATGCACTTAAACTTGAAAAGCAAAACCTAGAGAAAAAGTTTGAAGCCACTGCTAAGGAGGCCAAAGGTAATATGAGTCAAGATTATTGCAGTACTTTAATTCTTTTATTTCAGATTTAATGTTTTTGACTGTTTTGACACCATTTCAGAGAACTATGATCAAACAAAGAACAGTCTTCTGGAGGAGAAAGAATATGAAACACGGCTTAGAAAGTAAGTCAGAAAAACATGGGATTTGTTTTTTTTTTCATATATGAGTAAATCCAAAATTGATTGATGACACACTTGCTGACAGGATCGCAGAGAATAACCTCGAGATCCAGAAGCAGGACCATGACAAAGACGTGGAAGCTCTGAAAGAAGAGATAAAGAAGCTGAAAGAGGAGCGCGTCACTCTGCATAGGAAGATTGAGGAGGCAGGGCAGGTGAACGCTGACCTGCAGGAACAGGTCATCCAGCTCACCAAACATGTCAAAACCATCCCCGAGCTGCGGCGGGACCTCAACAATCTGCAGAACCAGAAAAATAACATGGACCGAAAGATGAAGCAGCAGGCAGAGGAAGCAAGAGGTACAGCCTACACATGCAAATAATACATGACATTGTTCTGTCGTTTGCTGATGATGTCTGAATATTTCCCTGCAGTTAAAATGAACGATATCACAAGACAACTTCTGGGTGGTGTAGTTGCAGAGGAGGTTCTTTTGGGGTAAAAAAATAAATGTATAATTCTTCTATTTTGTAGTTTTTGATCTGTTAGTAAGAAATATAATCTCACACATTTTATTCTTTGTAGGCTAAGCCCAGAGGACTCTGAGAAGATTTGTGAGGTTGACTGTGTGCCCGTAGCCTTTGATGGCCTACAAAAAGCCACCAGGTCTATTTACACTGACATATTTCGCAAAGCTTTCATTAACACAAGTGTTTTGTTCTACTTTTAGTGACTTGTGCACACTTGTTTCTGTTTGGTGTGGTGCTGCAGGATCCTTGAAAGCCATCAGAGGGAACAGAGAGAAAAGTATGAGACCCAGGTGGAGGGCCTGAAGTTGAAAGTGGACCACCTTCAAAATGAAAACAGCAAGTTGCAAAATCTGTTTCAGGAGAAGAGCAACATCAACGAGAACATTCGTCAGGAGGTGTCAAGACTCAGCAGTGAGAACTCAGTGCGTGGCTGCTTTTTTTTTTTTATTACCTCAGACAAAGAGTTTATGTTTTTGCCGGCATTTGTTTGTTTATCCGTTTGTCTGTCAGCAAGATTACTCAAAAATGTATGCATGGATTTTGAAGAACATTTTCAAGGAATCTTGGTCATGGCACAAGAGAGACGTGATATGATTTTGGAGGTGATCCAAACCTGGATGTGGATCTAGGAATTTGTCAAGGATTTGTTAAAAGTGTGAAGTCCAGCAGTTTTCCACATATTTGAAAATAACTCTCCAGACAATGATGGAAATACCTTGGCAGTGCTCACGGGGCAATTCAAGTTGGTTTCATATTTTGATTTCAATCCTGACAGGACCTACCATCATGAAAACTGTAAATTTTCAGTATTTATATTTTCAGACATTGCAACAACTAATTATTGAAGTAAGTAAGGACAAAAAAATCTCCATTTTTGATTTTTAAATCTTCTGCAGAAAATAATTCGAACTAGAAAAACACTCAGAGAGCGCAGACCTCCGCCAAGGTGATCCGGATCAGTCCCAAAATTTAATCAATTCTTCCATATCCCATTTCCAACAATTCCTAAAAATTTCATCCAAATCCGTTCAGAACTTTTCAAGTTATTTTGAACACAAACAAACAGACAAACAGACAGACAGATTAACGCCGGCAAAAACATAACCTCCTTGGCGAAGGTAATTAATTGATTTAATTGATATATATATAGCCCTACCCTGTACTGGTCACAATTACAGGGAAGACACATAGACAGCCAGCCATTATCACACACTCACACCTAAGGACAATTAAGAGTCACCAATTAACCAAATAACCCATTAACCACTGGAGGTAGAGTTAACCTTTGACCCAGATCCTCTTGGGACAGTTTGAGAAGAGAGAAAATTGAAGAATAATAATTAACCTGAACTTTGGCTTCTCTCTGCCCGGACAGATTGCTTCAGAAACTCATTTTACTTTATAAACAGTTAAACTGATTATGCTTCGTCTCAGTTATTTACGAATGGATGTTTCTTTTCTGTCTGTAATTGTGGCAACTATGTTGGTCTAAAGTCTAATCAAAAATATCTCAATACACAATGTCAAGGCCTCATAGAGAAGTGCAGGGGTGACATTTTTTTGTAGGCAAACACGAAAGATAGAATCGTGCAAGTTCCCTCGACTGCAAGCCCACTAAATGCCTACAGGATTTTTCACTGTTTTGGATAATTGCTGATAAAAAGCTCTGTGGAGAACAAAAACTTAGGAAACTCAGATGTTCTGCTCTCTGGGATTATCTTATCGAACCAATCCACATTGCAAGATTTTCTAAGATTAAACGTTATCAGCGAGATGGTGGCTTAACTTAGAAGCAACCATAATACTTAACAATGTCGAGATGCTCTGTTTAAGCTCCTGACATTTAGAGGCCCCTTTCCCCGCTTAGGCCAGGTCCACCCTGGACAACCATTTTGCTCTGAAGTGATTGGTCAGTTCATGGTCCATGCTCTTCACTGGGCTTGCTACCCAGATTTGTGTTTTTTCTTTCTTTTTTTTCTTTTTACTTTTTTTAAATTGTATTATCTTCAGAGCACAAAAAAACTGGACACAAGGCTAACAGTGTTGTGTGTACAAAAATATGGATGAATTAATAAGCATAGAAATTACAGGCACAGATACAAGCAGTGTCCCCCTCCAAAACATACATATATATATCAAATAAAGTAAAGAATAATGATAATCATAATAGTATCAACGTTTCAGATTTGTCTTCTTGCAGTATCGGAAAGGTACCCTGCAGACTTGATCATAATTTGATGTGATCCTCAGGTTATACCGGAGCTGAAGCTGCAGGTTTCAGACCTGCAAAGACAAAACCAAGAATTAGAGGCTCGTGTGGAGGAGCAGAGAGCAGAACTAGAAGGTAGAGTTTTGTGTTTTGTTCAGCTATTTAAGATATGCTCTCTTTTCGTGGTTTAACATGTTTACATTTTATGCCATTTAACAGAAAAAACTGAGGAAATCACAAACGTCCTCCAGAAGAAGATTCAAGATGAGAGCTCACAACGCAGGTAAAACAACTTAAACCAGAGTCTGAGATTCTCAGTGAAAAAAAGAGAAAGTAATGTTGATTCTTAGCCTCCTTGATTTTTACTGCTCTCTCAGGCACTTTGAGGAGAAAGCTGATGAGCTGGAGGAGCAGAAGAGGGAGCTTCAAGAGCGAGTGGACGAGCTGGAAGAGGAAAGTGATCACTTGAAGCGCCTGCAGATGATGGAGAGTGAGGCCAAAAGCAAATTGAGACAGGAGATTTCTCGGCTTACAGCGGAGAACATGGTGTGTGTCAGTGTGTGGATATATAGCAGGTGTTTGTCTATGTCAGTTTTAAATGAGGTAACAAATCACGCTGCTCTGTTAGGACTTCGAGGAGATGCTTGACCACAGGGCCAGGCTGATAAAGAGACTTCAGAGTCAAATAAAGAGCCTCGAAACATCACAGAAAGGTAGCTACTTCAGATACCCAAACATTTTCAATACTTTAGGTTATACCATTGCATAATTTTCACATTTCTCACACAGCAAAGCAAACGTCTGCGCCTGCTGTTCCAAAGGATTTCCTCGGCATGTTAGAGTATAAGCGAGAGGACGAAGCCAGGCTCATTAAAAACACCATCCTGGGTATTCTCCCTCTCTAAACTATTACCAAAATATCAACATTAAGAGTTTTCCAGCCTTTTCTGTTTCTCTTTTTTGATAATGATTTGTTCCTTTACTCTCTCAGAGCTAAAGCCCAAAGGAGTGGCGGTGAATATGATGCCCAGGCTGCCGGCATTTATCCTCTTCATGTGCATCCGCCATGTTGACTACCTGAACGACGAGGCCAAACTCAAATCTCTGATGAATGAAGTCATCCAGGCTGTTAAAAAAGTCATCTTGGTGAGGTTAAGTCTCAGTCCAAGAGCTCTTTTTGTCCTATTTGTAGTGAAAATACTGGAGTCCAAAAGCTGTAGGAAGGAACAGGGCTGGGAGATACTGTGTATCAAGTTTTTGAAAAGTAATTATCTATTTTTAAACAAGTTATAAGTCCAGATAGTCTAATTTTTATTGATATAGTTGATGCGCTAAATAGCATTAAGCGAGCCACCATTTGAAGTAATTCTCTTGACTGTGTTTGGCCTTCTGCCTTTTTCTGCTCTGCTAAAGCAAACTTCCCAAAAATGAAACAGCACATCCCGTCTTCTTGCAACAACAGTGCTGTCAGCAGCACCAACATGAAGGGAGAAAGAAAGACAGGAAGACGGGGCTAGATGGTAAAAATTAGGGATGCACAATATTATCACATCAATTGGGTACCAACAGATAAAAAAATAAATGATTGCGTATATTTACAACTGATATTTTGAGCTTTGAATGTGGCCATAAATATTAGGGGTGTCCCGATCCGATATTGATATCGGATATCGGTCTGGTATCAGCAAAAAAACAAATATCGGATTACATCGGCCCTCATCTAAAATCTCCAATATTAGCTCTCCGATACAAGCAGTCCATTCTAATGTACTTTTTATTTATTTAATTCAGTTGTAGAATATGCTTATGTTTAAGGTAAACAAAGTGGTTATTTTGCAATTTAAAAATATATGTTTTTGTTTTTATTGAATTTGCTGAGGTTACTTTCAGGGTCTTCTAATTTATTTTTTATTTATTTTATCTAATTGTAGTTTATTCTTATGTTTAAGGTAAAATTTTATTTAACCCATTGGTTAATAATAAATGGCTCAGTTTTTCTCATACCTACTATTGCTGACTACTGTTCTCTGATTGAGTAATCTCACTTGATCAAGCCTTTTCTTACAGTCCATGCCACAAAATAAGTTATAAAAGTATATATGATTCCTGCTGATATTGTATTGGACTGATATCGGTATCGGCCAACAGTCAAGGCTGAGGTGAAAAAGTTGTATCGGGACACCCCTAATAAATATCCCATTTATTGGCTAAGATTTTGGCAAAGTGTACAATGTATAATGATCAATATTGAATGTCCACTGTTATAAATCAAAAATAAAATTCATTAAAGAATAAAATGTTTTTCTTTCTAATACACTTTTGATCAAAACTTTAAGATCAGTTGAAAAAATTGCAAGAATTTACATTTTGCACTGTTGGATCTTAAGAAGGTGCTAAGTAGAGCTTCAAAATGCAAAAAGAAGAAATGGGAGTGAGACAAAAAAAAAAATGAGTAAGCAATTTATTGCAAACAAACATTAAACTGAAATAGGCTGTTCATCAGGTGATCTTTGGGCCTTGTGGTATCATTTTGTGTTGCTGGGTTCTTGCAGGTTATTACTGTGCTTGGGTTATTTTCTAAGTTTTATGTCAAAGCATTTTGTAAACCTCTGTATCAAAAGTGCTATACAAATAAAGTAACCATTATTATTATTACTTTGTGGAAGGGTGGGTAGCACCGGCGTTGTCAGTAGGAGCTTACATAAACAGTGCCTGGCTTTGCTGAAGTGTCAGTTAAGGGACATGTGATACTTTCTGCAAATCATCAGTGGTTCATCAGGGCATTATTAAGATTAGGGGTCACTGAAGTACCTGTAGCTTGTGTTTGTTTTAAACTCCAAAGGCTGAAAATGTAACCGATATTTTTTTTATTTCAGAATTTCCACAAAGACTTGGAGCTGCTCTCATTCTGGCTCTCAAATACCTATCAGCTGCTCAACTGTCTGAAGCAGTACAGCGGGGAGGAGGTGACAACTTAATGTTAATTTTTTCAAAGCTCCAACATGAATCCTTGCTTTTTATTTTACTTTAGGAGCAATTTGACCTCCATGGAAAACAAAAAAACTAATTATTCCTGCCACAAGCATGGATAAAATGGCTTGTACATAAAAAATGACTGCAAAAATGTCTAAGTACAGAAACAATATTATTAGCTCCAACTCTATTTACCATGATTACCTACCTATCTAAATGACTGGTCTTTGTCTTTTGATTTCCTCTTATTAATCACATAGTCTTAGGATAACAACTCTGATAGACCAATGATGATGAGCTAATTTTATTTTCTCTCAGGATCTTGAAAAATTACTCAGTATCACTAAAAAAAGAGCATTTATCCCAGTATACAGGGTTCATATGAGTGCTTGAAATCCTTGAACATGCTTGAATTATATATTGCATTTTCAAAGTTTGGAAAGTGCTTGAATTTGGGACAGGGTGCTTAAAAGTGCTTAATTTTTTAACCATATTGTCACATGTGAAGTATGGAAGTACATGCAGTATTTCAATTAAAAAGAAATACATATATTATTTAAGTAATATAATACATTGCCTTCATAAGTTATGCTGCAACCAACTTCAGAAATCTGACAAAATTTTGACCAAATCTTTCCGATGTGTTAGGTAAGGATCTATGAAAGGTTAGCTTTTTTGTGAAGAGAATGATTTCATATTTACAAAACCAAGTCAGAGTTAAGTCTACATACAGGTGAGAAATGTAGATGGATACACTCTTGATGCTTTTTCCTGTAATTTGTCATCCTCCTGTGGACGATGATTACAAAAGACAAATAATTATGTCTGTTCTTATGTAGCATAATGTCATTTCTCACCCTGATTGTTGAGACATTTACATGGTTTTCTTTTATTTACCGTCGCCATAGGAAGCTTGAAATGTTTAAAATGCATCTTGAAAGTGCTTGGAAATGCTTGAGTTTTGCTTAGGAGAAGGTGTACGAACCCTGAATGTAACTACACAGAGGAGTAGGGATCTTAAGAAATGACTTGGACACTATTAATGCTGATGGAAAATGTAAAATCTATGTAAATATGATTGTTTAAGGCTTTTGTAGGTTTCTTTTGTCAATAAATTCCTCTTTCATTATATTCTTATTTTGCTTTCTTTCCATGAAAGGAGTTCATGAAACAGAGCACTCCTCGTCAGAAGAAGAACTGCCTGCAGAACTTTGATTTGTCTGAGCACCGGCAGATTCTCAGTGACCTGTCCATCCACATCTACCATCAGTTTCTATCAGTCATGGAAAAAAGCCTCACTCCTGCTATTGGTATGTACAATAAAATGTTCTTAACAACACTTTCAGATTTTTGTTATCTGCCCAAACATAGACCTTTGTGGTTGTTTTCCTTCAGTCCCGGGGATGCTGGAGCATGAGAGTTTGCAGGGGATTTCCAGCATGAAGCCGACGGGTTTCAGGAAACGTTCAAACAGCATGTATGAGGACTCAGAGACCTTCACCATCTCCTCCATTATCCAGCAGCTCAGCACCTTCCTCTCCACCATGATTCAGCACGACATGGAGCAGAGCCTGATCAGACAGGTCGTAAAGCAGCTCTTCTTCATGGTTGGTGCCACCACCCTCAACAACATGATGCTGCGTAAAGACATGTGCTCCTGCAGAAAGGGGATGCAGATAAGGTCTGTGGCTGTGTTCATTATAATAAGACAATATGTTGTCCAGCTGATGTCTAATAGCTTCTGTTTGTGCAGGTGTAACATCAGTTACTTGGAGGAGTGGCTAAAGGAGAAAGAGCTGCAAAGCTCGAATGCTATTGACACCCTGAGGCCGCTGTCACAGGCCGCCTGGCTGCTGCAGGTCAACAAGTCCACTGACGACGACGCCAAGGAGATCGCTGAAAAATGCACAGAGCTCAACACAGTTCAGGTAGCTTTCTAATACCGTGCCTTCTTTTTATCTTTAATTTGGACGGGTTATTTCCCTAACACATCTAAATTAATTTGTCTAGATTAATATTTTCAAAGCCAGAAACGACCTTAATATTTATATCTGTAATAGTTTGTATTTATAGCAGCCACAACAAGACTGGACATTTTCATAGTAACCTTGGAATCACTGGATGTCACGTTAATTGTTGCTTCCAATCGTCTACTGGTTGTTCCACGTTCAGTGGTCGCTGCCTGGGTTCAGACTTGACTTGTTGCTCCTTTCTTGATTATCATTAAACACTCTGCTGGATAATGATAGGCAAGCAACCACTCTGGTGCTGATAGCTGCTCTGTTTATTATTCATGTTTCTGCTGCTTACTTTTTTTTTTTACTTTTGCCAGATTAGTCCCATTAATAATATCTGTTTAGATGAGATGAGATGTGCATTTGTGGAATGAGCAACACAGGTAAACATGTCGGTAGAGCCCAGAAAAATATGCAAAACTCTCCTCTTTCCCTGGATAAAAGCCTACAGTTCCTCAGTGAAGCAAGGGTGAGGAAAAGGTCTTCTTGATGTCTTGTCTTTCTGGGACGCGCACTTTGACTTCACCAGTTTGCGCTGCCATCAGTTCCAGTAGTTGTAATTGCAGTCAAAGCTGGGCAGCATGTCTTTACACACCATCTTTTGTTGTTGTGTTGAATGAGAGCCCCTTTCCATTATTTTTTTTTACAGTGTTGCTTTCAAGTGAAAAATACAACAAAACTATTTCATGATTTGATAAAAACAAACAACTTTTGTATTGAATTAGTCTTACAAAAGATGGTATACAAGCAAAGACTGTGACAAGTCATGTAAATAAGGTAAGGCAAGTTTATTTATACAGTGAATTTGTATAAATAGGCATTCAAAGTTCTTTGTCGAGTTGAAAGCAGAAAAATGGATAGATAGATAGATAGATAGATAGCTAGATAGATGGGTAGATAGATGGATATATAAATAGATGGATATATAGATAGATAGATAGATAGATAGATAGATAGATAGATAGATGGGTAGATAGATGGATATATAAATAGATGGATATATAAATGGATAGATAGATAGATAGATAGATAGATAGATAGATGAATAGATAGATGATATATAAATAGATAGATGGATGATAGATGGGTGGATAGATAGATAGATAGATAGATAGATAGATAGATGGATAGATAGATAGAAATAGATAGATAGATAGATGGATATATAGATAGATAGATAGATAGATAGATAGATAGATAGATGGGTATATATACAGATAGATAAATAGATAGATTCAAATAAAATTCAAGATGACATCAATAAATATGACAATAAGCAATATAAGATGCAGTATCACACTATATTCAAATAAAGAGAGCAAAAAAGAAATAAATATTACATAAAACTGAAAAAAAAAAACATTTGAAGTCAAAGTCTTATTAAAGATAAGAACAATGTTTTAGACATGTTTTACAAGAAGTGAACAGATGTAGAAGGAAAGAGTAGATCATAGGCCAATAAATTTGTATTGATTCATGCTGTTGTTAATGAAGTGAAATGAAAGCTTTTCCATTTGTAGGTTGTCAAGATTTTAAACTCCTACACACCCATTGATGATTTTGAGAAGAGGGTGTCGTCCTCGTTTGTGCGTAAAGTTCAGGTGAGCTGTTAATCTCTCTCAGTTTATTTAGGCAGCAGTAAGCCCTTACTACTCTTGGGTGTGATGTTTAAACCTGTAATAGTTTCACTATAATGACTTTATCAACCTGCTCTTCTTCACAGTCACATCTAAACGATCGTGAAAGCTCCTCACAGCTGATGCTGGACTCGGACTATCGCTTCCAGGTCACGTTTCCTTTCTGCCCGTCGACACAGGCTCTGGAGCTGCTGCAGGTCCCCAACAGTCTTCATCTGGATTTTCTAACCAGGGTCTGAAAAACATTTTACTCTTTATGACTAAATCTCAGTTCAAAGACACATGGCTGTATTCTGTGTGTAAATGTGCAGAGTTTTATTAATATATTTATTCAAATGTAGAATTTTTAAAATGCAAGTGATGGCGACTATATATCAACGCCTCCATAAGGGAAGTTTTTATACTTTTTTACTTTTTTCTTATTTTACTTCTTTGGTGTGTCAGCCATGTTATTAGGGCTGCAAAGATTCATCAGTAAAATAAATGCTCAGATTTTATGTCTGGTTTTATAGTTTAAACTTGTTTTTAGGCATGTTGGTCCAACAAAACATTGAACACATTTACCCAGCTCATAAATCTTTTAAGTCTTTGTTTGCTTGACAATATACATTTTTTGTTTTGTCTTGTTTTACAGCTTGTCAGCCCTCATATGTGTTTTTCAAATATGAGAAATGTAAATGTTCTCCAAAACTGCAATTATGCTGGAGATGAAATTTTAACACAGCTAAAACTCAATTTTGAGCTAGTGTATCTCTCCAACTTTAAATAAAAAACATTTAATTTCACTTAATTTAAGCCACTTTAATATAAAAAGGCCAGAAAAAAATCTGTCAAAGTATAAAAGAAATAAAAGTTAGACCTGAATTGCTTACTCGAAAAAAAAAAAAAAAAATCTGCCGATCAGGCAAGAGACAGTCCATCTTTAGTGCCTTGAAAAAGAAACTTACTAAATTCAGGAGGCCTTCTGTTTTACATCTTAAAATATGTTGCTTGTGTATGTTTGTGTCATTACTTTTTGTTGTTATCAGCTGGACTTTTCTAGAATATGCTGCTCAAAATAAGTTTAGTGTGGAGTATGGTGGCTCAGAAGGTCAGGAGCATAATCACATCATCGAGCGCAAAAACATTTCATTAAAAACATTTTGGCAATTCTGCTGTTTTAATGTGTCATGAAGTATTTTTGTGTTTCATGATTTGTTGGTGTTTCATGTTGTGTCGTCAGTTAACATTTTTAAGTATGATAATTAATGATTATTATTATTATTAATAATTATGATTATTTACAGGTGCTGTGATGAAATGGTCCAGTTAAGGGGAATTAAATCAGTAAATTGAGATTGTTTGTATTCCAGATAAAAAAAAATCAGCTCTTTATCCTGATGGTTATTTCTTAGATTCATTTTATTACCTCTGCCAGATAAGTTGTGCTTTTGCCAGCATTTGTCCGTTTGTCTGTGAGCAAGATAAGTTATGAACGACTATCATTAAATTTCAGGGAAATGTTGGACATAGTACAAGGCACAGGTGATAAGATTTTGGTGGTGATCCAAATCTGGATGTGGCTTTGTTTCAAGAGTTTGTTAACAGTGTGAGGTGGGGCATTAATTTCACATATTTGACAATAATAATTCCCCCCCCGACAATGATGGAAATGCCTTGGCAGAGGTTTATGCTCTCAGAGCACCTCTAGTTATGAATTATTTTACCAAATACTGACAATTATGAACATTTAATAATGTATCTCAAAATGATAATGTGGTGCTTTGAATAAAATATTGAAGAAAAAATCTGGGAATTCCTGGAAAGTGTTTTAGTCGAGTTTTAAAAGCTGCTCTTAAAAGTTAAAAGTAATGGACACTGAACAGTAATGACACCAGAGTGTAAAAGTGTACATATTTTTGGTGTGCTACATTCTGTGTTTTGAATTTATCAACATTTTAAGGTTTTTTTTATTTTATGACATGTTCAGCACAGAATATTACTATTTTACAAAAATGTTTTTGTTTCATAAAACATGTTTTGTGTCATCCCTTTTAATTTTTGGTGTCTTTTGTTAAATGTTTTAGTGCTTCATGGACAGTGTTGGGCTGTGACAGGTTATTTGTAATAAAGAACTTTTATATGACTTTTTTGAGTAACTTTTACCATGAGGGATTACAGTTTTTAAGACTGTGGTGATATAATAGTTTCTCTACAAAGTCAGGCTTAGTTACTGTGTCCCTTGAGTTCTAGGCTGTTATCATCACTACATATATTAACAGTGACTAACCTGTAAAATGTTGTTGTTTTTTCTCATTAAATGTTTTGTTTTATGACATTTATCAAATGTCTGTATTTTTACATCTCAATGAATGTTTTTATGTCTCATTAAGTATTTTATTTTTTTCTTGTTAAATGTTTTTGTCTCATTCAGTGGTTTTGTCTTATTAAAATATTTTTGTTTCTTTCTCCTTTTTTGTGTCTCATTTATTGTTTTTACATCTCAGTAAATGTTTTTTTATGTTTATTTCTCCTTTTTGTAGTGAAATGAAATGTTTTACTTTTCAGAATTTTGTTTTTTTTGTGTCTCATGGAATGCTTTTGTATTTTATGAAACATTTTCACATTCAGTCATAGTTTTTTTTGTATCTCGTGCAATGAGTTCATGTCACAAAATGTTTATGTGTATAGTGAAATGTGTGTGCATTTGACCTTTTAGGCTGCCATACATTTCAGAATCAGAATCAGAAATACTTTATTAATCTCCAAGGGGAAATGCGGTTGTTTTAGCTGCTCATATACAAGCATTGCAGTAGGAAATATCAAATAAAGACATTAAAATAGATTAGAGCACAAATTTAAAGAATAAGTAAATGAATGTCATTAAAAAAAAAATAAAATAAAATAAGTAGGCGGGTTGCGAACATTAGTCTTCAAGCAGTATCAACTTCCTTATGAAAGAAAAAATAAGTGAGTTAAGTGAGACTATAAATAAGGCCAAGGAATTTACACTGTTAACATTAAAAACTTACAATATGAGCATAAAATGAGAACACTGTTTGTCCAAAAGCAAAGTCTGTCAGGAAGGTACAGTTTGATATTAACGTAATGAGATATTTGAGATATTTTTCTCCAGAAAATAATACAAATGCACAATATTATCGGTATTGGCCGATATTAGCCTAGAAAGTTAAGTACTGGCATTAGCCAATATTGACATTTTTGCAGATATTTACAGCCGATATATCAGCCACACATATCGACCCGATATAAAGGCCGGACTTTCGGTAAATTACACAAATGTACAATATTGATGCACCTTCTCATCACTGCATTGGTGCATTTAAAAATCAAGGGTTTCATTTTTGCAAGAGTTAAATGTTGTTTTTCTTGTTTTACATCTGTTCCTCACAAAAAATCACCGTAACACAGAAAGAAACAAAGTCCATTTTTGTTAAGTACAGAGCTTGTGCTTTTGACCAGAAATATCGGTATCGGCAATAATAAATTAAAAAATATCTGCATATCGGATGTTGGCAAAAATCCAATATCGTGCATCCCTAGAAAATAAACAAAAACACTTGCTTGGGTTTAAGTTTTTGCAGAATTACCTTAATTGCCCAATGTGAAAAAGGCAATAATTTATGTTAGCAGTAATTCAAATGCCACTAAATTTACCTAAGGACAGAAGGATCATCGTCGTTATTATTATTATTGTTATGTTGTGATTGTTTTTTGCATTTTTGATTTAATGTTATTTTTGTATCTATCCATAAGAATTAGATAGCACTTTATAATAAGCTCACACTTTTAAATAATAAATAGCAAACTATCACTTATAATGCCAGTGAGTATTTTCTGTGTACCATTTAAAGTGATGAAGATGCTTCATTGGAGCTTTAGTAAAGCCTAAGTTAATGCTCAGCTTCATGTTTAATCTGTTTTAAAATGATTCACATCTCTATGAGCTCCGTCTGCAGTGTTCATCAGTGCATGAAGAACAATCGTTGTTGTGTCCTCCATATTTAAATGCACTATTCAGCTGTGGAGTAATGAGGCCGTGTGAGGATGCAGCAGGAGGATGAAGAGTCCTCCTCCTCCTCCTCCTCCCCGAGCATCTTCTCCCCGTGACGTCATGACAGCAGCATCAGCTGTTAGCTCCGCTTTAAGCCTTTTCGCTGCCGACCGCTGCCTGCACAAAGGAAATATATGAGAGCCCCTCTAATCCCTGAAATGGCGACACAGGAGGTACAGCTGAACGAGACCCTGGCCCACCTGAAAACGGAGTCTGAGACGCTGAAGACGAAGCTGGAGGAGGAGAGGGCCAAGCTGCACGATGTCGAGCGTGAGTGCTGAAAATGGAGAGGCCTTGAATCACCTCGGCGATAACGCTGGGACGGGTCCAATGAGCGAGAAAAAATGACCGAAAACACCGATAAAATGCGAGCTAGTGTTTGCTTAAGGGAGGGGAGACGTGTGTGGATTTACAGGGGTGTGAATTTGTTTACTACGGCGCTATTTCAGGTCTGACAGGCGACTTCACAAATGTGTTTGTTTGCTCCATTTTACAGCCCACTGCCTCCATCCAAATTCACTCTGTAGCAATGGAGGTGGTGCTGAATCTAGATGTGTTCAAATAGAAGAAGACACAGTTTTAATGCATGTTTTACTAGTGCTGCAACCTAGGACTGGGTGATATGAACCAAAAACGTAGGCTTATTGTGCTGTTTCAGCCAAATTGTTGTGCATAATATCAATCACTTAGGAAATGAATGATTACTACAACACCAGAATTATCAACTGAAAGGTTGAATGTTGCATGTTCAATATCACCGCCACAAAAACAGGAACCCCTAATATTTGGCAAGTTTTTGTTTGTAAGTATCAGTACCAGCAAGTCAGGGCTTTCCACAAGCACCAGCTGCCAGCCAAATACCTGCCAGCCGCACAGCTAGTCAGTTTTTTTTTTCCTATGGTTGACTCAACCTTTAAATGTGAAAACAAACATAAATGTTTAGTCAAATTTAGGGATGCACCATGTTTCGGAACAACACCAGCGTCAGCAGATAAAAGCCTAACAAGCTAATTTTGTTGTCGGCAGATGTGAATAATTTTGCTAATCTTTACAGCCAATATTTTGGCCACACATTAGCCATATGTCTCCCGTACATTGGCTATAATCGTATCATAGTTGCTTACCTCATCGTTAATAAACATCCACTGTAATAAATCAGTAGTGCCATTTATTAGAGAATCAATGTTTTCATGCTTAACATTTGTTTCCAACAGAAAGAGATTGCAAACATAAAAGTCAATTTTATTTACGAGGTATACTCATAAAAAAAACAAACAAACAGTATCTGCATTAACAAATTTAGAAATATTCGTAAACCTGCAAAAATCCAGTATCATGCATCACTAGAAAAATTTTAAAAATGCTATTTTTGATGAGAATACACAGTTTAATTATTTTTTAGGGCATGACATTTATTTTCTGCTTAAAGTCTCTGTCTGCCTGGATAGGTTGCCTATTGAGGGTATACACATGTAAAATTTACACCTTTCTTTTCACAATTAAATAACAACTTTTATGTATTATTCAGACTTCTTTCATTTATGTTTTGAGTACAAGGTTTGAAAATGAAAAAATGTTTAATTAAGTACACTTCAATTACAAACAACCTTTACTTATTTTTATTTCTAAAAATTATACATATATAAGGTTGATCACTGGTATCAGTGGGTATTGCTTCTGCCAATATCTACAGACAATATATACATATTGGCCATATATAGCCCATATGGAATTGTAATACCAGCAGAATGCATTAATGTAATATATAATCCATTACTCTATCATCATTGAGTATGTTTATTTAGAAAGCAACAGTTTTTAATTTTTAAGAGAATCTAATTTTTTTTAACATAAATAAGGTCAATAATGTAGTAGAAACTCTGTATTCTTGAAAAAAAGTGTAAATATCAATAATATGTAAACCAGTAACTGACATGAGTTTGGAAGTTTGATTTATCATAAAAAAATATATAACAGTGCATTCTGAACTGTTTATAATAACAATAATAATCGTGACAAAACATTTTGACCAGTGACTTTGAAAAGTTTGCACATCTGAGAAATGATGGGGCTCCGTCTATCAAACGTGTCCACAGTGAATTAATCAACTTTACTTGTTTGATTCCAGGGAGGCGACTGCTGGACATCTTTGTTGGCTTTTTATTTCCAAAGACTGGTTACTCCATTTGTCTTTTGAAAGCTGGGGCTGGGCGATATTGACTAAAAATCATATTTTAAGATTTTGTTGATACAGAATATGGTTTTCACATTATCTGTATTATGAATTTTAATATGACTATTGAATAAAATAATTGATAACTATACCTGCCCATTACCTGGGGAAGAAAAAACAGAGTTTATTTGGTCAGTAGTGGTCATTTTTTTGCTTGTTTTAGTAGTTATTAGCTAGGGCTGGATATTATCAGCAGAATTCATATTTTAATGTTTTATAGCTGACTTGCATGTTGCATGCAGGATTTAAGGCTCGGCCTCTGTGTAAAGAATTAGAAAAGTGTTATAAAAATACAAAACAACTACTAATTTCAATATGTTCCTAGAAGGAATTAAATTGTTCCAAGGTCACAACAGTAGAAAATCTAAGCTCTCAGTTTAGACCAGTTCTGAACAGACATCCTAATTATGCTGCAGCAGTTGTGTGCATACTGGAGGCAAAAAGACATAAACATATGTACAGATATCACAGAAGCAGTGCTTATTATAATTAACATGATTGTAACTGCCATGAAATGATTAGTTGACTAAATAACAAAGAGTTAAAACTGGTCCAGCTTGAACAGGCTGCCAGTATGCAGTAATCTGACTTATCGTTGATATTCTGGTGTATGGTTTTTCTGCTGGGTTTTGCTGAGTCAAGAGTAACCATGTAAACAGGAGACTTTCAGCCAGACATTTTGATATTTGATTGATGATTAGTCTGTAGTTGCTGTATTTATTACATAAGTTAAAAAGAGAGCTTCATGAAGGGCCTCTCTGTGTTTGCATGCTGACCTTTCAATCTCTTACACTATGTTACATTACTTTATAGTTATGTCAGTCTTAATACAAAAAAATCATCCGATGTCCTGGACATGAGCACAAAGAACCAAAGTAGCATGCTCTGAGTTGCTCCCTGAATCTAGTGCTGACTGCAGACTACATGGAGATGTCCGTCTGTAACTTTGTCTTTTAAGTTGATCCACGGAGCCGAAGCAGAATAATGAGTACAACTTTTTGACTATTAACTATATAAACTAGAAAGCATTTGGCGAGTGCGAACCTCTGCCAAGGTAGCTCAAATATTGCTGTTAAATCTATAAGCAATAGTTCCATGATAAAGTTGCCATCATAATATGATTCCTTGACCCTGAAAACCCACAACTAGCACTCTGAATCATGTTGATATCATTATACAGTTATTGAGCAAAAACGATTGTTAGCTAATGCTGGTTACCTGGATCACCACCAAAATCTAGTCATTTTTAAGTTGGACCATTCCCAACATCTCCTGAAGATTTCAGCAAAATCCGTCCAGTAGTTTTTGCGTAATCTTGCTAACAAACAAAAAAACAGACAAACATACGCCATCAAAAACATAATCTCCTTGGCAGAGACAACTAAACTCTATGTATGTAGATGTTATCTTCTTGTAGCATATCTCGTTTTAAGAATGTAGTTGTAACTTAAAAAGTCAGTACATTTCCTAGCCCTACTCCAGTATAATGGACGTGACAGATGATTCACAGATTAATTCAATATTGAGTATTCAGACCCGCTGTTGTTTAATCCGTTGTCCTGCAGGGAATCAACAACCAGAGGGTTTAGATTCACAGCAGAGGGATAATGTGCTGTGCATTGTGAGTGTCTTTGTGTGACCGTGTGTGTCCGTGTGTGTGTCTGTAGTTCATCAGGTGGCTGAGAAAGTGGAGGGCCTGGGTCAGTTTGTCATGAAGACCCGGAGGACCCTGAAGGGACACGGCAACAAAGTTCTGTGTATGGACTGGTGTAAGGACAAGAGGAGGATCGTCAGCTCCTCACAGGTGTCTCTCTCTCTCTGCTCTTGCTTCTGTTTTTTGTCTCAGCTGGAAATGTTTTAAAGCAACAGAGAGGATTCAGTTAATTGTTAGAAAACTAAAAAAATGACTTAAATTCAAACTGTTGCTTCAATATGATCAACAAAAACAAGCATGACTCTCCTGAACAAGATTCATAATTTTTAAGACAAAGTGAGTTATTTATTTATTTGATTAGGAAAGTGCACAACAATCAACATTTCGCAATACTTATCAATGCAAATATGCCAGAATTAGCACAATAGCTAAATTTCATCTGTTGTCCTAAGGCAGATAATTACACAGAAAGGAAAAAACAAATTTAAATAACAGCACATTTCACAAGTCACAGTTTTAACAAATAAGATGGACACAATGTGCACACAACAAATAACTCACAATCTATCTGAAAAACAGGAAACAACAAGGCTCTCAGCAGCAGCAGCAGCAATGGAGAAGGAGTTACAGCGGAGGGCATTACAGTTTTGACCTGGGATGGCCCAGTTGGGGCACTGATTTATAAAGGATTTTATATCACACATAAAATTGACGTCACATAAATGTTTCAGCTTAATTTTTTAACTCTGAAAAAGTTAAACATGCTACTGAATTTTGCTGTTGGATTTCTGTGTCTTATTCATGTTTCGTGCTGCTTGGATGTGATAGACTGTGATCATTTTTTGCCTGCTGTCTGTTCTGTAACCCTGTAATGATTAGCTTCATCTTTGTCGCCAGTCGATATTTCCAAGTCAAGTTCAGCTCTGATGGCCTCCACTGTTTGCTTCTCTCTTTTAACAATAAGATGTTTTTACCAATAACAAACCCACCTGTTAGTTTAAATAAATCAAATAATTTACTGTCCTCTTAGGAGTTTAAAGGTGATTCATTATTTGATTAAACTTCTGTTCTTGAGCTCATTTCTCATTTTTCTCTGCAGGATGGAAAAGTGATCGTATGGGATGCTTTCACTACAAACAAGGTAAACACCTTCCCCTTTAATTACACTGATACTTTTACAGAGTTAGATTGTCTTTTTTCTTGCCCATGTTGGTTGACAACCAGGTTTTTCTCCTTTACACACAGATAAAAAACTGTTGCATCATTAGTTTTACTTCAGTCATTATTTTCCAATCAGTCTGGATTTTGACCTCTTAAGATAAAGCTACTCATTTTTACATTTCAGTTTATTTTACAGCGAAGTAACACTGGGCACAAAGTGTACAATCAAAATTTTTAAAAACTAAATCCTTTCACCATGAAGAGATTTGGACAAAGAAAACACAAGGAGAAAGAAAAGTCGATATTCTCCTCAGAAAAAGCCAATTATTTCTGCCCTTTAAAAATACCAGTTTAGATTTCATATCACTGGAGAGCCTGATTGGTATCCCTTACAGTGAGGTGTGAATTGTGCAGATAATCGAGTGGGAAGCACCTAAAATTGTGCCTAAGTCCCCTCCTGCCCTGGAGGCAGGCCTGCAGTTCCTCAGTGATGCAAGAGTGAGGAACCGGTCCTCTTGGGATGTTGTCTTCCTGGACACCTACCTCGTGGTCTGTCTTCGATGGCACCAGCATCAAGGAACCTGATCCTAAGTTTGGAAATGGTACTAGGGCCGACGCCAAGTAATGCTGCCACTGTATGTACAGGAACAGTGTCCAGTGTCAGGGGATTTTGGCAGTATTTGGAGCGCCACCTACACGTTTAGCTGTTTCTCATTCAACCAATGCACAATCCTTACATCTAAGGTGACTAATCAGGCTTTCCAACAGCACGAAATACAGTGAAGGGGAGGAATAATCAACTGAAATAACATTTCTAAACTTTTTTACAGGAGTATAAATAAACTAGAAGAACAAATATACTTGGACATATTATACAGAGTTTCTTTTTATGGACAGTTTTGCTTTTATATACATCTATTTTGTTATATGGATTATTTTATATTGCATTCAAAAGGATGAATCCCACCCTCTCTATATTTATGTATGTAATATTTTATTATGAGTCATGGTATCAGAGGAAAGTGGAGTCATAAAGAGATTTATGTTGTGGTGTTATTTTATTTGAAGGTTTTTTGGGCTGAGTAGAAGCAAATCTATGTATTTATCTAAAACATAGCAATTAATAAAAATAAGTAAAGTTGGTATTAAAAGACTTTGTGTCACTGAATGTTCATATTGTTACCAGAAGAAAAGGAGTCCCACTGGTTTAAATCCTAATGAGTCAGTGTGTTATTAAAGTTTATTTAAATGTTAAATATAGAGTAAAATGCTCTTTAAATGTTGAGGATGTTGCACTGGATTTGAAGTAAAAGTTACACACTAAATATGAGACATGAACAACTGTATAAGTTTGTTTATCTTATTTCTAGACACTAGAGAATATTTCCTTGAATCAATGGAAGACATTGTTTTCTTTTTAAGAACAGTGAAGGCCTTATTTTGCTTTTTATGTATAGATATCATATTTCTACCCAGACTAGATGGGTGTATATGACTTAACATACTGTATGTGTAATGACAGCTGATGCTTTTGCCAAGATTTAATTTTTTGCTGTCTTTACTTGACTGTTAAATGTTACCAGATATCGACATTACAAATTTAATCATTAATTAATAATACTTTTTTTCTCTGAATCACATTTAATGATTGATAAATGTTGCCAATTAAATCTGAGCTGCCACACAATTTGACACAAGTTCTGCTCTTTGTAGTTTTTCATGATGCACAATGATCCAAAAACTGAAGCACGGCTGATATCTGAGAGTTTATTGTGCCATTTTGTGCATAATGAGTCCGATTGTCTGTCCGTCTGTCCTGCAGCACTCAGCTTTTGATGTCTTTTGATGTTTTTCAGGAGCACGCGGTGACAATGCCATGCACCTGGGTGATGGCGTGTGCCTATGCCCCGTCCGGCTGCGCTGTGGCCTGTGGGTGAGTGTCTCACCCAGAGAGGTGGTCCAGATGTGGTGTTTTAGCTGTGTGGTTCAGGGGAGATTTATGAGGAGGGGATGCAGCTGTTGTGACATGAAAACTTCTCTACAAGTGATCAATCCTCCCGCTAAAGCACTCATTTCCAAACAACAGACGCCCATCGACCCATAAGTTCTCTCTTTGTCGAGCAGTATTTTAAAGCTGACACCACAATCATATTATATCAGAAAGGGTTTGAATGTGCAGCACTGTTCTCTGCTTTATGAAGGCCATTCTGCATCTAAAAAGACTTTAGACAAACAAAACTGAAAGTTGTAATTATGAGGAAATTATAAACTAAATGGAGATAGAAGATCATTATGTTGAGACAAAATGTCAAAATTATGAATTCAAAATAACATGATGATAATTATTGTGACTTTTTATCTTGCATGAATGACCTCTATCTCATTATATCATTTTCTTTTGAGGACACATTTGTCTCATATTTGGGATTTTGAATCTCATAATTTCAACTTTTTTTATACCATAGTTTTTACATCGTATCTCCTGCTTTGAGTTTTGCATTCAGTTTAAACTTCTCTCCTTCAACTTATAATCCAATTTTCTTTTTTCCCCTTGACTGACTTCTTATCAGAAGTTTTTTTATTAACCTTTTTACTGTAATCTTCCTATTTGCACTGTTAATCTCATGATTTAGATTTTTATGTCATCACTGTAACCTAATATCTTTTAAATTTTAACTTTTGATTATATTACTTTCGATTTTGCGTCTCTAAATTTTGACTTTTTAATCTCACAAATTCAGCTTTTTATCTTGTAATTATGCTTTTTGTAATATCATAATTTTAATTTTACATCCCATCATCTTGACTTTGTTTCATTAAAAAAAAAAAGAAGTTTGACTCCCCCAGACCATTATTTTGAGTTTTAATTTGGTAAATGTAGATTTTGCATCTCATAATTTTGACTTTGTCACCCCTTGATTAAAACTTAAACATCAGATATTTTTTTAAATCTCATAATTTGTTCTGTTTATCTCATAATTTGACTTTTTCATATCTTAATTTGGACTTTGCATCTGTTTATTGTGATTGTAAATTCTACTATTTGATTTTTCTGTCATATTTTTTACTTTTATTTCATAATTTTAACTTTAATCTTATAGTTATGACTTGAGAATCTATTTTTTTCATCTTTTTATGAGTTCCTTTTTTGCAGTGGTAATAAGCTTTCTCACTTCATCACTACCCAATTTTTACAACTTTTGCCAGAGCTTATTTTCTGTCATTCTTTTTAACAGTTTTATGCCACATTTGTTCAGTAAAATGCCCAAAAAGGACTTTGTTTTGCACTGATAGGCTCAATTTTCACATTTTCAACCTCTGTAATTTTCTGTCACTTACTAAGGAAGACATGACGTTTTCTCAGCATCCTGAAATTGAAGTAGCATTCAGGTATTGCTGTTTTGCTCACTAAAATAAAAAGTGGAAATGTTGGCAAAATTTCTTTTAAAGTTAAAGATCTGTAGCATGGAGCCACAAAAAGAAATCTTAGACATTTCATAATAATGCATCTAGATTGTTAAATTAAGAGTGGTTAGGTCAAATTTAGCTGTAGTAAAGCTCTTCTGAAACTTTTATTAACTCTTCCTATTTTTCTGCACAGGGGCCTGGACAACAAGTGCTCGGTGTATCCTTTGTCTCTGGACAAGAATGAGAATCTGGCTGCCAAGAAGAAGTCTGTGGCCATGCATACAAACTATCTGTCAGCCTGTAGCTTCACCAACTCTGATATGCAGGTTAGAGATGATTAAATGCATTAAAAACAATATCTGAAAGTCAAAAAAGTGTTTCTAGGGAAAGAGATCTTTGCTTCTCTACTCTGTTTCAACAAACAGAGCAATTTCCTCCTCATCACTGTATCTCTCTAATTATTAATCAGAAATCACTACCTCCATGCTGCAGTGAACGGAGCCTCTCAGAGTTGTTAATAATTCACAGCAGCCAGTTACTCCTGGTTTGATGTCCCGGTCACATGACTCCATACACAGTCCATTTATAGCCGCCTGTGAGCCCTTTTTTACTCGACTTCAGAGCAGCGGTAGTTCTTACTCTGCTCTGTCTGCCTGTGTTAAAGATCCTGACATCCAGCGGGGACGGCACATGTGCATTATGGGATGTTGAGAGCGGGCAGCTGTTACAGAGTTTCCATGGACACGCAGCAGATGTGTTGTGTTTGGACCTGGCCCCCTCTGAGACCGGGAACACCTTTGTTTCAGGGGTGAGAGCTTCATCTCTTTTTCTCACAGCTGCTTATTTCATATTAATCAACTACGCTGTGTGTTTTTACACATTCTGCTTTATTGTGCTACTTTACAGGGCTGTGATAAGAAGGCCAATGTGTGGGACATGCGCTCAGGACAGTGTATCCAGTCATTTGAAACTCATGAATCAGACATCAACAGTGTGCGGTAAGTGACTCATTTTCAATAGAGATGTAACTCAGATCAACTCAACTGCAGACCAGGGTGCTTGATAGATGATAAACAGAAAATAATAGCAGAACAGAAGAAAGATATGAAATAATTACAAAGACTTAGAAATAACAAAACACACTAAAATATTATCAGCGATAAACATTTTTTTTCTATCATTTAGAGCATCAGCCCAAAGCCAGAATGAAAATAAAGATTAAAACCTTCCTGCTCTTGGTGTCAATTTCAGTCAGAATTGATTGAAGATACTTGGGAACACTTTTAAAGCACGAATTTTCCACTGATCTAGTCTCTAGTCCTGCAGCTAACTCCTTAATGACTTACTGTAATATGAATTTCTGAAAAATTTCAACGAGTAAATCTAAATAAATTATTTGAAATGCTTATAGAGCACAAACCAACGCCAAGGCATTTCAAACACTGTTGGACGAGATATTGTCAAAAATGTGGAAAACTGCCCTATCTCACACTGAGAAGCAATCCTTTTTAAACTTCCTGGATCCACAACCAGGTTTGGATCACCACCAAAATCTCCTCATTTCTTCATTGTGCCTTAAACAACATTCCCTGAAAATCCGTTGGGGACTTATTCTGTTATTGGTGAAAATTAGAAAAACTGGTTGCTGGTTTGGTGGAGTGCTGAGCAACCAGGCACAACCCATACACATGCGCCTGCCGGTCTGGGCTCAAACCCAGCCTGTGGCCTGTTTGCAGAGTATCCTCCCCTACTCTCTCTAGCCCCCTCTCACAAGCCTATCCATTGTCTCTCTCTTTCCTGTCAATAAGGCTTAAAGTGGCAAAAAAAAAAACTGCCCTATTAAGCATCGCTTACAAAAAATTCCTGATCTGCATCCAGACTCAGATCATCACCAAAATCATTTTTCCTCTTACTTGTGTGAAAACTATCCTCTAAAATTTCATCAAAATCTGTCCGTACCTTTTTGACTTATCCTGTTCATAAACCAACAAACAAACTGAAAAATGCGGGTATAAACATATCCTACTTGGCAGAGGCAGTAAATGTTAAATTTTGGACCTTTGATAGAATAAAATATTTGATTGGACAAGAGGACAGGACAAGTGAATGTGTTTAAAAAGCTAAGTATTGCAGAGGCCATTTAAGGACATCTACATATGTTGGACGATCGCAGTGTTTTTATTGCAAAGGCTCAAGGATAAAATCACAGTTAATTGCGCTGCCCTAAGTTGTATGCTCTGTTTCTTTTATAGATATTCCCTTAAAACATTATATTAGCAGCAGAAAACTGATGTGCATTGTGCAAAGCACAGCCTTTGTGTTTCTTTGCCTTGTTATCCTCTTTTTATTTTTTATTTTACCAGCAGGAGGCACTAAAAGTCAGACATATTTGCACAAATCCTGCATGAGGAGGTTCTTAGAAGAACTCTGAACCTCACTAAACCTTTGTTCCTTTGTTTTGTTTTTTTTTGCTTCACAGATACTATCCCAGTGGAGATGCTTTTGCATCAGGCTCAGACGATGCTACAGTAAGTAACAAGATGTTAACAGCTCAGAAACCAAAACTCTGAAAATTATACTTGTGATTGAAACATGGATCTTTTTACAGTGTCGTCTGTATGACTTAAGAGCAGACAGAGAAGTGGCCATTTATTCCAAAGAGAGCATCATATTTGGAGTCTCCAGTGTTGACTTCTCCCTTAGTGGTAAGAAATGTGCACTGTTGAATAAATGTACACGATACAATCAACAAAGCTGGGAAGAGTACAAGAAAATCATACACAACTAAAAGCACCATCACTTAAATTAAAAACTATGCAATTACCAGTAGAATGGCTATAAATCTCAAGTACAAGAAATTTTTTTTTTTACTAAGATTAGATTCCGAGTACTGATGACTAAGTAGTTACTACATAACCTAAAAAGAGTAACCTTTTTCATATAGTGCAAAACTAATTTCCAACCAGTATGTTAAATTTAAGACTAAATCTTTGCACAAAGAAGTGCAGTAAAACAGCTTCTACTGGATATAATGTCAGTTATATGATATTAATAGAAAGCTTAGGCCTCCTATTTTTAATGTATTTTTTTTCTCCAAATAATGGGTTCGAATCACTGCTCTCACATTACCTGTGAAAAAGAACAGGATGAGAGCACCATGTCACTGGTACATCTTTAAATTATTAGACCGTACATGACAGTAGCGCCTTTTCAATGGTTTGTGCTGTTTTTCTCAGGACGGCTACTGTTTGGTGGCTACAACGACTACACTATAAATGTTTGGGATGTTCTCAAAGGAACGCGGGTCTCTATTCTGTTCGGACATGAGAACCGTGTCAGCACGCTGCGTGTTTCTCCAGACGGGACGGCCTTCTGCACGGGATCCTGGGACCACACTCTTCGGGTACGACATATATCTGACAAAGTTTCTCTCATTCACTGTGGAACAATTCTAGGATGATGAATACAAATCTCAATCTAGACTTGAGTGATAATTATGACTATACGTTTGTCTTAATCATGTTTATGTGTTAAATATAAATATATAGGGAGGATAACCCCAGAGGAATCAAGCGGGTCCTCTGCTCTATATGATTATAAAGGTGGTTCCTATGGTATATAATCAATAACAACCATAGGTAACCATAGATAATGTTCTAATATCAAAATTAACAGCCATAATGATTATGAAGTGGAGAGCACTGATGCTGGTAGTCATGGCCACCATAATGTGTATGTGACATTCGCAGGAACTACCTTGTATTTCAATTGATTGCTCATTCCGAGGTTCATATTAGGAACTTTAGTGATAATGGAAGGGGACTAAAGGGAAGACAAAATATTTGCAATTGTAATAGTTGAAGCTATGTAGGTCCACAGCAGCAGGCCGTCCACATCATTGATCCAGAACAGCCTACAAGACAAAAACCAGGCATGAGTACAAAGAGAGAGAGAGAGAGGAAGAGCTCAGTGTACCAAATCACCTTTAAGTCTAAGCCTATTGCAGCTTAACTATGAGCTGGTCCAAGCCTGAGCCAGTCCAAACTAAAACTTTATCAAGAAGAAAAGTGTTAAGTCTACCTTCAAAGGTAGAGAAGGTGTCTACCTCCCGAACCGTGGTCAGTAAATGGTTCCAGAGAAGAGGAGCCTGACAACTGAAGGCTCTACCTCCCATACTACTTTCAGAGATTGATGGTACCATGAACAGGCCTTCATTTGGGAGTGTAGAGGGGTTACACAGCCCTGTAAGCTCTTGAAGATATGTTGGTGCCCGACTAGTAAGAGCTTTGTAGGTGAGAAGAAGCATCTTGAATTCTAATTTAGATATTATAGGCAGCCAATGCAGAGAAGCTAATGCAGGAGTAATGGCAGTTGTTCTCATGGTTCTGGTCAGAGCTCGTGCCACAGCATTTTGAACCAGCTGAAGAGTCTTATGCCTGTTTACCATTGGAAGCCTTTTGTTTGCATGCATTTGCCAGTGCACAGCTTTCACACCAGGTGCGTGAATGTCCAGTGGCTTCTGCGGGTCTCCCTGCCGTCACAGCTCTATCTCTCCTTATATATCACCCCAATAATGAGCTTCTATTAAGAGTTTAGGAAGAACAAGAATAAATCTCCTCACAGGGAACTTGATCTTTGCATAAGTGACCTGGGAAACCTGCAGAGTGAAAGCATTCTTGATGAACGAGGGGAGTTTCTTCAAAGAGCTTTAACTCTTGAGTCACAAGCAGGAAGAGTAATTGGACTAGCTCTATCTTTTCTGTGACATATTCTAGCACTGTGGACATGCATACCAGCTGGATTAAGGTACATATGGCTCTTTATTTGTAATTAATTTGTAATTTTCTGCCTGTTTTGGCTGAGAAAAGCATGCGGCTCAGAGAACAAATAGGTGAGCCTCCTATCCTCGAGATTTTCAGCGCTGGAAATGTGCCTGATATGCCTACCTTGTAATTCTGTTCTGAAGGCTCTGACTTGATAACATTCACGCCAAAATAAAAACAGGCTCGCACCGCACGCAGGTAAAATGCTTCCTTTGTGAAATGGCCTTGAAGAAACCATCCTGGGGAAAAAGCATCTACAGGGTTTTGCTGGAGTGGCTCAAACAATTATAACACTACTATTCATTTTGGTGGTGCTGATCAATAAACTGACAAAAACTAGGGCTTTGAAACCTAAATGACGTGTTTCAGTAAACTTTTTCTTTTACCAACAAGTTTTTGATATGCAATGAAACTGTTGTTACTATGTGTTTTGAAAAATGAGAAAAATATATTGTCTGACCAACAACTCTGCAGTTTTCGGTGATTCCTGTTACTATCTCTTAATAATTATTTGTGTTTTTTCTCTAGATCTGGGCTTAAGAATGAAGACACAGAGGATTACATGGTAGACAGACCTCCTGAAGACACACCGATGTTTCTGTTGGCTAGAGAACAATCACACAGACATAGAGACTCAGACTTCGGTTGTACATAGAACATATCAATAGCATTGTACATATATATTCCAGTCTCATGGCCAAGGTAGGTTTACATATTTCAGAGAGCAAATTAAAACCAACCGGCACGCTTGTATAACAGTATGTCTGAAAGAAAAACTGCACAGAAGTACCTAAAGTTACAATTTAAAATGTAAAATGTATATTGCAGAAAAATATTGATAGTGACTCGCATCAGTCTAGGATAGAAGTGACACAATAAAGTGATGTATTGTATGTGCCCACATAAAGGACATTACTCATTTATTTGTTTTTTTTGCACAAAATTGTTAGAGGCATGAAGTGTGTGGAGGGAAATGGGAAATGATAAAAGAAATGACATAAGCTGGAGTTTCAGCTTTACTTGTCTACCCTATTTACAAGAAAAAGGGAGGGTGTCAAATCTGGTGTCTCTGAAGACGATAACAATAGAATGAATTCCATTAAAGGATCAAGAGTTTATTAAAGATGCAAATAGATGTGTTTTAATTTCAAACCCTGCACACAATAGCAAAACATTCTCTATTCATATCAGCATCTCACCTGCCGATATTATTCAAATATAAATAAAGCACATTCACAGGTAAACTTTACTCATATATGGTGTTGATTTTCCATCCTCTTGATTTTAAAACCTCTCATCTGTTTGTTTCCAGCCGTGGAGGCCTGTTATTTGCTCTTTGTGCACATTCAGTCACTGCAAACACCCTGAACCTGTTGTCCTGCCCACTAGATATCTAACAGTAACATTTGAAAAAGAAAAAAGTGTCTAAATTATTAGAATGTACTCCTTTTCATGCAATCGTCCAATGGCTGTCATTTCATATTTACTGTAATTATTTTATTGTAGTTTAGTGTACAGTTATACAAGGGACTGTTTATCAAAGTATTACAAACATAATAAACTGAGTTTTGAATATCAGAGCCTTCTCATTCTTGTTATGTATTTATTTTATTTATTTATGATTACTTATGGGTCTTAGTGTTCAGCAGTAATATGAAGAGGACAGATTTATGATCGACCCATGGACCTGTCACTACCTTCAATTCTTACTGTAATCCAGTTTCCTCTGCCCACCTTTTTCCTTCACCAACATCTCTTATTTCTTGGTTTGGGAGCCTTGCCCTGTCTGACAAAAAGAGGCTTGAACATATTGTAAAGGTTGCTGGCAAAATCATTGGTGTTAAACTATCTGATCTGTCTGATATCTTTTCGAGACAGAGTAAGATCCAAGGCTCGGGACATCATTCAGTGTCCTGACCATCCTCTTCATGTGGAGTTTGATACAGGTTACCAATGGCCAAATAAAATAGGATGAAAAACTCTTTTATCTTTCAAGCCATAACTGAGCTGAGTGCAAAAATGAATCAGCTTGACTGACTTCAATTGTATTACTGTTTGTAATTGTCATTAGGGATGGCTCTATCTCTGGTCTGCTCATGGTTATCTCTCTTGGTTTATGTGCTCCAGTGTTTTTGTTGTTGTGAATGACTTGATGTGACTGTGTATTGATGTCTTTTTTTTACCTGCCTGCAAAGCAAATTTCCCTTAGGGGACAATAAAGTTGAAGTTGAAGTTGAAGTTGAACACCCCCAACACAGCCTCAGTGGATGGCTGGTCAACATGAGACTGGATATACTCAAGATTTACAAACAGGTTTTTTCTTGCCACTGTGACTGTGAACCTCCTAAAGACACACTGCACTGTAGGTTGACTTAGTGCTGCTCTCGTGGTGGATTTATGTTGAGTTTGAATGTGTGTGTATATCTGTATTTTATATATGGATATGCTTATAGATGTATCTATAAAAATGAGGAGTATGGCCTCATCCTGCTCTATTTGTAAGTGTCTTGAGGTCAAATAAAGATTGAGATTAAGCAATGTAGGCTACAGACTGTTAAAAGTATAACATAGACTAGAGGGGGGTAACTTGCAACCATCCTCCTCATCTAATGTGGCCAACAAATCGATTTCAAATATCAATTAGAAGTGCTCCAAAATCACAAACATCCACCAAGGTTTTTTTGCAGCGTTGTCGGGCGAGTTATCGTCAAAAATGTAAGTAAAACTGCCCTCTCTTTAATGTTATAAAATCCTTAAAAGAATTCTGGATACATATCCGGGTTCAGATCAACACCAAAATCTTACCACGTCTTTATTGTGACCAACATTCTCTGACATGTCATAAAAATCTGTTACAAAGTTCTTGAGTTCTTTTTGAAAATGTGGAAAACTGCCCTATCTCCTAATGTTAACAAATCTTATAAAAAAAATCCCTTGATCTAATACAGAGCAACACATTTGAGTTATTCTGTTCACAATCTATTGAACACCAGCACAAACATAACCTTCTTGGTGAAGGTTATTTGTAGACTAAAAGGAGACATCTGCTAAAACATCTGACATGAAGGATTTTATTCAGTGTTGGCAACTCAAAACTATCAGTGAAGACCAAATCCAAGACCAGGTATATTGTAATAAATATTATCATTTTGTCCAGAATGACTTCTTTTCAGGAAAAAACCCACTCTTCTACTGAATGAATAAATATTATATTGTCCTGATAAAACTTTTTGTACTTTTAGTTGGTTAAAAATGTATAAAATACTCCCCAACGTGGAAGGTGACCAATAGCAGTTTAATGAAAAAAAAATCATAAAAAATGGACTCCGAGGGTTTGGTCAGTGACAGTTTCTGTAAAAAAACAACTATCACATGGTGGTTTTATGGCTCTGTGAGGGATACATTGTCAGTGCGGGCTGTCTTCCTCTGGCCTTATACCTCTCAGAATAAATCCATTTATAATCCAGGCAGAGAGGACATTCGCACAGTTTGACAGAAATCCCTGAAAGAATCAGATACAAAAAGGAAACCAGTGAAAAGGAAAAGTGATGTAATTTCTGATCTCAACTGTCTTATAATTAGAATGAGAGTATCAATATTGAGTATCAAAGTATCAGTACTTTTACAAATACCCTGTTGGTATTGATTACTCCCAAAAAGATCAATATTGCCACTTTCTGTGTCAAGTGGCTACAGTGAACAATTAAATGTTTCAAACAGTACTCAGCAGCACTCCCAAGCAGGAACATATCAGCTTTTCTCTTTTTTAAACAAACTACAGTCGGAATGAAAGAAACTAACTTTTTCAGTAACTTCAAATTGATTGTTTTGTTTGAACAGACTTATAAACCAGTGCAGCAGAGGTTTTACAAAGCTTCTTCATTTATATCACCTTTAATATGATTATCTTAAAACTAGTTATTTCTATAAATTCTTAAAATGGAAAAGCTTACATTCATTCAAATGTTAAACAATGCCCCAATACCAAATAAGTCGATATAGTTAAGTTATTTAGTTTTTGTATATAGTTATTGCATTTGTAAATGTAGCTTATGTATGGAGTTATTGTGTGCACACTGTGTAGTCATTTACATAGTTTGATGTTGATTGTTTTATTCATAATTCATTACTATTTACATTATTTATTGTATTATTTACAGGATTTTTATTTTGTGGTCAGGGTATTTATATTGTATTTCAGTTTTTTGTTTTTATTTGTATTTGTTAAGCATGTAAATTAGGTGACATAGTATTTTATGAATTAGAGACAATGGTAAAAATAATGCCATATTATTTATTTGTAAGCTTAAGTAAATGTAAATGGATGGGGGTACCACATAAAATCTCGCCTAGGGCGCCACATTGCGTAGGGCCGGCTCTTTTCATATTGTATAAATGTAATAATTCTCAATTCATCAAATTAAACTTCTAACTGTAGGGGGCAGCAGCACGCCGAGGCTGCGTCCAGTCTGACAAATCAAAGGAAGAAGAAGAAGAAGAAGAAGAAGAAGAAGAAGAAGAAGAAGAAGGCGGAAGTGACATCATTAACCAGCCCAGTCTGCTGAATCAAAACAATGGCCGACAGGCAGTATATCAGTGTACCTGTTATGATCTTTTAAATGTTTAAACAGCGTAGTTTGTCCTCTGAGCTGGACGCTGTTTCTGTGGCAGATAGATGATTGAAAGTGTTTGTTCTGAAGGTGTAGAAACAGCCGAGAGGCTCCGCTGTTCGCTGACAGGATGAGCGATGTTGTGGAGAAGACCCTGACAGCCCTGCCGAGCCTCCTGTCTCTGGACTCTCAACCCGGATCCGCCAAACTGTCCTCCACCTCCAAACTGGGAAACCTGATCAGAGGGATCACCGAGCTGACCTCCAAACATGTAAGTGGGATATTTTAAACCGAGGGTCACGGTTAATTTGATGAGCTAGCTTGATAAGCTGTCCATGCTAACCTGCTTATTTAATATCCAGGATAAGGCTGATTTGTAGCATCGTTCACATGTGCAGCATGTCAAAGAGCTTCATAGAGAAAGAGATAAATAACATAAGGCATCGTTCACATGTGCAGCATGTCAGAGAGCTTCATAGAGGAAGAGATAAATAACATAGGGCATCGTTATCATGTGCAGCATGTAAAAGAGCTTCATAGAGACTGAGATAAATAACAGAGCATCGTTCACATGTGCAGCATGTCAGAGAGCTTCATAGAGACAGAGATAAATAACATAGAGCATCGTTCACATGTGCAGCATGTCAAAGAGCTTCATAGAGAAAGAGATAATAACATAGAGCATCGTTCACATGTGCAGCATGTAAAAGAGCTTCATAGAGACTGAGATAAATAACAGAGCATCGTTCACATGTGCAGCATGTAAAAGAGCTTCATAGAGAAAGAGATAAATAACAGTGAATTTACAGTCACCAGATACTTCCAGTGTGCAGTGCTTAATACATTTATTAGACCACCTGGTATAAAAACGAAAATACATAAACTCATTTAGAAATCTTTCAATAACTGTTTAAAACTATAAATGTTTTGTTATTGGACAAATATTTAAAGCATCGTATTACCATATATACTGTAGCACTTGTCTTGTGTGCACGGCCCAGGTTTGAACCAGATCTGAGGCCCATTTGCCTTCACCTGCTCTCTCTCCTCCTGTCCAAGTCCATCCACTATCTCCCCACGATCAATAAGACAAAATATCCCCAAAAAATGATGAGACATACAAATAGGCAGCCCTCTGAATGCCTCATGGAGGGCTAGAAGATCTGGAAGGTGTTGTGGCCCAAGATCCTTTGTTGCTCTATTTACAGACCCAAACTCAAGTCCTTACAACTCATGTGAAAGTTTTAGGAAAAAAAAGGTTCATTTTAATTTGGTCTGTTGGTCTCCAAACTTACTCTGTAACACACAGTGTAACAACTTTACACCTAATGATTAGATTTTATTAGATAGAACTTTATTTATCCTTTTGGAAGACTCCCTCAGGGAAATTAAGAAAATGTATATGTATATAAATAATGAGATGTATTCTTATTTTTGTACAAACTTATACAGTCAACATGTCGTCTACTGATGCTGGCAGTAATGTTTAAGCCTGAGATACTGATAATATGCTGAAGATATTGTGCATTTCTACTTCTTGGTATTTTGATGGTGAAATCACTGATATGTTGCTCTGGTCCAGGAGGAAGAAAAGCTTATTCAACGTGAGTTATCATCCATCAAAGAACAAGTGGCCTCTCCAAACACCACCATGGTACGCTCCGACACACTTTCCCCTTTTTTTTTGTAGCAAAGAAAGACTTGATCATTGAAAAAGATATTTTTCGTTTTGTTTCTGCCATGTTCTGATATGCACTTCAGAGGCAAATGAAGGAGCTGATGGTGAGAGCGATCTACTGTGAAATGCTCGGGTATGAAGCTTCATTCAGCTACATTCATGCCATCAAACTGGCTCAACAAGGCACTGCTCTGGAGAAAAGAGTCGGTATGTCCTCCTCTGATGGCTCAGTCATTTATCAAAATGCATACAAAGAGTTTGTGTAACATAACAGGATCTAAGAGATCCTGCTTTGCTGTGTCTTTAGTTTTAAAGTAAGGATTGTTTGAGAACCTCCTCTCTGTGTCTGATTTTCAGGTTACCTCGCTGTGTCTTTGTTTCTGAATGAAACTCATGAGCTGCTGCTTCTCCTCGTGAACACTGTATTAAAGGTTAGTGTTTTAATTTGCTGCTGTCTTCATTTACAGTCAGGGAAGTTAATGTGGTTGATCCATTTTGTGTTTTCAGGATCTTCAGAGCACAAACCTCATAGAAGTGTGCATGGCTCTAACTGTCGTCAGTCAGATGTTCCCCAAAGATATGATCCCTGCAATACTTCCTCTTGTCGAAGAGAAACTTAATCACCCGAAGTAAGGAGTATTTTCTTTAATTTAAATCACATTAGTAATCTATAAAGGTTTAGGTGCATGCAGACATTATGTTAACTGAATAAAGATGAAGTATTTTGAAGTTCCTGTAGAGTAAATAAAAAAATGGTCTCTAAAAAGAATAAACGGTGAAAGAAAATGAGCTGCAATCACGTCAGACTAATTGGAGAAGTGGATGTTTGACTGAATTATGAATTTTAATTTTCAGAAAGTATCTCATAATTTTCAGGTTGTTCCTTGTTGGGCAGGTCCAGGTACACTTGCCCTGTGACTATATTGTATTACATAAAACTGGGCTGTGGTATAAAAAGGTTGGGGAGAAAAATTTTAATCGAGATGTCCAAGGCATTTCAGAGCAGTTTGTATTTCCTGACTATAATCTGGCCTGTCTGTGTTAATGTCAAAGTTTTAAGTACAATTTTCTTTTTGCTTCACACAAACTTAAAGGCACTCATACATGTGTATTTTCAGGGAGATCATACGAAGGAAAGCAGTCCTGGCTCTGTATAAATTTTACCAAATAGCACCAAATCAAGTTCAACACATTCACAACAAGTTTCGTAAAGCTCTATGTGACAAGGATCCTGGTGTCATGACAGCTTCACTGCACATCTACCTGCAGATGATCCAGGTAACTTGTATTTCTGTTGTCCTTTATAAAAAACGATTTGTTTTATGTAGAGAATAATACATCATTCTGACATCTTTAAATTTTTCACCCTTAAGTGATTCAGCTGTGTTAAATATTTTGTCGTTGTCGTTACAGGAGAATCCAGAGGGTTATAAAGACCTTACAGCAAGTTTTGTCACCATACTGAAACAAGTGGTTGGAGGGAAACTGCCCATGGATTTTAACTATCACAGTGTTCCTGCTCCGTGGCTGCAGATTCAGCTCCTCAGAATACTCTCCTTACTCGGCAAAAATGATCAGAGGTAATAATTGTAACATGTCTTCTGATTTCTTGTCTGTCAGAGCTGGGATGAGGTGATGGTCCTTTAATCCAAATTCTTGAAAGTATGAGTTTGTATTTTGTTCGACAGCACCAGTGAAATCATGTATGACGTCCTTGACGAGTCTTTACGAAGAGCAGAGATGAATCACAACATCACATATGGTATGACAAACCTAAACTTACCTCTTTTAATGAGCATTTTCAACAGATTTCAAGGTCTTAGTTCATTAAGTGTAATTTCTTTTCTTTTCAGCAATTTTATACGAGTGTGTGAGATGTATTTACACAATTCATCCCAAATCTGAACTTTTGGAAAAAGCTGCAAAGTGCATCGGCAACTTTGTTCTGTCTCAGAAGATTAATCTCAAATATCTTGGTAAGATATAAAAAATCTAATTTTTAAAGTGAAAAAGCATAAAGAATGGGATTTCCTGCTGTTCTAACCCGGTTTATGTGGTCACAACTGTAGGTCTGAAAGCCCTCACCTATGTGGTTCAGCAGGATCCTAAACTTGCCCTGCAGCATCAGATGACCATCATAGAGTGCCTCGATCACCCCGACTTCATCATCAAGCGGGAGGTGAGCCCCCAGTGTTGTTGGCTGTCCTGTTTCATTTTCTCCTCAAATGCAGCTGATGGATGTGCACCTCAGTCCCAGCTTCTGAGCATTCATCTAATGTTATGGCCAAACAAGTCCTTGTGATGGAAAATTTGTCATCATGTTTAAAAGTATTTCAAAGCCTTTCTGTGTGGAGTTTGCATGTCCTACGTGTGTAAGTGTGAGTTCTGTCTGGGCACCCTGGCTTCCTCCCACAGACCAAAAACATGCTCATTGGATTAATGGGTGACTCAAAATTGCCCTTAGGTGTGAGCATGAATGGTTGTCTGTCTCTCTATGTGGAAAAGGGAGAAGCGAAATTAAAATGGATGGATATGAGAAATGTATTATTATTACATCTATTAAATGTTGGTTACCTTTATCAGGTTACAAATTACATTTATCAGGTAAGTATTACCTTTCTTTAAATAATTGGTTACCTATACATACATGTGTTCTGTTGCGAATCAAGTAATAATTTTGATTTGTTTTTGTGTCACTCTGGAGCACTCTGGAGCTATGCCTTGCTCTTTGTTTTCTCTTATCTAGGTAGACAGGATGTTCTTACATTTATTAGACAGTGCTTCTCTTCCACAGTGATCTATGACAATGTTTAAAGGCCACAGCTGTATGATCCTGCTTAGCGTGACAAATGTAGAGCCTTTGTTAACATGATGGAAAATTTGTCATCATGTTTAATAAATGTAATATGAAGGCAATCAATATCTAAGAAATGTATAACAATTAACCTTTATTTTTTACAATTTTATTAAATATGACAGATTTTCCATCACATTCCCAAGATTTGCATGAGGCCTACAATTCAGCCCAACAAAATTGGGTGCAGAAAAATAAAAAGAAGTAATAAAAATAATGAGAAGTCTTGCCAAGTATAAATATATGTACACATCCACACTGGCCACATGTAAAATGCAGTAAAAACAGACAATCAGATAGAAGCGGGCCACTAAAAAAATACAGCTTGCAGTCTAAATGCAGCCATAGAGTTGTTTTCTTTCGTTTATCATTATCATGATTTTTATTATTTGCTGCAGACACTGGAGTTGCTATTTAGGATCACAAATGCCCAGAATGTGACCGTCATCGTGGAGAAGATGTTGGAGTTTCTGCGGATCAGTAAGGACGACTACACCACCACAGACCTGGTGGGGAAGGTTGCAGAACTTGCAGAGAAATATCCTTTTGTTTATTAATCATTACAGCCCACTGAGCACTTCAAATGTATTTTTAGGTATTATTTGACTTAGAATTTGTCATAAGCTTGGAAAGACACTTATCAAGTGTTTCTGAATTTGTTAAGATGAGTATGTGCATATTTCCCTTTGACTGTTTATTGTGCGTTGTACTAACAAGTCTTGGTGTCAGTAGTGCTCTTATTTTCACTTTTACTTCTTTGGACTTAAACAAGACCAAACAAGCTTTTTGTGAAGACCCCTAAAATACATTTTGTTTCTTAAAATTGGAAGCTCTCCTTCTTGAATTCTTTGGTTAGTGCAGGGGAAGGAGTTTTAAAAAAGAGCTCCTGTTAAAGGTAGATGTAGATTCCTGTGAGTGAAAGTATGAGGTGTTGTTGTGGTTGTATTTTTTCCACTGGCCAGCAGAGGGTAGCAAAGGCTTTTAATTGAAAAGATGTTTTTGTTTGAGCAGAAAATGATTTCCCTTACTTTGGTTAACATTTGCTTTTTAGTGAATTTATTTAGCTGCTTCTTTTAAATCTTTTTTAGTACAGTTTGATATTTATTTTTTAAATAAAGGCTGGGTTCAGGATAAAACAGAAGCCAACGCTTGGTGTGAAAGGCAAGTTTAAAGAGCACCATTCATGCACAAAGCAATTTAAAGTATACGCAAAGTTAAAACTATTATATTTATTTGCATTTGCACCTTTGTGATGCATAAGTTACTTCAACAGCTGCAAAATGTCACTTATAGTGTTTCATATGTGCTCCTTCTTATAACTCTGTACTATTGATTTTTTCCTATATATAAGTCTACGTATGCTCCAGACAATGAGTGGTTCATTGAGACCATGAACACAGTGTTTTCAGTAGGTGGAGACATGATGCAGCCTGATATCCCAAACAGCTTTCTTAAACTACTCTCTGAGGGTAAAATAACCAGTAACTAATTTTTTTTCATAATGTCTGTCAGCTCAATGACTCATAACTGAAAATGATAAATGTATTTTTCTCTATCATGGTCCAGGATTTGACAGTGTGGAGGAAGACAGGAAGTTGAGGCAGTTTGCTGTGGACTCGTATGTTTGTTTACTGCAGGGAGGGCCGGGTAAACTCCCTCAGCGCTTCCTCCAGGTCATCAGCTGGGTGAGTGTTGCTTGTGTAAATAGCAGTTTAGATTGTTTTGATTTTAGAGCAGTGAAAACAGGAGAAGCAAAGCGGGAAGGGTGCTTGAGTAAAGGCTGGTTAACCAGACACATTTTAAAATATATACATGAAAAAGTAAATTCAGAAACACAAGTGATATCATCTCATAGCCTTCAAAAATAATTACAACAATATAACTACATCAATTTTATTTTTTACTTTTTTAAACTTTATTTAACCAGATAATTCCCACTTAAACAGGATCTCATTCATAACGGCATCCTGGCCAAGAAGTCAGCAGCACATGTCAAATGTGAATACAGATTCAAGAATTCAAGGCAATGAATTACGAACAATAAATGTAGAAAAAATTCAACAGTTTGACAGTGGAAGTGCAACCGTTTTTAGGACAGTAACAATTAAAAGCACAGGCATTGCTCATAGGATTCTCGCTGCCTAGTGAGTAAAATGGAATGAAAAGCTTTGACTGAAACCAGCTCTGTCTGTACGGTGTTCAAAGTGTTGGGGGCAGTATAACAAAAAGCCTGTTTTAACAATTCAGTTTGGACTCTGGGCACATTTAAGTGACAGACTGGACAAGAGCGTAAGGCATGGGTGCTCTGCAGAGGAGAACATAGGTAGGACAGAATTAATCCAAGAAGAGATTTATAAATCAACATCATCAATACCAACCATTTTCCTCTGCTCTGCCCTTGCACAGGTCCTCGGCGAATATTCACATCTACATGAGGACCTTGAACCAGCCGCAGTCCTCAGGCTGCTCTCCAAACTGCTCACCTCCAAGAGCACCAGCAGTGAAACCAAGAGCTGGGTGCTCCTGGCGATGACCAAGCTCTCTGCGGGTGCAGCGGGTGTCTCTGTGGCTCAGGAGGTTTGTGAAGCCTACAGCAGCTCTCTGGACACTGTGCTGAGACAGAGGGTACAGGAGCTGCAGCACCTCAGCCAGGACACAGAGCTCCGAGACCGAGTGCTGCCTCGAGATGCTGGCCAAGAACTTCTGGAGGTAGTGTGTAGAAACGTGTAGAGCTGAGGATTCAGAGTGATGGTAGTTAAGCACATTTAGTATCATTATCAGCATGAGAAGATTGTCGTGACTTTATTTACAGAGCAAAAGAACGGGGGTAATGCATAAGAACAAAGCAAATGAACCCAACAAAAGCAACAAGGCAGTGTAGAAAAAAAAAGCACAACCAAAACAACAACAATATCGCCATAGCGATAGTAAAGATCAGTTAATACCCCCTTAGAAACATTTTTGGTTTGGTTGATGGCTTATATTTAAACTTAAAGTGTCAGGAAAAGACATAAAAATAATTGTTTGTGAAATCCAGTCCCTCCCATGGTAGAGAATTTATTCAGTTTAAAATACCTGCATAGACTTGCCCTTAGTAACACAAAGCTTGTTACATTTTTGTCATTTTATGTATGAGGATAATTGGGAACATTGTTTGAGCTGCAGCTGTTGTAGCATGTTTACATGTTTTTCATGTGGCTGCCCTTTGTTCACGACAAGTTTCCCTCGAGACAATTAAACAAATCTCAAATCTTGAATTTAACTGTAAATATATACAGTTGGTGCAGAATGCAGGCTGATGCACAGCAAAGGTATTGAGTCAGAAGACATCAGGTTGCACTGTAGGGATTGTAAAAATGAAATAAAGATTGTATTTGGTTTCAGTATTGACAGGCTAAAGTAAATAAATAATTGATACTAAAGGGATTCTGACTGTTTTGAATGCCCATAGGGATGTACTGTAGACGTCAAGTCCAGTGTTAAGAAATCATGCAAGTATTCAGGCATGAAAATCTGAAGTTTTAAAGTCCTCCTGAACTTTTCCAAACTAAGTTCAAACTTGCCCATGTCGATTGTTGGTCTGTAGGTGGATTCCTCCCTGTCATTTCTGGACGGTTTCGTGTCGGAGGCGTTGGCTGCTGGCGCAGCTCCATACAAGCCTCCTCATCAACGGCAGGAGGAACTCGCTCAGGCTAAAGGTGGCACTCCCAAAGAAGCACTAACAGCAATTTTAACATTAAAAGTTGGTCATTTAAAACCAGCTGAAATACAGTTTTAATATCAAGTGTAGTACATGTTATTTAAGCTATTTTTGCAGCACACCAGTATCGTGTTGATAAACTGTTAATTTGAAGGTCACGAATAGGGTGAGGTTACTTTCTTAGAGGCATTTCCTCTAAATTATCGACATTGGTTGTTAAATGAAGTATTCCGAAAGAAATAAATGCAGCACATGATGCTTGTCATGTCTTTGTTAGCTCTGTGATTTTAGAGCAGGTTGTAAACATTGTGAAGAGAGCTGTTTTACACATTCTTTGCAGGGAGAGGAAGAGGAGGGTCCTAGGGCTTTGCAGGAATTACTGGATGTCAGGCCCCTTGGTGGCGGTCAAATATACACTCCTGAAAAATAGTTTGGAAATGATATTCCAGTTGGTTATTTTTCCCATTTAATAAAACCTATTGGTGTTATACACTGACTGGCCAAAAAAAGTAGCCACCAAAACAAAGGCCACACACTCTAATATTTCTTTGGAACGCCTTTAGCTTTAATTACAGCACACATTTGCTGTGGCATTGTTTCAATAAGCTTCTGCAGTGTCACAAGATATGTTTCCCTTCAGTGGTGCATTATTTTTTCACCAAGATCTTTCACCTGATCTTGGGAGAGTCTGACCACTGCGCAAAGCCTTCTCCAGCACATCCCAAAGATTCTCAGTAGGGTTAAGGTCTGGACTCTGTGGTGGCCAATCCATGTGTGAAAATGATGTCTCGTGCTCCCTGAACTACTCTTTCACAATTTGAGCCCAATGAATCCTGGCATTGTCATCTTGGAATATGCCCGTGCCATTAGGGAAGAAAAAATCCATCGTGATGGGCATGCGGGTAGTGCCCAGAAAAAGGTGCCAAAATCCCCTCTTTCCCTGCAGTTAGGAAGCAAAGGTGAGGAACTGGTCTTCTTGAAGTGTTATCTTCCTGGGATTCCCACTTCATGATCTGTCTTTGACTTCAGCAGTCTCAGGAAACTTGGTCCTAAGTTCTGGAAATTGTACCAGGGCTGACATTAAATAATGCTGCCACTCTGTGTTCCAGTTGCAGGGGATTTTAGCACATTTTTTGAGTGTTATCCACACGTTTCGCTGTGTTGCTTGCTTGATGAAAGCCCTTACAGGCTGTGTCTCAATGTAGAGGTGACTAATCATGCTTTCCAACTATATGACATACAAAACCAACTGATATTATTAAAGGGGATGAATAATTGACTGATATAACATTTCCAACTTTTTTTGAGGAAGATAGTTGTATAATGAATATAAACAGGAGTTAGAAACTGATTTTAGGGTTTTTTCAGCAGACAACTGTCCACTAACTGCAGAGTTAATATCCTTTGAATGTGCTAGCTTGCTGGATGTGCTCTGACTGTTTTGTCTCCTCAGCTCTGAGTCTGGAGCCGTACGGTCTGTCCCTGCCCTTCAGCATGTCCTCCTGCAGCCTCACAGACAGACAGTCTCCTACTCTGCTGTCCATCAGCTCCGGTCTATCAGGAGACAGCACGGAGCTCTCTCATAAAGGAGGGTGTGTAAATAAATTATGCATGCTTTTACTGTTATATACTTAAAACAGATAAAACACAACAGTGGTGTAGGTTTGTTCATCATCCATGTTTTTGTTCCAGCTCCACGACTCTGAAGCTGGATGGAGTGAAGCGGGTCTGGGGGAAGGACGGCTACTTGGCACAGAAAGAGTCTGTTGAGGAGACGGCACAGGTGGAGGTCCCCAGCCCCCTCCGCTCACCAAACCAGCAGGGCGAGGCTGATGGGTCCCATAGTCACACTCCAACCCCTACAGTGACCCCTGAGCCCGAACAGGAGAAGCAGCAGTTGGCCTCTTCACTGTTTGTGGGCATTAGCTCCCAGAGCTCTGTGTGTTTGGTGAGTTCTTTAACTCTCTTTATTTTAAAGGATACAACTGCAGAACATCAGTGACAATGACTGAAATCTGATTATCTTAGTCAATCCCAGCGGCTACATGGCAAGAGGCATCCTTAACTGGCTGCCAGTCAATCACAGGGCTGATATATACAGGCTGAGAAGCATTCAGGCTTTGAAGAGTAAGAATTATGATGCTGTTTTAATCCAAGTAGCTAAATTCAGATACTTTTTCAGCTTTTAGTATACCAGTTGCTCATGTTGAGTGATTTATTGCCAGACTCTGCCAACACACAAAGGGCCTGACTGTGTAACCCTCTCTGATTTTAATTGGTTGGTCAGTGTACCAGTCAGAGACCCAAAAAAGGGTAAATTATGACTAATAGTTGTTAAACAAACTTTAAGGTTGACACATGTTGGTGAAGTGCTGACACTGTGCCTTCTGGGAAATTACAAAAAGGCACATAATGCACTTTTATTAATGTATTTTTCTCTCTTTTCAACAGATGGGAAAATCCGATTCAGCACCTCAGCGGTTCAGGAGAAAAGCCAAAAGTCCAACTCCATCTGCAGCTGCCAGCGAGTTGACGCCAAACTCCATCGTCTCCCCTTCAAACACAGTGGATAACTTACTATGTGACAACCTCCTGGACTCAAACATCTCCTCAGAACCAGACAAGTCTCCAACAGAACCTTCACCACAGCTCTCTCAGGAATTCAGCACTGCAAACGGCCTCTGCGATGTGGAGTTAAGTCGCAGTGATGTAAAGGAAAATGACTCTCCTCTTAATAGAAATAATGGTTTGGAGGCTGAAGACACGGATAGACAGACAGATATATGTCTCAGTTCATATCTTCCTGCAGAGCTCTCTGGACTCTCTTGCTCTGAAATCACTCCTCTATGTTCCCATCAAAGCCTCCACCTCTCAGCCTGTCATGTGATCAAAGCTGAATCCTTAACGCTTGTTGTTTTTATTCACAACTCCTCGCACTTTGACATAGAGCAAATACTTTTAGAGCTGGACTCAGATCAAGTAGAGGTATGTGTTTAATAAAGTAGACAATAATAGTAAAGATGTATGAAGTGTTTATAGTAAAATATGATTTTTTTTGTCATTTCAGGTGTCATGTGAGTGTGGGAGTCCAGTCCAGGAGGTGAGTGGGGACACTGTAGTTGTGTGTCAGTACTCCTTATCTGTGAAGAGGCCTTCAGTCCACGTCCAAGTGTGCGGGGTGGTGTCTTTCACGTTTCCTGATGAGACGCTTCAGTCAGCTCACTTTACATACAAGCTGCCTCTGACCAGCTTCATCAGGTGATTTCTTATTTTATCACAAAGGGCAGAAATAAAAAGTGGATTAGCTGCTGACATGTTTTCATGTTTCTTTCAGACCTCTGACGGTGTCCACAGAGGAGTACGGGACAATGTGGCTTGCGTTCTCTAACGACACGAAGCAGAACCTGTCACTGATTAGTGAAGGACAGGAAACTCTCACAGCCACTCTGAATGTGTTGAAGAAGAAACTGCAGGTTCATGTGGTGGAAATCATTGGTAATGAGGAGACTGAGTCACACATCCCTGTGCACTGCTGACATTTCTAAAATATTCAACAATAAGCAGCATGGGAAAATGCTAAAAGTCCAGTTTTTTACCATTATGTTATCCCTGTGGAAAATGTTTCCATGCCCCCTAACCCCCCACCATACACTTCATCACATAAAGTTTATTAATAAACAACAAAAACCCTGTCAGCCACACCCTTTGCAAACAAATTGTTATTTTTAAGAGTTTATCTTAAACCTAGACTTAGACGGACTTTATTGTCATTCAGTATGCAGCAGGTGTATACAGAATGAGATTTTGTTGAATAGGCTACAGTTTACAGATTTCAAGTAAAGTATAATTTAAAAATATATTATTATATATATATTATTAATATATTATAATCTATAATATACTCAACAAAAATATAAACGCACAAACTCAGAAGGTTAAGTTAAAATGACCTTTCACAATATTTTTTATCTGTGTACAGATTGCTTTGCTTTGCTCAAATCAAGTGCCGTAGTTTCAGTTGATCGCAAAACATGAGGGAACGTGCTGTTGGCAAGATAAGTGCTGGAATGTCAGTTATGGCACATCTTCGTTCTGTTCATTCATTTACACTGTCTCGTGCATTTATTTATTTTTTGAGTGTATATTATCTCAAACATCCTTTGAAAAAAAGAAAAGCCATTGGAGTGTTACAGCATCTAATACTAAAACTAGAGGTGACAATGCTGCAAACATGAAGGTGTTGAAGGCATTTGCAACAATGCAAGTAATTATGTTAAATTTTCTTTTTCTCTTTTTTTCTTCTTTAACTGGAATGCTTTATGTGGTTAAATGTAAGTTGAAGGATAAATTCATATTTGATTCAATAAACTTTACAAAAGATGAAAGACAGGAAGTATAAGACTGGAAATGCATTAGTTACCACATAATTGTAATAGAGCAGCAGGTTAAAGCATGCAATATATTTTCCACATTTTCAATAACGACTCAGCTCATACTGTCAGAAATGCTTTGGCGGAGGTCTATGCTCTTTAAGCAGACACCCAGAGCTGGGCTCTAACCTGCAACCTTCTGGATACGGACTGAGCCACTAATGCCCTGTAGGATACAACAACAACAATCAGGAAATAATATATTTACATTGAATTCATGTTTGACTCAAACTGTAAACATGTTTATTTGCTTGAATAATGTAATATTTGTCATGTCATATTAGGGACTTTGGAGCCAGGCAAGTGGACTGTGAACAATCTTTTCTACTTAGCATTAAGGCTTTCTAACCTGACGCAGCAGATTGGTTGTTCAATACATTTCAGTAGTCCATCTATGTAACAGCCTATAGAGTGTTTGGTCATTTCAAAAGCATATCCAGCAGGTGATCGGACGATCGTTCCATCAGTCACATTTATTATGGGCCAATCAGTTAATATAGTAGTGTTGTAAAGTATAAAACTCAAGACACTTTGTAGAACAACCCACACCCAAAACATGTCTGAAATTGGTTCGGAAAAATCTTTTCCATTGAGAAATTTGTTGAATGTTATTTGTTTTTCATTTAAGAAAGAAATGCAGTCCAGATCTGACAATACTGCAACTGTAGCTGTTAGCATCTATGCTAATCTCTGTATGAGCAGACACTTCCTGCTGTATTCATGCACATAGCTCCCACCTCTTCCTGCTTCAGCTGCACCACTTTGGGCCGAGCACAATTGTCATAGATTAGAGCTCAGCCAGATGTTTGACATTGAATCAGGTGGATCCAGCTGCTGCACTAGGTTAAAGCCTTGCACCATTACCTTTTTAAATAATCATCAGCACAAACCTGATCTAAATAAACAATATTTCACCGTAGCTTGAAATCATTCCTATGTATCCTAATAACTGGATATTTTAACTTACCTTCTCCTCACAGGTATGGAGGGGATTGTAGCATGCCGACTCCTCCAGGATCAGGCGTGTCTGATGCACTGTCGCGTCAACGCAGGAACTCTGGCTGTGTGGCTTCGCTCTCCAGTCCCCGACCTGCCCGACTGCCTGATCTACCACTGCCAGAGAGCTTTACAAGAGCACTAACCCCCCAGGACTGTAAGACCCCCACTGACTCCACTGAGCAACATGAAACACACCTGAACCTCACCTGCTGAGGGGGGAGGTACACAGAGCAGCAAAGCAGAACAAAACAGGACACAGGGCAGACTCTCTTTCACTTTCATTGATTAATGTTTGACTTGTGTTTTTGTTTACTGGTTCACAGGATCATGGCTGAGGATGACATCGAGGCCAAAGATTGTGTTGTATCTCTCTGAACACTAATGTCTTAAAACGATGACAGGGCTTCATGATGACTTGAAAATGTTGGCTGATATATGTTCTTTGAGTATGGTGATTCTTTTATTTTGTGTTTACTCAAGTTTTAAATGGAAAGTCATACATTTCACAGATTTCTACCATGCCCTTAATTCACAACCAAAATCTTTTTATCAAATCAAAACTAATGAGCTATAGAAAAAAATTCAGTCCTGTGATAGAGTGTACCCATTAAAGGGACAGTTCAGCTTTTTGAAGCGGAGTTGCTCGAGGCCCATGGCACTAATAAATATATAACTGCCAATAAAATCAATTGGCCAGCTCTGCTCCTGAGAGAAGACAGCCGTGTGCAGGTGATAGAATTCATGGTGCCACCAAAAGCCTCATAATTACCCCACTTTTAGGGTAAAACTACAATTACAATGTCAGCTTGACTAGATACTACAGCGTTTCACTCCTCTCAGCAAAGCCGCTGTGTTTGGAACTATTTTCTGTAACATATGGGCTATGTATCCTTCCACCAGCAACACACTGCTTCCTCTCATCAGCTGTGTATGTCAGAGTGCTGCAGTGAGGTTAGTTAGTGGTCACTAGAGCACAAACTGATATAAATCTAACACTACTGAATATTTAGAAGATGCTTTGCTCCTATATTTATCCCAGATTTAAAAACAGGAAAAATAAAGGGTCACAGTACTGATTTCCATCACGTGACGTGGGCTTTCTCCAGCTTTGGCTTGCTGTTTTGAAATTATGGACATCAGGATTACTCCCAACAGAACATCATGTTTGAAGTGCCCATTTTACCCATCAGGACCAGGTGACGCGTTGTTAGTAGTTACAGCAATAGGCCCTCTGGTTCTTGGGCAGTTTATGCATCTGCACCACCAGGTAACCTATGATTTGTCCTGCTCCTCAGTTTTCACAACAGTTTTCCCCATCTCTCTTTATTCCCCTGACTTCATCTGCTAAAATTCTTCCTCTGTGTGCTCCGGTTCAAAAAGATATCCACTTGTTACGATGACTAACAGCCTGTTGTCGTCACTTAAGTCAATACCGCTCATTTTTAGTGAAGTTAGTGTTTGTTGTTTCTTGTGGAGACCAAAGACCTGAACAGTTGATGAGAGGAAAGTAGCACGCTGCTGGCAGAAGAAAACCCAGCCCATATGTTACAGCACAGGATGGTTCAAGACTAAGGATGAATCCCAATTCTACCCCTTAGCCCTTCCCCTTCGTCTTACCCCTTCACCTAACCCTTCCCCTTAGCCCTCTGTTTTGAGGGCCAAGGGGAAGGGGTGAAAACCCACAACTGAGAAATGAGACACCACTCGATTCCTGGTACGTCATCACCCAGAGCCACTCGCTAGCTGTGATGTGGGCAGATGCGACAATAGCCGTAGCTACCGCTGCGAAGGCTAGCTCGTTATAACGAGAAATTTTAAAATACAACCAACAGTTCAAAACATGATTAATATTTACTTGATGAATTAATAATTACGCCGTGTATTATGGGAAATTCTCATAGCCCTTTGTTTCAAGTGAGGTCCCGGCCTGTCTTCGTTTCGAGGGCTGTGTAGCCCTTGGTCTTAGCCCTTCCCCACAGCCCTACGGAGAAATGGGACACCACTTCACTGGACGTGAACCCGCTAAACCGAGGGGTAAAGGGTAAGACAAGGGCTAAGGGGAAGTATTGGACGGACCCTTAGAGTCCTTCCCAGTTCTACCCTTTAGCCCTTGTCTTACCCTTTACCCCTCGGTTTTGCGCATTCACGTCTAGTGAAGGGGTGTCCCAATTCTCTGTAGGGCTAAGGGGAAGGGCTTGGACGAAGGGCTACACAGCCCTTGAAACGAAGACAGACCGGGACCTCACTTGAGAGGAAAGTGTATGAGAATTTCCCATAACACACCGACAAGAAGGCAGAGACCGAAGGAAACGTATAATTACAAGTAATTATTAAATCAACAAGTAAATATTAATCATGGTTTAAGTTGTTGGTTGTATTTTAAATTTTTTCATTATAACAGGCTAGCTTTCGCAGCTGTAGCTACAGCTATTGTCGCATCTGCCTACAACATGGCCAGCGAGTAACTCTTGGTGATGACATAGCAGGAATCAAGTGGAGTATCGTTTCTCAGGAGCGTGTTTTCACCACTTCCCCTTGGCTCTCAAAACAGAGGGTGGGGGGGAAGGGGTAGATGAAGGGGAAGGGCTAAGGGGTAGAACTGGGATTAAACCCAAGTGGAGAAGTGAAAAGCTGTAAAGAATCTTACTGTACTGTTTTGTTAAGCCAACATTGTTTTTTTTGTAGTTTTAACCTAAAAGTGGGGCAATTAGGAGGCATCTGGTGGCACCATTGATTGCTACGTATTTGCTAGCATGTGCACCCAGCTGTCTTCCATCAGTAGGAAGTAGCCAGTTGCTTTATTGGCAGTTCTGTTAATTAGTGCCATGGGCCTCAAGCAACCCCTCTTCATAAAACCCAAACTATCTCTTTAAGACCTTACCTATTCTGACCAAAACCGTATTCAATTAGGCTTTAAATGTGCCAATTATTTGCTATTAAGGTGTCATTTTAAAAAGGGGTGTGTGGGACTTTTTGTGCTTCTGCAGCCAGCCCCCAGAGGACACTGAAGGAACTGCAGTTTTTTTGCACTTCTGTATTGGTAACATTTTTTTAACCCCAGAAGGTTGTTGCTCGGTTTATGTCCAAAAAGATGAAGAAATTAGAGTTCAAGACTATCTTGACAGACTAAATTCAAAAGTGCCATTGACCTCTTTTTTTGTTAACTGCTACACTTACTGAGCAAAGATCTAAAACCCATTTGCCTTTTTATGAAGGAACCAGCACAGGACAAATGTCCTAGTCAGCCTACAAAAAGAAATCAATCCTGCCGCACTCATAAAGAAAGAAAACAAATTCTTACATTAGATTGGTTGGTGAATACAAGTTTTTCCTGTGTAAGCATAAACGTTTGAAAGGTGCATATACTTAACATATACTGACTGACTTGCTTATGTATTTTGGCACAGACCTGTAAAAGAGTTTTAAATGTTAAACTTAATATTTACAGGGAGCGGCTTTTCCAGAAAAACTTGCTTGTCTTAATGTTTTAACATTACACTGATGTTTGTTTAGGTGATTACATTGTGCTGACATGAACCTTGAGAGCAGCAGATACAAATATTTCTAAAACCCACAAAAAAATTGGTCAGCTTAAGTTCAACATATATCACTTTTTTTATTTTTTCCTCCCTATATTTTGCAGATTCTGCCTTTCGTGTGCGATGATTATCTATGCACTCATGTTTCTGGCGTGTCTACTTCAGTGAGATTTGGAGTATTCTGGTGGTCTTGGATTATTCTATTTTTGTATTAATGCAGTGTTAAAAGCATATTTATTCAATTTATATTCTTACAGAATGTATTTTATATTAATTTCTCAAAAAAAAGTAACTGTGCTACATGTACTTTTTGATTTTTCTGACTGATTTGACTCTTTGCAACCTGTATTATTTTATTTATCCTAAGGGAAAAGTTTACTTCTGTTCTGTCTGAGTTCTGATTTGAGAAACAACATTTAGCTGAAAATGTCTGAAACTAAACTTAGCAGACCAGGCGCCTTATGTTCTAATACCACGATGGTGTTTTTGATTTGTGCCTGTGGTACAGAGAGACTCATGTGCTTCTAAGAGTGCCTGCCACTTTTTTGCTAACTTATGAATAAATCGAACACAAATAAATCAAATGAATATGAGGGGGTTGTTTTTATATTGAGTTATTCAAAATTATTGATTATCACACCTAATAGCCATAGATGAGATGTGCTGAATGTACGTAAATGGGAGCATTACTAAAGAAATCCTAGCAGTTTTTCTACCAGTTTTATGCAGTAAAAAGACACTTTTTTTTGAAAATGATGCTGTATTTTTCGAATCTCAAAAAGACAAATATGACAGGCTTATTTTACACAGGGGGCCACAGTGGTGCAGCGGTGTATGTGCCTCACAGCAGGAAGGATGTGGGCTCGATCCCGTGTCAGCCATGGTCTTAGTGTGGAGTTTGTGGGCTCTCTACAGCACTTGGCCTTCCTCCCAAGACCAAAAACACGCTCATTAGGTCAATTGGTGACTCTAAATTGCTCTTTGATATGAGTGAACATCAATGGTCGTCTGTCTCTCTGTGTGGCCCTGTGATTGCTTGGTGACCGTTCCAGGGTGTTCTGCCTCTCACCCAGTGTCAGGATAGGCTTCACCCTCCACAACCCTGAAAAGGATACGCGGTAAAGATACTTTACACAGCTTGGGTTGTCACAATGCCAGATTTTTAAAGCGTGCTAAAATTCTACCAGGAATCAGTTTTGATAC